>CAWUFW010006535.1:0-600000 GCA_963921515.1 Calotriton arnoldi
CCTGACTGGGAGACCCACCTCACACACCTGAAGGCAGTGTTAGACACCCTCAAGAGAGCTGGTCTCACTGTCAATCCTAAAAAAAACACGTTTGGTACGGACCATATAGAGTACCTGGGGTACGACATACAGGCAGGAAAGATCAGACCCCAAATGAACAAACTAGAAGCCATCACAAAGGTTCCCCCTCCCCACACTAGAAAAGACGTCTGCTCCTTCTTAGGCTTAGTTGGGTACTATAGGAGGTTCATCCCCCACTTTTTGGACATCGATAGCCCCCTCACCGACCTTTTGAGCAAAACAATCACAGGGACACCCCTCCCATGGGCCTCTCCTCAGGAACACAGCTTCTCCCTACTAAAACAAAAACTATGTAACGCTCCTGTTTTGACCTGCCCAGATCATACGAAGACCTTCGTACTCCAGACAGACGCCTCCGGTAGGGGACTAGGGGCTGTCCTCTCCCAACCCGATGATGGGGGCGACCTGCGCCCCATCCTTTATTTAAGCAGAAAACTGTTCCCCAGAGAGACAAAATACGCCACCATAGAGAAAGAATGTTTGGCCATTAAGTGGGCAGTGGAGGCCCTGCAGTACTACCTCCTGGGTCGACCGTTCCTCCTCATCACGGACCATGCCCCATTGACCTGGCTATCCCTACACAAAGACTCAAACCCAAAGGTACTCCGCTGGTTTCTGGCCTTTCAACCTTTATCTTTTCATACTTTGCATGTTCTGGGAAAACTGTAGACGAATGTGGACTTCCTCTCCCGCTATCCGGTGTCCGAATGGCCCACACGTCCATTCCTGGAGGGGAGGCAGTGTGGTGGATTCTCCCCCATCATGGAACGAGCCGACCACTCCAACATGGCGGCTGCAGAGACACCGACCGGAAGAGGGTCCGACAGCCCAGCTGTCCAAACGCCCGGACCGGAACCTGCAAGCGAAAGGGGTGGAGTCGAGGAACGGGCTTTTATGCCGGGGACGCCAAGCAAGAGAGAGAGCAGTGAGGAAGACGGGGAGCGACCGGCAGCCAAGGACGAGTCCTGTATCCTGTGCGGCAGAGCTGGAGAACTGCCGATACCCAGAAGCCTGCAGCAGGAAGAAGAAAATGACCACGCCAAGGCTAGCAGCTCGAGGAGCAACGCCCACGAGTCTGGTACTCCGGCAAGTGAAGCGGAGGCCAAGACTCCCCTCCCCGCGGCCCAGGAGGGTCGTGGGTGCAGGCAAGTGCCGGGGTTCTTCTCTTTTAGGGGCTGGTGGGCGGGAGCACGGGCCACTTCACGTTGAGGCACCACACTCCCCCCCCACCCCTTCACCTAGACACATCACGGGAGCAGCGTACGGGTGACGGTGGCACTTTCCCTATCCCTTAGTACCGCCAGGACAGCGGTTCTAACGTCTTGTTTTCTTTGTTGTTTTCTTTCTTGGTTTGCTCTTTTCCGACCCAAACCCGAGGAGAAGCACAGAGACTTCCCCGAAGAGGCAACCGGACTCAGGGAAAAGAAGAAACAGAGGACCCTTCTATCCCTACCCCTACTGAAGCCCTATTGTTTGACCCTACCCTTCTGGAACCTGTCCCAGGGAAGGAACTTACCCTGGAGGGACTAGTGACTTACTCATGTAACCCCACAGAGAGCAAATAAAAAAAAGATACTACCTCATATTACCCTACGTGGTCCTGACGTTCTTGCAGCAAAGGGGGCGGTGCACACCTACCCCGGTCTAGCGAGCAGGTCTAAGTTTGAACAACCAACAGAAAAAACTAGGTGCTTCCTAAAAATACTCTGGAGACCCGCTGAATTAGTACCAGACCATTGTTGTGATATAAAGCTTGGGCTAGTGCAAGAACCCATTCTGCTGGTTAGGCATGTTTGACTTTGTCAGGGACAAGCGCAGAAAAAGACGGAAGTATTACATCCTCACCTTGTGGGGATGTTTGGATAAATTGCGAGGGCCAATCGACTTCCGCTAGTAGAATGTCATAGGATAAAGTTACATTTTCCCAGAATATTACACTAATGATGCGCTGTATGTCACCCTCAATTTGTATATCCAAATTATATAAAATTTCTAAAACAATATTATGTCACAAAAACAAATGTTCTATGTGTGACTGTGCAAAGCAAATGCAGCCTAAAGCTGCTATTACAAACAACCGAGGGAGAACCAAAGTGGGCCCAGAAGGGGAAATACTACATCCCTATAGAAACTAGGTCCTAACTATAACTACCTACAGCGACCGTCAGTAGGTAATATAGCTACATATATATATCTCAAAGACTAATTTTCCCCTACAATCTTTGCTACGTTGACTTTGCTACTGTTTTCTTATTAAACTTGAAGCGCTCCATTGTCCTTCTGGCTAAGTTCATGGTATTTAAATCATAAATACACTTTAACGTAAACCAAAAACATCGACTATATACCTCTAGTCCAGTCACAAGCTAAATCCAGACATGCATTCATGGACACATGGCTTCTGAAGTTGTAATTATATTACAGCCTATCTTTTTTATGTGTGGAGTTCTCCGCCCCCACTGCAGAGTCTCTGCACTCGTAAACTTACTTTCAAAATGCAGTTCTGTGAATACTGAAAAAGCGTAAACTTATACAAACATGTACGTTTATGTTAGTGGATCAGGCCATTAGTGCTCAAGTCAAACAAAATAGGTGATTTTATTTTACTAGCAAAATACACCAGTTACTCTTCACTACATCTAACACCAGGTCTATGCATAATTCATGTTTAATGTTGTGAATCTCTAACACGGATGTAGTGAAAACTTTGAAGATCATATTGATAGGAAAATTAATGGACAGCATTGTGGATTGCTTGATGACAGTCTGTATCACCTTTTGGCAAGCAACCAAAGCCCAGATGTGACATTGGCCTTGTTGCATTCCTGCTGTTTGCTTGTGCTACTTACTCTGTGATTTGACCCATCCAAGCACTTTTACAGGTGCATCGATCCGTATTTCGCAGAGGAGCCTTCCCAACAAACTCAAATGAATCTTGCCTCGCTCATATTCTTGAGGAAGGATGCCTTCTGAGAATGCTTGCAGAAAACTGTGATTGCGGACACAGAAGCATGCTAGTTGTAGTGTCGTGCTGGACACGTTCTTGTGTCTCAGCAGGCACTTCATTTGCCAGCCAGTCCCTCAAGGGCTGGACACACTTGCACCCCACACCCATCCATCACAGACGTCATGAGTGACGTGACCCTGCCAATAAAAGTGTCCGGGTGCACGTGCTCGTGGCCAGTTCAGTAACTATCCAAGCAGTGTCTGTGTGCGTTATTCAGTAAAATGTGGCCCTAAGGCCCACAACACAACATTGGCAATTAGCGGGCCAGCCCTGCATGTGAGCCGACAGCCACTTGAAGCTTGGCAAAAGGGAAAGGTAGCCCATGTCGAGGGCACCCACGGTATTTGCTGCCAGCGGCCGAGTGTGGTAAAGAGAGGGAGAAGACAGCACCGGCCCTGCAACGGGCAAGAGTTACACCTACTGCCTTTGGAATCCCCAACCGAAGCGGGTCGATCCCCATGTGTGGGCTGGCAGCTACCTCGCTGCTTCTCATGAGGGAGAGTGTAGCCCACGTCTAGGGCGCTCCCTGTACTGGCTGTCAGCGTGAGGATTACCGAGGCCGGACAGGGTGAGCAGCTCACTCAGTGCAGTCAGCCACGTCCACCAGTAATGCCCTGCAGCCCCCACGGTACTTACCGGCCGGGGGTACTGAGAGCTGGAGAAGCAGCAGGTAGAACGTAGGAGTCCATGCCTCTACACTGCACAGTTGGACTACAAGAAGTGGAACATCCCCCCCCCCCCCAATCCTGAATCGCATGGGCGAAAAGAGGGAACAACACTGAAGTGGCTGTAGTGTGTGCAGGTGAGGGGACAACAGGAAGACTGTTGTGTCCTGTATAAGTGACCCCCCACGGCAGCGATAAGGACAGCACACGAAGGAGAGTCCCAGGGCCTGAGCGAAGCTACCACTAAGCCTGGAGAGCCGACTCTGGGCTGACCGCAACCCACAAGTGAGAAAAAAAAAGCAGCACTGTTGGGGAAGCGCTGGCAGACCGGCATCCACTGCCCCACATGTCGTGTCACCTCAGCGAAGAGGGGACACGGAAATATCAGTGCGGCAGCAGGAAGCAAGCACGCACAAGGAGGCATCCCTTCTACTGCTGCTAAGGTGAGGCACAGAGCGCAGCCTTTGTGGCAGAGAAGTCAGCGAAGTTCAGCTGCGCGAGTGCTACCGCGCCGAAAGGAAAGAGTCCCGGAGCCTCCAGAAAACACCCGTCAAGTCACATGCACAGTGCCCGCCCGCAGAAGATATGCATTTTTAAACCCTTTGCAGCTAGACACCAAGCTGCACCTACCTTGTTGGATCAAAAACAAGAGCGGTGCGACGGTCTGGCGAGAAGCATGTTGGCGGCCTGCCAATGGCCCCGCCTGTAGGGGAGTGGTGCATGGATCAGCCCACGGCCGTCTCCAACCGAGAGCATCTCCCCGGAAGCATCACACACAGAGTGGCTGCTGTGGCCCCTATGTGCAACAGCAGCACTGAGCCCCTTGCATGTGGCGGCTCCAGCTGGGGGTTTGCTTCCTATATAGGCCGCGCTGCCGCCCAGCAGGGCGGGTGGGCACCAATCGCCCGCAGCGGCCCAGCAACCCCTGTTTTTACTGCAGCAAGAGAGCCAAACTGCCCCGAAGCACGAGGAAAGCTACTGTGCCTTCCTGAAAACGCCTGCAGCACCACCTAGTGGCCACAATGCCACACCGCACCCTGAGCAGCCAAACAAGGAAAAATGCAGAAGGCTGTGAGAGACACCACCAGGACTGGTGCAGAGAGCACCACACGACCCCTAGTGGTAGTAGACCACTAAAGCAGCAGCAAAGAGCACCCATGAAGCCCAAGGCTGCCCCAGCCCCCCAGATGAGCACAAACAGACCAGAGAACCAGAAAGCTACTGCTTTCCTCCCTTAAGAGGGAGGAGAGCATCGTAAGCTGAGCATCGCAAGCCGCAAGTGGCAAGAAGCCACCACAAAGATACAAGGACCCAACAGAGGACACCCTTAAAGAGACGCTGCCACTGATGCCATCAGGAGGAAGACTGGCACTGTTCCCCTCTGCGAGACAAGCAAGGAGCTGCCTGCCATCTACCCACACACATCTCAACTGCAAAAGCACCGCCCGCAGAGGGCCAGAGACAATCAAAGGAGTGCCTCAGCACTGCCGTAAGACTGCGTCGTACATCGACCCATTACAGGCAGGAGGTGAGTCGCACGGCCCCAAGTGACAAGCCGCCACCACAGCAAGGATAGTGGCCATTGCAGTTACCGGGCATTGAACACTTTTGCAAAGAACCAGCCAGCAGCACTTCTAAAGATGCAGTGGCCTTAAGTGACAGTAACTACAACACTGCCAGCAGTGGCAGAATTAGACAAGAAAAGCTGAGAGGGAACTGAGGGCGCCCATGGAGAGATAACAGAGAGCATGAAGTCAGAGGTGCACAGAGGGCCGCACCAGCAAACCTGACCATATGGGCAGGAGCCCAGGAAAGAGAGACGTCTCTGAAGAGGAGAAGCAATGCAGAACAGGAAGAGGCCAATGCAGCCGGCCATCCGCGACAAAGAATGGCCACTGTTGCTCCAGCAGTGTGTACGTCACGCGAAGTGACCAAGCATGCCTGAACAGAGGCAGGAGCCAGCGCCACAACGGCGCAGGCTTGAGGCGCAAGCACAACACCCTCGAGCGAAGGTGACCTACCATCCTGGTAGAGGAGCACCGCGAAAATCCCTGAGGAGGGGATGGGGCCTGTGAGAGGTCCATGAGCAGTAGAAGCAAGTCCTACTGACAGGACAGACCTGCGACAGGTCCGCAGCAAAAAAAAAGACACAGTCCTAAGAACCAGACGCGACCAGCGAGATGCCCATGTGGCGCGAACATGAGACATGTGGCAGGACGCCACATCAGAGTGAGGAACCTGGTCGGGTAGAGAGAATACGAACGGAAGTCTCGCCCACATGGTCCAGAGACCATTGAATGTTGAGAGGCCCAGTTTGCCTGTTTGGAAGATGGTGCATGCCACTGCACCCGGACGAAGAACTGAAAAGTAGAGTGACAATCCAGTCACCATGAAGAACCGGACGAACACAGGTGCGCTGGAAAGACCAACAAGAGGAGAAGAACGAGGTCTCATACCACGACAAGCCAAGAGTTTGTCCGCAGACACAAGACAGCCACCAACGCGAAGCGACGTCCCTGGAGACAGCTCAATGGGAGAACCAAAAGTGAGCCGCAGCAAGCGCGAACCACGTCTCTCCCCAACGCTTTTCAGTTCGACCATCAACTCATGAGCGTCTGCAGTATAAGTCGGATGGCATCCCTGCTCGCAACCGTAGATGCCACGGATGAAGAACAGCCTCAGCAAAGACACTGAGTTACGTGGCTGCGAAGTCCCTCCAGTCGTCCTCACTCCAGGCAAATCATCACCACCTGTCGTCCAGGTCCAAGGGCAACCACAACATCATTGCCATGTGCATCACCCAGTCCAGCGAAGGAGCAAATCGTCACCAGGGTGGAGCCTTGCACCTATAAAGTAACAAGAGACCGAGGCAGCCCCATCGAAATGAGAGACCAAGTGTCCAGGGGCTAGCTGACAGCCCATGTGCCCCTGTGTCCTGTTGGCAAGCACACCGACCATGAAGTCACCTACCCTTGCGGTTGCACGCACAACGTCATCGGATCCTGTCAGTGATCCTGCAGCGGCCCCCAGGCGGCCCCCAAGCAGCCCTGAACAGTCCACGCAGTATCGTGGCAGCCCTCCATAAGGGTCTCAAGGACATTCCTGCACTCAGGGATCCTGGTGGAAGAGATGGTCTGTAAGTGGCTCAACCGACAGTGTACCGGGAAGCACCGGGGCTTCGGAGGATAGCATCCTGAACATCATCAACGCCATTCCCGTCCTGTAAGATTGGTCCTCGTAGTGCCCAGACACTTCCAGAGAAGACTCTGCAGCAGGACTCCACCGATGCTCCTGATGCACCATGTTTCAAGTTGTCTGACACCAACAGCATCACCGCCAAAGCACACAGGTCCATCCAACAGTGTGTAAGTGGACATTGATCTGACGGACAGGCTGCCAAGGAATCCGGACTTCATCGATGCATTGTTCGTGCCCAGCGGTAACTGGTTAAATTATGGACGTGTGCCGGGATGCTAGGGTGCTCCCAGCCGCACCTGTCCACCGTTGTCCTGCGAACTGCCTCTCAAGACCGAGAGACTGTGTGGTGTCTCATGTGCATAGTTTATTTCCCTAGGTTGGACTTTGTTTTGTTTTAATAAAATTTGGGAGGAATGTAGTGTTGTGCTGGACACGTTCTAGTTTCTCAGCAGGCACTTAGTTTGCCAGCCACTCCCTCAAGGGCTGGCCACACTTGCACCCCACACCCATCCATCACAGGCGTCACGAGTGACGTGACCCTGCCAGTAAAAGGGCCCGGGTTCACGTGCTCGTGGCCATCTAAGTAACTATCCAAGCAGTGTCTGTGTGCGTTATTCAGTAACATGTGGGCCTAGGGCCCACAACACTAGTGACAGAAGGCTTCCATGGCAGTCCTGTCCCTTGAAGATGCTGCTGGGTGGTACTGAGACAAGTGGAATATTGCAAAAGGTTGTTGTATGCAGCAATGCTTAAGACTGCAAGTTCATGGGTACACTGTCAGTGATGTTTGATCAACCATTGATGCATTTCCTTATGAATCGCAAGGAATGGAGAAGCTTAACTGATCATTAGTGGATCTGACGATCAGCAGATAGATCGATCTGCTGTAAAGGGGTTGGGGCAGTTCCCAGCTGGTTTAGGGTCTTTATAATGCAGGTTTTCACATTCATTCTTGTTTGAATCACTAAAAACTGTTTCTAAAGTGTATTTTGCAGACACCTTCAGTGTTGCCACTCATCCCTCTATTTAATTTATAAATCAAATGCTGCCCCTGAGAGGCATCTCTGCACAACTCTTTTTGAGCGCGCAGGGCTGCGCTAGGGTCATCCATCCTTGGACACCTTCAGCTTCTGTCTGTCCCTGGAAACGTCTGTTTGTCGTGCGAGTCAAAAAGATATTCGTGATTACAACGGCATTTTTAAACCTTGTATTTTTGTCCCACAGCACAGACATTGAAAGAGTAAAAACATGTTTATAGATCAAACCCCACATCTCTTTGTCCCAGTGGGCTCTGATCTGCATCATAGAGGCAACCCTCGTGCCCTGTTTTGGGGGCACAGGTCTTTCAGGAAGTATCTTCATTCTCGTGCAGGCCTGTCATAGAAACGAATAACCTGCCTTATTATGAACTATGTACTCGGTTTGCGAAGGTGGGTTGCAAATCTCCTTTAATGTTTTTGGCACAGGGACTGGTTTGTGGCCCCCACCTTAATTTCGCGATGCGACTGATGCTCTAATCAGTTGCTTTGGAAAATGCACATTCACGAGGCATTGCAAGAACATTGCAAGAACGCATGCCTCATGAATGTGTATGTGGCAGGCGCCCTTGTACGACTCGGAGGCCTGCAAGGGACAACAGATCTACTATTTACATTCAGTGCGTGCTCGCTTTCATTTTCAGTATCCCGTGTTCCCTCAAATAAACTATCACCGCTTCCCTTTGCATTTCAGTGTGGGTTGCGAAGAAGTGCAAAAACAACAATTGATGGACAGAATGCAGAACAATGTTATACATTCACACCAGTACAGAGATCTGGGCCTAAATCCATCGTTGTTTTTGCTCACCATGCCTTTCCAGTTTGGACTCAGCCATATGCAAATCAGTCTTGACCCTGCGTCCAATGGGAACAGTCCAGCCTGAACTGCCAGGCCAGGTACTCCCTCGACTGGAAACAAGCATTCTAGGACTGGTTTCGGGGTTAGGATAACTTGACTCCAGTGGCATGAAGAGGACGGGACCCACGTCTGGGCATACCCGTCCAACTCGGGGTGACAAATGCAAAAACAACAATTGATGGACCGAATGCAGAACAATGTCATACATTCACCTTAGTACAGAGATCTGGGCCTAAATCCATCCTTTTTTTGCTCACCATGCCTTTCCAGTTTGGACCCAGCCATATACAAATCAGTCTTGACCCTGCGCCCAATGGGAACAGTCCAGCCTGAACTGCCAGGCCAGGTCCTCCCTGGACTGGAAACAAGCATCCTAGCACCGTTTTCGGGGTTTCACCCCTCATCAGCCAGGATAGCTTGACTCCAGTGGCATGGAGAGCACGGGCCCCACGTCTGGGCATACCCGTCCCACTCGGGGTGACAAATGCAAAAACAACAATTGATGGACAGAATGCAGAACAGTGTCATACATTCACCCCAGTACAGAGATTTGGGCCTAAATCCGTTTTTTTGCTCACCATGCCTTTCCAGTTTGGACCCAGCCATATGCAAATCAGTCTTGACCCTGCGCCCAGTGGGAACATTCCAGTCCGAACTGCCAGGCCAGGTCCTCCCTGGACTGGAAACAAGCATCCTAGGACCGGTTTCGAGGTTTCACCCCTCATCAGCCAGGATTGCTTGACTCCAGTGGCATGGAGAGGACGGGACCCACGTCTGGGCATACCCGTCCCACTCGGGATGACCTGGCTTGGCAGTTCGGGCTGGACTGTTCCCACAAGGAACAGGGTCAAGGCTGATTTGCATATGGCTGGGTCTGAACTGGGGTGGTGTGGTGTGGTGAGCAAAAGAATGATGGATTTAACCCATATCCTTGTGACTGGGGGTGAATGTTTGCATTGTCCAGCATTCCGTCCATCAATTGTTTATTTTGCATTACGTAAAGTGCGGCTCTGGAACCCTAAAACAGTTTCGCACAGCTTGCTGTAAAATGTATAACCACCAGGAATATTCACAGCAAGCTGTTATTTTATAATCTGTCCTGCACTTCCATCTACTGGTCAAACACTGTAATAAAATATTTTGATTTTTGGTTGCAAGGAATCAAACATTTTGCAAAAATACAGTTTTATTATTGGTCAGTCACCAAAGATCATAGCTATTTCCCTATTGTCTGCCAGCCATTACTTGTGAGTTAAAGGATATACATGTATTGCACATTAGCTAATGAATTAATATAACTTTCGTTTTTTTTTTTTACAGGGAAATCGAGACAAGAAGGACAAACACATCTATGACGATGGTGCCTTTGAGGCCCTTGAAAACGACTTCCAAGATGTCCTCAATGAACTCGCTGGCGATAAAAGTTTGGAGAGATTTAAAGCGGAATATGAAAAGCTCCTCCGAGTCTTGAAGAAGTCGTATGAGAATGAAAAGCGCCTTATGTCGAAATGCAGGGAGCTGAATGCCGAGATTGTGACGAATTCTACCAAAGTGGCCACTGCACTGAAGTTGTCTCAGGAAGATCAAACAACAATCTCTTCACTGAAAAAGGTACGTGCTTTAGTTTGTTGATTAGTGTCACTGGCATTTTCTGAAAAAAAATCTTCAGTTCTTTCTTTGTTCGTAATCTTAGGTGTTCTTATAGCGTTCACAGCTATTGTTCACCGCTCGGTTTCCCTTAGCACTTTAAGTTCTGAGTTAATATTACACAGTGTGCAGGCGGTTGCAGGTAGTGAACGCCGGCTCCCATGACTGTGAACTTGTTTCTCGTCACTAAACTTTGACCCAGTGAAAAGGAAGACAATAAGAAGGCAAAGATAGAAAATAGTGCTGAAAAAAGACTAAAACTGAGATGGAAAAGAACCTACAAACGTGAGATTAAAAGACAGGATGTGTAGGGAGGTGGAATCAAAACGAGACAACCTTGGTATTCGGCAGTGGCCAGCTCTTAAGAAAAGGTTTAGCCCTCTGCAATTATTTCATTTTTTTCTTTTTAGAACTTGAGTACTGACACAGAATACAATTTTTCTCATTTTGTAGCCTAACCACAGCAGTTGTTAATTTGTTTGATCAACCCAATGTTTTTGATCAAGTAGTGTTTTCTGACAGTGAAAGCACACAAAGCCAAGCTAATATGAATTGCTCGTCTGCTTCCTTGAAGATATCCCGCGAAAGGACAACTGAGATGACGTGCCCGAATATGGGAGACTGCCATAATGACCCAATTACGTAGCGGTTATCTTCATTCCAAAGAGTCATCGCTTTCTCATCCCGGTTCTTAAGTGCGAGCTGAACCGCCTCCTGGTGGTTGACTGATAGATTCACAGAGATTCATGGAGCACCCTGTTACCCCAACGGGTGTCTTGGCACTAATGATAAGACCAGTAACCAGTTAGGGTGCTGAGAGCAGAAACGTTTTCAGCTGCCTCCGAAATACAAGATGTTTCGATTGGCAGCGGCAGCTCCTCCGCAATGGCGGAGCAGCATCGCCACACTGGCTCAGAGCCAGCAGCTGAAAAATAAAACAATATTTTATTATCATTTTATTTTTCAGCTGCTGGCTGAGCCAGCGTGTGAAGGAGGGGCGGGGCCGGGACATGGCAGATTGGGGCGGAGTGATCTGCACTGCTAAGTGCGCATGTTGGTTTGGCCGACCGACTTAGGCCGGCCTTACAGACATGCGCAGTTAGGTTTCATTGCACTGCCGGGTTGGAGAAACAGCACAGACTCCCTGTGCCTGAGCGAGCGCTAAACCAGCCCCCTCAGGCCAATTCCTGCGCTGCTCTCATGCTTGATAAAAAGCATGAGAGCAGCGCAGGGATTCGATGGAGAATCTGATGCTGTCCGAGGGACTGCTGGGACAGGAAGCAGAGGAGCACACTGGCACGAGGCGGCTGGCAGCATCAGGTACATTTTATTTATTATTAAACCCTCCTCCCCCGCCTCACCACTTTTTATTTGTGTTGGCCGCCACTGCGATTGAGGCAGCGCAAAAAAGGAACAGACTCCAATATTTGGTGAGCAGAAAAGAAAAAGAGCTGCCCGCAGAGGAGGCCTTACAAACTTCAGTAATGTAAAACAATTCCGCTTATAGAATGAAATGTGGATGTGGACAGCATGACAGCGACCAAAGGAGCTAAACTAGTGTTAAGAATCAACTGCAGCCAAGAGGCAAAGAGTTAGTAAATATTTTTTTTAGCTCTTCCGAAAAGTAGCGTGGGGGTGAAAAGGTATACTGTGCTAAAGCTTGGGTGCTAGATGTGAGAAGTTGGCCTGGCATATGCTGTCCACTAATTATAGTGGGCACCTTGCACCAGTCCAAACAACCCCTTATTGGAGATAGGTTAAAGACAACCTTATTGAAAGCTATCCTAGTGGTAGCTATGGAGAGCAGCCTTCAGGCTAAGTCTTGAAGGAATGTAAAGCAGCTTGTTTTACCAGTCTATAATCTCTTGAGTGACCAAATGAAAGAGCACCACACCAGGTATATATTCAAAATATATGTATTTATTGCTAAACACACCCCTCTAGTCTCTTTATGAGGCTAGAGTTCGAAATACATAAGTTATAAGATATTAAATCACAGTAATAGCACAAATACACGTTTGGGCCCTAGGGGCGTACCAAACCATATACCAATAAAGTGGTATGCGAACCACGACTGAACTAGACACTAGGCCTAGAGCCTCTAGAAGTGCTTGGACCACAAGGAACCACCCAAGGTAGTGACACAGGGGACCCACGGGAGACGCGTGCAGTGTAAATACACAACCGCGATACGCCGTTAACTTCTATGGAGAAAGTCGGGATCGGGAAAATAGAGAAAAGGGACACTTAAAAGAGGACTAGGACAAAACCCTTTGAGATCTAGGACTTTGAAGAGTCTCTACCCACGGGAGCACCGGAGTACTCGTGTTACCTCACCCAGGGAAGCCGGGTGCATAGGTGCCTTTCGGGGTCGGGTTTCGTCGTCGATTCGAATGGCGATCTGCTGCAAAGTGCTGCTGGCGGCCAAGAGAAAAGTGTCCGGGTGGATCCAAGAGTGGATCGGAGTTCTGGTGAACCTGAAAGCAGAGGGGACAGAGTCTGGGTCACTAGCCAGTGACCAGGAAGGCGATGGACAGATGCCCACCGATGTCGAGTGCTTCAGGTGCGTTGACGGTCGTCTTGACTCTTCAGCCACGAGGTCCGGGAGGCGTTGTCGGCGACCAGGAGCAGGATTCGGGCTGGTACACGATGTCTGTCGAGTGCTGAGGTGTCGGCGACCGGATTGGACCCAACAAGCCTTGGCAACGGCAAGTCTCGATTAAGATGTAGATCGTCGATGGTGCAGACCAGCAAGGTCTGTGGAACTCACCCAGTGAGGGTAAGTGAGGGCAGGCCTGGAGCAACCAGGATGCCAAGTAAGAAAAGGATTGGCCTTCGTTAAGGGCTACTAGCCAACGGGCTAGCGACCGCGAAGGAGCCTCGTGACGCCGCACGTGGAGCTGGCTTACAGGACACTCGTGGAGTGGGGGCCAGTGATCTTCGGTGCAGGTGGTGCTGGGGGCTAGGGCTACTCGGAGCCCAAAGCACGACTTCTTGGGAGACCCAGAAGATGATGCACTTGCAAATGTGCTCGGTGTCCAGGGGTCACGGTCTCAAGTCACCCACGATAGCCACGGGCCTCAGCTTTGCTGGGGACTCAGGGTAGCCTTGGGGAAGTCTGAGAATCCACCTCTGGTGATGCGATGACTTCGGCGTCCGACGGGAGCTTCAGAAATGCGAACCGGACAGATGCTTCTTTGGTGCCTGCCAAGCAGGAGTCACTCCTTGACCCCAAGGGAGATTCTTCAGTCCTCTAATCTTGTCGTAGAGCGTCGAAGGTCCAGGATTCAGTTTCAGAGTTTCGTCCAGGTATAATCTAAAGTCCTAAGGACTGGGTACCTACCTTTATTCTAAAAATAGGGGTTGGACTACTCTGTGGCCCCACCTATGGGTGGGTCAGGGCAGAGGGGTGGCTACACCCCTTTCCCTTTGTCCAGTTCGCGCCAAAGCAGGGGCTGCAAGCCCCTGATCCGGTTTGAACTGGGGTATGCACAGGGACACCAAATGTGCCCCCAGTGCAGGATTTCAAAGCACCCGAAAGTGCTCCCGCCCAGCCCCAATACACATTATCCTGTCTGGGGAGGTGGTCACACCTCCCTGGGACAGGAAACCTATTGTCCAGGCCTCCCCTGCCGGAGTTTCGTCCAGCAGCAGGAGGCCAGACTCGTGTCTGTGGCAGCAGCATCCATTTTGTGATGCCAGGGCTCTGGAAAGAAGTTACCGGACTCGTCAGAGTTAACATGTCTTTCCCTCTAGAAGGGTGGAATGCTACCCCCGCCGCCAGGATTGGCGGGGGGTAGTATTCCAAGATGTTTGACACCAAACACGACATGTTTAGGTGCAGCCATTCCATAGTTAGCATTTTACCGCGAGGATATAATGCGCTTAAGAGTATATGGTCAGGCTGCACTACAAACAGCATCAGAGATGGTCTCCGAACGCTGTAGAGGGGCCCTGCTCATGCAGGGGCACCCTCTCACATAGGAACCATGCACTCTGCCTTTAGGATTGATAAGGCCTGCCTTAGGAGTGACTTATAGGTTTATATGTGTGTATGTATTTCGTGATATAGGTAACCTATATCACAGTAAGGGGTGCATGCACCACCTTACCCAGGGTGCAGTAGCAGACCTGTGGTGTCAGTTTGGATGGCCTTCCAGGGGTGGCACAATACGTGCTGCAGCCCCTGGTAGGCCTCTGAGGTACCTATGCCCTTGGTACATAGTATACCATATACTAGGGACTTATAAGGGCACTCCAGATTCCAATCAGAGATGTGCCTAAGGCACATGGAAACCATTTTACAGAGAAAGCAGATAGACTGGGGCCCTGGATAGCAGGATCCCAGTCCAACTAAGTCATAAACCAGCAAAACACCATAAAAAAGTGGGGGCAACCATATAGTCAGATTCCACCTTCCTACATAACCCCCCAAACGAAAGGAGATAAGGCTAACCTTGGCCAGTTGAGCCTTCATTGACTAAGTGGTCATATAAGGAAGCACCTGCACTAGCATGGTTGCCCCCTGTCTTATGGTCCACTAAGCAATCCCTCAACCTAAGGGTATGAGAGGGTCTCCACCATGGGGCATCACTACCTGTGGTGTGCTTAGGTAAAGTACAAGGCTGGTGAGGTGGCTGAGTAGGGAAGTGAGGCCCTAGGAATGTTGGCCTCAGCTTCCTCAGATCACTGGTCACCATGTATGCCTGTCTTTCCATGACTGAGTTGCACTTTGCTCTAAGGGTCAACCTTTGGCTGCCTACAGCTGGGGGTTGGGTCCCTTTGGATGGACTACTGGAGGGACATGGCAGGTTTGGAACCTTCTGGTCCCAGGTTTGCCCTTGCCTACCAGAGTCCTTCTGGGGAGATCCCTACATAAAGGTATGGGGGATCCCTCAGTGTGTAGAGGAATTTTCACCTGGCTAGGGCTACTAGACTGGGTGCCCCTAATCTGCTGATGGGGGCTTCCTCTGGACAGGGGGCCCTGGGGGTCCACTGACCTCCCTGACCTCTGCAGCCCTGGGCTGACTGAGGCAGGGTAGAGAGGGGCAGGTTACCTGCTCCAGACTGGGTACCACCTTGGAAGGGTCCTCTGCCATCAGGGGTGTGGCCAGGCCAGGCCTGACTACCTCTGGGGCAGTTCATTCACTAGGGGTAGGGTCAGTTCCCTGAGGAGGCTGACCCTTACCTACTGTCTGGAGGGAAGAAGACTTTTCTTCAACCCTTGTGCTCTCTTTTGGGGGAGAGTGGGCCATTCTTTCAGGCTCCATCTCTCCAAATTCTTGGGCTGGGGCTGTGGCCATTACAGCCCCACTAACCTTTACAGGGACGCCCAGCATCCTAAGATGGGTTTGGTGTTCAACTTCAGCCCAGGCTGAAATTTCCAGATCATTGCCCATCAGGCAATCTACAGGTAGGGTTGGGGACACTGCCACTCTCTTTGGGCCTGTGACCCCCTCCCAGCTGAGATTGACTATGGCCATGGGGTGATCTGTTCTGACACCATCAATGTTGGTCACCTGGTATTTAAACTCAGGTAAAAGCTGGTGAGGGGGACTAGTTTCCCTGCCACCATGGTGACACTAGCCCCTGTGTCCCTAAATGCCACAGCTTTTTGACCATTAATTATTGGCTCCAATCTGTACCTGCCCAATGCTATGGGACCCATGGTAAAGGTGGCAAATCCTATACCACCATCAGAGTCAGAGGAGTCTGTTGAGGGGTCCCTGTCTAAACTAGGGCCCACCTCTGTTCCTCTTGCAAAAGCACCTAACTTTTTGGGTGTACTACTCCCAACTGGAGGATTACTACTGGTAGTACCAGGAGGGGTGGTAGTAGTTGTGGGAGGAACATTTTCTTTATTGCCAATCCTGGGGCAACTGGGATCAGTTTTCCAGTGCCCAGGCTTTTTACAGACATGGCAATATGGTTTCTTTTCAGGAGAGGAAGGAGTTTGGGACCCACCCCCAGAAGAGGAATTTTGGGGCCCTGTAGGGGACTTATCCTTAGATTTATCCCCACCTTTCTCTTGGGACTTAGTAGAATCTTTCTTCTGGTCACCACCCTGATTTCTAGTTTTTACTCTGGTTCTGACCCATTTGTCTGCCTTCTTTCCCAATTCTTGGGGAGAGGTCAGATCAGAGTCCACCAGATACTGGTGCAAAAGCTGGTTTTGACAATTATTAAGGATCTGCTCCCTCATAATCAAATTGTACAATCCTAAAAAGTCATGCACTTTGTTGCCATGTATCCAACCTTCCAGAGCCTTTGTAGCACAATCTACAAAATCAACCCAGTCTTGAGTCTGAGCTTTTTGGGTGTCTCTGAACTTCAACCTATACTGTTCAGTGGTTAGGCCAAACCCATCTATCAGAGCACTCTTCAAGACTGTGTAATTGTCAGCATCCTCTTCTCTTACAGTGAGGAGCTTGTCTCTACCTTTGTCTGCAAAGGAGAGCCACAAGATTGCTGCCCACTGCCTCTGGGGGACCTTCTGAACTTTACAGGCCCTCTCCAGTGCAGTTATCCATTTGTGGATGTCATCTCCACTCTGGTAGGGAGGGACAATCTTGTTTAGGTTTCTATGGTCATAAGACCTTTCCCTATCTCTAGGGATATTGCTGCCACCATGGGACTCTACTCCCAACTTTCTTCTCTCTCTAAGGAGATCTAGGGATTCCCTATCTAAAGCCAATTGCTTTTTTCTGATTTCCAGCTGAGTTTCCTCATACTGGACCAGCCTCTTTCTTCTCTCATGAGAGGATTCCCTCCTATGAGATGAGACAGAGCTCCCTATGGAGGTGCCAGAGTGGTTAGACTCCTGAGAAGGAGACCTAGACCTTCTGGGCACACTCTTAATCCTTCCTGGGGGACAAAGAGGGTGTCATCTTGATCATCCTCATCATCATCCACAGGAGGGATTGGGTTTTCCAGGTCAGGGTCATTGTCACCCTCCTGGCCAGTTTCAGAGGGGGGCTGGGGGTACTGGTACCCCTGGCCTCGTCCTCTTCGTCTGCCCCACCCTCAGCTCCTACCCCTTCAGTCCCTACAGGTCTTACTAAGGTCATAAGCCACCAACAACTCCTTGAGGTGTTGGGTGGTGGGGCTTTGGCCTGTCCTTATTTTTCTCAAGTTACATAAAGCTCTCAATTCCAAGAATGGGAGTGTATCATACTTGGAGGGTGGAAGCTCAATGGCTTCCTGCAAGGATTCTTTGGATCCTGCCCTTAAAGACATTACTAGTGTGGTGTGGTGTATGCACTACCTACTCTAGTGTGGCCTACTAAACTCTCTTGAGTTGTAGAAAGGGTTGTGCTATCCCTTAACACACAACTCTAAGTTCAGTAGAACTTACTGTATTCTAAGCTTAAATTATATGTACCTTAGGTACCTTTAGTGGTTTTCAGTTGATCAATTCAATTGAGATTATCTGGTAAAACAATAGCAAGCTGGAATCCCACACGCTGCACACCAATGTGAGAAGTTGGCCTGGCATATGCTGTCCACTAATTATAGTGGGCACCTTGCACCAGTCCAAACAACCCCTTATTGGAGATAGGTTAAAGACAACCTTATTGAAAGCTATCCTAGTGGTAGCTATGGAGAGCAGCCTTCAGGCTAAGTCTTGAAGGAATGTAAAGCAGCTTGTTTTACCAGTCTATAATCTCTTGAGTGACCAAATGAAAGAGCACCACACCAGGTATATATTCAAAATATATGTATTTATTGCTAAACACACCCCTCTAGTCTCTTTATGAGGCTAGAGTTCGAAATACATAAGTTATAAGATATTAAATCACAGTAATAGCACAAATACACGTTTGGGCCCTAGGGGCGTACCAAACCATATACCAATAAAGTGGTATGCGAACCACGACTGAACTAGACACTAGGCCTAGAGCCTCTAGAAGTGCTTGGACCACAAGGAACCACCCAAGGTAGTGACACAGGGGACCCACGGGAGACGAGTGCAGTGTAAATACACAACCGCGATACGCCGTTAACTTCTATGGAGAAAGTCGGGATCGGGAAAATAGAGAAAAGGGACACTTAAAAGAGGACTAGGACAAAACCCTTTGAGATCTAGGACTTTGAAGAGTCTCTACCCACGGGAGCACCGGAGTACTCGTGTTACCTCACCCAGGGAAGCCGGGTGCATAGGTGCCTTTCGGGGTCGGGTTTCGTCGTCGATTCGAATGGCGATCTGCTGCAAAGTGCTGCTGGCGGCCAAGAGAAAAGTGTCCGGGTGGATCCAAGAGTGGATCGGAGTTCTGGTGAACCTGAAAGCAGAGGGGACAGAGTCTGGGTCACTAGCCAGTGACCAGGAAGGCGATGGACAGATGCCCACCGATGTCGAGTGCTTCAGGTGCGTTGACGGTCGTCTTGACTCTTCAGCCACGAGGTCCGGGAGGCGTTGTCGGCGACCAGGAGCAGGATTCGGGCTGGTACACGATGTCTGTCGAGTGCTGAGGTGTCGGCGACCGGATTGGACCCAACAAGCCTTGGCAACGGCAAGTCTCGATTAAGATGTAGATCGTCGATGGTGCAGACCAGCAAGGTCTGTGGAACTCACCCAGCGAGGGTAAGTGAGGGCAGGCCTGGAGCAACCAGGATGCCAAGTAAGAAAAGGATTGGCCTTCGTTAAGGGCTACTAGCCAACGGGCTAGCGACCGCGAAGGAGCCTCGTGACGCCGCACGTGGAGCTGGCTTACAGGACACTCGTGGAGTGGGGGCCAGTGATCTTCGGTGCAGGTGGTGCTGCAGGCTAGGGCTACTCGGAGCCCAAAGCACGACTTCTTGGGAGACCCAGAAGATGATGCACTTGCAATTGTGCTCGGTGTCCAGGGGTCACGGTCTCAAGTCACCCACGATAGCCACGGGCCTCAGCTTTGCTGGGGACTCAGGGTAGCCTCGGGGAAGTCTGAGAATCCACCTCTGGTGATGCGATGACTTCGGCGTCCGACGGGAGCTTCAGAAATGCGAACCGGACAGATGCTTCTTTGGTGCCTGCCAAGCAGGGGAGTCACTCCTTGACCCCAAGGGAGATTCTTCAGTCCTCTAATCTTGTCGTAGAGCGTCGAAGGTCCAGGATTCAGTTTCAGAGTTTCGTCCAGGTATAATCTAAAGTCCTAAGGACTGGGTTCCTACCTTTATTCTAAAAATAGGGGTTGGACTACTCTGTGGCCCCACCTATGGGTGGGTCAGGGCAGAGGGGTGGCTACACCCCTTTCCCTTTGTCCAGTTTGCGCCAAAGCAGGGGCTGCAAGCCCCTAATCCGGTTTGAACTGGGGTATGCACAGGGACACCAAATGTGCCCCCAGTGCAGGATTTCAAAGCACCCGAAAGTGCTCCCGCCCAGCCCCAATACACATTATCCTGTCTGGGGAGGTGGTCACACCTCCCTGGGACAGGAAACCTATTGTCCAGGCCTCCCCTGCCGGAGTTTCGTCCAGCAGCAGGAGGCCAGACTCGTGTCTGTGGCAGCAGCATCCATTTTGTGATGCCAGGGCTCTGGAAAGAAGTTACCGGACTCGTCAGAGTTAACATGTCTTTCCCTCTAGAAGGGTGGAATGCTACCCCGCCACCAGGATTGGCGGGGGGGTAGTATTCCAAGATGTTTGACACCAAACACGACATGTTTAGGTGCAGCCATTCCAAAGTTAGCATTTTACCGCGAGGATATAATGCGCTTAAGAGTATATGGTCAGGCTGCACTACAAACAGCATCAGAGATGGTCTCCGAACGCTGTAGAGGGCCCTGCTCATGCAGGGGCACCCTCTCACATAGGAACCATGCACTCTGCCTTTAGGATTGATAAGGCCTGCCTTAGGAGTGACTTATAGGTTTATATGTGTGTATGTATTTCGTGATATAGGTAACCTATATCACAGTAAGAGGTGCATGCACCACCTTACCCAGGGTGCAGTAGCAGACCTGTGGTGTCAGTTTGGATGGCCTTCCAGGGGTGGCACAATACGTGCTGCAGCCCCTGGTAGGCCTCTGAGGTACCTATGCCCTTGGTACATAGTATACCATATACTAGGGACTTATAAGGGCACTCCAGATTCCAATCAGAGATGTGCCTAAGGCACATGGAAACCATTTTACAGAGAAAGCAGATAGACTGGGGCCCTGGATAGCAGGATCCCAGTCCAACTAAGTCATAAACCAGCAAAACACCATAAAAAAAGTGGGGGCAACCATATAGTCAGATTCCACCTTCCTACACTAGAAAGGAGAAGAAGTGGCTCCTGAGTCGGGTCACGTGGACCCTAGAATGTTCAGAACAGAGGAAGAGACAGGAGAGTGCTCGCTCGGGGTGAAACATGGCAAAGCAGACTTTGAGGAAACCTGGGCTTGTGCCTGAATGATAGCTACTCTTTTTTTTAAAATGTGATCGTTTTTATTAGCATTTTCATAAAGCAGTACTATAAATAGAATTACAGTCTTATAATTGATAAATATTAAAATATTGGAAAACAGGAACATCCTAAGATTTTGAGAAAACTATTTTTTATAAATTTGAAAAGAACAAAAATATAAAAAGAAAAGATGAAAGGGAGGTGAAATAGACAAAGTAGGAGACAGAGGAAGAAAAGGTGAGATAAGAAGAAGCAATAATGGGAAACAGAAGAAAGATAATGCAATAACTAGGAATAGATTAAGAATGCATTGAGTGCAAAGAGAGAAAATTGGTAAGAGGTAACCAGAATAAGTCAGATTTAATCTTTTGAAGAATGCTAAAAGAAGACACAGTATGAATTCAAAGTTCATCGCTTACAAAATTCCACCAAGTGAAGACAGAGTTTGGAGAAATGTTTCCAACATAAGAGTATAACTTTAAAAGCGAGTGCAATAAAAAGATCTAATAGGATATGTCTATGTGTTAAACAATCAACTTCAGTTGCTGAAGAACCTAAGAAAATGTTAAATAGTGTAAGAGATATACAAAAATGAGAATTTTTACATATTTAGACCAAATTAAAATCCAGCATCTTTTAACATGGTGACATTCATATAACACATGAACTAATGAACCATCATGTTCAGAACAAGACCAGCAAAGAGGAGAAGTTGAAATATATTTAACAATATGTACCTGAGAAATAGCAGCTCTAGTAATATAAAAAAGTGACTGTCTAATATTTGCTGCTTTAGAACTGGTAAATAATTTAAGCCGTATTGTATCCAAAAATTGAGGAGATAAAGAAACAGCTAAATCGTCTTCCCATAGAAGTTCCAGAACAATTTAGGTCTAGATAAAGTTGGGGATAACAAGGTCTTTTAAAAAAAAAAATCAGCTTTGGGAAGAGATCCGTTCAAAATGTTATCAAGATGCACAATCAGTAGTGATAACAAAGAATCTGAATTCATGGGAGATTTAGAAAAAAAGTGCCAGAGAGGGGCATAGCTGAGCTCAGTTCAGTTCTTTAAACTTTATTTCATTTTTGATAAACTCATGAAAAGTATACAAGCAGCAGTAATATATCAAAAATAAGCAAGCATCAGTAAAAATACATCGAATACAAGTTTAGAAAAAACTTACATCAGCACATAAGAACAAATTATTAAAATGAGATAAATGTAAAAATTACCATCATCATCCTAGAAGAGCTAATTCTTAAAATTCCAATACTTAATAGCTTACAGATAGGACACCAGAAAGAAAATGAGAAACAAAAAACACAATTTGGGTGTCGCTAGTAGGTGTAAGAAGAGATATTCAGGTTTAATTTGTCTGAAGTGTTCAGAGATCAGAAGAGGCCTGAGATACTTATGTCGAAGATTAGGACATTTCTGGCAAACAAGTAATACACGCATGGTGTCACAAATCAAGATGGTGTCACAGTCACAAACAGGCAAATTAGATGGTTTATACCAACCCCCCTTTGGAAATAAGAGTTGGTGAAGAATGTCGAACCTCAAAAGTGTCAGGAAACGACGTTGCCTATTGGGCATGTTCAGAAGAGAAGGGCTCTATCCCACTGATAGGGCTCTATCTCACTGACAGATTTGACCAGGACATAATTGTGCATGGCCTGCTTTGTTAAAGCAGAATTCTCCTGTTCAGCAGCCCCCCTTTGGGAAAATGTCTGTTTGACCCACGCAAGATCACTTTTCACTATGTCCCTGGGGTTGGTAAATAGACCTGGTTGCCCTAATTCATAGAAAGATTTTTAACGTATTGTCGCCATGAGATTTGGGCTACATTATCTAAAAGCAAACAATCCTGAAGTATGAGTCTGTTAAAATGTAAATCCTCCTTGTGCCATAGAGAACACCACAGTAAAAGTGGATGAACACAAAAAAAATATGTAATAAAGGACATTTTAATTTCTTCATGAATAATTTCAGTGGGAGTTCCTTGACTAATAGCCAATAGGTTTCTCAAAAACTTATTTTCTATCACCTGGATACTGTCAATATTGGCATACCTCCAGATTTCACAACCAAAGTTGGCCATTGGGACACATTTAGCCTTGTATACATCTAATAGAAGTTTGGGGGGCTTGTGCCCAATGTTTCTTGCAAAATCGTATAACCCCGAGATGGCTCTTTGTAGAGTCCCTCCATTTTTTATAAGTAGAGGATTCCAACTGAGACCCGAATTGAGTAACAGACCCAGATAAGAGACATTTTCCACTCTGGCTAAAACCTGACCCTGTGCTGAGAGATTACAAGATTTTGTGTTTTTGGGGCCTACCACCATAAAATCATAAAATAGCATTTCTTAAAAAATGTGTGGATAAATCCAAGCTGTTCTTAAAATCATTACATGTGTCTAAAAGTTGATGGAGGCTCCTAGCTGTGGGAGCAATTAAAAATGCATCTTTGGCATATAAAAGTACTGGAATATCTCTTCCACCAACTTGGGGACATCGGAACCACTACTGATGAGCACCTCCTCTAGCAGATTTATGTACATGATAAATAAAAAAGGGGCCAGAATGCAGCCCTGGCGGATGCCTTTTTTAAATTTCAAAGGACTGGGAGTATTCCCCATCAGGACTATTACACTATTACTAACCACCACTATTAGTTCACTATGTAGGTCTCTCATGAAAGAAAGATGGAGTTATAATCCTCTAAAAATGAATCAGGTAAGTGAAATGTAATCTGTAAAAAATCAAAAGCAGTAATATGATTCTCGTCAATGAATTGATAAATGAAATACTTTTGTCTTTCCAATGTTTAACATATAACGATCGATTATGAGTCTTAGGGGCCCATTACGATACCCGGCGTAAATAAATCCGCCAGGCATGGAAGCGGCAAAATTCCGCCCGCATACACCGTCTGAACACCGACCACGCCATTACGATAACACAAACCGAAAACCGCCATCGGCGGAAAAATCACACAAAATACCGCCCGCCATCGTCCGAGTCGGAGTCAAACCGCCCGCCACGGACGGAAACACGCACGACAACACAAAACCGCCCGCCCTCACGGCCGACACACCGCACGTGAAATTACGATCGCACCGCCATGAGCGCGGGAAAACCACAAATATACCGCCCGCCAGCGCAAACAACGCCGATGCCAATCGACACGGCAGAAACCATGGCGCCCATGTCCCTGCACAGAAACCATCCGCTCACAAAACCAATAGCACACAACATGGCCAATAAGTCCACACAGCAAGGCACGCACAAATACACAAGCACAGTACACATCCCGAAAACACCCCCTGGACAAACAAAAACTACAAAGGCCAGAACACCAGACACAACACACCTGAAAACAACAGACCATGAGGACACACCCACATAGGTAAGTACAAAAGCAGAACTCCCACAGACCACAACCCCTTGCAACATCGCAAACCAGAGAGGAGAGGAGAGGACACAGTGACACAGCAAGGACAGCAGCACACCACAGAAACGCACACATCACAACCACCACCACCACCACCACCAAACACCGGCACCACAAACCCCCTGCACATTACACAACACACACCGCACCAGCACCACAAACACCATGGCACCACAAAGAATGCCCAAGTTCACGCCCATTGAGTTGACGGTCATGGTCGACGAGATCATCAAGGTGCACCCACAAATCTATGGGAACATGGTCCAACACACACCACTAGCCACCAGAAACAGAATGTGGAACCGGATCGTAGACCAGGTCAATGCAGTCGGGACCCTGCCCAGGAACAGAGTCGAAATTAACAAACGGTGGAATGACGTCAAGAGCCTGGTCAAGAAGAAGGAGGGCAAAAACAGAGAGCTGGCTGCCGTCACTGGCGGAGGGAATCCCGCGCTCTTCAAGACCTTCAAAGCGTGGGAGGAGAAGGTGCGAGTCATCATACATCCCGAGATCCTCGCCGGATTAGCAGGGGGAGTGGAGGCTGGTAAGTACAAACTAATGTATACCAGCACACCGCTATGTACTCACATGCACTACCACCATGCCACAGCTCCCAGGGACAAACACCCCCATGTCCAGCACACAATACACAACACATCACACACACATGCAACAGACACCACCACACACAGCCCAAACAGAACAACTGTAAGATGCGTGGGGACATGTGTACACTCAGCCAGCCACGTAACCACCAACAGGTCCCCAAATATGCCAGAAGCGCCACAACGAGCACCCACCACACCCATGTGTCCGCCATAGCTGCACTAACCGACAAGTAACAGTTAAGTGGCAGGAACACAAAGTGCAGTGGGTGGGAGGGTGGACAGCCCAAGTACAAAACACACCAGGCCCCTAGTCCCACAGTACAGCAAGGAGGAGCATCCCCCACACCCCACAGCCACGTGTCAGCCACCGCAGTGCACAACGACAGCCGAAAGGTAGACATCACGGTCCACAGCAATCGGTGTCAGTGGGTGTCCAGCCACCACTACGACCCACAACACCCCCCACCCCCACAGACCTGCAACATGGAGCACCCCCGCTTAGAACCATGTGGTATCCAGTACAGTGCACGCCCGAACAACCTGCAGGTGGGAAACTGGACAGGGCTGGATTACTGGAGGCATGAGGGCCGTAACACGACCAACACATGGGACATGTCACGTAGCAGACGAACACGCAGCACCGCCCACCGTCACGAACAAGTGAACAATGTGCACACGGACATGAACCACAGACTCACACCCCACATGACCCATCACAAACACAGCAACACCCAAGGAGCCACGTCTGCATGCACAAGCCACACTGAACATAGTACCACACGGCAGCCACTGTGCAACCCATCACACACAACCGAAACACCATTGAAGTCCAGTCCATGTAGCCCCTACTGCCTGTCAACCACACACCCCACAACTACGCCTATGTAAGACAAACAACACTAGACGCAACAGAGCGGAACAACATAAATGCACACGAACACCACTGAACCCATCAAACACACAGACACACCATGCACATACAACATACCATCCATCCCATCCGTCAGCCCCAGTCTCATGAAAGGCATGTCATCCGCACAGCTGCCACATATACAGCAGTCACGCTAAGACACATGCCCATGACCAACCATGTGCCAGAAGTCAATGAAGCGCACGACACACTGTGAGCAACAACACACAACATGGGCCCCCCGAGCACTGCAGTGATGCACATGGCACAGGGCAGCACGCACACCAAGGAGATGGGACAACTGCAATACGTTGGCTGGCACACAACCAACACTCACTCATAACGATGCGTCCAATGCCATGTCCAGTAATCACAACAGACAGCAAATATGCAGGCCATGTCAAGCATGCACACACCTCAAACCATGCACTGTCATGCTGCCACAACACATGTCACGTTCGGCACCCATGGCTTACAGCATGTACCCCAAAAGCATATCCCCTCCCAAATGCGAATCTGGGGCATGGCCCCCATGTTGCCATATGCGTTCCTAAGCGTTCCATTTGAACCCCAAAAGCATATTCCCTCCCAAATGCGAATCTGGGGCATGGCCCCCATGTTGCCATATGCGTTCCTAAGCGTTCCATTTGAACCCCAAAAGCATATTCCCTCCCAAATGTGAATCTGGGGCATGGCCCCCATGTTGCCATATGCGTTCCTAAGCGTCCCATTTGAACCCCAAAAGCATATTCCCTCCCAAATGCGAATCTGGGGCATGGCCCCCATGTTGCCATATGGGTGCCTAAGCGTTCCATATGAACCCCAAAAGCAAAGAACAAACCAGACCCAGGATGGGCCAGGAGCCCGCATACACCAGAGTCACAATGAGTAGGGGCACAGCAACACACCCATCGGCATGGCCAATCCGTCCCATGCCACATGTGCACAGCACACAGTCCCATTGCCTAGCACACACAACTACAGATGCCACAGCCACACACTCGCCTCCGGGAAACCCATGTACGAGATTGCACGAACTGCCAATGTCAGACGACAAATACATACTTCGCCAGGTGCAACACAATAACAAATCTCATTCTCTCCACAGGTGACGAACTGCCGGATGCTGGGGATGGAGACAGCAGCCAGCACAGCCAGCCCACAAGCCCCCAACGAGGACACACGGATCTGGAGGATCTGTCCTCCTCTTCGGACACGGACCACCAAGCAGGCCCATCTGGTGTGGCAGGGCCCAGCCGCTCCCCAGGACCCCTCCTACCCACCAACCCATCATCCAGGGATGCTGAACAGTCCCAGCCCCCTGCTGCCACTGTCGTTGCGGCCACACCCACGGTCATTGCGGCCACTACCACTGCCGCAACCGCCACCATCGCCGCACCGACCACCACCGCCACCACCACCACCACGTCTTCGCTGGCACCAGCCCCAGCGCAGGTGGTGGCCCGGCCGACTGGATCCACCCTGGGAGCCACAGCGAGGACCGTGGTGTGCAATGTGGCTAGTGGGCAGGCCGGTGGCAGCAGGACTGGTAGGAGGAGCAGGGTCAGGGAAACGCCAGCCTCCCCTGGGAGCCATGCCCTGCCTCAAATGGCCAGAGTCCTTGGGGCCTATGAGGAGGCCCAAGAACAATGGGTCAGGTCTGCTACAGACACGCGGGAGGTGCTGGGGGTGCTGAGGTCCATGGACGCCCATATGGGCCAATTCGTGTCCCGTATGGACCAACTCGTGGACCTCATGGGCCAGCTGGTGGTGGCGGTGGGGTCACAGGCAAGGCCAGCAACACCACCTCCGCCACCACCTGCTAGGGCGCAGGGTCGGGCAGCAGTGTCCACTTCCCCTGCGTCCACAGCCAGTGAGCACACCTCACCCACCACCAGCAGGTCGCCACCACACACCCCCTCCCAAACGTGGAAGGGGCCGTCCGAAGAGGAAACAGATCTCCCGGGAGGACTTCGCACGCTCCAGTCGCAAGTGAGGCAGCCAGCCAGCCTTCCGCCAGCCTTCCTTGACCAGCCACTGCATTGACTTGCTCTACGATCCCACTCCACACAGCCAGCTGGATGGCATGTGTGTGTTGGACTATGGACATAGAACCAGTGGGTACACCCTGAGCTTCACGCAGCCATGACCGACAGCTCATTGTCACTGCACGCACCACTTTTGTCATCACCTTACACACAATCACATGTCACAGTTTGGAATAAATGCACCTTTTTCACTAACTGCTGTTTGTGCCCTGTGTTTTATTTGTACGGAATACAACGGCCACCTTGGGCGGAAAGGCACCTGATGCGTGGCATGGCAATGGAATCCGGAGGGCCTGTAGGGACCTAGGGGTGGGAGACAGAACAGGAGCACATTCAATGAGTGTGTCACACACCCATCACACAGTACATGTCAACAACTACAAGCAATGTACACACATCGCACAGAGCAATAGGGCACAATGCCACAGTCACCAACAGTGGCATACTACCCTGGCCATGGAGCGTTGACACACTGCACGCAGTGAACATACGGCCACCCTGACACAGCACACACACACCTGCACAGATACAGACACATCATCCGTCGTACATGGACACTCACCGTCAAGTGAAGTAGCGGGCGATGAGCTGCTGGCGCACATTCCCAGCTTCCTCCTCTCCGCTGTCCACCTCACTCGAGCTGTCCTGGTCTGCGGGCTGGGGCCCTGGTTGATCTCCGTCATCCACAATGAGGGGGATCTGCTTCTGAATGGCCAGATTGTGCAGCATGCAGCACGCCACCACTATCTGGCACACCTTCTGTGGGGAGTACGCCAGTGCACCCTCGGTGCGGTCCAGGCACCTGAACCTGGACTTGAGGAGGCCAAAGGTACGCTCGACCACACGTCTGGTCCTCCCATGTGCCTCATTGTATCGATCGTCTGCTGGGGTGCGAGGATTCCTCAATGGACTGAGCAGCCATGCCCCATTCGGATACGCAGAGTCACCTGGGTGTGAGGGACACAGAGAACCGTTGCTATTCCAACTGGACAGGGGACAGCATCGCACAACCAGCACGCTACACCACTCCACATACTCACCGACAATACAGCCACGATCCTGTTGCAGATTGGCCATCAGTCGTGGCAAGATGCTGTTGCGCATTATGTGTGCGTCATGTGCCGAGCCTGGAAACTTGGCACACACGTGGGTGATCACCATGTCCGCAAGGCACACCACTTGCACATTCAGGGAGTGCGTGTGCTTCCTGTTGCGGTACAGGTGCTCAGTGGCCTGTGGTGGAACAAGGCCAACATGTGTGCAGTCAATGGCTCCCACGACGTGTGGGATTCTGCCAAGGGCATAGAATGCACCCTTCACTGCCGCCAATTCACGAGCCCTGGGGAATCTGATGTACCTGTTTCGGTACAGCATCATGGCTGCCAGTACATCCCTCAGCACCTTGCTGAACATGGGCTGGGACATCCCTCCTCCACTGCCCACTGTGTGCTGGAATGACCCAGTGGCGAAGAAATGCATGGCGGCCATCACCTTAGCCGTGGGGGTGACAGCAGTCGGATACACCCTGCGGGGACGGAGATGGGGCTCTAACATGGCACACAGTCGATGCAGGGTTGGCCTGTCCAGCCGAAACTTCCTGATAACCTCTGTATCGTCCATGTCCGCCAGCAATTGGTATGGGCGGTCAATGTTCGGTCTCCGCCTGGGGTAAATGGCAGAGGACACATGTCAAAGCAACACGGCACATAGCAATTTCGCATACACATCACTGACATGACTGAGCAAGCACATGAGCCACAGCCCAGCTGTCAAGCTGGGACGGCACGGCCACAATACACTTACACAGGTCTCCCAACAATGGCAATGGCAAGTGAGACATACCACTGCCATGTGCATGCACATGGGGATCTAGGCCCCAATGACTTGCGGGGCGTGCTGATGGGGACTGACTGCATATTCGTCAAGCGGCAACGCCACGGCAACATGAGTGTCTGCTGAGCATGGAACTGCTTCCGAGGCTGGATGAGTATGGCACACGATGACGACGATGTGGGCACGGGCTGAGCGGCCAATACAAGTGGGACCTGTGGCACGAGGGGATATGAGACAGTAGTAGGTGTCAGCACTGCACCCTATGTACAGCACTGTACGGATCACAGCTCCCGAAACATTGACTGGTGTCCACATTGACAGCCCCATGCCAAGACGGCTGTGTGCTTGCAGTCACACATCACAGGTGAGAGGTTACATTGCACGTGCCAGGTGGCAGACGTACATAGTGGGAGCTGGCATGTGTGTGCATGTGTCTCCTGTTCAGGATCCACCAGATGGGCGCTGACTCTGTACTGACCATTGGACACAGCATGTTCCGTGGAAGGCTTGTGTGTGTGGGATGGTGGCACTGGATGTGCCTCCGTTGGGTGGGGGCCATGCACAGGGCGGGTACGTCGATGATTGCGCATTGTTGGTCACGGTGGGTGCACCAACTAAGATGTGTTGCCCTGTGTTCAATTCCTATGTCCGCATGATGATGGACTGTGGATGTGGGCAGACTACACATTGGTCGATGTGCTGTCTATATGCATGTGCCTTCACACCAGGCACCGCTGCCCCTGCACATGTGACCCCTGCTGGACTCGCTGCTGGGTCTGTGGAGCTGATGCACCTTCTGTGCGTGGGGCGGACAGCTCTCCTCACTTCCCTCATTGCGCATGTCATGTCTTTGCCGCAGGTGACATGGATCATGGAGGGCCCACATGTACGCGTGGGTAGGCTACACATGATTGTTCACTGGTCGCCACCCCAGTCAGTGTTTCGAATGGGAAGGTTGTCGTGCTGGTGGTATGTTCGATGTGGCGGATGGGCGAGCCTAGGTGCGGGCTTACGTTCCGGACATGGGGGTAGTTGGATTGGCGACTAGTTGCAGTACACACGGGACACGTCTCTTCCTTTCCACATCTGGGTCATCCCTTGTACTAACTGACAGTGATACGGTCATCTTCGCCCCAGCCCTCATGTCCTCCCCTCGCCCCCCAATATGCATGCTCACCTGCGTGGCTAGCGCTTGCACAGGCAGCCCCAAGCTCGCACCAGAGAGGGCAAGGAGTGTATGTGTGGGTCCAGTTGCACGAGTGGGCTGTCTCAGGGTATGATGTGTGGCGGGACGCCGTCCACCTGCGTGGTGCCCCAAATGGAGACCCGGCCTGCATGGACTATGCATCACAGTCTTCGCCTTCCGGATCCGCCACCTGCGACACCCAGTGGCTGTGGCTGCCCTTGCGGCCAGGCCGCGTCCGTCTGTGACTGGTGGCCCACACATTCACTCTTTGGCCTCTCTGGGGAGGGCTCGGGGGTGGTGGCGCCCGCGCTTGCACTTAGTCGCAATGGCATGTGGCGTGGTTGGTATGATGGGCAATGGATGGGATGGTGCGAGCCACCTCCCGTGACGTCAGTGCTGCTCGTGCTGTGGTGCGTCCCCCTACACTTCCATTTGACTTTTTGCCATGCTAGACGTTGAGGTTCTATTGCCTGCGTGATATGACCAGGAGGAGCGCGAGGAGACCTCTCACACACCATGCTCCACTGCCATCCCGTGCCCTGTATCGCCTGTGCGGATTGACTATGTTGGGGTTACACCTGGTCGACTGGGGCTGTGTGTGCCTTGTCAAGGGGCATGGCGGGCGCACAACAGGATCCAGCTTGTCCACAGAGGGTGGGCTGAGGTGCGCCTGGTACCGCTTTGTACGTGTGCCCGGCTGCTGTGCACACACGTGTTCACTCCCCCCGACAGGTGTCCTCTCACAATGCCCAGGGAAGCGGTGGTGTACTGTTCATGACCCCTCCCAACACGGCGTGCTCCAACTTGGCATGTGCGCATCTACCCGTCGCACCCACCCACCTGAGCACTGCGTCCATACGACTTCACACGACACATGTGTGTCTTCCACAGTAGTGCTACTCATTTGCGTTGACATCCAATACCAGTGGACTACATGGTCATGTCACGACTGCCGTGTACTTCACATACTCTCATCCTCTCTCATTCGTACTTGTGAAATGAGTCAGCGGAGACAGTTTTGGTTTCAAACATTATATTGAGTCTTCTGTCCTCTGTGATGCAGTATAGTGGACACTACTGGCAGCGGAATACATGTTGAGGATATACTGAGCATGATTGCAAATGGGATAGGGTGTGGGGTTACATGTGATTGGCTGTTGCATGTGGGATGTGGGCTTCAGAGTGACATCTGCTTGGCCAAGGCTGTGCTAATGTACATTTACGTATAGCTGCGGAGCTGCGGACTTTGACACAGACGGTATACATGTAGCCTACCAGACCGCTTGGCATCATGGGCACAGTCCATCTCAGTTCCATGTGACAGGTTTGCTGCGGTTGTTCCTCATGCACGCGTGCATGTGAGATGACATCAGGGCATGTGCTTGCGTGCATGCAGCGGCGTGCCACTTGTTGTTGCACTGTGGTGGTTACTGGACATGTCACAGTCACTGGGGTCGTGTTGTTGTTGTATGCACTTGTCGTCCATGCAAAGGTCCTGGTATGGGATTCCCGGGGCGGGGTGGGAGGGGTGCAGCACCCACAGACTCCAGGCGACCTATTCATGTCCACTGAGCGGTGTGTGTGTCCATGTGCGCTGGATCCATGTCGTGTCCTGGTTGTTCGTGCAGTTCCGTCCATGTGGGTGCGATACACAGAGCCCATGCCACTGCCTCCCACGATGCATGCGGTGTTCCTGGATGTGATGGGGAACAGTGTGCATGTCCCGGTCATATCCGATGTCATGGCGATGTCGTTGATGGTGTGGTTACAGTTGCCGGTCGTTTGGTATGGCTGTTGTGGTGGTGACTGGCCAGTCCGTGCGGAAGCTAAGCATGGGTGTGGGGTTGGACATCATAGGTCACTCGGGGAACCTGCGTTGTGGTCCGACGTATTTACAGGTTGTCAGGTATGCGATGCCGTCCAGCAGGGCTTCCATGTCATTGGTGGTGTACATGTTTGCCAGCCAATGAAGCGGATGGTGGCTGTCAAGGTGTTGTTCGTAAGTTGTCCCTTGGAGGACCATGATGGGGCATGCTGGGTGACATTCGATGTAGCTGTTCTCGATGATCCGTCGTGTGGAGGCACAGTGGTCCCATTTCAGTGCGGGTGCGATGTTGGCCACATACGCCATGCCCCCATAGGCAGAGCAGGCCCTGTCGTGTGCGTCCAGAGGGAGGAGTAGTGGTAGCAGGTCCGCCTTCAGACATGCCGGGTTGGAGAGGCATATCTCGACGGGATGCTGGTAGGGACACCTCCGACAGTAGAAGACGGGCATGACGCAGCTGAACAATGTGATGCGGTAAGTCAGTCGGTAACTTACGTTCAGCAGGGACAGGAGATCGCATCCCAATGTATGTATCAGGTTGGTTTTGTACAGCTTGAGCTGTTCGGCGTAGTTGGGTAGGTGTGTTGCGGTTGCCATTTCGCAGCGGTTCGTTGAGGTGGCGTGCTCCGGCTGTGTGTGCAGTCTGCAATGTGCACGCTCCGGGGTTGCTGTGAGCTCTGTGTAGTCGTAGGGAGACAGGACTTGTGTTCTGTTGGCTTGTTTGGAGGACACAGGCCCTCTTCCCACATGCTTCTCAGACAGTTCAAGGTCAGTGCTGTGTGACTCCTTCCAATTAACTTGCATGTGGCCGACATGGGGGAGTGTTTTCTTCTTTCTTCCCCGTCCGTTGTGTGCTTCTGTGATATGCGCTATCTGCCCTGTGGTCGGTCTCCTCGGCATGCCTGTGTTGGTCTATTCTTGGACAATGGCTGTATTCACCGGCTTCTGTCGTAGGGCTGTGGTTTCGGAGTTGGAATGGAAGGTCATTCAGTGCTGTCTGCTCTCCCTTGTGTGGGCGGCAGGCTGCCTTTCCGCTCTGCGTTGGGCCTTGTGTGTGAATGTTATTCTTGGGCCACCTGTTGTCGGTCCCCGTGCTCTTTGGTGTTCCGTTTTATATGTCTTGTTCATATGTGCAGGGTGGTATGGGTTTTTCAGTGTGGTACTGGCGTTCCTCTTCCCGAAGGGCCCTGCTTCTCCTAGTTGGTGTTGCCGCCGCTGTGTGCTACGCCATGTTTGTTACACTGGGGTGTGTCCTGCTGTTGCGTGACTTCACTGACATGTGTGCGTCGGTTGTGTGGCGTTGGGTGTTGTCCGTGAATTGGGCGTTGGGGACATGTCTGTGGCAGGCCTGTCACGTGTCATGTGCGTTCGGGGTGGGGCTGATGTGTGTGCTGCTTGGTTGTGTCCCTGTGTCTGTGTGCGACGCATGCATGGCGCTGCGGTTGGCCTCTGCGTTGTGCGCATGTGTGGCGGCGTCATCGGCGCTTTGGGGCCGTGACGGGGTGGTTGGTTCCTAGTCCCAGGTGGTGTGTACACATGTGTTCCGCGATGTTAGGATTTGGCCTGTGTGTCATATGTGGATGCAATGGTGGATGTGTAGTGTACACGCGCTGGTGGGGGGTTGTCCGCTTTTTCCGCCCTTGCACTGTGTGCGCTGTTTGCGTGCACTTGTTGTGTGTGTGCCTACCTGCGTCTCCGCGGTACGTTGCGTCCTTGGTGGTGCATCAGCAGAAGCATGGGAAGGGCCTGCAGTGCTGGATTCATGCTCGGGGTGCCGCTTCTTCGTTGTCCGTGCTCTGCGTCCGTGTTACCGCCTCTCTTTCACGTGCGGTGTCTCTTAGCCGTGGGAGCCGTTTGTTTGCGGCATCGTAATTTATACGCCGGGCGGGACGTGTTTCGTCGGACGGTGTGTGTCAGTTGGGCTGCGCCGCTACGTGTACGGGCGCACTTTGATGGCGGACGGTGTTGCTGGCTTGCCGGCGGTGTTTGGCCTGCTTTTCGCATCGTAATTGGGCGGGCGTGTGGACTGCTGCGTGCCGGCGGTAACTGGTGGTTTTTGCATCCGCCAGCACGGCGGTTGTGCTTCCGCCCGCCATCGTAATGAGCCCCTTAATGAGCTTATTATACCAAATCAAGGAGTTAAAAAAAAAAATTGGTGAGGAGATAGTTTATCAAAAAGACCTTGTTTAACAGAAAATATAAATGTTTTAAAATGTGGTACTTTGAAATAAAAGTGCAGTTAGACATATAAACGACATCCTTAAAAGTAAAATAATTTAGTAAAGATCTTTTAAATACAGTCCATGTGGGTATAGGGTCATTATGAAATTCATGTGTCAAGACATAAAACTGTCTAAATATAAAAGAACAGGACAATGTGATGGTGTACCATGACCCAGTGAGATGAGCAGCTGCATTTTTGATCATTGTTAGCTGGGCTGTTAGGTAGTCAGTGAACCCAAGATTGAGTGAATTGCCTCAGCTGAGTGTAGATAAAAGACTAGGGACTACTCATTACTCTGAGACAGAGTAAGCAGGTGGACATGAGTTTGGTAAACTTGAATTTAAAGTAAAACTGAGATTCTAAACAGGCCCTGCTGGAAATGGAGGGGGTACCTATAGAAAGAGTATAATAGGTGGTGTGGGCGGAGAAAAGTCACCAAACCCTTCTAATCTCTGTGTATAACAATCCAACATAAGTAAATGCCACTCAAGTAAATGTTGACTTGGGTTCTGCCCAGCAGGTAGGGAGAGCAGCCACTCCCATGCTCTCCAGGTTTGAAAGAAAACTACCAAAAATAATTTTAAATGGGTTGCTAGCACACCACTCTACAAATGAAAGGTCTCTCGGTAGTCCTTAATTCAGTTCTTTTTATTCCGTGCTTTCAGTCAATACACTTCCAGCCAGCCAGCCAGCATGTGTTTCGTTTACAGTGCAGTGGTGGCTGGTAAGTTTAGGAGGGAGTGGGACATACACGAAAGCACACACCAAACATTAATTAAAAGAAAACACACACTTACCTGCAGCTCTGCCTCGGAGGTCCCAGGAGGCTTGGGACTGCTGCCTTCCCTCATTGGCTGACCTACGTCATCACAGAGTGGGATGGGGTCATTGGGACTGCTGACCCCACCCCATTCTGTGATGAAGTGCCACTGATTGACACTATACCCTGGGTGCTTCAGGGCTTAAAACTGAAGCGCCCAGGTGCGAGGCAATCTGTGACGCTACCCCTCGTCACTGAGGGGAGGGCCTCTGGGACCTTTGCTGAGCTGAAGAGGTCACGCCCACAGGAGCTGTGACTTCCTCAGCCCAGCAAAGTTCAGCTCAGGCAGCCAGGAGCCTGCGCATTTAGCGCATGTCTTGCTCCTGGGGCCAGACCTGAAAAAAACAGTGTCTGTCAGGCTGACCTTTGTTCGGCCTGACAGACACTGTTCATGAGGGTCAAACGTGGGAGGGCGTGGCCCCTCAGCCCCAATAGACCGGCCGCGGCTGTCAAAGTGAGTGTTATCCTATGACTTTGTCAGGGCTATGGAAAGCCTATACAAATAATACAATCAGTCTTATATTAATTCAATCTATCATCACTAGGTGACCCTTCCACCAAAACATAGGTTAATACACCTTCTTATACTTGAAAGTTGCTATAAAAAAATTGTGATTCAAAAGAATATCTCCAGATGCAAACTAGTAACATGTATTGTGTTGTACCATTATTAACTAATTATTAACAAATGACAAATTAAGAACTCTGTGCATTAACACCAGCTGTCCCAAGTACTGTCTAGTGCAAAGTCAGGTAGCAGGTAACATCATGCTTAAAAGAGTGCTGGAACAAGTGTCGATAACCCATGTGATTCAAGTGAGCATGAGTATCAAAACCCTATTAAAAATAGAATCTAAAAATGTGGTCAATAGTATTAATGAAACACTAAAGCGTCTGTAGCCATGTAGAATTACAAGGAGAAGGATATCTCAGATTTCTAGTATTAAACATATTCCATCTCTAAATAGTTTCTCCATATTCTTCTATAGCGAAGTCTTATCACAAGAATAATGTATAGGGAGGTAAGGTGAGCCTGACCTTCCAGGAATAAATTCATAGGTAGACTATATCTGCCACATTTTAATATATGCAGAGTGGGCCTTGCATAGTTTATCATTGTTGGGACAAATTTCCCATATTTTCTGCCATCTGATACTCATGTAATCGGGGCTGTTCTACGTAGAGTTGGGCACAGTGTGTGCATAGCACATTGTTATCTATCCAGACCTGTGTCTAACCCAGGATCAGATATTATTTTTATTGTACCTTTATTGCAACCTGGATGAGCAACAGCTGCCTGAAACTCAACTCAGAGAAAACAGAAGTCCTCATCTTCGGCTCCACCCCCGCCACATGGGAGAACACCTGGTGGCCCCCCACCTACGGAAACTCACCCACCCCAACAGACCACGCATGCAACCTCTGTATCATACTCAACTCTTCACTCACCATGAACCACCAGATCAACGCCGTGTCCTCCACATGCTTCAACACCCTCGCATACTTCGCAAGACCTTCGAATGGATCCCCCCGACTCCAGGAAGACCATCACCCACGCACTCATCACCAGCAGACTGGACTACGGAAACGCTCTCTATGCCAGAATCAACAAAAAAATCCTCCGCAAACTCCAGACTGTCCAGAACGCCGCAGCCAGACTTATCCTCGACATCCCACAACATGACCACATCACCCAACACCTCCGCGACCTCCACTGGCTCCCCGTCGAAAGAAGAATAACCTTCAAACTGCTCACACACGCCTACAAAGCCCTCCATAACACCGGACCCCAATACCTCAACGAATGATTCTCCTTCCACGCCCCCAGGAGAAACCTCCCCTCTCCCGACCTCGCTCTAGCCACAGTCCCTCGCATCCACAGGGCCAGAGCAGGTGGCAGATCCTTCTCCTACCTCACAGCCAAGACTTGGAACGAACTCCCCTCTCGCATCCGATGAAGCCCGACACTGTTCCAGTTCAGAAAGGACCTCAAGACCTGGCTCTTCGAATGACCAACGGAGCTGCTCGCCCCCCTCCTCCCCAGCGCCTTGAGACCCTCACGGGTGAGTAGTGCGCTCTAAAACCCCATATTGATTGATTGATTGATTGTACAGCTACTAGTAAGAGCACGTGTATCACTGCATATGACCTCACCATAACTGTCTCTGTTAGTGCATGATAATACTAGCATCTGTCAGCGCATAAGGTCAAGTGAAACCTCTTAATGTATCACTACATAAATAGTAAAACTACAATGCAAATTTACATTCAACAAGGAAGTCAATTGCCTGGTGTATCCCAGCACATATTATTGCATAGAGTCAAGTGAAACCTCACAGTGTTCGCTAGTAGATGGCAATAACTGAAAGTGCCCAAATTCTATGTCAGGACCGGAGGCAACGATTATGCTCAAACGTTCTTTCTTTTTTTAATTCTAGAAGTGTTCAACTCTAAACTTCCTTTCCCATCAAACACCGGGAGAGGCCTACAAAACAAAGTTCAACCAATCAAAGCAAGGGTCATGCCCATATATATTCAACTGCGTCCTGGTCAACCTCCTCTTTCTTTCCTGCCCTGGGGTGTGGACCCCCCCACAGTGCTTGTTTGCACAACAAATGTTATACTAGTATCGCCCAGTGTTAACATCAAGCCCACAGGGCTGACCTAAATCAGGACCTAAATTCCTACAGTGCTCTGCGCGTTTAAGCCTGCTTGGTTCCCCAGAGATACGCCTGATCCTTATTTTACTCAGTGGGTGTCACTTGTTGCCATAGATATATACCATACAGGAATACCAAGAGGGAGAGTTCATAATGGTCAATCCCTTGGATGACAAAATCTGCGAGTCAGTAGTCGCCTCCATCCACCAGGCGGTGGCAGCCACTATGAGGTCCTTTGAAGGGCTTCTGATGCCACTGGCACATTCCTATGCAGGCCCCTTAGACCTGTCCTGAGCTTAATCCAACACCTCTGGCTCTACAAGAGCCCCAGCTACACGGGCTGCGACCCCACAAGCGCAAAGGGGACTCTACCATAGACCTCAGTGCCTTCAATAGATTAAAGAAGGCTTCCCTTGCGCACACTGGCCCTCCTGAAGACGACGCAGAGTACGCCTATGGCGCGCCACTTGAGCTGCCTTATTCCCACTCACTGCCACTAGGGGAGGACGAGGATTCCCACGGGGATTCTAATGATGAGGTAGGCCCCTCCAGGCCCTGGCGCCCCTCGCCTGAACCTTCCCATGATGTATCCTCAGCCGTCCAGATGGAAGATACTTCCGACATGCTGGACCCTGACGATTTGGTATATCCACGTTCAGCAGATTGGTTCCCATCAGCCAAGGTAGGCAATTATGGGGCAGGCCAACTGCATAAACCTCTGAAGAAAGAAGCACGTGCCCGCCTTAGAGCAGAGTGTCTGCACCCCTCCCTAGCCGGCAAGGTGGCCCTTACGCTGGAAATTGATACTAGGATGGCTACTTTCCTTCAGAAATATATTTGAGACCTCAAAAAAGGTATAGATAGATCATGGAAGACCTGTCAGGACAAGTTATTTGACGTCATTGGTCTCCTCACACCAATTTTGGAGCTGGCGGAAGAGGCTAAGGCTTCTGGTACAGCACTCTCCCCAGAGTATCTATCTGGTTGGGCGCAGCATGCAGTCATTTTCCTGGGGTATGCTAATTGTGCCCTATCAGTGGAGAGGCGCCGCTTCTTGTTAATAAAGTTTTATCCTAAAATTAAGGTTATTTGGCCAAGACTGAGGCAGGCGCAGTGACTCAGGGAGGGCTTTTCGGGGAGCCTTTCATCAAAGAGTTAGGCAAATTTGTTGCCATATTTACTTCTCTCGATAAGGCCCAAGCCTCTTTTAAGATCGTTTGCCACCTTTGGATTTTTCTGGGGGCTGGCCGTGGCAGAGGGCGCTCGGCTGGCCGTTTCTACACACAAGGACCTTCCTGGGCTCAAGGCTTCCGCAAAGCATAGGACCAGTCCCGCTCCGGGGAAATCTTCCCCACCAGGAGAGGCTATAGAGGCTGCAACCACAGAGGAGCCTCCAGGGGACAGTTCCAGTCGTCCCAAACAGGTGAGTGTTAACCCTTCCACCCAGCTAAAGGTGGGAGGTCGTTTGGCTCTGTTCTTGCACAACTGGGAGGCTTTAACCTCTGACACATGGATACTGCAAACTATATAAGGTTCCCAAAATAGAATTTTACGGTTCTCCAATCCAGATTTCACGTCCAAGTACTCTAGTTTTTTCAGAAGACCAGGGCATTGATAGACCAGGAAGTGATGGACGTGCTCTGGAAGGAGGGATTTCCCCTACTTACCTTCACTCGCTGAGGTTTCTCAGCAATCTTTTTCTAGTGGAGAAGCGGGACGAGGGCCAGAGGCCTGTGATGAACCTCAGGGAGTTCAGTGGATGGCTAGTGTATCGCCACTTCAAGATGGAGGGCATACACCTTTTGCGGGATCTTCTGAGACTAGATGACTGGATGGTGCGTTTAGATCTCAAGGACCCGTACTTAACGGTCCCCATTTTTTCCCCGCACCGCAGATTTCTCCAGTTCAGGTAGCGAGATCAGGTTTATGAGTTCAGGACCTTACCGTATTGGACTCTCTTTAGCCCCTTGGTGTTTTACCAAGGTGTTGAAACCATTCATAGAAAATCTCAGGGCCCAAGGTTATCTATCGCCTGATTATCTATCTAGACGATCCTCTTCTAATGGACCAGTGTCCAGTCTCACTGTCGCAACAACTCCAATCGACAATTCATCTGTTGGAGAGCTTGGGGTTTATCATCAATGAGAAGAAGTCGCTTCTGACCCCCTCGAAGCAGACCACCTTACTGGATTTTGTAGTCAACTGAGAGGAGAAAACTCTAAGTCTCCTATTTCGGAAGATTACAAAAATCTGATGGAAGCTCCGGAAGACACTATCTGGACCTGCAATCTCGTTGCGACAGATTGCACGGATGGTAGGTCTCCTATCCTCTTCAATCCAAGTGATCTTTCCAGGCCAGCTACCAGTGGCGGCCGGTGATTGCAAAAAGTGGTGTGGCGGAAGTCCATGCACAGCATTGCACCACGCAATTGAGCATAGCGAGCAAACCTGATGCCTGATTTTCTCAGAGAGTCTGGCTGGGAAGAGAGGGTGAATACAGATGTTTATTTTTACACAACTCAATAGTTTTCTTTTTAATCAACCTTGAGAGGATGAAAGGCTGAGTTGAGCGCCAGAGTTCAACCCGTGGGGTCAAATACAGATCATCAGCCTTGTCTGAAGGCTTAGTGGATGCATTAGTCCAATGAGCCTTCGGATCCAGCTAAGAGGCAAGAGGCCTGAGACTGACCAGATTCCCTTCAAACCTTCACCAATAATTCCAGCATATGTTCAGCACAATTGCTCATCACCTCGCATTTATCCAACCATCTATACACACTAATTTCCCCGTTAAACAATATACTCCCATCCACACCATCACCCATTCTGCTGTTCACCCACTAACTCATACTCATTCATGCACTCAATCATACATTCCCCTACCTACCCCATTCAACGATTATTTCACTTTCTCCCACCTTACATCATTCACCTACCAACTCATATTCACCCATTCGCATCAAGCTTCCCACTGCCGTTCACCTAATTCATATAACCATCATATTTACCTATTTCACTGTCAACCCCCACATTCAATGACTCACCCATTCACACCAAACATCACTCATTGAGTAACCAGCAATTTCATTAACAAAAAGTTACACTTTGTTACCTTGTTAGTGCTTGTTTTATTCTCCTTGCAGATTACATCTAGATGCCCACTGTCGCAACAATAAGCACATATAATCTGCAATGGAGAAAAAAACAACCACATGTAGCTGTGGCAGTAAAAAGTTTTGCGCTGACCCCATTGGTGCTGCAGAGGACACAGCAGATAGAAAGGAAAAGAAAAAGAGATGAAAGAAGAAAAAGATTTTTACTTTTTTCTCCAAACTTACTTGTGAAGTGTTTTTTATTGAGGCAGCTGCTGATCTGTTCATCTTGCTTGTAAAGGTTCCATAAGGTCACACCTATCAGGATTTCTTTTTTTACAGTTTTATACAGCGTGAACTCGACCTGTTCTGGGCAGCTCACTGTTCAGGATCAGTTCTCAGCTTCTCATGCATTCTGTGCTGAGTGGGAATGTGTACGTAAATACACCAAATCTAGTGCGACCTGACACCACAACCCGTCGAAAATAGGTTTGTCTGCAGCGTCTTTTGGAAACTTCCTAAACCCACCCTTTCACATCTTGTCACATGGTGGGGTTTGGTCAGTCAAGCTTGCTGGCCCCACCTCACCCTGTGACGAGATATTAAATGGTGGGGTAACTGCTGCTGAGTGGGATGCAGACTTGTAGAGCCTGGGCTTGACAGCTAAACGCCTAGGCTGTTTTTAATGGGCACTCTGGAAAAAGGTGGAGAAATGGAATCAATGTGAAAGTGCTGTGAAGAAAAGAACAGGGCTGTGTGTGGATAAGCCCTGCTAGTGCTGAATAAGGCACATCCAGGCTCACGAAGGGGCACACCATGCAAAAATGCCTAGTAACGTAACCTTCATTTTAATTGTGTGTACTTAAGCCTTTTCTTCTAGGAAGCTATGAAAGTAAAGGGGGCACAGCCCCTGTGCCCGTACACAGGAGCTGCTGCTGCACGCTACATTACAGGGCCCTGCAACGGCTCAAAGCCTCCCATCTTCGCAGAGGCCTCCAGTATTTGTAACAAGTCCCACTGATGGAAGAGGTCAAAAACAAAATGCAGTGGTGGCTGGTGCACATAAAAGCCTGGAACGGGCGAACCATTTTTGGATTGGATCAGGGTCTGTTCATCGAGTCAGACTCCAGCAAGCCTGGATGGGGCGCTCGCTGTGGGGACTCATTTACTGGCGGAAAATGGTCAACTCAAGAGCAACCACTACACATAAATTGTCTGGAGCTCATGGCATGTTTATTTACGGTCCAATGTTGGACCAAGGACAAAGTGCATTGTTGTGTCCTTCTCAAGATGGACAACCTTTCGGAGGTACGTTACATCAACCATCTGGGGGGCTCCAGATCGAAACTTCTGGCAGATTTGGTAAAAATTTATGGGCCTATTGCCTGTCCAACAATGTGTCAGTAATGGTGTAGTATCTCCCAGTCACCTCCAACAGGGTGGCGGATTGGTGCTCGAGAGAATGGTCCGCGCAAGCCTCTTGCAACTAGACCCGAAAATCTTCAAGAGATTGGAGGAACATTGGGGCCCGTTCACGGCAGACCTCTTTGTGCCTTGGCTGGACCATCAAGTGGCCAGATATTTCAGTTGGAAACCGGACCCACTGGCGATGGACACCTTTCTTCAGGTTTGGACGACAGAGAAAGGGTTTGCGTTTCCTCCTTTTGCGATGGTCATGTGCCTCTTGACACAGCTATGACGTCAGCATGTGGCCATGGTTCTGATCACGCCATACTGGAGATCTCAGAATGGTTTCTGGTTCTTCTGTAACTTTCCTGGCATTCTCTAATCCTTCTACACCATGCTCCAGATCTCTTTCGGGATCCTTTGGGCAATCATCTCCCGCTCATTCTACAAGGGAGAATGCCTCTCATGGCGTGGTGGATTACAGGGAACACTAGCGAATCCTGCACCTTTTACAAGAAGCTGAAAGTATGTTGGCCACAGCCTGTGCAGATGGAACCACGAAGAGATACAAGTTTGCATCGCCGACATGGGTTCATTGGTGTCTTCAACTCGGTGAGGATCCTTTGGGGTGCGCAGTTGTCCCCATCATGAATTTCTTTGCCTCATTAGCTTCTCGAGGCTTGCCGTATCGAACAATCAGTTCGCATCGATCAGCCATTTCAGCTCGCCATGTGCCCATCCAAGGTGTGAATGCTGATGAGAGGGATCCGTTTGGCCCTGCCTCCAGAGCCGCGGTACTCATCCTTGTCGGATGTTAATAAGGTGCTTCATCTTTTTAAGTCTTGGCAACACAATGAATTTTTGTCAAGTAAGGAATTGCTCGCCAAGTTGGCAATGTTGTTATGCTTAATCTCCTGTCTCAGGGTTTCTGACGTGAGAGCGTTCGACATTACCGGGCACGTTTTTACCCCACAAGGGGTTACCTTTAATATTTCACGGAGAACTAAATCCAACTCACGAGTGATATCCTACCTGGCTTTTGATAAGTCTCCCAAGTTGTGTGTGGCAAGATGTTTAAAGGCTTATGAAGGTATGATGGAGGAAGTCTTCCCTCCCAGGGAGTGACAATTATTGATAGCATTAAAGAAGCCTTCTTCCACCATTGCCGGATGGATCCGTTGGGTCATAGAGGAAGCGGTCATTGATGTGTCGCATTTCGGAGCTCATTCCGTAAGAGGGGCTATGGCTTCTAAAGTCTTTTCTTTAGGGGCTCAACTAGAGGACATTCTTAATGCGGCAGATCGGTCTTCGGACTCTATGTTCAAACGGTTTTACTTTAAACCGGTGATTTATACAGCATCTTTGGTGGTGAACAGGCTTTGAACTGGCGTAATCCTCACCTCCGGTCCTGACATAGAATGAAAAATTTCCTAGCTGTTGTAACAGAAAGTTTCAATTCTATTAAGGACACAGAGGCAAAGATTATTCCCGCCCAGGTTTCTACAAACTTCCCGCCCAGTCTGGGTTCATTAAAAACGTGATCAATAGACATTGCTTGCTGTATGGATTTTCGTAAGGTCTAAGAATGATTTTCTTTCATAACTTGACGTTTGGGAGTATATGGTATTAAAAAAATTACTGTTGATCGCACTGTGGTTTGCACTTGCAATGCCATCTACTGTAGGATATTCGAGAGGCTTCGGTCGCACTCAAGCAAGAGGAGGTTGGCCAAGATGCAGTTGAATATATGGACATGACCTTTGCCTTGATTGGTTGAACTTTGTTTTGTAGTCCTTTCCCGGTGTTTGATGGGAAAGATAGTTTAAAGTTGAACGCAGCTGGAATTAATAAAAGGAAGAAAGTTTGAGCATAATTCTCGCCTCGATGTCCTTAATAGAATTTAAACTTTCTGTTACGGAAATTTTTCATTTCATATCAAACCACCAAAGAGTTCCGTGATCTGCTTACATGTTGCTATAGTCAGTATTGCTGTGCGTCCATAGAGAAGAGCTAGCGGATTAAGCCAGTGGCTTGAGGTTTCAGTTGAAGATTTGCCTTGTGCCCTTAACCAAAAAGTCAGAACAGATCACCTGACTTCAGTAAAGAAAATACATGCAAACCATTCATCACATCTCCAGGAGGAGTAGATGGCCCTCAACCTTATCACCAGGGGAAAAAAAACTCAAGATGGAAGAACCAACACTTGTGAACAGTGGAAATATGCGAGGATTCTTGGGCGAATGCCTGGAGGAAGTTGCAGACCCAGAACATATAGCAGAAACCTTATTTAAGCCTCACACTGCAGCACTGCCTCAAACGTTCCCCAGTTTTCTCACTGAGGTAATGGCCATTGGAAACCTTTTAAATGAGACTCTTCAAATGTACCTAAATAAGGGTCACAAAAGAAGAACCCACAGAACCAATGTTAACATGCATTCCTGCACCATTGACTGAAAGGGAGGATAAGAATTGAAGTGCATTTCGGGAAGCGGGATGCATATCACTGCTATCCTCCGATGTTTCCCTTATAGGCATTGGCATTGTTAGGAAATTTACAGCAGACCTAATGAAAAGCCCCCTTGTAGAAAATCCACCGAAACCTTTGGATCACTTGGCAAAGACTGATGCAGCCTCTCTGGTCATACCAATAACCATTCAACCCATTCTAGGCTCCACACTGTCAAACTTATCTTTCCCTTAGACTGGAATAGTAAGTACGACCACCAGGGAGGCAGTTCTGTCTCTGACCGAGGCGAGGAACCATAGCATTAGCTGCCCATTGAGACCCCTATTCGTCCTCTTTCCTGCTTTTTTATTAGACTTTTAAATTACTGGAAACGGCAGAAAGGCAAACAGTAGGCCTCTAGTGCACTGAAAGAAGTTGGCATCTTCCTTCCATGCATGCCCATTCTATGCCTTAAGTAGTGATTGGGAAGGAGTGTGTCTGACTTGGAAGCAATCTCTTTGAGGCATTAGAATGTCAAAATCAACCTTTTTGCCTGAACACTTCTACCCTTCAGAACATAATTTGCGAGGACACAAACATGTGGCTGAGAGTGTTAACGTGATCTCCCCCCAGTATGTATATCTTTTCTCCAGATAACATCAGGCATGCTACGTTGTGCACCCTATTGATTCACTTTTTTTTTTTTTTTTTGTAAAACTTTTATTGCGTAAGAAAGGGACAATTATACACAGCCACTCGCCTACAACCCTGGGGCCGGCGGCACTGCAATGAATGAATTCTGTACACAGCTTTTTAGCCAACAACCCAAGGGGCAGGCAGCGTAAGTCAAAACAGCAACATATGCATGTCCAAAACCCTGAAACAAAAAAACCCCCCAAAAAACCACACACAGCACTATATAATGAAAATCCGTATGCTCCGCAGTCAGATACGCATTTAAGGCTACTCCACGCCCAGCAAGACTGACTGGAATGAGAACCAGTTGAATCTACGACTCCCAACCTTTATTCCATTTCAGCACCACCCTCGGGGGACAACATGCCCCTCAGCTTGAGTACATGGGAAAAGCCGAGTCTCCGGACGCACTTTACTGCGTAACTGCACATCCATTCCCCTGCCCCCGTATATGCAAGGAATTGAAATGTTTTACGACCCCCTTCCGCCGCTGCCGCGACTCTCTCCATCCGGCGCAGCTCCCCTAGTAGACTTATAGGCCGTGTATAGCCCCCAGAAGTTTTGGGTCTGCTTCGCGGCGGCTGCAACTCACTAAAGGCCTCCGATTGAGTGCAACAATAAATCATATCGTGCGACCACTGTGCAACCGTGGGAACTGGACCCTTCATCCATGACATTGCCACCCTTCGCCTTGCAACTAGTAGCCCCATGTCCACCAGTCTACGCATCGCCTTTGGGAGAGTCTTGGAATACCCCAGCAGGGCGAGTGCGGGATCCGGAGCAAGGTCTCTGTCCACTACCGCGCTTAGTTCTTCAAATATAGCCTCCCAGAACCTGTTCACTCCTGGGCACTGCCATGCAAGATGTATAAAATCCGCAGAGAGCGCATGACATCTATCACAGAACGCGTCTTCCCTAAGACCATATCTATAGAGCCTCTCTGGGGTATAGTATACTCTGTTGATATATTTGAATTGTACTAACCTATGCCTGCCGTGGAGTGAGATGCATCTAATGTTGGCGCAGCAGTATTTCCACATCTCATCGTCAATTGTGGTCTGCAAGTCTCTCTGCCAGGCCAGCCGGGCTTTCGTGTACTGGTTAGCTCTGTGTGACATGGCCAATTTATAGATCATTGAGACCGCCCTGCGGGGAGATTCAGTTTTAATCACATAAGACAGTTCCAGTACGTCTGGGGGTTCACTCAAGTCTTCTCCTAACAGGTCACGCAATGCTCCTCGCACTATGTAAAATTGAAATTGCTGCAGTACAGTGGTGGTTACTAACGGCCCCGCAACTTGTGCCCAAGCCTTAACCACTCCGTCCTGGAACAGACCCCCCACCTTGTCAATCTGCAGATCGTGGAGCGCTCGCACAACTCCGCCATCTCTGCAGGGCCCAATCCACATTGCCCATTCGATCGGCATTGCAGGATAGTACAGCAAGGCACCTGACTGCAGTTTCAGTAGGTGGAGCCATGCGTGTCGTATCGGGTTGATGGAGTCTAAGATGCCAGTTCTCCGATCCGCATGCTCAAATATCACCGCAGGGAGAGGAAGCGGCTCCACTATGAGCCGTTCAATACGGAGAAACGGCACCTCAGGTGCACCATGTATCCAATGGTGCGCTAGAGCCCCCTGTGCTGCTCTGTAATATAGGTCGAAATCTGGAGCCCCCAGACCCCCCATATGACAAGGTAGGGTAAGAAAACGCCATTGCACGCGCGCCTGCCTGCCCGCCCAGGCTAGTTTAGTCATCAACTGAGTAAGCCGGGTGAAAAAGGAGCGCGGGAGGACGATGGGTATATTGGTGAAAAGAAACAGGAACCTAGGTAGGACCACCATCTTCATTATGGAAACACGGCCCATTAATGACAGTGGCAAACGAATCCAGGTTTCAATGTCATCCTCTAGTTTATCTATGGCTGTCCCATAGTTTTCTCTGAAAACGATCTCCGAGTCCGTGTGAAGACGGATCCCCAGGTACCTAATTGACTCAGAGGTCCACTGCAAAGGGTAATCCATCTCGAAGTTGGTCGTAGCAGGGGTGAGCGGGAAGACAATGGACTTAGGCCAATTAACGTGCAGGCCCGATAGAGCGCCAAAGTGCACCACCTCCCGGAGTACTGGAGGTAGGTTGCGCTCAGGGGTTGCGCACATACAGTAAAGTATCATCTGCATATGTGGATACTACTGTCTGGAGGGTCCTGAACCGGATACCCCGATGCCCGTGGTACTCTCTAAGGGCGCAGGCAAGTGGTTCCGCAACTAGGGCATACAAAATGGGAGACAGGGGGCAACCCTGTCGTGTTCCCCTGGTAATGTAGAAGGATTCCGAGACCAGATTACCTAGCCGGACTCGCGCCGTAGGCGTATTATACAGGACTCCAATCAACTGCAGAAATACCTCACCCAGTCCCATCCTGGTCAACACCTGTCGCATAAAAGGCCATTCCACCGAATCAAAGGCCTTTTCCATATCTAGGAAGACTGCCACCGCCTACGAGTCTTGCCAGACGTGCTGTATGGAGCTAAACACCGTGTGTAGATTATACGTCAGATTCCTGTCAGGGATGAACCCCGCCTGCTCCGGGGCCACCAGAGATGTGGACATAGGGGCGATGCGATTGGCTAGTATTTTTGCAAAAAGCTTGTTGTCAACATTTAGGAGCGACAGGGGGCGGTATGAGCTGCACTCCTCTGAAGGCTTGCCAGGCTTGAGAATGGTAACAATCAGCGCCTCACTCATAGAACGCGGCATCGTGCCCGAGACACATATATCGTCGAATAGCGCCGACAAATGGGGAAGTAGTAAGTCAAGGAACGTTTTGTAAAAGCAAACCGTGAGCCCATCCGCTCCCGGGGCGCTGGAAGATTTCATTCCCGCCAGGGCTTCCGTGATTTCATCTTTCTCTATGGGGCGCATAAGGAACTCCCTATGGGCGTTGGTAAGAAAGGGCAGTTTAATGTGTTCTAAGTACTCAAGTATTTCGGCTTCCGAGCCCGCCGAGCATGATGTATATAGTTCCGCATAGTACTGTTTGAACCTATCCACAATGGCTGCTTCGTCTGTTAACAGCTCTCCCGCTGCAGATCTTATTTCGCTAATCGCCCCCCTGTTACGTCTATCCTTCAATACTCGCGCGAACACTGAGCCCGGCCGGTCTCCCTCCCCGTAAGTGCGGGCAGTGGCGTACTTGCCCAAGTGTCTAACTTCACTATCGGCTGCATCGTGGTACTCCGCCAACGTGTCTTTAAGCTCGCTGGCGAGCTCTTCGTCTATGCCTGCCGCCTGTCGCCGCTCTAAGTCGCCCAGCTGCTGCTCTAAATGCGTAAGCCTCTGCCGGATCGCACGAAGTACACCTGAGTGCTTAGCCATGGCAACCCCACGTATATAAACTTTAAACGCCTCCCAGACGGTCTGGAAACTATCCACAGAACCAATATTAGTAATAAAAAATGTCTCCATGGCTTCGGATAGTTCCCCTATTGATTCACTTATCACTTGGTTGCTAGGTTGTTCACATGATCAAGGACCACATCGACCCTTAGCTGTGGACTACAAGGCCTGGGGCCCTGTGAACTGCTGAAGGCTCCCTCCAGTTCGATTAGTGAAAGGCCTCACACCAGGACCACAGCTTCCTCATAAACAGAGATTTCAGAGTGTATCTGCACCCTTTCATTCTGGTATTAACAGTACATACCAGAGGCACTCGAATGTCTATCAGCACCCACAAAGACATATTGAGCCATCACTGCAGTTGTCACCCAACTCTGCTGTCATCTGGATCACAGCATCTAAGGGTCCTGGAGCCCAATCAAAAAGATTGTAATGCATGGTGAATTCAGTGCTTGGCATGACTCCCTGCACCTGAAACCATTGATGAGCCACGAGCTTCTGAAGATAGAAGAGCATGTACATTAGCCTGGACTATGAGCCATTTCTGCTGAGAAAGAAAACCCTTCCCTTAATGGCATTGAAGTCTGAGAATTACAATTCCTACTTCAGTTCGAAGGGGAATGTTTGCAGATTGATAAGTTATCCAAACGAATATTTCAAGGTAGCATTTTTGCAGTTTTATCATCCATCCAGATGATCTCAAGAACATGCACTCCATCTCCATGTGTTCCAGCCTGAGCTGACATGATGGCACATGAGTGGATTAGTCGTCTAGATGAGGATGTAGCTGGACACCTTTTGCATGCAATAGGGCAGTGGCAGGAGCAAAACATTGGCAAACATGCAAGGAGTTGAGCTGAATAAGGAAACTCAATCCCTAGCGCTGGCCCTGTACATTGACTACCTGAAGAGCGTTTGGCTTCCTGATATGTTTATGGACATGTGTGTTCAGACGTTCAATCAACAATGCACACGTCTCTGTCGACAGAAGTTGTGAGATCCTAAAAGAGAGTTTCTTTGCAAACTTCTTGGCTTTCTTGAGCTGTATCACAGGACGTACATCTCCTGATTCATTTAACAGCAAAGAGAATACCTAGTAAAAACCTTGATCCTCCTAATGTGTGCAAGAGGGGAGAGCACCTTCAGTGACATCTCTCTTTTCCAGCATCATTCACGAAACAGTGTTTCCCATGGTAGCTAATAATCTATGTGGTTCGAGAAGGGATTAATCCTCCTTCCAAGGGCATCAATTATCGTTAACACAAAAACATAAAACATGTAAAAGATAAAAGACAAAGGTCAAATATACAAACTGTCACAAATATTGTGTTCAGTCTTAAACTTAAATTCACATACTCACTTATTAGCAATGCATATGTTAAAAGTATTTTTAAGTTGCTCCAAACCTGAAAAGATAAAGGTGGTGCAGTGCTCGTGATAGTCACACATGCATGAAATGCATAGGCAAAACTTGCACAATTTTCAACATAAATATGGATGCATATGAGTAATTAAGAGGTATGGTATGAATTTTTACCTCTAACTGTTGTAACTAATATACATTTGCAATGCATAAAATGCAAATTTTCCATTAGATCGTCATAATTTCTCATAGTTGTGCAAATCTCGCACTATGTTTGTTATAGAAAATTACTGAAATTATGCTATAACACCAATGTAATGCAATAAATTTGAGCGTTGGTGCTCTGCAACAAGGTGAGCTAACAGAATACGAGTGGATGTTGTTTGCGGCATTTGTGTTTTTGCACTTTTTTGTGCAAAATGTATCTTAAATCCAAAATGGATGCAAGGACACACGCATTTTGTGCTAAGATATAGTGCTAAATGCTGGTTTTTCTTTTCATGTAATTTCGCCTAATTTACACAGAGTTTTATGTAACTACACAACAAATTATGCAAATTTCACACACCCCTAGTTTCAACTGCCATAAGGAAACTTAACGGGGTAAACATCAGGACGGGTGTCAAAAGACAGTGGAGGAGTGACCCTTATCCAAATAATATAATCATTAAAGGAAAGCAGTCCTTGCTGAAGTAAAAAGAAAATGAAACTGAGATCGAAACGTCAATAGATTGAATTCTATGGACTCTAAATGTATTTTAGTTACAACAATTAGTTTGATGGGTCTCAAATATCACTTTATGTCTGAAATTCCTTAGGACGTCCTCCAGCATACCTTTCTCTATATGCCAGCCAAAGGACTCATTGGCTCCCCTCTGTCCTAATCTTCAGTTTTAATGGTCGTTCTGTTTTAGTTTGAGGGTAGGAAAGATCGACCACCTCCTTAAATGCTGCTGCAGCAACCAGATTAATCATCTAGCGTATCTGAGCTGGGCAAATCACCATCGTATTCGCATGAACCTCCTGAGGCACTGGGACCTCCGACATCTGTGTACCAGGATATGCTGTAGGCAACCGCTGTGGAAGAGGAAGCTGTGGTGAAGAATGCCTATTTTTTGTTAATTCTTTTTGCACTCATTCCTACCTCAGGTGGTGTTTTGTTCTGAATCCTCATGGCCAGCTATGCTTAAGCTATGCCATGTTCGAAGGGACTAAGGGCCACATGTACGTACCTTTTTTAAGGTCGCAAATGGCCCGATTAGCAGAATCTGGCATTTTGCGACCAGAAAAAAGGCTTTCTCAATGTACCAAACCCTATTTTGCGATTTGGTAACCTATTACCGATTCCCAAAATGGGTTTGCGATTCGCTATTAGGAAGGGGCGTGTTTAGGGCGTCCCTTCCTAATACCGAATCGCATCGGTATGAAGGAATGTTTTGTGACCGAAATGTGGTCGCAAAACATTCGCATTTTACCACCTACTTCAAGTAGGTGGTAACACATTCGCAAATGGGAATGGGTCCCCAAAGGACCCCTTCCCCTTTGTGAATGGATGCAAAAACTGTTTTAAGAACAGGCATTGGTCCCACAGACCGCTGCCTACTCTTAACAAATGAAAAGAAAACTATTCATTTTTTTTCTAAATGCAACCCGTTTTCCTTTAAGGAAAACGGCCGCATTTAAAAAAAAAAAAAGATTGCTTTATTTAAAAGCAATCATGGACATGGTGGTCCGCTGACTCCAGAAGGCCACCATCCCTGTGAGTTTTAGCGATTCCTAGGGGTCGCAGAATTGCGACCTATCTCATTAATATTAATGAGGTAGGTCGATGTGTGCCCCCACTATGAATCGTTATATGAAACCGTTTCATACATTTGTTATAGCGATTACCTAATTGCCATTTGCAGAAAATTGCAATTAGGTAATCACTATTACAAATGTTGATACATGTCTCCCCAAATGGTTGATCCTCCCAAGTAGCTGTGATACCAAGGCTGTGGTGGCCCCGTGCAAACCAGTGCAAGCCTCCTTGATCCTGTGATCTCCCTGTATCATTTTCTCACTGCACTTGCCTCAGCTTGGCATCTGTCACACACATACATCTGCTTCAGCAAAGTGTCTTTCACTCCAAGCGCCCACCTCAGTATGTGATGGCTTATAAGCTGTGAGTTCTGGCACTGACTCCCCTGTAAGTCTGTATGTTAGTGACTACCTTCTAAAATGATGGGGCTAGCATGCACGTACCCGTGTGATTCAGCAAGGACAAGGGGAACTAATCTATAAGAAGAGAGTGCTAAATTTGAGACGTGGTTGCCGGTGAGACCCACAGGCACTCATTATTTTGCAAATTAGGCACTGTGAGAAGGTAAATACTAACCTGCAGTTCCAACCCTAACAAATGTGAGAAGTAGAACTGTTCGGGGTAGTACTTGCCAGATGGGTTTTTTTCTGTGGCTTTTCTCTGTCCTCCTTTTCCTCCTCTCCTAGAGGAACATTTTCTTACTCATCCCTTTGCTTTTATCCCCTTTTCCAACAGACATGCTTACCTAATCTCAGCACTATTTATTAAAAATAACAATTGGCACAGCCCTCTTCAACTTTTGAATAAAATAGCGTTTATCCGAAGAAAAGGTCAGAGTGTTATAAAATGCTCTCAGTTAGACAACATACAAACTAAGAAGGATAGGCAAATACTCATACACACCCAATCGCAGGTTTCCATTAACTATTACTAATAATGATATATTCTTATTTGGTGCTAAGGACGGCCGTCTATTTGGTGTTCCTTCTGAATGCAAAAATATGCTACAGCTTCTGGCCAGACACCGATGTCCCACTTAGCACAACCACAGATAGCCTTCCCTCCCCGTCCGTGGCACTGTGTGGTCACTTCTGTCAAGAGATAGCTGTAGAGAGGAGTCAGCAGAAGTCTAAAGCGACACACATGTTGTGCAACTGGAACGCTTTTCAGTTGAATTCCAGCAAACTATATTTCGCAAATAAAAACTAGAATCTAACTCTACATTGGTCTTTTTAGCCCAGGTTTCCATTATGCATGGAATCTGGTTTTGAAAGAATTTTCCAATCACAAGTTACAAATGAGGAGTCGCATATTTTATCAAGCAGAGAAAACTAGCTTTCGTTAGGCTGAAGGACATATCATGGAATCAAGCAGTATAAAGGAATATGTTATGTTTTAGAAGTATACAGGCCAAGTATATGCTGAACTCCTACTTCCCATGTTCTGAAGTCAGTGCAGTTGTGAAAGTGACCTGCACAGAGAGACCTGCCTCTCAGAGGGACTTCTATGGCACTTTGGGAAATAAATGCCTTTTCTTCTGGCAAAAAGCATGCGGTTAGCAGGCTGCATCTACACCAGAGCTCAAAACACTAGGGGGGTTATTTACAAACAGTATTATGTAGTACATTTAGTACACCTACAATAGTACTGCTCACGTAGTACAACATACTCTTCACTGACCTACCTGCCCAGGCCTCCGTATCCACCGCCACTGTCATTTCTATGCAGAGATCTCCACATATGTAAGCCTAGATTTTACTAATAAATGCGAGAGGGATGGGGAGTGGCTTGAAAAAGGGCAATACTTACTACTAATGGCATAGTTTTAGGGTGGGCTTAGAAGGGGTTTAAAGCGGGAGTGCTAAGGAGGGGGTTTATAGAGCGATAGAAACTCAAAAGGGTAAGTCATTTGCTATTCAAAATCTGCACTTCTAAAACATTTACAGCCAAAAAAGGTCTCAAAAGCGTTTTAAATGTATTTCAGCTCAGACCTACAGTAAATCTAGCATCACACATTGCCAACTGCTGGAACTGCAACATCTTTCCACAGAAAATAAGAGAGTGGGACTAAAAATAAAACTCTATGGGAAATAACGTTAACATAAATACATTTTTCGTTAACATAACGTTAACGTTAACATAAATACTTTTTCGACATTTAAAATTATTTTATGTTAAAATATTATATACAATTTACATATGAATATTGTTTTATTGTTTGGTTGAATAAAATGTTTAATATGCAAAATAAATGTAATTTAATTTTTTGTGAAAAATGTATTCAAATTAATTCTGTACATACCTTTAAATTAGTTTTAATACATAATATAAGCATTTTATTGTAGGTGGGATTTTTTTTCAAATACATCTTCGAATACAAAATCATACTTTAAAATATATTTAAATTCAGGTTTAATACACTTTTAAGATAATAGTGCTAGAACATGTTTTTTATTGGTTCTAGGTTTGAAAAAGATACAATTATTTTACATTAATAGTTAACATTAAAATATTTTTACTAAACTTGCTTTTCCCTATACTTTACTATAGGGAGATCTCTGCCCCGGTGGCGGAGACCTCTGCCGGCATATGAAAAGCTACTAGTACTAAGTTTACACTCTTAAATTTGGCTCCACCCCATGTTTTCAGGTGGTGGGAACATGTAAGTCTACACTTGGGAGTAACTTTACACTTGGAAAGGGTGAAAAGGCAAAAGTAGTAAAGTTACATCAAGATGTAAGAGTACATTTACTGATGAGTAAATCTAAACAAGTACATTTTTCTTTGTGAATAGGCCACAGGTCTCCAGGGCACAAAAAAAGTGAGGAACACAGCAAAAGGATGGATTTCTTTAGAATGATCGTTTAGTCCCACTCACTGTGTAGAAGATGTATTGAGTTGTGCCGTGTCAGGCGAGAGGCATTTTTATAGCACTGTGATTTTAACTTGTCTTCTGATATTTGTATTTTTGATTTTGCAACTTTGATTGCAGGATTACAAGTAACAACATACCAAGGAAAAATCAGAACTGGATGAGCTTTTGACAACAAATATGGAAGCGCTTGAGAGCTGGATCCAATGGTCTATTGTATCAAAGGCAGCTGACAGATTTGCTAATATCAGTGCTCCAACGTCACTTCTATCTAATAGATGTCGAAGTTTGTTCAGTGCAGTTAGTGCCATTAACTTGGTACTGTGAGTGGGGCATAAACTTCTTGGAATTGAAATAGCAGTTTTATGTCCTCAGTCAGTTTTATAGTTATTTGAAAGCCAGTTTACAGAAAGCTTTTTTTGATAAGACAAAGGGGAGAAAGGATGAATGTTGCTTAGATCATAAGGGTTGAGAAGGCTTTACTGCCACTGGAAAATGCTCCATATGCCAGAGAGTTATTAAAAAGAGAGGGGAATTGGTTTTTCAAGTAGGGATAGGGCATATTCAAGAACATCTCCTGACAGATGTCACAACAACATGGGGGTGAGCATCTGACTTTCTGGCACCCTTGATGTTTGGATTTGCATATGTTCAGGGCCAGCACAAAGCATAGACTGTGTGGGTAGCTGACCCTGGTCCTCCATGTAGCTCATCTAGCTCATTACCATGGGTCCCCATGCCAGTGCGCCACAACCTTTCTCTCTAATTCCAGCGCTGGGCCATAGCTGTTAAACCAGTGAGGCCAAGAGGTGGGGGTCCTCCCCTGGCCCTCGCAGGGCTAGATTTGGGATTCCAACTCTGGACCTTGCATCACTGGATCTTAGATGGGATGCCATGGGCAGGGGAACCCCCGTTCCATAGCTACATAACGCGGAACCATGGCTGGGATGCCCTGGAGAGAGGGGTCCATACCCTATCAGATGCAGGGCTGCCACCTTTCTCTGACATAAAATACTGGGCATGTGAATGTAATTTAACTGCTTTGGATAGTCTAGGAGATGCATAAAAAGTTTCTGGAAAATTCTCTATATTATTTTACATTACACTACATCATTTATTTCGAATAATTTGGAGAAGTGTAACACTATTGATACATTTTTTGTTAAAAAAAAAAATATTTTTATTTGCAGTTTCAACCAATACAAAAACAACCGGCATGTCACAAGTAGTCATCCACGCGCCCGAATACCCCCCGCCCCCCCCCACCCACAACCCACATTATCATCTCCATGTCAAGCACCCAAACGAAATCCAGCTCTGTCATAGGTGACGCTTTTGGTAGTCCTCTTTCCCCCCCACTGAAACTCCCCCAGGGTCTGAGACACATGTCCAACCACGCACCATCACGGCACACAGCGAAATTCAAGAGGACCCACATTGTGTTAATCAGTTCCCAGACCCCCATCCAGACCATGGTACCTTCTCCATTTCCCCCATATTCTACGGAATTTCCGGGGGCATCCTCTCGCTTTGTATGTGACCCTTTCTGCCGCCATATACATATCCATTCCCCTCCTCCATTCTCCTAATTGAGGGGGAATTGACGCCCCCCATGCACGTGCCACGTCTCTCTTTGCCACCACTAAGCCCAACAGTGCGAAAATCCGGTGTGGGCGGCTCAAGTCTATATCATTGGTTATCCCCAGTAGTATGAATTTAGGATCCAGAGGAAGTATGGCCTCTAACACCTTACTCATCTCTCCCAATACTTGTGTCCAGTAAGTGTGGATGGTGGGGCAGTCCCAGATAATATGATAGAAGTCCCCCTGCGGGTGTCTACAACGCAGACAATTTGAATCACTGGCCCGGCCCATGCGGTGTAGTCGAACCCTATCGAAGTATACCCTGTGTAGTATCTTGTATTGGATGAGTCGGAGGCGGGATTTAATCGCCACCTCTCTATGGTGCATCAGGGCAGCCTCCCAATCTACTGTGTCCATCGTGCCCAGGTTCTGCTCCCAAGTTTCTCTCAGTTTCCCCAGTCTGTCTGGCATGTTATTGTTCAGGGTCCTATACGTTAAAGAGACTATCTTGTTGGGTATCTGTTCTTGCAGTAGGCGACCCTCCAGCGGGGCATATTCTGTCAGGGGAGAGGAGAGCGAACTCTCGGCTCTCCATGCATGTCGCAATTGCGTGTATTTAAAAAGTTGGGTGGGGTGCAACCCATACTCTGTTGCCAGAGTCCTAAAGGGTTTAAGATCCCCCTTCGCCACCACATCTCCCAACATAGAAATTCCGATGTCATCCCAACCTCCAAAGCCCCTGAGTTTGTGAAGCTCCCTCAACCAGGTACAGCTCCATATCAGAGTCTGTTTTGTCAGCTTACGTGTCCATCCCAATATCTTTGTCGCCCTATCCCATACTTCTACGGTTATTTGCGTGGCCGGTAGTAGTCGTCTCCTACCTGAGCCTCCATATAAATAAAATAAACAAGAGCGACGTGCCATGGTATCCCTTTCTAACCTGTAGGTGGGGTGATTAGCTGGAGCATGGAGCCATTCATTTACCGGCGCCAAATGCTCTGCCCAGTAGTATGCCTCGATGTCCGGCAGGGAAATCCCTCCATTATACTGGTTTCTCTGCAACGTACTCAGGGCTATCCTTGGTTGCTTCCCCAACCACAACAGGGAGTGCACTTCTGCCTCTATCACCCTAAACGTCTGTCTAGGAAGAGGGAAATATTCATTTTGGAGGGCATACAAGAAGCGGGGCAATGTAATCATTTTAAACATTGCAGCACGGCCAAGTATCGTGAGGGGGAGGGCTTTCCATCGTAGAGCATCAGCTGCAAAGTTTGTTATGACTCGCTGAATGTTTCTTTGGTAGGAAAGATTTCTATCCGTGGTTAGGTAGATCCCCAAATAAGTGAATCCCGTCTGCATTACCTGGAGAGCCCCAGGGAGTGGGGCCACATCTCCTCAGTTCGTGGGCTATACAGGATCGATTTATGCCAATTTATCGCATAGCCCGAGAAGGAGCCATACCTGCCCAGAAGCCTGAACAGTGCGGGGACCGTAGTAGCCGGTTGAGCAACGTATAACAGGATATCGTCCGCATAGAGCAAGATCTTTTCTTCCTCTGAGTCAGTCTGTGAAATTTGGAACCCCCGTATCTCTTTTGTCTGTCTGACCTCACATGCCACTATTTCAATGGTGAGGGTGAATAGTAGTGGGGACAAAGGGCATCCCTGTCGGGTCCCCCGTCTAATGGGGAAGTCCTCAGATAATATCCCGTTTACTTTAACCCGGGCTCTGGGGTCCGCATATAGGAGTCCCACCCATTGTCTGAATTTGGGGCCGATGCCGAACTTGACCAAAGCCGCCTCTAAAAAGGGCCAATGTATAGCGTCAAACGCTTTTTCGGCGTCTAGGGAAGAGGAAGATATGTGGGTCCTCCCGTCCCTGTACCGCCATAAGCCAATTATGGGTCCACCGTAGATTCTGTCTGGTCGCCCTGTCTGGTAAGAAGCCTGTCTAATCTTGATGCACCAGGCCTGAGATTACTTGGCGCAAACGGAGGGCCAATATTGTCGCCAGTAGCTTATCCTCAACATTGAGGAGGGAGATTGGGCGATAGGACGCGCAATCCTCGGGGGGCTTTCCCGGTTTGTGGATGGGAATGATCGTGGCCTGCCTAAGATCTAGCGGGAGGGTACCCTCGTGGGCCGCGTCCCTAAACAGCGCTAACAAGTGCACCGCCAGGAGGTTTGCCCCTTTTTTAAAGAATTCAGCTGGGAGTCCATTCGGGCCTGGGGACTTCCCAGGGCGTAGTCTAGTTATTGCCTCTTTAATTTCGGTCACCGATATGTCGGCTTCAAGGACCTCCCTATCCTCATCCGCCAAGCTCGGGGTTTGAATAGTGGCCAGATATGCCAGAATCTCCTCCGGGTCACCCAGATCACTGGCCTCATAGAAATCCTTAAAATAGGAGGCAAATATCTGAACTATCTGTGCGTCTCCCTTCTGCGGCTGTCCCTGTTGGTCCACTATGCTTTCTATCCATCGGGCGTCCATTTCCTTACGGCTGGGCCAGGCTAAGAGCTTACCAGATTTATCCCCAACATCATATAATCTATGTAGGGTCGCTTGCGCCTGCGTTTTAGCCTCTTCCGTTACTAGGGCTCTATAACGCTGTTGTGTGTCAGACAGGCGTCGGAGGACATGTGAGTCACGCCCCCCCAGATAGCGTTGTTCTAGTTCCAAAATTTGGGTTTCCAGAGTATTAAGCTCCTCTTGTGCTTTCCGCTTCTCCCACGTTATTCGATTTTGGGCCCTATCACGGAGCACTGTCTTGTAAGCTTCCCACACTATAACGCCCGATTGCACCGAGCCTACATTTTCCGCAAAATATACTGTCGTGTCAGCCCTAAGACCCCGCAATATCTCGGTTTTCTGCAGGTCCCAAGCCGTCAGCCTCCAGTTTCCACCTGTCGCCCTAGGCCTCCCTCCTGACCTAACCAGAAGAGGAGAATGGTCAGAGATCCCCCGAGCCAGGTATTCCGCCTCACAGTCAGTCCCCGCGGCCCGCCGCGGGAGAAAGACGTAGTCCAGTCGAGGGTGCACCTTATGTGCGCCAGAATAGTAGGAATAGCTTCTGGTGTCCGGGTGGAGGTGCCGCCACACGTCCATCAGACCCAATGTATCCATCACCCTAGCCAGTTGCGTAGTCGGGGAGTGGGCAGTACGGTTCCCTGAGCGGTCCATGGGGATGGACATGACGTCGTTGAAGTCACCCCCTATAATGTGTAATGTATCCGGTGTATCCAGCAGGATATCAGTCAGTCCATGGAGAGTCCTGGCCTGTAGCTTCGGGGGGGCATAGAACGAGACTATTGTGACCCTCCGTCTACCCCATGTCCCTGTCACTCCCACGTATGTACCTTGGGGGTCTGTCCATGTCCGAGTCACCTTAAAAGGGGGAGATTTTTTAAGCAGGATAACCACCCCCCGGGAGCCCGCTGTGTATCCCGCGTGTGCTAATACTGTATATGCTCCTCTCGCCAGAAACCCACACTTTGTACCCTTGAGGTGGGTCTCCTGCAATAGGATGACATCTGGGTGTACCCGTTTTATGTATGCGGACACCAGCCCTCTCTTTATTTTATCCCCTAGGCCATTCACATTCCATGCGAGTATCTTATAGGGGCCCTTCTCCATTCCGTCTGTGTGGGGTCTATGTTCATTCAATGGGGCCATCAGGGTGCGTGATCCAGGTATATCCCGGGAGGGGGGCAACAGGTGAGCGCGCGTACCTGAGTGACCATGTGACCGTTATGCCAACCAAATTTAAAACCCCCCCCCAACCATAGAACTATTGCAACCCCCCCAAACTCCCCCTCCCCCCCATGTCTCATCCCCCGCCAGTCGCTGGGGAGTGAACCCTAGGGTGGTGGAGGTCTATCACCCTCCCTGTCCCAACTCACGCCACAAGTTCCAACTCTCGCAGCAGTCCCAAAGTCTTTTAGAAAGAATTAGTAAGAGAATAAGAAACAGAGTGAAGGACAAAGTCAAGAAAAAGCGCAACTGCCAGAGCGGGAGAACTGCCAAGAGTCCAAGTCTGAAGCCACTCCAGGGCTATCGCCTACGGCTCCGCAGGCGTCCTCTAGTTCTCCGCGGGTTTCGGCAGACAGAGCAAAGAAAGGAAGAAAAAGAAAGGAAGAAAAAAGAAAAGGGGTGCGCATCCAGCTTGCATGCTCCGAAATATCAATCCAGTCCACGGCCAACCTCGCAGGCCCTTGTTCAGGAGTGGGAATCCGACGGCTCACCTTGGGTGGCCGCAGCATCCGTCGATGTGTCCTGTTCCATCGCCAGTATTTCAGCTGCCAGGGGGTGCATAGAGGGCCCCACAGCCCCCTCTTCTCCGGAGGAAGAGTCCCTGTTTTCATTTTCCGAATCTGGATGGGGATGTCCATGGGGACGGAGCGTGCGTGAGCCCGCCGAGAGTCGAGAGTCCAAGGAACATCCACTACGTCTTCTGATTCTGCCAGTGTCCTTTGGGGCATATGGAGTCGCTTCCAGAAGGCGACCCCTGCGAGGCTGTCGGGGTTTTAGTGATCTTTGTGAGCCCGGGGGCCGTCTGACGTCCCCCCCGGAGGACACATCACTGCGTGTCGGCGCTTCCGTTCTTCCCAGTGTGGGACGTTCCTCCAACCAGTGCCAAGCCTCCTCCGGCGTCTGGAAGAAGTGGGATTTGCCCAAGAATAGCACTTTCGGTTTTGCGGGAAAGAGTAACATATATTGAATTTTATGTTCTCGCAATTTGGCTTTTACGGAGTCGAAAGTACGTCTCTGCTTCTGTACTTCCCTACTGTAGTCTGGGAAAATCATTATGCGTGTGTTCTCATGCCGGATCTCCCCAGGTTTTCTGGCTTCCCTAAGTATCATATCTCTGTCCAGAAAGTTCAGAAAACGTGCTATGACGGGCCGCGGCTGCGCTCCCGCCGGGGGTCGGGCCATCAACGCCCTGTGGGCCCTCTCTATGACAAAACAGGTAGATTATTTGTCTGTTGGGAAGGTGCGCAGGAGCCATGAATGCAGGAACTCCGGCATGTTCGTCCCCTCAATTCCCTCTCTAAAGCCCACAAAGCGGAGGTTGTTGCGGCGTGCTCTATTTTCTGCATCGTCCACCCGCCATAGTAGGTCCTTGTGGGAGGATTGCAGTTCCGTCACTCCTTTCCGCAGGCCTTGTAGTGAGTCTTCCGCTTCGCCCAGCCGAGTCTCCGTCTCCGTGACCCTGTCCGCCAAATTCCTGAGGTCCTGCATAGGAGCGATACCTCTGTGCCCACTGCACCAATCTTCCCCTCTAGCGCCGTCCTGGATGCTTGAATCGCCTGGAGGAGGGTGTCCGTGTCCGAGCGGGGGGCCGAGCGTTCCTCAGGGGGGGGGGGGGCGACGACCCTCGTGTACTGGGCCATCTTGCCCTGCCGTGGCGGCTTTAGTTCCCTGTCTCTGCCCATAATGGACGATGCTGGGCCTAGGTATGCAGGGGGTTTCTTGAACTGATGATAGTGTCTCAGAGAGGGTGCGCAGCTTGATCCGGTAGACCCACCTTATGGCGAGTACCCCACTCCTATCGCAGAGCACCCCCCATTCCGTGTACAGCACCCCCACAGATGCCCCACAGTACAGGCCTGTATACAGGCGGTCAGCGTCTCCAAGGCAGTGTGTGGCAAGCGATGCCCTGTGTAGGTCTCCTCCCGACTCCTCAGCACGATCGCCCTGTGCGGCCTCTCCAATCTGCCGATCTGCCAAAACGGGCACCTCTGTATTCAGGCAGTCCCCTCCGGAAACACACCGAGCGCCAGCTCTGCGGGACTCCAGCGGTTCCGGGCGTCCGTCTTCTCCTGCGGCCTCAGTCACAGGGCGCCGGTTCTCAGCCGCACCTCGACCCACTCCCGGAGGGGGAGGGGAGCCCTCTCATCCGTGGTACCCCGCGGCCACAGGGACAGCCCTCAGGGACCTCGTACCGCTCAGGTAGCCCAGGTGGGGACGAGAGGGCAGCTCGCCTCGCCGGCTCCTGTCCCCTGTAGCCTCTTCGGCGCGGTCCCGGTCTCTCGGGTCTATTTCCCGCCTACTCAGCTTCTCCACGGGCATCCGTCTTCTCCTGCGGCCTCAGTCACAGGGCGCCGGTTCTCAGCCGCACCTCAATCCACTCCCGGAGGGGGAGGGGGAGCCCTCTCATCCGCGGTACCCCGCGACCACAGGGACAGCCCTCTGGGACCTCATAACGCCCAGACAGACCCAGGTGGGGACGAGAGGGCCGCTCACCTCGCCGGCTCCTGTCCCCTGTAGCCTCTTCGGTGCGGTCCCGGTCTCTCGGGTCTATTCCCCGCCTACTCAGCTTCTCCATGGCGCCATCTTGGGTCTCGCTCTCGGCGGCGGCTCGGGCCGAAATTTACCAGCGCAGCTCATCTTGGGGATTCAGTTCCACGGCCGCCAACTCCAGAGTTCATCCAGGTCTCCAAATAGGTGATTTCAGTGTTCACCGGGTCTGCAGGTTGCCGGAATCAATGGTGGATCAGGCTTTCAGCCGGAGCTCGGCGAAAGCACGTCTTACTCGGCCATGCTGCTGGCCACGCCTCCCCGCTATTGATACATTTTTGTCTTTTATTTTTTGATTCTCACGTTTGAAATCCACACCTGAAAGTACTGAATTTTTAGCCTCTACCTGTTTTTCTATATGTCTTGATTTGAGAATAACAGCCATGGCGATAAAATACTGGACAGGTGGTAACCCTAGGCAGATAGCATCTATTTAAGAGCTGAAAGTTGTGTGGCGCCTTTGTCAGAAAAACATACGTACCATTTGTTCATATTTCGTTAGTTTGGAAATATCAAAAATTGTCACTTTAAAAAGTGTTTATGTAAAATCATCCTGACTGTTTTCTAACCCTGCAATTCTTCGATTATTTGCTCTAATACTAATTTAGGAATAGTTAGGACTTTTGAAGTAATTTCCGATTGTATTTTCTGTTTTTGAATTTTTGTTTTAATTAGAAGAAATACCAGATTTTGGCAGTTGGTCCCTTCTTATCACCTTTAATGCAGAAATACTGACTATGGCGGTAAAATCCTCATCGGATGGCAATCCTTGGTGGACGTGTTGCCCTGGACTGCACTTGCAATGGGAAATCCAGTGAATAGTGTACTTCAAACCTTTGTCTGTAGTATGATTTCCATTCTGTTGTTTTTCCTGGTCTTCCCTGCAGTCCCAGGGTCCCTATCCCTGTATCTTCCATTTCTGTATCATCCTCTGACTGCCTCTGTTGCTTTCTCGCTGACTCCCTGCCTACTGCATCTCTACACACCCTTTTTTGCCTGTCTTCTCCTTCCTAATACTGATTGCATGACCTCTTCTTCAACTACTCAAAGCAACCCTAGCTCTAACCCAACAACACTAACATTTCCTGTCTGCTTCATTCCTATGCAACCCAAGCTCTGTCTGCCTACACCCCAGTCCTGGTCCAATGCTGTTATATCCAAGGGAGAGAGGCCTCCTTACCTTGGGTCCTGCGAGGCTTTGAAGCTGTATTCAACTGTTTTTTTCCCCTGGTTGTGAAGTGTGTGTTTCCCTCGAGCTTTCTTCCGCATCACAATGTTGTCCCTGACAAATCCTTGTTTTAAACATATGCACTCCTCGAGTCCCTGGCTAAGGTCTGGCTTGTACTCTCTAATGCTCGCTGCCCCTCCCTCTGCCCCCGCATTGAGGCCCTCCAGAGGTGAAGATATCCCCCTTAGTTCTCACACTATCAATATTATTTACCTTGAGTGAATTGTCTCTGTGCAGTTCTAATTTCCTGATGAAAGGGTCATTCCACCTAACTGTGAATGTAGAAGATGTTTCAAAATAATACTCGTCCCTGCTGTAGGCTTGAATTGTTTGTAGGATTTGCAGAGCACATTTATATATTTTATAAATATACATGGCTTTAATTGAATGTTTAAATGAGCCATCTCTCAAGATACTAGAGATCTTTTGTGAGGTTAGTGTGTGCTTCACTCAGGATGTTGTGTAATGTTTGCTTCTTTGTGGAGTGTGCAGAGTGACATTGCCCTGGAACTAAGTGTAGGGTGTGCCTCTCTTAGGAAGGTAAGTGAAGAGTGTGCTTTGCTTTGGAGAATGTCTTCATTCTTTACTCTAAATCCTAATGCCTTGTTTGTACAACACTGTGCTGCCATCTGTCTGGGCTTGGTCTGTGCTGTGTAAAACTTTCAAATGAAAATATACCCCTATCATAGCTCAACTTAATCTCACTGGGTCCTCTTGCTTACATTTTACATGGACCTGAGTGATGCCTTTCAAGCTGTTGTCCACCTCACATTGTTTGTTGTTCATATTATCCAGGCTTGCTTCTGTGCTTCTTACCTTATCTTGCTGTGGGTCTTTGAGAACGATGTAGTTCTTAGTATTGTGTCTGGGACAATCTATCCTAGAATGTTATGCAGTAATCAAGGAGCAACTGGTGAACATTCAAGTAATGAAATCAGTATTAAAGAGCCATAAGGGTAGCTTTTCCACCCGGTTTGACTAAAGTAATGCATATCCACTTCATAGAGCTTCAAAATATATACAGTCTATTAGAGATATTTACGTTAGTAAGCATTTTACAGGTATCTGCACCAGGGAAGTTGCTTCTTGCAAGTTACTTCAGTAATGCCAACGAGGCTAAGGAAGTATATGCATTCCTTTGCTCTATATTGTAATCTTACCTCCACGTCTTTTCTGCTTTACAGATTGCTCGTTTCATCCATTTAAGATTAGTGGCAACTGAGCTGTTCTTTTTTGACTGGTACTTTGAGGATATTTTCCGCTTGTGAGCTAGTGAAGTCTCATCTATGGTAAAAATTAAAGCAGGTTACAAGACAGTGAGAAGAGCCTGGCACCCCAGTCTCACCTGATTCTTTCAGTGATTTTTTTTAATCTGCTCCATGAGCAAATGTCTCTGATGTTAGTTGAGCATCTTTTTACTTTAATAAGGCCTTAATTGTGGTTTTTGATAAACTTGCACCATTGAAATAGAGGGGTGAAACAAAACAGCGTTTCTCTGCTCCTTGGTATACAACGTAGCTAAAACTTGAAAAATCCACTTGTAAAAAAACTGGAGAAAAGATGGCATAGAACAAAAAATCCCCAGGACAAAGATCTTTATAAATTAGCCATGTCTAGATATCACCTTTACATCAAGTCTACACAGAAGAGCTTTGTTGCTAATCAAATTGAACAGACAGGCAACTTACCTAAAGTACTATTCAAAATTATGCACGATTTTATCAGCCCTCAGGCGTGCTCCCAGTCTTCTTTTGCGTTTCAGGAATTATGTGATTCTTTTGCCACTTTTTTTCAGGCTAACATTTTTCAGATATATTTGAATTTCAATATTCCAGCAGTGAAATTAGGAGATTTGCCTCTATGGGAGCAGAGCGGATTTCGATATTAGGCATGTTTCAACCTTTTTCTCTAGAGGACGCCCAGAGATCCTTGGATACTGCGAAATCTGGCTCACCGCTGGATATTTGCCCTCCTAGGGTCACGGCTCTACTCTCTAGCCATGTTGCACTGGCTATTCAGACACTGTTTAATTTAACTGTTGAAACAGCCATTATAACCTCCAAATGGAAATCTGAGCAAGTCCTTTCTATTCTAATAAAAGCTAATTTGGATCCTAATATCTTATCCAACTACCACCCCATATCTCTGTTACCCCTTTTGGGAAAACGTTTAGAAGAGAATCAGAATCTGGATCAATCGCAATCTGGATTTAGATCTTGCCATTGCACTGAAATGGCCCTTTTGGCCGTCACAGATTCTTTAAGACTATCACTTGATGTGGGAGCTTCATCTATGTTAGTGCTGCTGGACCTTTCTGCAGCCTTTCATACGGTATCTCACTCAAGGCTGTTGCAGAGACTGTGTAAGATAGGTATCCAGGGGAGAGCTCTCAAATGGATCCAACATTTCTTGGAAGATAGATTCCAAACGATTGCTCATGGTCCTTATACCTCCCTCAAGATGCGGCTGGACAAGGGTGTACCACAAGGCTCATGTTTGAGCCCTACTCTGTTCAACATTTATGTGATACCAAAGGGGATGATGGACGGAGCACTTGAGCTAATCAAACACTCACACCCAGTCAACTGATCTGGGTTTAATCCATCATCATTCTTTAGCTCACTCCACCACCCCAGTTCAGACATGGCCATATGCAAATCAGTCCGACCCTGTGCCTCATGGGAACAGTCCAGCCCGAACTGCCAAGCCATGTCTTCCCTGGACCGGAAACAAGCATCCTGGGACCGGTTTCTGGCTATTCAGCCGTCATCAGCCAGGCTAGCTTGAATCCAGTGGCAAAGTGAGCAAGGGACCCACGTCTGGGCATACCCTGCCAACTTAGGGCGAACAAACCGATACCAAAGGGGATGATGGACGGAGCGCTTGAGCTAATCAAACACTCACACCCAGTCAACTGATCTGGGTTTAATCCATCATCATTCTTTAGCTCACTCCACCACCCCAGTTCAGACATGGCCATATGCAAATCAGTCTGACCCTGTGCCTCATGGGAACAGACCAGCCCGAACTGCCAAGCCATGTCTTCCCTGGACCGGAAACAAGCATCCTGGGACCGGTTTCTGGCTATTCAGCCGTCATCAGCCAGGCTAGCTTGAATCCAGTGGCAAAGTGAGCAAGGGACCCACGTCTGGGCATACCCTGCCAACTTAGGGCGAACAAAGCAATACCAAAGGGGATGATGGACGGAGCGCTTGAGCTAATCAAACACTCACACCCAGTCAACTGATCTGGGTTTAATCCATCATCATTCTTTAGCTCACTCCACCACCCCAGTTCAGACATGGCCATATGCAAATCAGTCTGACCCTGTGCCTCATGGGAACAGTCCAGCCCGAACTGCCAAGCCATGTCTTCCCTGGACCGGAAACAAGCATCCTGGGACCGGTTTCTGGCTATTCAGCCGTCATCAGCCAGGCTAGCTTGAATCCAGTGGCAAAGTGAGCAAGGGACCCACGTCTGGGCATACCCTGCCAACTTAGGGCGAACAAAGCGATACCAAAGGGGATGATGGACGGAGCGCTTGAGCTAATCAAACACTCACACCCAGTCAACTGATCTGGGTTTAATCCATCATCATTCTTTAGCTCACTCCATCACCCCAGTTCAGACATGGCCATATGCAAATCAGTCTGACCCTGTGCCTCATGGGAACAGTCCAGCCCGAACTGCCAAGCCATGTCTTCCCTGGACCGGAAACAAGCATCCTGGGACCGGTTTCTGGCTATTCAGCCGTCATCAGCCAGGCTAGCTTGAATCCAGTGGCAAAGTGAGCAAGGGACCCAAGTCTGGGCATACCCTGCCAACTTAGGGCGAACAAAGCGATACCAAAGGGGATGATGGACGGAGCGCTTGAGCTAATCAACACTCACACCCAGTCAACTGATCTGGGTTTAATCCATCATCATTCTTTAGCTCACTCCACCACCCCAGTTCAGACATGGCCATATGCAAATCAGTCTGACCCTGTGCCTCATGGGAACAGTCAAGCCCGAACTGCCAAGCCATGTCTTCCCTGGAAGGGTCCCTTTCTCACTTTGACACTGGTTTCAAGCTAGCCTGGCTGATGACGGCTGAATGGCCAGAAACCGGTCCCAGGATGCTTGTTTCCGGTCCAGGGAAGACATGGCTTGGCAGTTCGGGCTGGACTGTTCCCATGAGGCACAGGGTCAGACTGATTTGCATATGGCCATGTCTGAACTGGGGTGGTGGAGTGAGCTAAAGAATGATGATGGATTAAACCCAGATCAGTTGACTGGGGTGAGTGTTTGATTTGCTCAGGCGCTCCGTCCATCATCCCCTTTGGTATCGCTTTGTTCGCCCTAAGTTGGCAGGGTATGCCCAGACGTGGGTCCCTTGCTCACTTTGCCACTGGATTCAAGCTAGCCTGGCTGATGACGGCTGAATGGCCAGAAACCGGTCCCAGGATGCTTGTTTCCGGTCTAGGGAAGACATGGCTTGGCAGTTCGGGCTGGACTGTTCCCATGAGGCACAGGGTCAGACTGATTTGCATATGGCCATGTCTGAACTGGGGTGGTGGAGTGAGCTAAAGAATGATGATGGATTAAACCCAGATCAGTTGACTGGGGGTGAGTGTTTGATTTGCTCAGGTGCTCCGTCCATCATCCCCTTTGGTATCGCTTTGTTCTCCCTAAGTTGGCAGGGTATGCCCAGACGTGGGTCCCTTGCTCACTTTGCCACTGGATTCAAGCTAGCCAGGCTGATGACGTCTGAATGGCCAGAAACCGGTCCCAGGATGCTTGTTTCCGGTCCAGGAAGACATGGCTTGGCAGTTCGGGCTGGACTGTTCCCATGAGGCACAGGGTCAGACTGATTTGCATATAGCCATGTCTGAACTGGGGTGGTGGAGTGAGCTAAAGAATGATGATGGATTAAACCCAGATCAGTTGACTGGGGTGAGTGTTTGATTTGCTCAGGCGCTCCGTCCATCATCCCCTTTGGTATCGCTTGTTCGCCCTAAGTTGGCAGGGTATGCCCAGACGTGGGTCCCTTGCTCACTTTGCCACTGGATTCAAGCTAGCCTGGCTGATGACGGCTGAATGGCCAGAAACCGGTCCCAGGATGCTTGTTTCCGGTCCAGGGAAGACATGGCTTGGCAGTTCGGGCTGGACTGTTCCCATGAGGCACAGGGTCAGACTGATTTGCATAAGGCCATGTCTGAACTGGGGTGGTGGAGTGAGCTAAAGAATGATGATGGATTAAACCCAGATCAGTTGACTGGGGGTGAGTGTTTGATTTGCTCAGGCGCTCCGTCCATCATCCCCTTTGGTATCGCTTTGTTCGCCCTAAGTTGGCAGGGTATGCCCAGACGTGGGTCCCTTGCTCACTTTGCCACTGGATTCAAGCTAGCCTGGCTGATGACGGCTGAATGGCCAGAAACCGGTCCCAGGATGCTTGTTTCCGGTCCAGGGAAGACATGGCTTGGCAGTTCGGGCTGGACTGTTCCCATGAGGCACAGGGTCAGACTGATTTGCATATGTCCATGTCTGAACTGGGGTGGTGGAGTGAGCTAAAGAATGATGATGGATTAAACCCAGATCAGTTGACTGGGGGTGAGTGTTTGATTTGCTCAGGCGCTCCGTCCATCATCCCCTTTGGTATTGCTTTGTTCGCCCTAAGTTGGCAGGGTATGCCCAGACGTGGGTCCCTTGCTCACTTTGCCACTGGATTCAAGCTAGCCTGGCTGATGACGGCTGAATGGCCAGAAACCGGTCCCAGGATGCTTGTTTCCGGTCCAGGGAAGACATGGCTTGGCAGTTCGGGCTGGACTGTTCCCATGAGGCACAGGGTCAGACTGATTTGCATATGGCCATGTCTGAACTGGGGTGGTGGAGTGAGCTAAAGAATGATGATGGATTAAACCCAGATCAGTTGACTGGGGGTGAGTGTTTGATTTGCTCAGGCGCTCCGTCCATCATCCCCTTTGGTATCGCTTTGTTCGCCCTAAGTTGGCAGGGTATGCCCAGACGTGGGTCCCTTGCTCACTTTGCCACTGGATTCAAGCTAGCCTGGCTGATGACGGCTGAATGGCCAGAAACCGGTCCCAGGATGCTTGTTTCCGGTCCAGGGAAGACATGGCTTGGCAGTTCGGGCTGGACTGTTCCCATGAGGCACAGGGTCAGACTGATTTGCATATGGCCATGTCTGAACTGGGGTGGTGGAGTGAGCTAAAGAATGATGATCGATTAAACCCAGATCAGTTGACTGGGGGTGAGTGTTTGATTTGCTCAGGCGCTCCGTCCATCATCCCCTTTGGTATCGCTTTGTTCGCCCTAAGTTGGCAGGGTATGCCCAGACGTGGGTCCCTTGCTCACTTTGCCACTGGATTCAAGCTAGCCTGGCTGATGACGGCTGAATGGCCAGAAACCGGTCCCAGGATGCTTGTTTCCGGTCCAGGGAAGACATGGCTTGGCAGTTCGGGCTGGACTGTTCCCATGAGGCACAGGGTCAGACTGATTTGCATATGGCCATGTCTGAACTGGGGTGGTGGAGTGAGCTAAAGAATGATGATGGATTAAACCCAGATCAGATGACTGGGGGTGAGTGTTTGATTTGCTCAGGCGCTCCGTCCATCATCCCCTTTGGTATCGCTTTGTTCGCCCTAAGTTGGCAGGGTATGCCCAGACGTGGGTCCCTTGCTCACTTTGCCACTGGATTCAAGCTAGCCTGGCTGATGACGGCTGAATGGCCAGAAACCGGTCCCAGGATGCTTGTTTCCGGTCCAGGGAAGTCATGGCTTGGCAGTTCGGGCTGGACTGTTCCCATGAGGCACAGGGTCAGACTGATTTGCATATGGCCATGTCTGAACTGGGGTGGTGGAGTGAGCTAAAGAATGATGATGGATTAAACCCAGATCAGTTGACTGGGGGTGAGTGTTTGATTTGCTCAGGCGCTCCGTCCATCATCCCCTTTGGTATCGCTTTGTTCGCCCTAAGTTGGCAGGGTATGCCCAGACGTGGGTCCCTTGCTCACTTTGCCACTGGATTCAAGCTAGCCTGGCTGATGACGGCTGAATGGCCAGAAACCGGTCCCAGGATGCTTGTTTCCGGTCCAGGGAAGACATGGCTTGGCAGTTCGGGCTGGACTGTTCCCATGAGGCACAGGGTCAGACTGATTTGCATATGGCCATGTCTGAACTGGGGTGGTGGAGTGAGCTAAAGAATGATGATGGATTAAACCCAGATCAGATGACTGGGGGTGAGTGTTTGATTTGCTCAGGCGCTCCGTCCATCATCCCCTTTGGTATCGCTTTGTTCGCCCTAAGTTGGCAGGGTATGCCCAGACGTGGGTCCCTTGCTCACTTTGCCACTGGATTCAAGCTAGCCTGGCTGATGACGGCTGAATGGCCAGAAACCGGTCCCAGGATGCTTGTTTCCGGTCCAGGGAAGTCATGGCTTGGCAGTTCGGGCTGGACTGTTCCCATGAGGCACAGGGTCAGACTGATTTGCATATGGCCATGTCTGAACTGGGGTGGTGGAGTGAGCTAAAGAATGATGATGGATTAAACCCAGATCAGTTGACTGGGGGTGAGTGTTTGATTTGCTCAGGCGCTCCGTCCATCATCCCCTTTGGTATCGCTTTGTTCGCCCTAAGTTGGCAGGGTATGCCCAGACGTGGGTCCCTTGCTCACTTTGCCACTGGATTCAAGCTAGCCTGGCTGATGACGGCTGAATGGCCAGAAACCGGTCCCAGGATGCTTGTTTCCGGTCCAGGGAAGACATGGCTTGGCAGTTCGGGCTGGACTGTTCCCATGAGGCACAGGGTCAGACTGATTTGCATATGGCCATGTCTGAACTGGGGTGGTGGAGTGAGCTAAAGAATGATGATGGATTAAACCCAGATCAGATGACTGGGGGTGAGTGTTTGATTTGCTCAGGCGCTCCGTCCATCATCCCCTTTGGTATCGCTTTGTTCGCCCTAAGTTGGCAGGGTATGCCCAGACGTGGGTCCCTTGCTCACTTTGCCACTGGATTCAAGCTAGCCTGGCTGATGACGGCTGAATGGCCAGAAACCGGTCCCAGGATGCTTGTTTCCGGTCCAGGGAAGTCATGGCTTGGCAGTTCGGGCTGGACTGTTCCCATGAGGCACAGGGTCAGACTGATTTGCATATGGCCATGTCTGAACTGGGGTGGTGGAGTGAGCTAAAGAATGATGATGGATTAAACCCAGATCAGTTGACTGGGGGTGAGTGTTTCATTTGCTCAGGCGCTCCGTCCATCATCCCCTTTGGCAACATTTATGTGGCACCCCTTGTTAAGATTGTAGAGCCTTTGGTTTTGAAATAATATCCTGACACTCAGCTGATTTACAATTTTGACAAAGATCTGGCCAAAACCAAAGATCGTTTTGCGAAGGGAATGCTAGCCATCTCTAGTTCGATGACAGCTAACTGTCTACAGCTGAATGTCAATAAGACTGAGACCATATTGTTGGGCGAGGCACTGACTCTATAGTCCAATGAATGGTGGTCCTCTAAATTGGGTGAAGTTCCGTCTCCCAGACAGTCTGTGAGGAATAATGGTGTAAAAATTGATCAAGCCCCTTTCTGTGAAAGAGCAGATTTTGGTTACTACTGGATTGGCTTTCACACCATGGACTTACTACATAGAATCTTTCTTTATCTTCCGATACCTGTCAGAAGAACGCTAGTCCAGGCCCTTGTAGTTAGCAGACTGGACTACGGGAATGCCCTACTGTCCACATCAGACAAGCTGCTTATAGCTAAATTGCAAGTGTTACAAAACACTGCAGCTAGGCTTGTTCTCAATCTTCCATCCGGAACGCCTTTGGCCCTTTCGTTGAAATCCTTAAATTGGCTACCGGTAAGGATGAGAAGTACTTTTAAAATCTGCTGCCTCACCTATGATGCCTTCTGGGACAAAAGACCCAGATATCTCTAACAGAAACTCAAACGCTACGTACCTACTAGAAGCTTAAGATCTCAGGACAAAGCCTTGTTGAGCGTACCCCGTATTCGCATGTCTAGATACAGTGAGAGAGCCTTTTCCTATCTGGCTTCACTTTACTGAAACAAATGACTTCTTCACATTCGACTCAGCACTAGCTACTGTCAATTTAGGAACCTGTTGAAAGCTTCCTTATTTTAAGTGATTCTCTCCTGTGTATGCTTGCTTGCAGCTGTAGGCAGCACCGAGATGCCCTTGGGTGAGTTGTGTGCTATATTAAATGTAACTAACATACCAATGTAACAACATCTAAGCCATTGACCAGTGTAAGACAGCAGTTTGCTGGGGACACTGTAGAGTTCAGAGTCATATTTCGATGCTGGGCTGGATTCCTGGAAAAAACCTGCAGTACTCTCCTGATCTACCCCTCGCTACTTTACTACACTTGCCGAATGATGGATGCTATGCGGGACTTGATGCCTGGGCTGAAGCGGGGGGTGACTACAGTGGGAGATTTCTTTCGAGATTCCGTTACTCCCGTTTGAAGAGTTTTGTGCAGAATTTGATCTGCCCCAAGATCATTTTCTCCTGCACAGGGTCCTCTCCTCGGCGTTCAGAAAGCATTGGGGTACTGGGTCAACGGAGCCATGGGCACTGAGCTGTTGTTGATAGGTGGCCTTATCGGCAGGTACAATTAAAATAGTCTTGTGTCTTTATGAAGCGATACGTAGTGTTCTCCAACGACCAATGGAGAGCCTGCGGATGCAATGGGAGGAGGATCTGTCGACGTCAATCCGTGAGACTGATTGGATACCATAGTGGAAACAACGCCAAAGATCTTGCGAAATGCTCGCATTAAATTAATGAATTACCATATCCTGAAGAGAGCGTACCTTACCCCTGTAAGAATTAGAAGGTATTTCCAGATGGAGAAGGCAGCTTGCCCCCACTGTGGGGAAAGAGAAGCACATATCTTGCACATGTTCTGGGAGTGCCCCACGCTGAGTGCCTTTTGGAGGGAGATCGTGAATAGATTCCTTGCACCCCGGGTCACTGCCTAACGGGGTGGTTTCCACACACAGCCAAAACCAAAGTCACTGGGAAATTCCAAGATCTCGCATAAAGCTTGGCTAAACGAGAAATTACCAGGAACTGGAAGTCAACGGGAGGGCCTAAATTAGCAACATGGAGGAGGGAAATGGAAAAATGGGTGGGCTGTGAAGGGAGAATACTTCTAAGGGAGGCCAGACACGGCATAGGCACACTGGACACAGCCAGGGCCTGGGGAGTGCTAATTGATGAACTGATACCACTGGACTCAGGCGCCACCACGGCTTTGTCTTCATGACCTCCATCTCCAGAGCAGGGGTGAAGCGGGCTGGGCCCGGCCGCAACCCTGACGGCACCTCTCTGATCTCACCCCCAGTCTCCCATACCAATAACCTACACTTACCAGCACACAGCGACCTCTAGAGCACACAAACACATCACATACGCTGACAACTTTGAAATGAGACGCCAACTCAATGGGTGAGGGTGAGGGTGAGGGGAGAGTTGGGAATGTTTGTAATGTTGAAAGAAGCGGGGAACGGTAAAGAAGATAACAATGATTTAAAAGATTGCATTGAATGTACCATGGCGATGCACCACATATGCACAAACCTCAATAAAATCTGTTTAAAAAAAAAAAGCCATTGACCATTGTACTAAAGATATCAAGAACTATTTTTTGATCACACACTTGTTTTATACATGTGTGCTTGCATGTTTGTAGCTGTGACATGCTTACTTTCCTTTCCCCAGGCTGGCCAAATTGTCCTAGATCTTTGTTTTTGTGGAGATATTCAGCCCCCCCTGTCCCCCTTCTAATCAGTTGACTGGCTGTAGGGAGCTTTCAATGTCCCCTGCATTTCGATTCCAAGAAAGTCTCCCTCCATAGCTTCACTAGTCAAGACCAAACCCTAGTCCTACCTGCAGTTCCCCTTCCGTATTATTACCTCCCATCCTCTATCTAATTCCATTAGGATGCCTACTTTACATTGCCATACATTTATATGTGCTGCTAGCCAATCAGCACATGTTGAAAATTATTTGATTCTATGAACATTTTGGATTTAGTTAAAGCATCAGAAAATGTCTCTAATTTGTTCATCCATTTTTAGATCAAAAATGTTTCCCATTTGTTAGACCTTGCATCTTTTGGTGTGATTTCCCCTGACTTTTTGCTTTCTGACCTCCTGTTTTTGACTTTGTTTTTGCTATCTTTAGAACTGTGAGCACTTTACCACTGCTGACCAGCGCTAAAGTCCATGTGCTCTTATCTAAAAATGTGATGACAATTGGTTTATCCATGATTGGTATATTTGGTTCACTTATAAGTCCCTAGTAAGGTGGTATACCATATACCCAGGGCATGTAAACCAGATTCAACTAGTGGGCCTGCAGCACTGATTGTGCCACCCATAAAAGTAGCCTTTCAAACCCGACTCAGGCCTGCCACCGCAGGGCCTGTGGGTGCAGTTTACTGCCACCTCAACTTGGAATTTCCAACTATTTGCTTAGCCTAAAACTCCCCTTTTATTACAATTCAGTCACCCCCCTGAGGTAGGCCCTAGGTTGCCCTGAGGGCAGGGTGCTGTGTAAGTAAACGGTAGGATATGTACCTTTTTATTTTATACTGTCCTGGTAGTGACAACCACCCAAGTTCGTTTTCACTACTGGGAGGCCTGCTCCTCTCATAGGCTAACATTAGAAATTCCTTAAATACCCTTTTTAAGTGTAATTCCTAATTGCAGAGGAGTAGCTGCTTTATGTTTTAAATCATTGGATTGGTAATTACAAATCCTCTTTAGTGGTAAAGTTGGATCTGGTATTACTAATCTTGAAATGCTACTTTTAGAAAGTGTATATTTCTCTGTTCTTAGTTTTTTGTGTGACTTACAGCCTGTCTCTAGCACACGTCTGGGTTGGGGTGACTGCTGCACTTTGTGCATTCCCTCTAGACAGCCACAAGTCCAGGACACTCAGCTGCATCTACATTCTTCTGCATACTGATGGGTGTTCCTGGGCAAGAGGGAGGGGAGGAACTGACGCGTACACCTGAATAGGTAGTGGCCTGGCCTCACACAAAACACTGATTTACCCCCCACAGATAGGCTGGCAGACAGAGCTGGGCTGAAAGGAGACTTGTACACCACAAAAGCCTTTGCTTTGTAGTCACTTCCACTTCAAGGACACATTTGGGTATAAGTATTGGATCTATGACCCCTCTCACTAGTTAACTTTGGGGTCCTAAGGGGACTCTGCCAAGAAGAGGAGCTGTGATAGAGGATGGACTGCCACTTTGCTTACTGCTTTGCTGTGTTGGCCTGCTGCCTGCTGTGCTACAGGAGGGACTGCCGCTTTGCTAACTGCATGCTGTGTTGGCCTGCTACCTGCTGATTGCTGGGCTACAGGAGGGACTGCCACTTTGCTATCTGCTCTGCTGTGTTGGCCTGCTCCCTGCTGCCTCTGACCTGGGTGGTGAGGACTGGACCTGTTCTCTACAAGCTATTGCAACCTGAGTTACTCCAAGGGCTTGTTGGCTTGCCCCCTGTTCACGAAATCTCAGGGCCATCAAAGATTTTGTTCGCACTAACGACCGCTGCTAGGCTCTGCTAATCCAGAATCTGACTCTGCCTGACTTGCCCTCAACCAGTCCTGGGCCTTCGCAGAGTGATAGCAGCCACTGTTGGGCATCCGCATGCATTGGCTCGGTCCACCTATCAAGTACTGCCTTGTCTGGCTGCTCGAGTGAAGACCATCGTGTTTGTCAACTTCGCCGAGCCACAGCGCCCGAAGGCAGTCTAGCGTGACCCGGTGCACTCTGCACGCATCAAGGAAAGATAAATGACTGCCTCTGTGACTCCAATCACTGCATTGTATCCAGCAAGGGGAAACTCCAGCAATTCGGGTCCCAGTCCTGAGGCTGACGGCACCGCTACAATCCTCCGAGAAAGGTACTGTGCACTCCGTGACTTACAAGGTCCCTGCTGCCCACCAGCGCTCTTGCTGGCGGCCCTGAATGGAGCGAGTAGAACAGTCTCCCGCAAACTTGACATTGTATTTTCACTCTAGTAACTTTGGAAGCATTGCTTCGTGCTGACCCAAGGAGAAAGTCTGATCCGTTCCACGGAGTGGATCGCTATCATTTTTTCAGCGTAACCGTAAAGAACCTGCTGAAAGCGCCTGGGCTCTTTCAGCGTGTACATTCTTGCATTATTACTAACTTGAGATGACTTAATTGGATTCTTATTGTTTTTTTCTTGTTTTGAAGAGTAAAAGAGATACTATTTTCACACGTCATTGTGGAGTCTTTTTTGTGGTGCTTTCACTGTGTTCCTGTATCCACGTATGCACAACTGCTTTGCACATTGCCTCTTATGTTAAACCTGACTGCTCTGTGCCAAGCTACCAGAGGGTGAGCACGGGCTGATTTAAGTGTGTGACTGACTACACTAACTAGAATTGCGGTCCCTACTTGGACAGGGTGCATACCTATACCAACTAGAGACCCAATTTCTAACACCATCACAGATGGGCAGAATCTTTCTCAGTGAAATCAGCAAAACTGTTAAAAACACGCATATACCTATTGCAATGAAATAGCTTCACATTTTATTTGAGATTTCAATCTTTTTAGATCTTTTTTACTGACCTAATGTATTGCCAAACATAATATATCTAATACTTAAAGTTGGCTTTGGGTCACCCCCTTCAAACCCAAAGTCAACTTTAAGTATTTGATGTATGTGTTCTCTCATTGGCTTAAGAGGTTTTCAATCACATCTTACTGCAACCTACTTTCTCACCTCATTGTAATTGCTTTGTGCGGGCTTTGGGGGATGTGTACTTTAAACCATTCACTTTTCGTGGTCTTTGTCTTGCATCAACTGGCTTGAAACATTGTCTGTCACATCTTAGATCAGCCCACAGGCAATTTGCTCTCTCGCTTCACTATCTTGGCTATATCTGTGTCCTTTTCCTTCTCTGGAGTCCATCCATTCCAGTGAATGAGGAATGTTTTGTCTCCTACATCTCCCTCTTTCCCTGCTTACTGCTGCTGTCCTCCCCACAGCTCAGCCTTCATCCTCTTTCTTCCCACGTGGTCCAGTGCTCTCCCAACCCTTCCTTCCCCTTACCCCCCAACCTTGTTTTAGTTTTATTTTTTAACGAGAGCTTAGCAACTTCATACTGTGACTTGGATGTTTACTTTAATTTATGTGTGTGGCATTCTGCGTATAAGTCTTTATTTGCCATTCAAAAATGGCTTTCAGCCATCTTGGAACGCTTAATTAATAATAATTGGTGTCCATCTTGTAGTGTTTTTTGTGATAAAATATATAAACATCATTGAAATGTAGTTGCTGTTAGGGCATATGCAAGCATGTTCTTTTATGCGGCCAGTTTTCAATAGTTTGTGCCATAAACCATAGCAAAAGCAAACAAACCCTGGCAATGCCAGTAATTGTGCGCCCTGCTGTCACAGACTAGACCTATTGGCTTCACCAATGTGTTTTTGCATTTTTTTTTTTACACAGAGATCGTCAGTTTACCAACCAGAAGTTGGTAATTATAGCGCTGAAAACTTCTGTATGAGTTTTCAGAGGGAGTTTTCTTGGCAGAGCTATCTTGTTAGTACTCAGTGCCAGAAGTATTTGCATCCCAAACCCCCACACTCGCCTCAAAAGCTTTTCTGTACAGCTGCAGACTCTCGTCGGTGGCCAGGAAGCCATTAACGTGTTACTTTGAAAATCAGATTGTCAAATTGTATCACCACTGTGTATAATTCCAGTTAATGCACTGAGTGCACGCAGCCTGATAAGTATTACATCTTTATGATCTGAATACTAATGCAGGCTTCTGTGGAAGTGCGCTTCATTGGAGAGAGAACCGAAAGCAATATTGTAAAAAGGAAAGAAAATGAGCGAAGTGCTGGAGTGACATGATTTCGATAGATGACTTCCAGCTTACAGCATCAGCAATGGGTGTGAAATACTGTGACATTTAGAATGCTGGATGTCTTACCACCCTGTCACAGCAGCCCAATCCTGCAAAAATATGTGTTGTGAACTTTCTGTTACCGCGGCTTTAAACGTTTATCTCTTTACATCTTTTCCCTCTTAGGAGTGTTAATAAAGCAGATGTTTTGCTCACATTGGATGTTATATGAAATTCTGTGGCACAAGCTGTTTTTTATTTATTATGATGCACATACTCATTTATGCATTAGGAGATTGAAAAAGCGTGGAAGATGGTGGATAGTGCGTACGAGAAGGAACAGAAGGCAAAGGAAACAATCCAAGTGCTGAAAGAAGAAATAAATAATCTAACAAAACTAGTGCACCAGGGATCCGGTTTGCCAATGGGACAAGAAGATGGGTAGGTGGAATCCTAGCTATGTGCTTTTCGGTATGTCATTGTTATATGAATTTGGACAAGCCAGGCGTAGATACAAAACAACACGTGACCTTGATTCGATGGCATGATAAGTACTTAGCCAGCCTCCAAACGTGCCTGCTTACATCCAATCCGAGTCTGGTGCTTGGTAATTAAAGCCCTGCTCTTCTCTGGCCGCTATAAACCGTAGGTTTACACCTTGGGTTCCATCACAGCTGGTGGAGCGGCCTTTTCCGAGGTGTTGAAATACATATTTTGTGTATAAAGCTGTGTGGAATTACTTGGAAGCTGAGCGTTTGTGTGGCTGGGCCAAATGATATGTAATAGTAGGTTTACTACTTTCAAAACGCTTGCTTCTTGGGTTCTTAATAAAGAGTTGTGGGTTTATGTACGCAAGCATGTACGATTATTGTACACCGCTCTTATCCCACTTTATCAGGCACACGATTTCATAATCTCATTTCTCTGGACAACGTTCAAAGGTTGGACAATACGGAAGGGACTAAAGGAACTGAAGAAATATGGTATTAGTATTGTTACTGTTTACATTTTTTTTAGTAATGGCAGGATGGGGGTGAGTCGTCAACAGAGTAATGTACGTGTCATAGGCCAGAGGGCAAAGCCATGGTTGGGCGAGAACTCAAGAACATTACAAAAGTGATGAAGAGAGAGTTCTACATGTGGGCTGGAGGCAAAGGGAACTTGAGGTCCCTTACATAAGGAAGGGGCACAGGTATCGTCAGTGCATCAGGAGCAGTGGCATTGGGGCCCAGCAGTCTGAAGGGACCACCGATTATTATGGGTGTCTTTTACTATTCAACAGAAGGATGGGTGCCCATTGCTTTTGCCTCCATCAGGGACCATCGAAACTGCCACACAGCCATAGCAGTTGTATCTAGAACAATACTGAAGATGCTGTTTATGTGTTCCTTTTTTAATTTAATTAAAATGGTGCAAGCCTAATGCAGGATTGGATGTTGTGGAATTACTGTCTTCCTATAATATGCACAACTTGTCCTAATGTAGGCATGCTGCATCCAACACACTCAATGGTTACTTGAAAAGATGTCCAGACTGCATTTGAAAGAAATTGGCAAGGTTTTGAGATGTTGTGATCACAACTGCTTACAACCTGCACAGCAACAGACACCGTGTGGAAGTTGGTTTTAGGAAGGGCTCCTTGTACTTGGGCAAAGTAATCAACCTAAAGCTGCAAGTTATTATTTTCAGTGATTTATAATAGTTGAGAAAAGTCAGCAGATTACAGTTATAGTGATCATGGTGGTGAAAAAAGCTCTTGTTATGAAATTGAGGTTACTTTTCATCTTTAGACTGGGCTTCTGTCACAGGTAAAGAGAAAGTAGAAATCAGTACCTTGATGCATGCTAAAGACCGGAAGAACTTCATTTTTTAACATTGTTAGACAGTTTTCCCTCAAAGATCCTCTTCCCTTTTGTCTTCACCCTTGTTCATCTTCTTTGTTCATTTTGTGAATGGTAGTGTCTTCTTAATGATTTTCAGATTTCTGAGTATGAATATGTGGGTTCTTATGTCGACTATGTACCATTCTAAGGTCTTTTAGTCATTTCCTAGGCCTTTTCTTTAATTCTCGGGTTTGGGATATTCCCTTTTATGGTTTTTATACGAACCTTTGTATTTTGGGGTAAGATTTAGAGATTTCAGTGTGAATTATAAAAAGCATTCTTTCACAATCAAAAATAAAAATATGATAATCAAACTTCACATCTCATGCACGAATCCACCATCTGATTTGTAAATATCCTGCTTCTTTCCTCTAATTCAAGTAATCGAGCTTAGAGTTACCCTGTGATCCTACTGTGATCTTATCAGTAATGTTTCCACAGTGCTAGTGGCTACGTAAATTCAGTTGAATGATACCTTAAAATGTATCATTAGAATGAAAGAAGAGTAACATACTGCTGTTATATCTGGTCCTTTAGTATCACAAGTAAACCTCTTTCTAATTTTTTTTATGTTTCTGGTATACAGTATCTACAAGGTGCTCTGTGCCAAAGGCAAGAATGAAACTAAGAATGCTCAACGGTCTTCGGTTATTTTTTCTTTTCTGGTGTTATCCACAATTACAGATTGAGTATATTCTATGACGTTTTTCCAGAATTCCTTTCAGGCCCTAGGCACTCCCAAGGGACAGTAAACACCTACTGTGCGCCTTGACTAACATTTTTCAGTGTGTGGCGAGGTTTTCAGATCTATATGTATTTTTAATGGGAATTGATGTTTGGGACCGCCGCTAGACTTTTGCTCTTCTGTCTCCCTTTAGAGACTGGAGCCTGCATAGATCTCAAAGGGTATTTGTGCTTGCAACCGCATGTCACGTCTCTTAAATAGATTTTTTTATTCCTTTAAGTGTGTTCATAAGCAGTCCTTTGAGAATACGGGTGACTGATAAAGAAAGGGCCCTGATTAAAAATGCTGTCAAACACAGCTCATCATTCTTGGGCCATAGGATTCTGGTAATTCTTTTCAGTTGATTTGTGGTGATTCTATCCCAAGGCCTCTCCATCGCTACCCTTTGCCTCGCCTCCTCTTTCAGTTGCTTGAAGGAAAGAGACTAGGGGTGGGTGGAACTCATGGAGTTTCACTCAGTGGAATTCCGCAGAGTTACATAAAAACTCTGCGCGATTCCGCAGAGTTCTGCAAGCGGATAGAATTCTACATGTTGCGATGCTTGTGCTGATTTTTAGCGCCAGGAGCTTGTTCTGCGCTGTAAAATCAATGTGAACGGCACTATGCAGCATGCTAGAGGGCCCTGTTTGCAACCGCCCACATTGCCGTATCTCGCCGGGAAGCGTTCTAGCGCCCTAAAAACGCGTTAGGGGATGCAAGTTCTCACTTGCCAGCCAAGGTCTGACTCCTATTACTGTGCTATCTCCTTGTAATGCTCTATACTATCACAAAGGGGAGACAAGAGGGGCGTTATGGGGCTCACGCCTGCCCCAACTAACTCAAACAAACACAAAAATTGGCGTGATACCCTCAGAGAAATGCTGTTTGCTTAATCAGCAAGTCAGCAGGTTAGTACCAGAGACCCAATGAGTTCTCTGTATGCTGCTAGTTCTTTGGTACCTAAATTCAATGCAATTCCAAGAATTGGAAGAGGATGGCTCACTCACGTAATGTGACATGCTTCATCATTTGCCACCTCGTCCCACCCTGGTAAGATGTTACTACCAAGGCGGACTCGACCTCAGAATGGGGCTTTTCTGAGGGAGTTGTTAGATATTTCTTCTCTCAGGACAATGATTTAGGTCCAGTTTATGACTTTAAAAAACCATGGGATAATCCACTAAAGTATCCTTTAATTTGGTGGTATCCCTGGTTGATTAAAAGATTACCAAGGGGTAAATACAGGCGGCATACTTGGGTGTAATGACCTGTATGCGTCACTGTACAAATAATTATGCCAACATGTTTCTGCCTCTAATCAGCCGTGGGTCTAAGGCATTCGTCAGGGACGTGTCTATGCCCCCTACACTGCAATTAGTAAGTGCTGGATGGGACGGCTGTTCGATGGGGCAAGTTAGGTGACAAGTGGCTTCTCGACCTTGATGAAAGTTTGACTACAGGAGAGACCCACCCCGAACAGACCATGAAGCACCTAGCTAATTGTTCTAGGCAATCACTAAATATGATACCAGTTGAGAGGTAGATCCTCTGTTTATATCTAAGCCCACCCAGCATTACTAATTGCAGTGTAGGGGGTAACAAACAAGTAGCAGCATACAGAGAACTCATTGGGTCTCTGGAACTAACCTGCTGACTTGCTGATTACGCAAACAGCATTTTTCTGAGGGAATCACGCCAATTTCCAATTTGTGTGTTTGCTTGTTTTCCTTGTAATGCTCCCCATTTACACCGGTGTGAGCTGTGCGATATACTGCATGTCTGGGTACTTTGGTGATAAGAGACATGAAGTGTCCAGCAAAATAAAAGTACATATGTACGGGCACTGGGCTTACTGTATGTTATATTGTGTTAAAGTAATTTATTGAGCACAAACAAATACCTGAAGGTGTCAAGGCGCTAACCCTAAGGGAGGGAATACACATGTAAAGTAATGACATCAATTTAAAAAAGTTTACTAATACTCAAAAATTTAAATGTTAAAGGCTGTGGTAGGTGCTCAGTATTGTAATTAAAAAGGCATTGTGCATGTTTTTATTTCAAGTTACCATCCAAGAGAGAATCTATATACTAGAAGAGGTGCTACGGAGATGCTTGCAACAAGAGTTCCCAGCCCCAACTCCCTGCCTACCCGCTCCCTACCCTGACACAAGTGAGAGGTGGCTAGAACAAGGAGACCTCCTTTTCTCAGCACAACTCTACCCCCAGGTCACTGCCAAAACAATCACAGCCTATCGCAAACATCGCATGGCTATGTGCCCTGTCAGACAAGAGGCCTCCCCCTAAGAGAGGAGGCAAGGGAGCATCCAGGAGAGGACAACCTGCCACAGGAGATGGAGGGAGAGTGGAGCAGCTGGCAAACCATAGCCAAATGAGAGGAAGTGAATTGTGGAGCAAAGATGGGGGGGGGGGTAAAGAAAGCAAGCAGGCTTGAAATGCATGCTGACACAAGATTGCATAAAAAAGCGTTGGACAAACAAAAGTAGGAGACTAAATTAAAAAAGCGTCGGCAAGCACACTTGAAATGCATGCAGCCTGGGAATGATTAGGTAAAGGTAAACAGTAAATGCTGTGCAGGATTAACCTAATAAAAGAAGTTCCATCCACCAAAGTAGATGAAAATAAGTACTTGGGCCACGGGAAACAGATAAGAGAAACACACAAGGAACAACAGGAAATAGAATACTGCAACCAACTGAAAGAGAGGAAAAGTATAGTTGCAAGCATACGTACAAATAAAGAGTAAGGGCGGGATGTACGCCCCCTTTAAGATATATTAAATACAATAGATTTTATAAGCACAAAGCAAGCGGTTTGCAGGCGAAACCTAAAAATGGACATTGAATCATGGCCCCTTAGGGTCCTCTATTTCTGTAATACACTGGTTGAAGAAGAAAAAAACCCTACCTTTCTGCCTGTCACATGCTGGGGCTGCAACGCAATGTCACCAGAAGTCTATTTTGTGACACAGAAACTAAGTGACAGATAGCTACTGATGTTCACCATTGGTGTTTTGAGGTGTAAAGCATTGTTTCCTTTCAACTGAATAATTAATGCATTGTCACTTAGTTTTAAACTTACCCTAAGTTTTTTTTTTTTTGTCCCTAAATACAGGGGATATATAAACTCTTAAATATAATATCCTGTTGGTTTTTATTATGTTTTGCCCAGCGAGACTACATTTATGAATATGTCAAATGCAGGATGCTATTTCACATGTATTAATTACAAAGGCCATGCCGTGACTGATGGCTTCTCCAGCCACAGCCATTTTAGTTTCCCGCCACCTTTTTTCATCCCACTTAAAGCACAGATCTAGCTGTAAAATGGCAAATATACCATCTTATCTCCTCATGTTTTTTAAAGAAGCACTGGAAGCTTGGGATTGCTAGCTACAGAATGGGCAAGTTGCAGAGACACATATCACAATACAGATGGACAGTCTCTTCAACAAGTGTGGCAGGTGTCTGATATGCTTCTTGGAATCATTGGGGCACAGCTCAAACTGCCGAAGGTGATGAAACGTTGGTCACCTTGGGTGAAGAGAAGCACAACTATAATATGGTTAATATAAGTGTAGGTTCTCAGACCAGTGTCACTCATCAGTGGTAAAATTAATTCATTCTGGGAATTCCCCTGCATTACCACAAGGTCCCAGAATGATCATGCAATTCATCTAGTGGCATTTACAGCCTGTTGATGGCCTCCGATCAGCCTCTCACACACTGTTCTTGTTCCCACTGCTTTCTGGCAGATGCAGACAATAAGACGCTGTTCAGAACTCTGCGCACTATTTCTCCCAATGGCTGTGCCCCGTATTGTGCTACAGATTGGGATTGGATCTTAGCATCACCTTCCCCATACACTATCGTTGGTGTACCGCTACGGTATCTCACCTTCTCCTCCATAGACTAGCGAAGCTGTTCTGTCTGAGCGCTGTGGGTGCAGATTCACAGCAGGGTCAGCAAATGGTCTTCCAATACTTGCACAGAAAGCTGGAGCCACAGTGACTGCTAACCACCTGCAAATCCTCCCCCCACGCCATCACTGCCAAGGCATTGCTCCAGCTGTTAGTAGCAACTTGTGGACGGCTCTGGCAGGAACTCACGACAGCTGAACCTTGTGTGTGTGTGTCTTCCTGACTGTGTGTGGGTCACTCCATATGGACTACAAATCAAACCTGGATTTATCTGCTCCCTGGTGTCCTGAAGCACCCTTGAGTTTGGGATAAGGATTCCTGAATGCAATAAACAGGGCCTCCCTTGTGTACGGATGGCTTCTGGGCGCACATGGGTGAGATTCACTAGCGAGAAACCGGCATAAGAACCAAACACATAAAACCCCACGAAAGTGGTTTAATTACATTTTATTATTGAGTTGTTCTTTTGGCCGAGAGCAAGGTGTACTGGGTGTGTCGAGGAGAGATAAAGAAAAGGGATTGGGAGGGGGCACAGCAAGGAGGGATTGAGGGAAGTGAAGCAGAGACGGGTTAGGAGAGAAAATGTAGAGAAGAAAGCAGAGAGAGAATGGGTGGAAGGAAAAGAAAGATGAAAGTGATTGAACCTTGACGTAGAACAAAAGATGTTATAGAAAACAAATGGCAAGAGTCAAAAAAAGACTGTGGGGGAATCAGGGAGGGAGGAAAGAGGCAAAAGAGAGAAAGAAAAAAGAGGAAATGAAATTATAATAGCCGTCACAAGAGTGATGCATGGAGGAGGAACAAGAGGGCATAAGTGAATGTAATGACGCAGGCAGTTACAATTTCATTTACAAAGAACCTCATAGCCATCTCTAGGCATTTAGGCGCTACAGTGTATACGGTGTGATCCCTCTTAAGTGCTCCAGCACCTGTCGCAGTTGTTGGACAATTCAAGGTAAAATTCTTGCTAATACTTCAAATTAAGTCTGAATAGATTGAGCAAAGGTTTAGTACCAGATTTTTAAGACAGGTTTGCATGATTTGACACATTTTCACTGAAAAAGTAGCTTATTGCCCAACGCAAGCAAGTTGCTGTGCCAAAGCTGGCCAACTGATCTCCTGCTATTCATTGTGTTGCAGTAAGTCCGCATCAAGTCAGATCGAAGAAGTGTTCAAAATTATGTTTCTTGCAATGGTTATTTACTGGTCATTTAATCCCAGATGACGGTGAGCCCCACTTGCCTTTAGGTGATTTACTTATGTTGATGTTCACATTGTTCAGACCTATTGTCTGGCTCATCACTTTGATTTGATTTTGTATAACGCTGCTGGTCCTTTATCCTCAAGCCTGCTGGATCACTAATGTGTGTACTGTTAGGAGCCACAGATTCATGTAATGCGAGAGGCTATGGATGTATGCAGTATGAGGGGCCACTGAAGCATCTATTGTGACGTAGCACTAATGCATGTAGCACTGAAGGCCTCTGATGCAGGTCCAAGATGGGGCTACTGTTGCAGCAGATCGAGTGAGGAGGGGACGTCGATGCAGCAGGTCCTGGGTGGATGTAGAGTCACTCCCTGGGACCTTGAATGCGTGTAGTGCATGTCACCACTGAGGCACGTAATGCAGGGCCTGTAGAAGACCACATGCTGCCGCTCGCGGGCAGTCCCAGTAAAAACTGAGATGGGCAGCTGAGTCTTGAACTCGTCTGGAGGAAAGCAGCGCTACAGAGAATTTCTTCTGCATGACTTCATTTGCATTGTGCAACAGAAACTGGTAATTGCATTTTAGATAATTTGTGGGTGATAAAAGCACAGCAGCTTACACCCATGAAATCTCTGCATCTGCTACATTCTCCTGCCCCCCCCCCCCCAATCACCACCCCAGACCTACCCACCACCTCTGCTTCTTAACTTGGTCTTTAAATTGAAGTTTTGGAGCATTATTACATAGAATGATTCAGGTAATACAAATTTAGTGAGTGGCAGTGTTTTTAGACAACAACCCTTGTGAAAAGGGAAACACCCTGAATGCATTGTAGCACTGCTGGCTAAACGTAAAGACATACCACACTGGTTTCCTTTTTCAAGGCACGCTTGGCCACTGAGACACCTCTCCAACTCGGGGTGCATTTTTGCTACTGGGGGGTTTAGGGATCGAATGCTGGTGTGGTCCGCTGGGTTTATGTTTATTTTATGGTCCCCATGTAAAGTGACCCTGTTGGCAACCATCTGCTGTCCGTTAGTGCTCTTGCAGGATGCAATTCTGACTGTTATTTCTACACAGCACCGTTGATATACTGAGAGAGAAACAGACTGCGGAATTAGGTTAAAGATTTTCCATAAGCTGTTCAGATGTGATACAGCTGTTTCCAAAACATTTGAAAGCACGAAAAGTGATAATTTCAGAAACATCTCATTGCATGGACATAACTGCTATTTTCTGGACGTCATAAGGGGTCACTCATAAATGTCACACATATGGCATTGAAATGTCACACATAAGCAACCTAAAAACTTGACAGGTGTGGCTTACTTTCAGAGGTGGCTGTTTAGCTGTCTGTGTTTACGACTGCTATGGACTGAGCAATTCCAGACTACTGTGTTTTCCTACCACCACTGTGAAATGTAGACAGACAAAATGGAGATGTCTGCCAAATACCATGGGCTGATCAAAGACACGAATGACCCTCAAATGAGCCAGTGTCTGAAGGGAGCTGACCAGAAATCCACTCTCCATTTCTATGTGGCATAACGTATGAAGTCTGAAATCGATGCAGCAAGCACCCAGCAAGCGTTAGGCTTGTGAGCTAGGTTACGGAGAGGAAGATGACAGGTGGGCGGAAGGCAATTTTTTTAAACATAAGTTAGGTGGCGTCACACATATATAAATATATATATAAATAAATATATATGCACTCCTAATTGCACCCAGTGATTTGCCGAACTCCGGACGGGTGCAATCCATTTTGTGAGGGTGGACTCACGATTTAAATGAGAATATTCCCAAAAGGACAACACAGTGCACTTGCGGGGCCATTTCAACTCCATTTATTGCTAGCATTGCTAGCATTTTTTTAATAGATGGTCCATTGTTCGTCTTTTGCCCCTCGTCACAGCCTTAATGTAAAAATCTCGGACGCGTACCGTAAGAGTTGGTCAATGGCTGTGATTCCCTCAGTTTGAATAGCTGCCGATACTTTTTGACAGGATTACATCCCAAGTGGCGGTTCAGGCAATGCACACATAAATCTGCTCCTAATTCCACCCAGTGTTTTGCCCAACTCAGGACGGGTCCACCCGGTTTCGTGAGGGTGGGCTCACAATTTGAATAAGGATATTCCCAAAAGAACAATACGGGGCACTTGCGGGGCCAAGAGATATATATATATATATATATATATATATATACGCCAATCTCCTCCACTCCTCACTGGCTTGTTTTCCTCGCCGAGATAGAAGCACGGACACCGATTTCTGTGCAAAATAGTGCTTTATTGTTTCCCTTCAGCAGTTGCCAGGAACAACGAGTTTCAGCCCCGGAGGGCCTTGATCACATGACGGTGATCGCCAGTAGATAGTTATAGTTAGGACCTATTTTCCATAGGAAATTCACAACATTCTATTCCCAATAACTTTGGCGCCGGTTGACGAATCTTCACGAAATTTTCAAAACTTGTGGGGCGCTCCTATCCTGAAAGTCTCGGGGTGATTCGTCAAGTGGGGGCCGAGAAAAAAGGGGATCCCAAAATGTGTTTTCCCCATGCAATTTTCCATAGGAACCTTTAGTCGCAGCTACAGCCCGAACTGCTGAACGGAATTACATCAAATTTGGCAAAAAGATAGCCCTTGGTTCAGAGTCGTGCCTTTTGGTTAAATGGTGTAAATCCGTTCAGTAGTTCCTGAGAAAATCAAAAGTAAAAACACATATATATCTATGGCCGCGCACCCTCCCGATCACGAGCTGTATGCTAATTGGCTGTCAACACTCCAAACCAGGAAGTGTTGGCAGCCATCTTGTGCCTCGGTAGAACCGAGGCACAGAAACAAGTGCGCAAAATGCAAAAAGGGGGCAGGGTAGAAACACCCTGAACCCCTAGGCCTGCTTAGGGGGTCCCACAAAGACCCCCAGGGCCCAAAAATTTTTTTTTTTTTTTTTTAAATTGGCGGGATGCGCGGATCCCGCCGTGAAAAAAAAACAAAGCGCGGACTCCCGCGCTTCGTTGTTATTTGGCCTTCGGGTGGGCCAAGTCCCGGGGGCATGCGGGGGGTTTATTGATAATTTGGCCACCCCCCAACCCCCGGGGACCGCCACCCCCCGGGGCTTTGATTTTAAAATGGTGCGGGAGGGCACTCGGCCCTCCCGCAGCCCCGGGGACCGCCACCCCCCGGGGCTTCTTTTAAAAAAAATTAGATACCTGTGTGGGGAGGCTCGAGCCCCCCCACACGCCCCGGGGACCGCCACCTCCCGGGGCACTAAGAATTTTAAATTGGGGGTCCGTTTCGGACCCCCTAAGCCCCGGGGACCACCACCTCCCCGGGGCTTTGAACATGTTGGGAGGGGGGCCGCGCGGCCCCCCTCCTGAAGCCTGTGATGGCCCTGGGGACCACCAGCCCCCAGGGCCGGCTCCTGCAGTGTCCCGGGGTGCCCACCCCTGGGACACTGTAGTTTGCTATGGCAGGGCGGGAGCCTCGCGGCTCCCGTTCTGTCATAGCAAACTTGCTTTGAATTTTGGAAGAGAGAACAGGAAACCTGCTCTCTCTTCCAAAATTCAAAGCAAATTGCTTTTCCACACGGGGAGCTGCATCTTAGCAGCTCCCCATGTGGAAAAGCAATGCCGGCTCCCGAGGGACGCGGGGAGCCGGCGGGACCGTGGGGGATTGGGGACCCCCACGGTCCCCAATGGAGAGGGCCAGCCCAGGGGATGGGGTCCCCGGGGCTAACAAGTGGCCCGGTAGGGGGGCCACGCGGCCCCCCTCCCCAAAATTAAATAAAAAAAAAAAAAAAAACAAAGGCCGGCCCCGGGGGATGGGGTCCCCGGGGCCATAAGTGGCCTGAGGAGGGGGGCAACGCAGCCCCCCTCCAAAAGATTTTTAAAAAAAAATAAGGCCAAGCCCCGGGGGATGGGGTCCCCGGGGCCGATTAAGACCTCGGGAGGGGGCCACGCGGCCCCCTTCCAAATTTAAATAAATAAAAATAAAAAAAAATAGCTGGCAGGCCCTGGGGAATGGGGTCCCCCAGGGCAAATAAATTACAAAAAGAAGAGGGGACACACAGCCCCCCTTCTTAAATTTTTTTTTTTTTTAAAAAGACCGGCATCGCGCCGGAGACCATGCCCCCTCCTTGCAGCACTCTGCAAACGCGCCCCCTGGCGCGTTGGCAGATGGGGAACGAATTCCCCTTGAATACTGGGGGTCCCTGGGGCCAACTAGCCCACCAGGAACCTCCAGTATGCGCCAGGCGGCTGCGTTGCAGAGAGGTGGTCCAGGCCATGCCCCTTTTTACACCTCTCTGCAACGCAGCTCTGTGGCGCTTAATGGAGGTAGCTGGTGGGCTAGTTGCACCCCAGGGACCCTCAGGATTCAAGGGGAGTTAATCCCCTGACTTAAAACGCGCCACGGGGCGTGTTTGCACAGTGGTGAAGGGAGGGGCGGGGCCTGAGGTGACATGTGTGCAAACATGCCCTGTGGCGTGTTTGAAGTTGAGGGATTAAGTCCCTTGAATCCTGAGGGTCCCTGGGGCCCAACTAGCCCACCTGGTACCTCCAGTAAGCGCCACAGAGCTGCGTTGCAGAGAGGTGGTCCGAGGCCACGCCCTTTTACACCTCTCTGCAACGCAGCTCTGTGGCGCTTACTGGAGGTACCAGGTGGGCTAGTTGGGCCCCAGGGACCCTCAGGATTCAAGGTGACCTAATCCCCCAACTTAAAACGAGCCACGGGGCGCGTTTGCACAGTGGTGAAGGGAGGGGGCGGGGCCTCAGGTGACATGTGCGCAAACACGCCCTGTGGTGCGTTTTAATTTGGGGAATTAATTCCCCTTGAATCCTGAGGGACCCTGGGGGCCAACTAGCCCACCAGGTACCTTCAGTAAGCACAACAGAGTTGCGTTGCAGAGAGGTGAAAAAAGGTGCGTGGCCTCGGAATGCCTCTCTGCAACTCCGCTCTGTGGTCCTAACTGTAGGTACCTGGGGGCTAGATTGGGCCCCAGGGACCCTCAGGATTCAAGGGACTTAATCCCGCAACCTAAAACGCGCCACGGGGCGCGTATGCACACATGTCACCTCAGGCCCCCTCCCTTCACCACTGTGCAAACGCGCCCTGTAGTGCGTTTTAAGAGGTAGTTTTAATCCCCCTGCCCTATTATGTACTAGGGACTTACAGAGGAGGTCATGCTAATCACAGGGGTACCCCAACGCATAGTGTTCCCTAGTGTATGTAGGTGTTTTCACTGTATTCTAAGTGTCTTTTAGCATAGCACTGGCTCTGGTTAGTCAGAGTCAGTTACCACCAGTACCCGTCTGAAAAAGTTGTGGGCACAGGATGATTTTGCAACAAGGCCTCTTTCTGCTCCTCTGTTGGTTCTTTCTGCACATCTTTTGCTTCTTCCTGCACTTTTCTTCGTCTTTGTGGACTTCTGTTGCTTCTTACTGCATTTCTTTTGCTTCTTTCTGTGCGTTTTTTCTTTTCTTCACATGTCCTACCTCTGTAGGCATAGTTAGAAACTAGCATTTAAAAAACCTTTGAAATTCACTTAAAAAACCATAGGTTTCAGGCACGTTATAGTTAGAAATTAGCATTTAAAAAACCTTTGAAATTCACTGAAAAAACCATAGGTTTCAGACACGTTATAGTTAGAAATTAGCATTTAAAAAACCTTTGAAATTCACTGAAAAAAACCATAGGTTTTAGGGACAGTTATAGTTAGTTGGACATTTCACTCATACAAAACCATAGAAATTCCCCCGTTATAGTTAGTTCAGCTAACTATAACTCGCGCCCCGCAATGCACTGCTGATGACGTCACATATTACATCACTCATGACATGGTCAGTGACATCACTGATGACATCTCAAATGACATCACTGATGACATCACTGATGACATCATCCATGTGATAATTTCATGCATCTTCTCACACCCTAATATAACTTTTGATACACCCACTCTAAATTACAGACTGCCATTCTCAAAACCATACACACTCCAATACCAATAACTACATAACAAATCACTGATTCTTAGGTCTACACACACACACATCTACTCACTCACCCGTACAGTCACTCATACTTACAGTCACTCAGTACAGGACTATCATATGCACTCATACACCTATATAAACACTCACACACCGCCACTCATCCATAGAGGTACTCACACACCTAGTCAGTCATGCAAAAAATTAATCACACATCCATTTACTCACCTCTACAGTTATACACACACCAGCTCACTTACTCATTCAAATACTAGCACATTCTTACGCTCTTATACAATAACTGATACAAGCACACAAGCATCCATACAGCCACTCTCACAATCACACACTCTCACTTATAGCCTTTTAAATACTCTAACACACATATATACTGCCTTTTACATATGTAGTTACTCGCACATGTACCACTGAGATATACATTCACTCACTAACACACCCATACACACACTCACCCACCCAAGCAGTCCATCACAGATGCACTCTTCAAATCATGCACCCAGTGAATCACCCACTTACACATCTATGTACAGAGTCACACACACCCCACCCACACAAACACTCAGGCACCCATACAGATACTCAGAGAACCAATCAATAACCCATATAGACACTCATGTAGCTATTCGCAAATCCATGCATCCACTTACACACCAACAGACAGACGGATACAGACATTCACACAGTTTAGTCACTAACCCATGCATTCAGTAAGATACGTTTAATCACTCACTTGTAGAGTCAGTCACGCACCTACTCAATCATCCATTCAGACACTTATACACCCACTCATTCTTCTATACGCCTTTGCCTATATATATTAAACATATTTAAACTTTACAGAAACACACAGTCACTGGATGATGTCATCAGTGATGTCATTTGAGATGTCATCAGTGATGTCATCAGTGATGTCACTGACCATGTCATGAGTGATGTAATATGTGATGTCATCAGCAGTGCATTGCGGGGGCGCGAGTTATAGTTAGCTGAACTAACTATAACGGGGGAATTTCTATGGTTTTGTACGAGTGAAATGTCCAACTAACTATAACTGTCCCTAAAACCTATGGTTTTTTCAGTGAATATATATATATATATATATCTACTGGCGATCGCCAGTAGATAGTTATAGTTAGGACCACGTTTCCATAGGAAAAGCGTTTTTTGATTTGCTTATAACTTTGGCGTCGTTTGACGAATGTTTACGAAATTTTCCCAAAAACTTCTCTTTTCAGATCAGCTCCTATGTTGAAAGTTTGGGGGTGATTCGTCAAGGGGGGCTGAGAAAAAAGGGGGGTCCCAAAACGTGTTTACTCCATGCAATTTCCATAGGAAACTTTAGACAAGGCTACAGGTCAAACTGCTGAACGGAATTACGTCAAATTTGGCAGGGAGAAAGGTCTTGGTCCAGAAAGCACGCTTTTGTTTAAATGGGGTAGGTCCGTTCAGTAGTTTTAGAGAAATATCAAAATTTACAGATATCGATATTTGAGAATTCTGACATCTGATTGGCTGAGGCGTTACGAGCACAAGCGTGCGGCTCATTGGCTGCGAACTGTTGAAACTAGGAAGTGTTGGCAGCCATTTTGTGACTGAGTTGAAAGGCGTAGGGGGAAAAATAAGAGAATAATTGTATAAGAGGGTATAGTAGGAACACTGTGGACTTAGTTTAAGCAATCTGTACGGTGCAGAGGCAGGGAGTTTGAATGTTGCGTAGGCCGTGGAAATCACGTCCGCAGAACAACGGTGTGCGGTATTGCGGCAAGGTTGCATAGGCTCTGGAAATCCTGTTGGGAAAACAATGCGTCGTATTGCGGCAAGCAGTGTGTAGGGTGCACACACAGGTAGTGTGAATGTTGCGTAGGCTGTGGAAATGCGTAGGCTGTGGAAATCACGTCCGCAAAACAACGATGCGCGGTATTGCGGCAATGTTCAGTAGGATGTGGAAATCATATCGGGAAAATAACAATGCGCCGGATTGCAGCCTTCCTTTACCTTCCTTTAATATAATGCGCAGTAATGTTTACTTATAATGCGGTGTTCACTTTTATCACGGACATTGAACAAAATTAAAGTTTAATTGGCTGAGGTGTTCCAACAACAAGCTCAATGTTCATTGGCTGCGATCCATTAAAAGTAAAAGTGTTGCCAGCCATTCCCTCCCCCTGCGCGGAGTAGCCAGGACATCTGATTGGCTCACATGTTCCAAGCAGGACCTTCCAGAGGTTAATGTTCATTGGCTGCAAACCATTGAAAGTAGAAGTGTTGCCAGCCATTTCCTCCCCATCCGCGGAGTAGCAGGGACATCTGATTGGTTGACGTGTTCCAAGCAGGACCTTCCCAAGCTTAATGTTCATTGGCTGTAAACCATTTAAAGTAGAAGTGTTGCCAGCCATTCCCTCCCCCTCCGCGGAGCATCAGGGACATCTGATTGGGTAATGTGTTCCAAGCAGGACCTTCCCAAGCTTAATGTTCATTGGCTGTGAAGCATTAAAAGTAGAAGTGTTGGCAGCGATTCCCTCCCCCTCTGCGGAACACCATGGACATTTTATTGGCTAAAGTGTTCCGAGTACAAGTTTGCTCATTATTGGTTGGGAAGGTTTCACTGTTATGAAGTGTTTTGTGACGCACTTCAATGGAGTACGGGAAAACAAAGTAGTAGCGGGGAGGGTAGGAACACTATTAACTCTGTAAAGTGGTCACAAGGTGGTGAACAGGGATTGTGAAGGTAAAAATTGTTTTTTATATATTTTAAGGGCCATTTATATAATTGGCGTGGGGTGTACAAATCACGGCGGGAAAATAACAGAGTGTGTTGCGGTCTTCTTTTTATTAAGTTTGCGGGTGGGATACTTCCCAGTAGCACTATTTACTTAGAATGTGGTGTTTACTGCCCATAAGAAGGGCCAGGAGACCCTATCGAATGCTTTCTCCGCATCAAGTAATATTACAGCCATAGGGTTTCCTGACACCTTCGTATAATCAAACAGCGTAATTATGCGTTGAATATGATCAGTCGTGCCCCTACCTGGAACGAATCCGTGTTGAAACGGGGAAACTAATCTTTTAATGACCGCTGCCAATCTGGTTGCTAAAATTTTAGAAAAGATTTTCACATCGCTGTTAATCAGCGTGATTGGCCTATATGAACCCAATTCTGAGGGGGTTTACCTTTTTAGGAAAGACTATTATATTAGCTGTCTTCCAGGAATCGGGAATCAGCAGTTCTACTTGTGCTCTATGAAAAACTTCCAGCATAAGAACCACAAGCTGTGTCTTAAATTTTTTATAAAATTCTCCTGGGATCAAATCCGTGCCTGCAGCTTTGCCTGAAGGAGTAGAATCTATTGCTGCTCTGAGTTGATCTAATGTTATTAATGCACTAAGGTTGTTTTTCTCCTCACAGGATACTTGATCCGGTAATAGCCCATCTAAGTAATCCTCAATATCAACATCTTTGTTTTGAATATCCTCGGCATACAAGTTTTGATAGAATTTTTGAAATGCCATGAGAACTGCATCAGGGCTATTTACCATACCTATGTCTGGATCCCTGATTTCGCTAATTCTAGACTGTACCGTTTTTTCCCTTGTACGTACAGCAAGTACATGGCCCACTCTCTCATTGTTCTCATATACCCTGCTCCGCCATGCCGTATATTTCCCAGCTGCTTTTTTGGTGGAGATCTCGGAGATTGCAGACCTAGTAATTATAATTTTTGATTGAGCCGTCCCCGCGTCTCCCCTTCGGCCAGAACCCTTACTAGATCAGCCTCCTCTTTACTCAAATCCTCATACAGGGTATGTACCAAGATATTATCCTTCTTCTGTGATTCCCATCCATATTTCGATGTTTCCCCTCTAATCCCAGCCTTCAAAGCATCCCAAACTATACCTACATCTGTACTCCCTAAGTTCTCTGCTATAAACCTAGGGATCCATTCATTAAGGTGTTGTTGATACCCCTCCTCGCTTAATAAGGCCCTGTTAAATGTCCATCGTGTCTGTGGGGATTCTAATCTGATATCAATTTCTATTACCAGGGGGTTATGATCAGACATAACTTTTGGAAATTTACTAATCTTACAGCCTAATAGCATCTCCTGGGATACAAAGAAATAATCTAATCTCGCATGCACTTGATGTGGTGCGGAGAAAAAAGTGAAGCCAGGGTCATCCTCCTTCTGTTCTGCCCATACATCCGCTAACCCATGCAGTGACCTTAATTGCATCAGGGATTTAAAAACCTTTGGTTTACGACCATGGTACATCACCCCTCTATTCCTAGATACCTGACAGCTCATATTAATGTTCATATCCCCACATATAATCAAAGGTAAAGGCCAACCCACTAATTCGACATTTAGCCATTCGAACAGAGCCGGGTCATCCAAAACGGAACCATAAATTGAGCAAAGGGTGAATATCTTATGGTCCAAACAGCATTGTGTTATTACCCATCTCCCCAATTTATCAGCAGAAGAGCGCGGAAACGACCCAACCCTTTCTTTGCCAAAATTGCCACCCCTCTTGTCTTTGTAGTTTGTGTTGTGGAAGCTACAATTTGATAGCCCACCATCCCCAGTGCCCCCTTGTTACAAGCTTCCACATGAGTCTCTTGAAGACAAATAATGTCTGCCTTTAGGAATTGAACCTCCAAGCTAATTCTCCTTCTTTTAACAGGATTATTCAACCCGCATATATTAATAGAGGCTATTCTTAACTTCCTAATTGAAAAAAATAAAATAGTTCCAAACCAAATAAAGATGCAATTAGTGAGATAGCCGTCTCCAACTCATACCAGTGCCCGAAGAAAAACCCGCCCAAGATACCACCCCTCACCCACAGGCTCCAACCCATCCCCCCTCCCCACCCTGATCAAAAAGGCAAAAAAGGTCCAAGGACCCTTGTGATGCCTCCTGCATGATGTGTGCCCCTAGCCGCCTCCTACCATAAAAACAAAATCATTAAAAAGAAAGAAAAAAGGAGAAAAAAAAAAAAAAAAAAAGGACAAAGCACCCAATTACCCCACTCTAGAGTCAAGTCTTATTTTTTTCCGTAAGTTCTTGCAGAAACTCCTGTGCCTGGATCTCAGAAGAAAAAACTCTAATCGCCCCTTGCAGATGACTTTGAGCCTAGCAGGGTTCATAAGATAGACTTCGCAGCCCAGTTTCTGGAATGGGGAGATCAGCAGACGCAATCTCCAGCGCCTCTCTACCGTAGCATGACAAAAGTCAGGCCGAACAAAGAAGGAGTGCCCCGCAACTATCTTCCTAGCATCAGGTCTTGCTTTTTCAAATATAGATTGTCGAAGGAGGAAATTACCAAAAAAATAAGAATGGCTCGTGGTTTGTCATCTTGCCCTGGCTTTTTTCTAAGCATTAAAGGAAATCGATGCACCCGCTGTATTTCAGACTCCCAGTTCCAATGACCAAGGTCAGGAAATGCCTCCTTGAATAGCGTCAATACAAACCCCCGGATGTCATCGCCTTCTGCTTTCTCTGCAATCCCAAGTAAACGAAGGTTGTTACGGCGTTGTCTATTTTCAAAATCTTCCAGCTTCCAAAAAACATCAGACATCTTACTATCATTAGCTTCAGTTAATCGGGTGGAGGTTTCAACGTCGCCCTCCAGTTGCACAACGCGTTCTTCCAAAGCTGTGGTGCGTACTGAAGTCTCGGTACAGGCTTTGCTAATTTTGCGCACAGCACCCTGTAATTTTCTAGTGGCTAAATGAGCCCTTTTATGTTCAAGACGTGCCTCAATCTGCATCTGCTTCAATGTTGAATATATCAGATCCATTGTCGGTTGTTGAGTTTGTAGTTCCATTATACCATGATCTTTCGTCATACCCTCTGGGGCTCCGAGCTCATCCTCTAGACTCCTCCCAAACTGAGTGGCAGAGTAGTCCCACTTTAGCTGGCTAGATTGACTGCAGTCGGACGTAAGCCCCTTGTCTTTATCTGACTCCTTTATACTCTTTTTCTTTTTGCGCACAGGTATGCGTTTTTGAGTGGCAGGGTTGGTGAGGGGGTGCCGCTGTCCCCCTCTGAGAAATCTTCATCAGAACCACCCTTGCTGCTGAAGTTGGATAAATCCGAATCATCAGTCAATGAATAAAACTTTTCCCCATTATCCGGGATCTTTAGATGTTTGCCGGCAGCTTGGATGGTAGCCTCCGGTTGCTCCTTATGGACAGTAATGTTAGTTGCGTCACATACTTCTTTGGAAATAACATCCCGAGGACCAGAATTCTCGGGTTGCCCCTCTTTCCCAGAAGTAGTTTGTACTAACATTTCAGAGTGCCCCCAGATATAGAAGCAGGGTCTGCAATACTCACAGTTAATTCAGGGAGATCTCTATTAAATTGCTATCATTTTGCATGTCCTCGCTTAGTACCAAACTCTTTGGGCTGTCTGCATGAGTTTTGCCTTTAAATACTTTCTTTTCGCCGGATAAATAAGGGGCTCCCCTTCCGGTAAACATCCTAGGGACAGTTGGTTGCTTTGGTCTAGTAACCATAGCGCCAAGACGCTCACCACAGTGCTTCCCACTAAGAGTTTCCTTGGACAGCCCTTCTTTGTCCAAATCTGCTTGTAGATTGACTCTCTGGCTCAGGCTCTGGTTCAGCCCCTTTCCATCCGCTGCTGCACGCCGATTCACCGATACAGGCTTGACTCCTCCAGTCGCGCTGCCATCTCGTGTCAACCCTTTGATCTTTGGCGGCATAGCAGCGGATCCTGTCAGCCTCTTCTCTACTGCCACAGAATATCGCTTATCCACGCCGGGGGCAGATACAATCCCTCGTGATACAATGTATCGGCGAGTTGTCCCGGGCCTCCCCAATGCCGCTTGACGAGCGCCGGATGCTGCCAGTACCACTGCAAGTAGAAGCCTCGACGCTCGAGCCGTCAGTACACCGATCGCCGACAAAAGCCTCATCAGCTTGTACTCCACGACCAGATTTACAGCTGAAGCCCCTGCCAGGTACGTGCTGAGTTGCTTTGCCCATAAAATAATGCCGAGTTAGATCAACATATAAGATTTTCCCTCATTCCATAGCTGAATCACCGAGGTAGGGAAAGCGGCTCCACACAGCTCTCACACAGCCGCCATCTTGCCTTATGGGCAGTTATGGGGAAATACGGCTTGGGGGAAAAATTTATTGGAGCAATTAAATGTTTATATCAGGATCCCGGGGCTAGAATTGCAATGATGGGGTACACATCGGAGCCAATCAAAATAACAAGAGGTGCGCGGCAGGGGTGTCCCTGTTCCCCGCTATTATTTGCCCTATATATAGATCCTTTAATCAGGAAAATTGTGGGGAACGATAGGATTTCAGCCATCCCTTCGATGGGAGGGGATACTAAGATTCTTGCATATGCGGATGACATCGCAATAATCACAGCCAATCCATCAGAAGCTATTAGAGAGGTTGAAAGAGCTTCAAAAGATTTTGGTCAAATTTCGGGGTATCATCTTAATGAGGATAAGACCATGATTGTTAAAAACTCAAATGTGGCTATGTTTGATACACGGGTAGTGGAAAACACTAGATATCTGGGGGTTGAGATCTCTGCCAATGTCGATAAAATCGTACAGATTAATCTAGAACCTCTGCTACATAAGACTAGAACAGATTTTAATAGAATGAATAATTTGCATCTCACTCTTTTAGGGAGATGCAATGTCATCAAGATGTTATTTTTACCAAAAATCCTCTATTTTTTAGAGCTATTCCAACGGAAATAAACAAGAGCTGGTTTTGGCATTTGATCAAGCAATTTCCAAGTTTTTGTGGGCCGGGAACCGTCCCGCAGAGCGCTGAGATATATGTCCCTACCTAGAAATCGGGGTGGCTGGGCGGTACCTAATCTCCAGGTTTATTATTGGGCAGCAGCTTTGCAGCGAATGGCACCAATATTGGGGAAAGAACCAACATCAATAGAGGAAACATCCAGCCCTTCTATATATAGGTTACTCTTGGGATCGGATTCAGCTGGCTGCCTTCTTCGATATATTGATTTTGCTTATTTTAAAAGAGTAAAATTTAAGGTTTTATTGGGATCATTTAAAGTATGGACGTCCATCAGGAAGAAACTTAAACTAGGTAGGATACACAGATACTCTCCTCTGGCAGACAATAACCTACTACCTGAAATTCTACTAGATGGCTATATGAAAGTTTGGATGAATAAAGGAGTAAGGTTTATTGGAGATCTGATGGAGGATGATAATATCCTTTCTTTTGATGCAATCAAGAGCAAATTTGGGTTAGGTAATAAGTATTTTTTTAAATATTTACAAATTAGGGATTTTGTTTCTAAAAAAATATCCAGTTGTCAGAAAATCCCCTTACTTGAAGCAATATTAGGGACATCTTTAACACTTTCTCCCCTCTGCAAAATGCTTAGTAATTTAATGAGTGATGACTTTATTAAACATACTAATCGCTGGAAGAATCTGTTGCAAGCAGGGACAGAGGTATGTGAGGACTCTCTTTTGTTAAGTCAAACGGCATGCTTCTCGGCAAACTTACAAGTGCAGTGTTTCAAAACCTGGCTTAATTTGTACATTACTCCAGCCCGCATAGCAAAATGGGGAGGCTCGCGTGGTTCTTCTTGCTCTCGATGTCACTGTTATGCTGCTGATAGTGTACACATGTTTGCAACTTGCCCTCGACTTGTACCTGTAATCACTGAGGTGGGCAAATACCTAAGAGGTATGCTGGGGTTTGAGGTGGAACTTTCACCGCAGGTAATTATGTTGAGGGTTAGCAATCAAGCCATGCCGGAACCAAATAGAGCTCTGTTATTTATAGCTATGGCAGTGTTTAGGCTTTCCTTGGCCAGCGGGTGGCTGGACAAGGACCCCCCTCAGTTTATTGCTGGCTGGGGAAATTTCTGGCCACATATCGGTGGGAGAAAGAGGTGTATAAACGAAGGGGGCTTAATGCTAAAAGGAGGGGCTTGCAATTTGGCTTCCAATAACGAATTGGACGAATGAGGTCAGGACTTGATCTGATTTGTGTTGATATAAGTTAAGGGATTAGCATAGGATGTTTAGACTGTTGGTATTATTTAGGTTGTAACTATATTAAGGGGGTTTTTCCAAGAAATGTACATTATGGTTGTGTTATAGCTCAATTTATGTTATGTCACCACCATGGGCTCCATCTGGGTTTGGGTGGGGGAGGTAGGGGTAGGATAGGGGTGCTGGGTATTAAGATATACATTAGACATCTTCCACATATGTTTTGGAAATATTGTTTGGATAAACCTGGTGCATAAAGGATTGTATGTGTTGGATGTCTACAATAAAGACTTTAAAAAAAAAAAAAAAAAGAATGTGGTGTTTACTTTTCTGACGGGGAGGTGTGGTTGCGCAGCAAAATTTCAGTCTAGGTTTGAAACAGTTTTTATTAAGCAATTACAAATAAACTTTCTTCGAAAACTGAAGCTGTATATATCAAAGAGGTGACAAATAAAGCGCAATTCAGAAAATATCCCTTAAGCGTGGCCACACCCTCCTTTTTTTTCTGCTATACTTTGTAAAAGTGTTGCCCCATATTCTTTATAATATAAGAGGGCATGAGTTACTTTTAGATAAAGTAGAAAAGAAGTGCTACAAGAAACACTCCCGCACTACATCATCTCAGGTCACAAGAACAATAACAAGTAAAAAACTGTTAAACACAAATGACTTTATATTACATAGAAATGTACGCTTCATCATTTTTTACAATTTCTATTCTGTAGAACTTTGGAAAGTTCAGTCGTAGTGCTTAGAGGTCGCTCACTGCTCCGCTAACAAATCACGGACTCCTTTAAGAACATATAGGATAGTAGTAATATATACACTACTATTCCTATCAATTCTATAGGGAGAACGAGAATAGGAACCACAACAGAGAAAAAGAGAAATACCAAAGAATCATTCAAAAATGTAGGGTTTATCAAAGGCATTCAGTAAGAAAGTGTCTATGCAAACAATCTTTTTTAAACTGCAATTTCGAAAAATATTCTCACTGTAAAAATATCTGATCAAGTAAGTTATAAAGGTCAGTAAGCTGTATTTCAGATGGTTTACTCCTGGCGGCGACAAATCTCCAATTCCTGTTGTGTGAAAATATGACACTCTACTACAATATAGAGAGTGACACTGATGCCACACAAAAAGGAAAAGGAAAATAAAGTCATGAACACAAAACAAGATCAATAACGAAATACTTTTCAGCGGTGAATATGTTCAGAGCTTCTTTTATCCGGGACTTCGAAATCTTTCATCTTTGCGCCGACGGGTCATAAACTCCTCTGAGATCATAATGACTGTGAATATTACAATATACATACTCACACTATATGATCCCAAGGGAGAAACAGAGTAAGAACCAGAAGCTGCTGACGTTACATATAAATCTTTAGTCTTCGAGCCGACGGGTCATAAACTCCTCTGAGATCACAATGACTGTTAATATTTTAATATACATATTCACAGTATATGATCCCAAGGGGGAAACAGAGTAAGAACCAGAAGCTGCTGACGTTACATATAAATCTTTAGTCTTCGCGCCAACGGGTCATAAACTTCTCTGAGATCATAATGGGTGGTTATTATAATATACATAATCACACTATATGATCCCAAGGGGGAAACAGAGTAACAACCAGAAGCTGCTCACGTTACATATAAACCTTTAGTCTTCGCGCCGACGGGTCACCAACACCTCTGAGGTCAAGTACAGTGTCAATATTATAATATACAAAGTCACACTATATGATCTCAAAGGAAACAGGAAAGGAACATTTGTTTGCTGTATTCTGTCTGTTTCTGAAAACAAGCTGCTGACGTTACATATAAATGGCAAAAACAACAAATAACACTTTTTTCTAAATACAAATGTATAAATATTAACAAATAGCTACGTATTATAAATATCTACAATGCCATAATCAAACAACTTGCAACTCTGGAATATGTTTTGTTGCCGCAAAACAAGAACCCGATGCTAGAAAAGGGAACGTGCATCGCAGAATGGACACGCGTAAATAAGTCGCATAAACGAAACTAATCAAAGAACGGGTGTTGTTTATATACTTTTTGGTTATTGAGTAGTCTATGGAAGGAAGATGCGGCTCTGCCCATTTAGATGTCATGTTTTACAGTTGACACGTGCTCACGTTTTCACTGTTTAACTTGTGCACGTGTTGGGAAAAGTTACAAAATGTGAAGCGGTAAAGGTTTCGATTTCGATCCTAACACGTAAAAGGTCCTTAATATGTACATACGTTGGAGAGCTTAAAAACTGTTACCCGGCAAACCGTGTCATTTCCATTCTCATGACTACAAACATCTATTAATTGCCGTAATTCTAAATAGAAGACATAAAAAAAAATATCGTTCAGAATAGAAAAAAAAATACGTGCTAATATTTCTCATCACTAGGGTTTTAAAGTAAAAAGGCCAGCATTTGTAAAGCGTACAGCTACCTCCAGAGAGGTGTCCGGCGCTCGGGCGTCGGGAAGATTAAGCAAGGTATTGCCCACAGTGACATAGTGGTGGGCTAACGTGCCGCGGAGCCGGGAATCGAACTGTGAACGCTGTTGTTCTAAGTCAGGTATCATAGCTGCTGCATCACACTTTTTCCACACTTATATGTTAATTAGTACTAATTAAGTTTTAAACATTGTTAAATTATAACTTAAAACAGACTACTGTTACAGTTAGTTTTTCACTACAAAAAATATGCACGTCTTTTTAAAATTTACTTACAAACAATATAGGTTTCAGGGACATTGTAGTTACAAATTAGCATTTAAAAAACCATTGAAATTCACTGAAAAAACCATAGGTTTCAGGCACGTTATAGTTAGAAATTAGCATTTAAAAAACCTTAGAAATTCACTGAAAAAACCAAAGGTTTCAGGCACGTTATATATACATATTTAAACTTTAAAAAAACACACAGTCACTGGATGATGTCATCAGTGATGTCATTTGAGATGTCATCAGTGATGTCATCAGTGATGTCACTGACCATGTCATGAATGATGTAATATGTGATGTCATCAGCAGTGCATTGCAGGGGCATGAGTTATAGTTAGCTGAACTAACTATAACGACGGAATTTCTATGGTTTTGTACGAGTGAAATGTCCAACTAACTATAACGTGCCTGAAACCTATGGTTTTTTCAGTGAATATATATATTTTTTTGTACAAAAGCACTACAGGACCCAGCATGCAACATTTGTTGGACTCACCTGCAAAGCCCACTGGGGGCAATTTAAACAGATTACTACTGCGCAATCTCTGTACATGCCTGTGAACAAGAAGCTGCTGCTTCAAAACGCGTAAGGCTGAAGAATTAATTCTGAATGGAAAATGCTCACTTCGTCTTAATTAAGAATTGAAAGAATTCACCTGCCTTTGTGTGCGTCTTCGAATGGAGGATAAATTGTAAGCATATATATATATATTTATACATATATATATTTATACATACATATTCCCTCAAAAAAACCTAAGGCTAAAGTCGGGTTTTATTTAGGTGTTGAAATGAGTTAAATGAAACAAACACTTAAAGCCATAAAAACATTGAAATTTGCCAGTTATTGTTCAATGAGCTATCTTTAACTTGTGCACCTGTAATGCACCGCTTATGGCCTCACATATTACATCTATCATTACATGTTAGAGATTTACCTTCCTGCCAAATTTGGTGTAATTCTGCTCAGTTGTCTCTAGAATGCTGTCTAAAATTCCTATTTGAAATTGCGTGGGGAAAATGCATTTTGGGACCCCCTTTTTCTCAGCCCCTGTTTGCTAGAGCACCCCAAAACTTTCCAGGTATGAGCTGAGGTGGATTAACTTTTTTTGGAAAGTTTTGTGAAGATGTGTCAAACAGCTCCAAAGTTGTTAACGAAACAAAACACCCTTCTAATGGAAACTCTGATCTAAATATATTCACACAGTGATGACTCCTACTGTCGATAGAACATGGATTTTTTTGTTTTGCTAATAAGTTTGGTGCCGTTTGCAAAATCTTAACGAAACGTTCCCAAAAAAGTGCATCCACCTCAGCATTGTCATATTAGGGAATTTTAAACTCTGCTACAGCCAAAATAGCTAAACTGGAATTACATCAAATTTGGCAGAAAGCTAGGTCTTTACCAAGAAAGCTTGCTTATGTGATTTGGTGTAAATTAGGGTTCAGAATGTATCGGTACCTAGACCGTAGGGTTGAAATTTAAATCCTTCTGATTGGCTGAAGGGGCTTTTTCAGAGCGAGCGCTCTGATTGGCTGGCAGCAACATGAAAATATATTGTTATGGTGGCCATTTCAGGACTCGGGCACTTGGTGCCCTGTTGTTAAAAATTGGGATGTTGGTTGACTGTGATGTGAGCTCTGGTCAAGCAACAGCCACAATCTCTTGCAGGGTGAACCACAAAAAGTCACTAAATTAACCTGTGCTTAGTCCTGGGTAGCTTGGCACAAAAAGCAGTCAGGCTTAATTTAGAGGCCATATGTAAATTTATGCAGCACACAAACAGTAATAAAGTGAAAACACAACACAAGAAAAATCCTAAACCAAACCAATTTTGAAAAAAAGAGTTAATTTTAATAAATTATTTGACACCGAAATGACAAAAATCCTATCGGTAGAACCACTGTTAGGAATTTTTTAAGTTTTTAGTAAAAACTAGCACCTTCAGGTTCAAAGCGCCAACTGCGGACATTTACTCGCAGGAGACCGGGTCAAATCCGAAAAATATGGCCGACCACGATGGAGTGGGATTCGGATACAAGAAGTGGATTGGGCCTTGTCAGCGATTACCTTCAGACTTAGAAGAAATTCTGAGAAAAAATGACTAAGAAGGTAGAATTCCGTGGGGCAAGGCTGCAGGGGGTGTCTGAAGAGGGAGCGTTATCGTCTGATAGCCTTGTGTCGGAGCCACAATGAAGATTTCTATGTTTGGACTTAGTCTCTGAAATGAAAGTTGAAAACCTCCAGTAGTACAAGGGTGAAGACAGTTCCGCGAGACGGGATACCCCTTTGGTGAAGGACCGCTGAAAAGGATTTGCTGCTGCGGAAAAGAACTCAGCGGGTGAAACCACAAAGCCAATCCGAATGGTGATGCACCTCGGGCGGATAGGTGAGCAAGTTGGTCCTGGTTTCCTCCTGGTTCTCAGAGCAGCAGTCCTTCAGAGCAGCAGCCTTGCTGTCCTTCTAGCAGCACAACAGTCCTTCCTGACAGAGTATCCACAGATCCAGAAGTTTACTGAAGAGCTGGTGTCTGAGGTCCCCTTTTTATACCCTGCTGGCCTAGTTCTGAAAGGTGGAAGAAGCTTATAGACTTTGGCTTTGACATGCATGTAATTTCCTGCCTCCCCTGCCCTCGTTCCAAGCTGTCTGCAGTGGCAATGTTTAGTTATTAGGCCCTTTGTGTGACGGCAGAGCACAGGCTCTTCAGTTGCAAGTGGGGCTTTGCTCAGCTCTGCCTCCCATCCCGCAAGCAGATGGCCCATTCAGGCACACCTAATCACAGACTACTGGCACAAAAAGGCTAAAGGCAGAAAAATGTCAGCTTTCTAAAAGTGGCATTTTTGAAATTGTGATCAAAAACCTTACTTTACCATTAAATAAGGCTTTTACCACAATTCCGAAGACAGCAAACATAAGATAGCTACCTGCTCCCAATCGGAAATTACAGCATATTAAATGTAAAAGGTATCTCCAATACTATCCTATGGGAGGGGTAGGCCTCACAATAGTGAAAAGTGAATTTGGAAATTTTTCACTGTCAAGCCTTGTAGAACTTAGAAGTACATGTCCATCTTTTTAATTACACAGCACCCTGCCCTTTGGGCTACCTAGGGTAATTTATGTGTAAAAAGTGGGAGTTTAAGCCCTGACAAGGGGGTTTTAATGCCAAGTCGACATGGCAGTTTAAAGCTGCATTCAGTCTGCAATGGCAGACCTTGTACATGTTTTAATGTGCTACATAAGTGGGGGGCTCAATAAGTGCTGCAGGCCCACTGGTAGCATTTAATTTACAGGCCGTGACATATGGTATACCACTCTACAAGGGACTTATTAGTAAATTAAATATGCCAATTGGGTACAAGTCAATGTAACCATGTTTTAGGCAAGCGAGCACAAGCACTTTAACACTGGCTAGCAGTGGTAAAGTGCAATGAGTCCTAAGGACAACAAACATAAGTGCAGCAAAAATAGAGGAGGTGAGGCAAAATGTTTGGGGGAAGTCTACCCTAAGCCTGACAGGTCTAACACCTGTCCTAAAATGGTTTTTGAAAAATGACATAAGGGGGCAGGATATTCTAGCCCGCTAGCCCTTGTGGGCTAGTCCCAGAGGGAGCTGAGCCTCAAATTTGAAAAGGAAATTTTGAGGCGGTCGCTGCAATCCAGTGGAAAAATGAATTCCCCCCCAAAAAAATATATGTGAGTGGGTGCCATGGGGTGTTGGCTGCCCATGGAGGAGTGGGTGCAAGGCCTGGCCTCAGGCCAGATGCTGTGTCCATCTCCACACCATTCTCAGCTGAAGCTCCAGTGTCAGAAATGTCAGGGTGGATTAACTTTTTCAGTGGTAGTGGTGGTTGCAGAGGGTTGATGAGGAAATTTCTCTTTGGGCTATCTCAGAACTACTTTTGAGGAGCGCCAAGGTGGCTATTTCTCTGAAGCTACGACCATTGAGTTCAGTCTGAGCATTGCTGCCTGGCGGAAAGCAGCCTGAGATAGTGCATGCTATGGCCTCTACTCTGGTTGCAAAGTACTTGAAAGGTACTAAAATGGCTGTCTCTGAAGACTTGTGATTAGTCCAGCTGAGGTATTGCGCCCATCTTGTGTGTTTGGCTCAGTGTGCAGTCTCAGTATGACCTTTTTTGGAACCAGTAGTAGCGGTGGTTAGCTGCACAGGGCTGATGAGGGCTATCTCAGAACTACTTTTGCAGAGTGCCAAGGTGGCTATTTCTCTGCAGCTACTACCGCTAAGCTCAGTCAGTGGATTGCTACCGGGCAGAAAGCAGACTGAGATAGTGCATGCTATGGCCTCTGATCTGGTTGCAAAGTACTTGACAGTCTCTGTAGACTTTGTGATGAATCCAGCTCAGGTATTGCAGCCGTCCTGGGTGTTTGGCTCAGTGCGCAGTCTGAGTATGCAAGTTGTTCTGGAGGAAAGACAGTGAGTGTGCTCTGCCTTAAAAACAGGACCTGCATTGCTGAGAGTTTCCTGGCTTGTGAATAATGGCTGCTTTGCCTACAGCAGTAGAGGCTGACCAATTGCAGGGTGAAGCAGGCAGGGATGAGTGCCACAAAAGGGAGGCAGGTAACTGGCGAGTCCTCTATTACCATAGACACAGCTCCCCACATATGGGTAGAAGGTGGGAGAACACTGCAGGTTGCTGGTAGATGACTAAGTTGTTCCAGTGGCCCTAACTTTCCTTAGATGCTCAATGATGACACATCCATCAATGTGATGCGACAGCCAGCCTGCCTATATCCTGTGGTCCGGGCCCTTTTCTCCTGCTGGGAGACACTGGCAACAAGCATTTTCTTCGCAAAGGGTGGTGGGCATCTGCACATTTCGTGAAAGCACAGGAATGCTTCCTGATACGCAGGACATGATGAAGCGTTCGCCACTCCCATTATGATGGTTGTCTGGAGGGTAGTGAAACAGCCGAGTGGTGAGTAGTGGAGTGGCTTTCTGGCTGCTCCTGCGCGGATTCCTTCATTCAGCCATGGGCTCAGCAATACCAGACTACTTTGCATGCAAATCACCAATCCTGAATATAAAAAGAAAACATTTAAACGTCTGAGAACTTCCTGGATTGACCCAAAACGTTGTGGACACTGCAAAACAAGCAATGTTTAAAATATGCTGACCCAAACAAGCCTGTGGCTGAAGGGAGCTGACCCAAACGTCCTCGCAGTACATTATTTGTTGTACAAATTTTATTGTGTTAACATGAGCTCTGGGCAGGCAGCTAAAGCTGTTTGTAACCAGACCTAAAAAGAAAATGTTAACCAATTGTTGGGACTAAAAAAATATGACTTTTCTCTCTGCCTACTACTGAATGTTGCAAGAAGTAGGGACTGGCTAGAAATCTGCATTTCTAATAAAGCAAAGAGCCATTTTCTTTTTCCACATTATGAATTGACCATTATTAATTACTCTCTCACAATATTTCTGGCAAATTTGAGCCCTTTTCTGTAAAAAAATTTCACCTCAAGAATTTTGTAAAAGGAAAAAAAAACTAAATAAAACTTTTAAAACACCAACTTGTAAAATCAATAAATCAGCTAATGACAACACTTAAAGGAAACTGCCCATTCACAAATACGATTTGGAAACGGGCCAAAGCATTTTATATGCATTGGTTAGGACCACAGTCCTTGATAACTTTTGTGACTTATTATTAAAAAACATATAATATTATGCCCAGCAATAAATACGTTGTAATAGTATTCTATATTAATAGTGTTCTTACCTCCCTTGCCTCTTATACTTATTAAATTGGGGATCTGCAAGTAAAAGTGCTGGTAATAACAAAAGATGGAAATACCATTTCTTCGAGCCATTACTGCCATATTTAGCTATTTACAGGGAAGATTAATAACAGTAGCACAGATATCACCAGTATATTCTGCATCTTCACAAGTGTGTCTACGGGCAGCCACTAGCTGGTGAAAACATTACTGATAATTACTGTGAGGTCACATGGTTTTACAGGCAATAGTACCATGTGGTGGAGTAGTATAAATGTCTGGTAACCAAACCAACAGACCGTTTTACCTCTCTGCCTGGTATGATCTAAGTATCTGAGAAGGAATAAGGATGTCCTTAAGCTGTCTTAGGTGTTGTTTAGCAAAACTGGGTTAACGATGTGCATTGTGGGTATTCCTCGGAGAGCTACCTTTCTATTTTCATGGATTAGGTTTAGTCTAAACCATGCTCTAGCTTTCCAACTTGATAGACGGTGATGTTGAGATGAGAATACACCTAATTTCTAAAATTCTAAAGCACAAACTGGGTTACAAAAAGAAGACGATATAAAAAAAAACAGTTTTACATCCCATTGGAAAGCTCTGATGAAGATTTACGTTTGTGAACTAAAATATGTTTTCATTTTTTTTGGTGTAGTGTCAATGATTTGATGAAAGCCAAAGATGAGCTCACCAAAGAACGAGATCAGCTTTTGGCAGAGGTAGTGCAGTTGCGCCAAAAGCTGGTTGAAGCAGCAAGCCGGCAACACGATGTAGAGGCGGCAAAAGAAGAAGCTGATCAAATGATTTCCCAGGTGAGTCATTTTGTGTGAATGTCAGGAATGCTATTTGTTTATCGATCTGAGTGTAGACCTTTCCTTTGTTGTGGGCTATGTAATGGATTTCATACAAATGAAGAGGTCTCCCTAGTTTCTCATGCAGGACCTGGCTCAACCTTCTGAACTACGTCCCTTGTTGGTTTGAAATTGGGTTTCAGAAATTCTCAAGTCCTCTCTTCAATGTAGGAAAAGTGGGCAGTGCAGCTTGAGATCATTTTAGGAGATGATCCCACTTCTTCTTTGCAAACATGCTGGCAGTAGAAAACAATGATCCCCCGTTATCATTCAAAGATCACACTGTTCCCTTTTTAGGTCTCGCCTACGCAGCGCGCATGCGCTGCATAGGCAAAAAGACCTTTTGAAATCGATTTGGCTTTTCAGCCAAAAACGTGCACGCGTTCCATTGCCTTCAATGGCAACGCGTGCACGTTTGGCGATTCACTTGCGGGAGCGAGCGGCGCCATATGGTAGCAATTATCGCTCCTGGCGCCGCTCGCTCCCGCAAGGGAATCGCACTCCCCCCACCCCTCCCACTTCGGAGTACTGTTTCACTTTCGCGGCCGCTGCGCTGGGCCGCACTTGTGTTTCAGTGCTTGTTTTAATTGGTGAGAGCCCTGCAACTCCCTCGGCAATACACTTTTACATACAACCATGACAAAACAAAACATTGTCAGAGCCAAGCGGCTGGCAGCACACCAGACCTAGTGGTTTCGCCAATGCTTGTCTTTCTTAGTGTTATCTGTACTAAAAGCAAATGAAAATCGGACAAGCAAACTTAAAAACCCAGAAAAATAAGGCACCCACAGATTTAATTGGGAGCTGCTGTTCACAATTTGTTTCAAAGCAATTTAAACACTCGCAGATGCTATCCGCTGAGAAAAGGAAGCTGTGCTGCTGGAACTGTTTGTATTCAAGGTGTATCACAATGCTGCATGGTGAGAACGCTTGTACAAATAACGAAGAACAAAATGGACCCATCACTCATACCTATTTCTTCTGCCATTGCTTGTGTTTTAAAGACTACAGTCGTATTTCCCACGTCATGTCTTTAATCATTTTACGCAATCATATCTATATGACTTTTTATGTGTCTGCTGTCCAGAGCTGTATTACTTTCAATTTCATAAAATGTTTTCTTGTAGCTGGGAATAGCTGTTTTTATTCCCCGTTTTAACCTTGCCTATTAACTACTGATTTAAATGGGAAAGTGTAATGAAAGCCATTGTACCGCAGCCTGAAGTCCAGTTACCTCTGTTGCAAGAGAGAGAGCGCGAGAGCTGAGGTGAGCTTCCTTCATCTGAAATGCCGCAGTCTTTCTACAAAGCGGCATTGCTGGTACTCCTGTGCACAATAACTGCATACATTCTCTTCTTTGAAATTACACTTCTGTTCAATGCCATGTAGCGCGTCTTTTATCCGCTCTTTGTGTTGGCTGCTTTAAAGAAACCAATGTTTGTTTTGGGAGGAGTGAGGACTGATTTTTGACGGAAAGTGCAGTTAAATGATTAAACGTGCTTTTTAGGTCCGGCCGTTTACACAGCTTTAATGTTATACTAGACTACTGTTGTCTAAAAAATCTTACATAATTACATCCACAGAGAGAGGAGCTTTCGGTCAGCGGGATTCATCCACTTGTCTTTCAGTTATCAATTATCACTCACATATTGTTTCCGCCCCACACAGTATACAGCATGGGGCAGTGGGTCAGCCCACTTTATCCATTCCCTTTGACTGACAGCACAAAGTTTGTGTAGATTGTTGACGCCACTTAAAAATAATCCCTTTCTTTTCAGTGATAAAATTCTCCCAAAGTGTGCTGTTTAATTTATTTGTGTACATTATCATTAAAAATGGGTAATTGCTTTGCCTACAACTCAGGTTTCCAGCCACATGCGGATTTACTTTCTGTCCCCTTTCTAACCATGCTGTAATAATGTTTTTCTGTGCTTTGTAGATGCCTACAACTTGGATGCTTGTTTGGGTGATGAGTTCTTCTCATTAACTTCACAAAAGATAATAGTAAAAAGAATGGCACAACTGTAAGGGTTTTTTTTAAAATCACTGGTAAAACATCCACATTCGTGAATGGTTTTTAAAATTTGAATATTTTAATGACATGGTGGCCATATTTAGGTGGCAGCATGTCTTCACTTATTCTTCTGTTTTTTACATATGTAGCAATAGAAAAACAAGCATTGGCATAGCCAATAGGTCTCGCCTTTGGGACCTTATAAGTATTTAGTTATGCAGCACAATATCCTTGGTGCAACAACATCAACTGTTGCATGGCTAAACACTTATAAGGTCCCAAAGGCGAGACCTATTGGCTATGCCAATGCTTGTCTTACCAGGTTTTCAATACAAAATTACTATTTGTTGCTGCAGTACTGCCAAGCAAAAAACTCTAAATATTATCAGCCTCTTCAGACACATGGACACACACCTTCCAGGGTGCCTGGAACCTGCATGTGTCATTAGAGGCAAGCGAAAAAGGTTTCATACTCTTACATTTTGACTGTTTCACATTATGAGCTTGTGGGTACCCTGCCTCCTAATGTAACGACGGAACCCTCGTAATTTTTCTATGGCTGATAATATTCAGTTTTACTTTCTGGTATGTGCATGGAGGTTGGCATCATATGTGTCATGCCCCCATCCTTGCATGTATGCACACCCTAGTTTGTTCTCTGTTTTTCCACCAAACGGTGTGGAGCAGATCCATCTTCTTGTACGCTGAGCTAATTATAATAATTTCAGCAGCCAGGCAGGTCACCACTTCTTCAATGAGACCATGGCAAGCTGGTGTTCCAGATGCTACTGGCACTACAAGCGTCTTACAGTGGCAGTGTCTTACAATGTCTCATTTCAGGCTCCAAACACATTCTCTGCAGCTTCATCTGCCAGAACACTGAAACAATTGAGAGACAATCAGAACACCCCTTTCCACATATTCCTTGTTATGACCTTGTGATAGAGGGTATGTGCTCTGAACCTCTGGAAGGGATGGTCCTCTCACCTCCCCCAGCAGCAGGTCATGGACACTACCATCTACCAACGTGTGTGAAAGCGGGATGGGGGGTCGGGGGGATTGCATTGCTAGAAACTCTATCTGTACATTGTGGTATATGTCCGATTTGCCTCCTTGTGTAAATGCACTGGAACTGAAGACAACTATTCCGGTATTGAAAGCCATTTCCTCTAGTGGTGATGTGCAGATTGGTGATGATCCATGTAAACAATACAAGAGCTCTCTTCTGTATGAGAAAGCGATATAGTACCCACTTGATACAGCTTGTGGACATGTGCCTTAAAGCATGGTATATTCCTGCTAGTCACTTGGGGATCAACTACACCAAAGCAAATTAACTGAGTTGGCATTTCCAATCATCACATAAGTGGGAGATTCTCCAAAAAGCCCTAGACTTCCTCAACTCCTCTTTTCAAGGCCTAGGGACTTCCAACTATAGACTATTTAACCACTCAACCGAGCACCAGATGCAACCTGGTCATCTCCTGATTGGCGGTCCCTTCCATGAAGTGACCACATTTTGGATTGAACGAGAGCTTTCTTGTGTGTCTTACCTCCCACTCCTCTGATACCATGGGCCCTTTTGAAAATCCAAAAGAGAGTGCTCAGTCACCCTCATGTCATTTACCTTACCAAGTTGGTTTTAGATGTTTTCTATCTGAGTCAGTGGACCCCCACACTCCTTTCTTAGAGAAAGACCTCCTTTCCATGGAGGGAGAGGGAGTGATCCACCCCTCCCTCCTACTGGTCAGCTTGAGCACATCGCTCATGAGGGTTTAGTGCCTGATTTAGATCTTGGTGACGGATATCACTGTGAAGCCATGTCCGCCGAAATATAAATCCTATTATATCCTATGGGATTTATATTTATGTGGACAGGATAGGCGTCGCCCTTGTGACGGAGTACCCCTTCTGGCAAGATCTAAATCAGGCCCTTAATCTATATATATGTAGTGCTTTCCTCTGCGAATTTGGAGGTCCTGACAGCTGACTGAAAGCCATTCATCAGAACTCAGAGCAAAGTCCAAAACTAAATGTTTCACTTACCTGCTCGTTGTCTAATGTTATGTCTTTCTCACATCACATTTCTCCCATGGGGATGCAGGTGGACATCTGCAACACTTATCTCTTGGCCATTGTGGTCTACCACAAGAGCACTAAGTAGTTCTTCTCTGTTTGCCAGTAAAGTTGTATAAAGATGTCTAATGGGCCTTCCTCCGCCAGGCATTCCATCTGCTCTTGGCCAGGTTCATGCGATAATCGTTTGAGCCGTTGGCATAAAATGATTTAAATGCCCCAGCACTGAAGACTTTATTTATAGCTATAACATTGGGAGGTGCATAGGTGAACTGCATTCTCTCTGCTTGGTTTTCAAGGTTTAATTTGGACCAGGTAGTTCTGAGGCTTCACCTTTGTTCTGAAGGTACTGTCAGAGTTCCTTCTTAACTCCATAATCATGTTGACAGTTTTTCCTTGTTCCCTCGCGTCATTGGAGGAGGATCCATTGTGTAATCTAGATATCAGGTACACCTGGGCCGTATTATGTGTTTAAACAGGTGCACCGGGCACAGACATGAGGAGTGTGCCTGAATACAATGAATATGCTGCCCTCAGGCCTGTCCTGGGGCAGTGCATTCAGTGAAATATGGAGTGGCTGCTTTAGTCAGATGCTCAGTGTTTCACTGTGGAGGCAGAACCTGCCTGCACTTTAATGAGGGAACAGAGATTCCTCTGTAGTTGGGTGCAGTAAGTGACTGCACCTGCCTGCAGGGGGATTTCTGGGGTGACCATGGGACCCCCTTTGTCCCTTCCACTGTCAGTGCCCCTCCTGGTGGCTTCTTTGCCTTTGCGTCCACATCTATAATATGGCCTGGGCACAGGAGGCAAAGAGATTCCCTAATTCCCTCAAATGCCTTCGGTAGCTATGTGTCCGCCAGCGCTATCAATATTGCAGAAGGGGCCACACAAGCGTATGCGCAAATCTCCTTTGCGCCTCCAGGCATTTTGTGTAATACGGCCCGTCAACTATTTGTGACTTTTTGAGGCAATGTTTCTGGACAAGCAGCTGCTAAGGCAGCATGGCAAGGTGAATAATGTCATTTGTAACGCATTGCTACAGCTTGCTTGCAGCTCAGCCTCCATCTTGGATCCTGGCTTAATAATACAGGAATAATGTGGTGTTGGTGGCTTTCTCCCTGCCCTCGCTGTCAGAGGGATAGGCTGGATGATTATGTTACATTTATGCTATCCCCGTTAATCAGAGTCTGCAGATTCTTTCCCATTATCATTGCCCCGTAGCTGTTGACTCAGCCATTGCCCAAACACACCCACCTTTATTTCCAAGAAAGGGAACCATCAAGGTAACTTTGTCCAGGTCCTACATCTGACTTTGTTAGGCAGAAATAAGGCCATTATTTATTATTCTGTGAATAATCCAGCAGCTATGGGTAAATCCCCTACTCAGTAGCGGCATTAGACTATGCAGTGCTTAACCTCCTTCAGGCTCAGCTGCCACTGAACCCAACCTTTACAAATCATTCCACAAAATCCTTTTGTTGAAAGAAGCACTGAATCTTTTAATGTTATCAATGCGTCTAATAGTCCAGCTGGGCTGAGCTGACACTCTTTTTATGCTTGATATGTCATCACAATAAAGGAATATTTCAACGATAGAATACTGAGAATACTACATTGAAGTAGAAATCGCTCCTGAACACGTTATGGACTATTAGACACTTTTAGAACATGAGTACATAGAGTGCTTCTTCCTACAAAACTTTTATTTATTCGTTTTATTTTATTGTGTTCATTTAGCACCATTACCACCAACGCTGCATCCAAGTCCTGGGGGGGCGGGGGGGGGGGGGTGGATTGGATATTGAAAGGAGGACAGACAGCTCTTAGCATCCACATTCATAATTACGTCTTTGGTTTCTAAACCTAGCCAGCACTTTATAAAGACAGAATCAGTGCAGAGGTACAGCAACATGGACCAGAAATTCAATATTTTTGCACGCAGGTGTTTAGTAGCTCCATTTTTAATTGTTAACGTGAGTGTCTTAGCTCCCATGTGCAGTTTTTCCAAACCATTAGAGGTTACCATATTTTAGCTCCCTTTTGTATTTTTTTAAACAAATAAGGGTCGCATTATTTTATCAGTGCTGGTCCTTTTCCCAGATCTTTCATAAGAGTTGTTTATTTCCCTAGTACTCGGGTGAAATTCTAGCTTGTACAGTTGTGAATGTTAGTAACATTGGGTCAGCTGGTTCTACAATGAATGTGCAAAAGTGATTTTGTAGTTGTGTCCAACATAAACATCCCAAGTTATTAAGAACTGTACTCATGTTGTGAAATTTTGTACAAAATTTGCCAAGAATGTATATTTATAACCCTTCATATTATTGCTTTAGCTGGACCCTGCCATCTCTTGAATGTTTCTTTTCTGGAACTTCTTCCTCCTTTTAACGATACATATCTTACTGGAGCCTGATTTAAAAGTGGACTGTAACACAACATCCGCTCCAAATAGTGATACCCTTTCCACCCTCCTCTGTGCCCCTCTTTCTTTTTTAGAGATTAGAGGAAAGCCCATTTCTTGATGGGCAAAAAACACCATCAGGTAAAAGATGGTGGCCAACCGTTTGCGTCATCTATGACCCCACATCTGTTGAGCCTCTGCAATGATAAATTTATCTTAGATGTGCACACTTTGGCATTTCCAGGGGAGTGTCAGAGGAGCTTTCCGAAAAGTACAGCGTAAATGACTAAACGCCCACCCACATGTATCTTTGTACATATTCACAAAATTTTTGTGACATCCATATGCTTCTCTGCTCTTAAAAAGTTAGACTTAAACGAGACAGGCAAAGTGGTAGAGAGAGTGTGGGAAAGTGAATACATTTACAAAAGACAATTTAGTATTTCACTTTTTCCTGAAGCAAAGACAGTGTAGAATTTCCACAGTGAGGATATACACATATTTAGCGAAAGCAGGTGTATGATAGGAAAGTTATGCAAATCATTAATACTTTTTGTGAATAGAGTGAGCTTTCGTAAATCTGTGCAACGTGTAGCCTGATGCCTCCTTATCTCAGGATTTACTATGTTTTTTTGACTTTGGCTCATACAGTCTAGGGGGCTGAAGCTACCTCTCAGGTTTTCCCATATCAGGTGTGAGATGTCGAGTCAGACCTGACTAGGAGCTCACAGGGCTTAAGGGTGGTCCTTCACTGAAGTAGGTAAACGTCTCACACAGAGGGCAGTTTACATCTTTGAAGGTGGAGACTTCCAAACCCATGGACATCATTTGATATGACCTGTCCAATCTAAAAGTAGATATGAACTCCTTTGTAACAGTTGTCGTTTTGACCTTGAAGACTACATTGAATGTCATCTTCCTCTCTGTGGGGATGATCAGTTCTGGAAATATACAGATATTAAACCACAAACTGCATTGTCAGCCACAAAACCTATCTTGTGGGGATAATCGACCATGTTTTAAAAATGGCCGGGTAGAATATATATGTACACAAAATGCACTGTAGTCTGCAGAATAAAGAAACGTTTCCCTTGTAAGTCCTTCCTTCACAAGCACCCACAGACATCACGTGTGCATGTAGGTTTTGAATTAGAAACATGTCTCTTGGTCCTGTTTATAATACCTGGTCCAAATGTGCACACACCAACCTTTTAATTCTACCTTGATTCGCGGACACTAGCTGTTTGTAAAGAATTAATGGGGAGGTAGGGTTGTAAATGGCCATTGGGTTATTTTCTTTTCCACAACTCATCACACTGGGTATTTTCTTCTCTCACAATTTCCTTACCAGAACCTTAAAGGTTTTGGTTTCCTCTTTACTTGAGGATTCATATTTTTAGAGCTTTATGTCTCTGCCGAAGAATCCTAAATTGCCCTTAAAGGACCGAACACAACCTTTAGTCAAATAGTGCAAAAAAAATGTGTGCCCCTTATCTACTCAAACACTGCCCCTCCTGAATTACAACATCTAAACCCCTGCTGGCAAATATTTCTTTGTGCTATTCAAAGGCAGCTTAATATTCAGCTGATGGTTATAAGAAGTGCAGAACACTTAAAATGTAGCTCTGTGTGGCATGTTTTTTTCAGAGAGCACAGAGCGCACTCTTTCTTATTTTTTTAAATTCATTGGTTTACTTTGACTCAGATATGAATGAAGAACTTTGGGTACGCAGGACCATTCCTTAATAACCAGTGACAAACACAGAAGAGATTATTTCTTTTTTTTACAATGAAAAGCTTTGATTGGATGAGTATGAAGATGAAATAGTGTAAATTGTGCACCTTTATTTTTTAAATATAAGGAGGAACATTTAACTTGTTGGTAGTCTCAAAAGTGGGGGCGGGTGATTGAACTCCATTGCCTGACCTTGTGTTTACCTAAACAGGAACTACTGAACATTCCTCCCACCCACAATCTGGCAATCTTTAATCTAGCCACCACCAGTCCTGTGTCACAGACCAATATTTGGTTTTTTGGGGTGATTGTTTGCATCATATTCCTAGTAACATCATTTTGGGGTCCCACTCTGGACCTGTATGTGCTCCAATTTTATGCCAATATTTAGAGAGTTTGGGGCATACAAGCCAAGTGTGGAGATAGGTTCCTCGTTGGTCAAACTCCCTCAACAGATGTCTACTGCACATACCCAAATGCTTTGATGAGTAGGGCTACAGTGTTGTATATTTGATGTAATATCTTAATCAGTAGAAAACCTGCTTTGATCGCTACTTCTCTAGACTCCCAGTTGACCATCTCCCAGTCTTCAGACCCAAGTCCCTTTCCCTCTTTGCGTTTACTGGTGCTAACTTTTCTAGTGAGTCATTCATCAGTTGGGGATATATCCTGCAGTTGCTCTTCATCGTTGCCCAGTTCTTGTCGTAATTTCACATATTTAAAGAATTGTTTGTCATGAAGGGTGTAATCCTCTTTAAATTGATTATATGATTGCATTACTGCGCCCCTCAAATGTCCAACACTTAGCATATTCGTATTGTGTCCCATTTCTCAAACGTCCTGAGTGAGCCCAGTTCCTTCAGGGCATAGTTATCCCAGAGCTAAGTTTGTCTGGTGATGACTCTCAGCCAACCCATCATCAATGTGGGCACCCTTTAGATAAGCCTTACCTTTCGTGTGGGCTCTGAGCATGTGCGGGGTAGATCTTTAATTCCAATTACTCTGCAATCTAACCAGAAAGCTGCTTCATTCATGGAAAAAAATCATGAAAAAATCCAGTCATTAAATAACATCTTTTGGGCAGTTGGGTAATATTTCCAAATATCCTGTAGTCCTATAGATCTGTCACATACACCTTCATACAGTTTTTTTAAGGAATTCTGGGGGGTGGGGGGACCAGGCTCATAGCAATGTCCTGAGTAGCCCTTCTAGCTGAAAGAAGAAATCACATGGTGCCCAAAAGGGAATATTCGTGAGTATACGGAGAGACCATGGCAGCCTCATCATTTTATACATGGTTGCCCTACCAAATAGTGCACTACTAAACTCTCAATGGAACTGTGAAATCTTTCCTCTGAGGACGGGGCATAATTTGAATGAAAGAGAGTCATGATTTCTTGGCGTTGCTCCTTTGCCGTAAATCAAAGAGGACCAACACGTTTTAGTGGTGCTGCTGCACTTCTAAAGGAACAGCATAAGTACTTCCCAGTACGGCTGTCATACTACTCCTGGTCAGACAGAACTATCCGCCACCTGCTCGCCCATGCATAAGGTCAGACTGACTAATACGTCTGTGAATCTTCTGTGACCGAAAAAAGCTACATTTAAGGTACCTCTGGTTCACCTTATGAAACTACTTGAAGCTTCTTTTTGAAACTACTGTAGCAATAAACTGGGTGTTACTCTGTGAAAATCTGCAGACGGATAGCTATAGCTGTTGTTTTTCATTTGAAAGATGAAAGGAAAAGCAAGGGGGGAGTTGAATGACCATGGGGGTGTTATCGTATCAGCTTTGTTTCACCTATTTGTTATTGTGAACCACAAAGAATAGGTGTGATATATTTGGGGATCGGATTGAGTAAAATATTCTACATTAATTCATAAGCAGAAACCTGGTGTGTAGCAATGCTGGAGCATATCAACTGGAGTGCTATGGCTCGATTCTCCAGAAATCAGCGTGAAAAGCCAGAAATGTAGTCCTATATCTGAAGCAAACTACTGTGTTTTTATGGAATTGTCCAAGAGTTCCAGGTGTACCTCAACAAAACGACGCTAGTCAGTTTCTACATGGGGGAAATCCTTTTCCCATAGAGGATTCCTTTGCTGTGCACTCTCATTATATGTGATGGTGTTCCCTTTTTGTTCCCACTCTGGAATTGCACTTACTCTTGCCTTTAACAAGAACAATGCTACGTTATTTTAATAATTTCCTGCTAGAGTGCACCCTCACCTTTTGTGGTTTGTTGGTGCTAGGTGACGCCCGACTGTTTCATCTCTGATTTAGAAAGTTCCTACTATAAGGGCAAATCATAAAAAATTCACTAAAAAGTCAAGATGTTATCAAATACTGGAAGAGAAACAATGGGTAGCTAAACGAAGAGCGTTTCATACGTTGGGGTGCTAAGGACAGTAAATGTGTGGCCCCTAATCCCACCTTTTCTAAATTAAAAAACTATGAGCAAACCTGATCCAAGGATTAAGATGACACATGGATGAGTACCGATGAAGGAAGGTCAGCAAATTTACATAGGTGGCTCGATGAACAGTAAAGAGCACTTTAATGATGATTCAATTTTCAATCTGTAGCCAATAAAATCTAGACAGAAGGTGTTTTACATAATCAAATCAGATGGACAGTAATCTTTAATACTTGGAAACAAGTAGAGAGAGAACTAATCTAACCCTGAGCCAGAAATCTAAGTGATCACAGATGGTCCAACAAAACATCATGGTCGACGGGTTCAAATACCAATTGAAGATCCAGAAGGATGAGTACTTTGTGCCTACTCTTCTCGGTGTAAGAACTTTTCTCTCCATGTGTCCTGATGCTAGTGATATGCCCAGTTTCTAGGTTAGTCTTTGCTTGCCTTTGGCACATTATGTGTGTGTATATTTGACATTCCAGTTGATACCACTGATTTATCAATGGAGGTCGCCAGGCATCATGGGTTAATGTTGTTACCTCTGTTTCATAAGCCTTGCACTGCCACGGCATGCAGTTGACTAACTAGTGATATGTAAAGTATAAGAAGCTAGATTAGTATTTGGGGTGGGGGGATGCCCACCTCAGGGAATAATCACAACTCTTGTCAGGATGAACTCTTAAAGCCATTAAAATAACCTGAGCTCAATCCCCTGGTAGTTGGGGCATAGAACAGATTTGCTTAATATAGTATGTATGCAGTACCAAAACAGTAATAAAGTAAAAACACCAAGCAATAAAAATCCCAAATGGAGTTAGAAAAATAGAGAAAAATGTAAAGAACAGAATGACACCAAAACGAAAGAAAATCCATGTAGATGAACCAGATATATGAATTTTTAAAACTTTAAATGAAAATAGCACAAAAATGCACAAAGCACTAATGGTACTCAATGATCTCTGTAGAGTGGGACCTAGGTTAGATTTGAGGCCCAGGACGATGAAGCCCTGGTAAGATACGCCAAGTGGATTGGTCCCGATGAAAGTCCGGAAGTCAAAAACTTTGAAAACGCTTCAAAGTCCAAATGAAAAAGGGACATGGTCATTATTTTAAAGAAAAAACGGTTTCCTCATTAGACTAAGCTGAAATTGTAGCCACCGTGGAACTTCTGGTTCGATACCTGCAGCAGGCTGGTCTGGTAAGGCTCTGGAGCTTTTGAGATTTTTGCTTTAAAAAGTTTCTTAGTCCCAAAAAAGAAGGGTAATGGCATTTTTCAGAGATGCTTGGACCTTTCAAAGGGATGAATCTGAAATTCAATCTGATGTCGTACAACTGCCGGTTGGCAACTTTTTATTGTAGGCCCCCTTGGCTCTGGAGCAAAAGTTTTGATAAGTTTCCAAACTTTTTCCAGGTGGCAATTTTATATCATTTAATTTCCTTCAATATGCAGGTTTGTTTGCTGTCGTGCCTTCTTCCCTTTTATCCTGCTGTAACTTGGTAATTGTGTGATGGCAGTTGGTAGAGGAACTGAGGATTAGTTGTTCCTCAGAGACAGTAGAAACAGAGTTTCCTTGGCTTGGAGCAGGTAAATAGAGTAGAGTGTCTATGCACAGTCCAATCCATATCTGAAACGGTCCTACTTCAGGTCCTCTTCTCCATGGAGAATCATTTAAAAAAATGTATGTTACTGTATTGACAAATATGTTGTTAGTTACATCATTTTGTTACTGTAAGTGTGAACCAGGTTGTTGTGCATTCTGTATATTTTGCTAGATTTTTTCATATTGGGCTGCAGAAGCCTTACATGTCCTCATCAGAGGAACTTTTGTACTTTGGGTAGGTGTGCACACCTTCTACGCTTTGTTGCTAGCTCTGTCCATTGCTTTTGGGTGAATTTCATGTTTTTTCCTGAAAGTAAAACCACCACTTTGTATGCTCATTTGTTATAGCCTTTTTCATGTAGGAATCCATCCGACATCTCAAGTGCTTTTATATGATTCTAGTGCTGAAACATATTTCTGGCCAGTTAACACGTGAACCTCCTTAAAATGATGCTGGTATTTTCATATCAACTTAGTCACGCTTGAAATATCAATGAATAACTCACCAAAGTCGTATGTGCCTCCTCCCACATTTGTACATGGACATCCCCACAGTCTTGATTCATCCATCTGCGATGGCTTAGCAACACTGTTCCTTTGCTGAATTCTCCAGCAACAGGGTTTTAAAGTTGCCTTCTCATCAGTCATGTAATATCCTGTGGTCTCTTAAGGGACAAAAGTCTATGACCAGATCAGTGACTAGGCCAACTCCCGCCCCCATCTTTACTTTCACCGAGATATTCACCTGGATTTCAGCTTTTTTATAGCGTGGATGCCTTTTACTGCATAGGAACCCATCAATCTGCAGATCTAGTTCTTCTCGAGGACACCATTGGGTGCCCTAAGAACAGGAAGATTTTCCATAGGTCTCTCTCCCTCAACCTTGTAGTCTCAAGGGAGAGACTAGAGGAGCCCGATTGATCTTCCTGGACAAACCCTGACTGGTGGCATCTTATTCTTGTTTTCAGGGTGCATAATGACCCTCATGGGCGTTGCCTGCCATCCCTCCTGTACAAATAAAGTCCACAAAGTTGAGGCAGGAAGGACTTCTAACTGTTTCTTCTTTTTACGTAAATTTAATCTTTGCAGACAGTATGTGCAGGAATGCCTCTGTACCCTTCACAAACATTAGAATGAATGCATACAGGAAAGGCTTTAAATACAATGCCACTGCAAATGTGTTTAAGGTTAACAGCCAGCTCACGAACTTCATCGAAGACAACTCCATCCTCGACTCTTCCCAATCCGGATTCCGCATCCATCACAGCACCGAGACCGCCCTCCTCGCCGCCACAGACGATATCCGCACTCTCCTTGACCAGGGCCACACGGCGGCCCTCATCTTACTGGACCTCTCTGCAGCCTTCGACACCGTCTCCCACCGCACCCTCACCGCCAGAGTCCACGGGCCCGGCATACAGGGAACCACCCTCGACTGGATCCGCTCCTTCCTCGCCGGCCGAACCCAAAGAATCAGACTCCTGCCCTTCCTATCTGAACCCACAGAGATCAACTGCGGAGTACCCCAAGGATTGTCGCTCAGCCCCACGCTCTTCAACATCTACATGGCCCCCCTCGCCGCCATCGTAAGACAGCATGGACTCAGCATAGTATCCTACGCTGACAACACCCAGCTCATCCTCTCCCTCGCGAGGCAACCCGACACCACCAAATTCAGCTTCCAGGAAGGAATGAGAGACGTCGCATTTTGGATGAGCCGCAGCTGTCTGAAGCTCAACTCGGAGAAGACAGAAGTCCTCGTCCTCGGACCCACCCCCTCAGCATGGGACAACACCGGGTGGCCCTCCGCCCTCGGCAGCCCCCCGGCTCCCATGGACCACGCCCGGAACCTCAGCATCATACTCGACTCCTCCCTCACCATGACCCGACAGATCAACGCCGTCTCCTCCTCGTGCTTCAACACCCTCCGCATCCTTCACAGGACTTTCAAGTGGATCCCCCCCGAATCCAGAAAGACCGTAACCACGCACTCGTAAGCAGCAGACTGGACTACGGAAACGCCCTCTACGCAGAAATCAACAAATCCCTGCTCCGGAAACTCCAGACCATCCAGAACACTGCTGCCAGGCTCGTATTCAGCATCCCACGACACGAACACATCACCCAGCACCTACACGACCTCCACTGGCTCCCTGTCGAGAAGAGAGTCACCTTCAAGCTACTCACTCACGCCTACAAATCCCTCCACAACACCGGACCCCAATACCTCAATGAAAGAGTCTCCTTCCACGCACCCAAGAGAAACCTCTGGTCCGCCGACCCCGACCTCGCCCTCGCCGAAACCCCACGCATCCGTAGAGCCAGAACGGGTGGAAGAGCCTACTCTTACATCGTGGCTAAGACCTGGAACGAACTCCCGCTCGACAACAGACGTTCCCCCACTCTGCACACCTTCAGGAAAAGACTCAAGACCTGGCTCTTCGGCTGACTCGGAGCTGCACGACCTCTCCCCCCCAGCGCCTTGGGACCCTCACGGGTGAGTAGGGCGCTTCACATATCCCTGATTGATTGATTTAAGGTTGGTCATCAGTATTCTCAATCATTTACTTTGGCGTAAGACTGCTGTTTTCAAGATGGAGGATAATTGCTACCCCAAAGTACAAACCTATCTCTATTTCTGCTTCCCCTATTCTTCTTCTTTGTTTTAGGGCCTGTCTGGGGGAAATCCTCTTAGTTTCCCCTCCATAACTACTACCTGGAAGGGGCACCTGGACCTCTTTACATAGGTGAAGGCCCCTGCAGGGCAGTGCTGTAAAATTACCTTCCACCGCCTCTCTGAAACTGACCAGTCCTGATTGGTTGGAAATTTGAACTTGTGAAATTTGCTTGACTATGATTGGCATTTTGCTGCTGTCCAACTGTTTGACCTTTGAAATGTAAGGTAGACTTGGAGCACTAGTTACTGGCGACCCCGGTACTCTCACTATCAGAGTGCTTGGTGTCCCGTGCATCCGCATGTCCCAAAGACCAGTTGTGACCATAGTCCCATTTCCATCTTCACTTCCTACGCAAGCCTATCTCTGCTCCTTTCTGTCCCCTTCCCTTCAGAGAAAGCTTGCATTTGGGATCTAGTAGACTTAGTGGATGACTTAAGCAGGCAGGCAGTAGAAAGAAGGAATGACCTATATGGTTCGCCAGTGGGAATGCCAGAATGACGGGGAGGCTGGATATCGTCAAATTCGGGGTAGATGTTAAGACTGGCTTTGGATGGTGTGCGCTGAGCATTGGACAGACACCTCAAGCCAACGAGCACAACCCAGCTCGCAGTTTTTGGAACTGTTAAAAAGAAAATGAGCCCAACTTTAAAGTGCCAACCGAGTCGGGTTCGCCTGTATTTGAATGTTGATAACTGCATGAGTTAAAACAATTTAATTGGCTGCTTATTGAGTGAGGCAGCTGAAGCCAAAGGTGAGGACATTTTAGGAGGAGAAAAGCCAATTACCTGCATTTAATGAGCTGCTGCTAATGTCATAAATGACCTTCATGCAAGTGGGGGCACTGGCATTTTTCTCTGGCAGCAGCAGAGTGACTGCATTCCAGAGACACTGGAGGGCTGAGTAGTCTGGGAAAAAAGAGCAACTTACACGAACCATAAACTATGTCTACAAGTGCAAAACCTTTGCATTTTGCTGCTTGGCAAACACCTCTACGATTCTTGCCTAACTAACATACGCAGTCCATTCAATAAACCTGTATGTTTTTGAACTACACTAAAATGGCGCCTCCTGACTCTACATGTGTGTGACATATACACTGAGTATATTACTTATGCAGTGTGCGACAAAATATCAAGCGATCTTTATTTCTTTAACTTAATTTTGCCTCCAATATTATTTCTTTTTACGTCACCCCCCATAGCACACACATATATTGTTTATTAAAGGGTTAAATGGTGCGGTTCACTTCACTTTGCACAACTCGCGCTAGGACAATTATTCTACAAATTAGGAGCTCGCATGAGTGTGCTCTGTGCATTTTTATATGTATTTAAATCCTCCGAATGTAAATAGTTTGTTTTGTCGTTGTTTATTTCTGGGCACTGGTCTGGCCTTTGCTGTTTAGCGCCAATTTTGCAAGTCCATTCAAAATTTTGCATGCCTAATGTACTTGTCTTTAGCATAAATTACACAAACGTAGCATGCAGTTGGACTTGAAATCTGAACTTTTCTTTTGTAAAGTCAACCTTATGCATTGTATTTATAGAAGTTGTTTAGCACTGTTTTATAGTGTGAGTCTAATTTACGCCATGATAAAATGTTTTGAATTGGGTCGTACCTATTCAATATTAAGGGCCGAATTTAATTTAAAGTTTGTCGAACGGGTTACTATGTCACCAACTGACGGATTTGCTGTCTGCCTTATTACAATGCCATAGGATATAATGCGCTTAATAAGGTGGATAGTGTATCAACACGTTTGTGATGGAGTAACTCATCTGCCAAAATGTAATCAGGCCCCAAGTTGTGATTGAAGCAGTCAGACCTGATGAAGGACTATAAATGTCTCCATACAACATGGCTAAATAAACGAAAAATATAAATTTGTACCCAAACCTACAGAAGCCCCTCTAGATTTAAGGATGGGAATCATGATATAATGATACGTTTATTTCCTTTTTTCTTCCGTGATTGCAGTTCCAACAGGAGATTCAGATGCGTCAGAATGAGGCCTCCCGGGATACCCGGCGAAAAGAAAAACTGGAGAAGGAGCTGAAACAGGTCCAAGGTGACTTGGACAGCAAGCAGACCGAAATCAAGTCCTTGCAGCAGTACATGCTGAAGAACAAAGAGGAGCTACAGAAAAACGAGCAACAACTCAAAGAACAGAAGGTAGGGTGGATGTGTAAGCTATCCACAGACCTGGGCAGAACATTTAATGGTGGCTGGGATCCAGTCAAGAGGGACAGCAGGAAAGTAGAACTCCTTGGAAGTTAAGAGAGGGAATAGAGTTTCCTTCTTGTAGTCCTCTTTACAACAAACCATGCCACATCCCATTTTTAATTTTTGCCATATACCAGATTCAGTTCTTGCCACATCCCAGTTTCAATTCTCTTTCCTGTCATTTCTTCAGAGTAGTTTTTCCCTATGCTAAAGGCTCATTTCGATCAGTGCTTACTGTTTTCCTCCTCAGGGCATTCTTTAAGAGGGATTGAGGGAGTCATTTCTAAAGTGTAGGAAAGTGGAATATTATGTGGTGATGCTGTTTAGGCTTCACCGTGTAATATTATCACAATACCCCAAAGATGGTCCTTGGATTCACACTAATAAATCCTTAGCTCAGTCCTGGTAGAGTGGCAAAGAGCAGTCAGGCTTTACTAGAGGAACACGTGTTAAGCATTTCAGAGTATATACATGGACGATAAGTAATTGGCATCACTCAACAGAAATACGACTCCAATTTATAAAAAGATGTATTTTTATCTTTATTTGGACACCAAATGAACGAAAATGGATACATATAACCAGAGTTATGGATTTTAGAAGCAATGTAATTTCAGTGCAGAAGAATACAGTGAAACTTCATCATTGCGGTCAAAGGTAAAAACCACTAGTGACAATCGGTCACTTTGAGGTTGAGTTGTGTGGAACCCTTGCAAGGTAAAGGTGATTCGGGTCCCTGGACCAGGCCATGACAGTCAGTTCAATTTTACCTGGTGCGTACAACCCTGGTGTAGAGTTGTCCTGGATATCCCTGGTGCTGAACGGGAGCCGTGGGAGCGCTGGTTTAACCGCTTACACTGTGCTGTGGGGAACAAGATGCAAAAGCACCACAATGGGGTCATTGCTGACGTCAGGTGAAGGTCAGATGCAGCTCTCTTTAGGTACATCGTAGAGTGTCGGGTCAGTTGCTGGACTGGTGACCAACATACCTTGGCAGTGGTAATCTTTGGAAAAAGGTACTTTGATGTCCGGTGGTTCCGGGGAACGCAGTAGCTGCCTATAACTTCAGGAAAGGCAGGACTACAGTTCCCACAATGCACCAGACCATCTGGATTTAGGTGTCAGTAGTCCAGGGGAGGCTGAGGGTGCTTCAGGCTCTCACAGGCATCCTTCTGTCTAGGAACCAAGAGTTAGCCTAGAACGAGTCTCGATCAGGCAGTGCCAGGAGCGTTACCACTGGGACAGAGTATCCCTCTTTTGCTTTGTGCAAAGACCTGTTGTCGCAGACACAGGTCTCTTCTTTATCCTCTTTGATGCAGTTGAGTCAGAACTGAGGTTCTGGTGTCAGGGGTAGCCCTTAAATCCTAGATTTAGAGGTGTTAGGGGTGTGGGTGCAAGTGGCCAGTGGGTTGCTAGCCCCAACAGCGAATCCGCCCCTGTGGTGACCACATCTGGGGGTGTAGGTGACCTTTTCTACCCAGAGACCACTATTTCTACCACTCTTAAAAATGGCAGAAGTCTTCCTTAGCTGTACACACCAGGCAGCTCACCTCCTGCATACCTAATTTCCCACCTGTCTGGGAGTAAATGTGCCTGGGCAAGGGGAGGTCTGTTTTCTACTTTGGGAGTCAGCCCTGATGCATATCAGAGGGAGTGTAGCCTTTGAAGCTCACTGCCTTGATGTGCCACTTCACTAGCCTACCTAGGAGGAAGGAGGTGTGACCTTTGTTCCTGCCTCCTGGGAGTGTTCACACTGCCTGGTAGGAGGTCAGAATCCTGCCTTGGTGGCAGCAAGTGCGGGCTGCCAGCCAGAGCACAGAGAAGCTGGGTAAACATGTGTGCAATCTCTAAGGTAGCCACCTGGGTGCATGCCACATCGACCTCGACATGAGATTCATATCAGGGGTGATACAGCATGTTGTTTGATACCAAACTCGACATATTTAAGTGGTACCATAATGGACTTAGCTACCATGGGTCTGCCCAGGTGCAAGCCCATGTTATCCCATGGACCGCCTATCACTTATAGTGTACTTTAATGGTAAAGGCCACTATAGAGACATATAAGTTTGCACTTACATGCCCACACCTTTATTATAAGGCACCCTGCCTCCGGGGCTCAAGAGACCTTCCTTAGGGGTGACTGACATATATTAAAAGCAGTGCTTCGGCCTTGCTACACATGGTGAGGGCAAAGTCGTAATGAAGCAGTTACACTGTTTCTGCAGTCTGCAATGGCAGGCCTGCTGTCAGTAGTTTACTTGGGTCACTCACGGTGGCCCAAACAGTGTTGCAGGCCCTGGGGACCACTTTTTCACCCATGCCCTGGGTACCACAGGTACCGTATACCAGGGACTTGTAAGGGGGTAAAGTCTCTGTCAATTGGGATTGCCAATTTACACATAACACTTTTAGGAAGCAAGCACTGGCACTGGAGCCTAGGCAGCAGGCTCCAGCGCGCTTATGGAGTCATAACGATCAGCATTGGAGCAAAAAAGGGTGGGGTGGGGGGAGGCGCTAGAGAGCCCACGGCCACATGGCCGCACATTAGTGCAGCTCTGCCGGCCGGGACTCCAATTCGCCTAATATCCGGGCCATAATACAACATCCCAGATACTGGGAGAGCGATAGATACTCCGCATACAATCGTTGCCACTGTGAAGGAGTCTGATTGCAGCGTGGCCAGATAGACAATAAGAACGGGACTCGGCGGGCAAGGGCCTCTCCACTCAAAATGGCAGCGCCTGGCATGAGAGAATAGCGGCGTGTCCCACGGGGCGCGTGTTGGTGCCTGGGTCGAGGAGTGAAGCGGGGAGCTGCTGGTGGCCGGGCCCGCGGCCCAGACGAAGGAGGTGCAGCCACTGCGGTGAGGCTGAGGGCCGTGGATCGCTAGCGTGCGCCGAACTCCGGCCGTGGCGCTGCCTGAGGCCTTGCTGAGTGGCGACTGCAGACCACCGCGTGGGAGCCGCGCTGATGTTCTGAGGTGAGGTGACTGCTGGCATACTCTGATACCTGCTGTGCTTGGCGCTCTGGAGGATGCTTTGCTGGTTTGTGGCGACCCATGAGGCCTCCCTTCCTCCCCGGCCTGGAGCGCTGCGGCTGCTGCATGAGTCTACCCTGAGCTGTGGTAGTGGTAGTTCGGCGTGGCAGTGAAGAGCGCGTCCACCTGGGGCTGGTGTGTTGGGGCCTTCTCGTTGACTGGTGGCCTGCATGTCGCCCCCTTCTACCTCCCTTGGTCGTCTGTGCCCTCACGACCCGGGTAGACTGTGGATGCTCTAAAGGAGTGCAAAGGAACCCAGAGACCGTGTAGTGCATACTCCTGGACTTGCAAAACATAGCCCTTCCTCAACTGCTACTGCAGGCCCACGGTACCGGGACACGGGAGGAGGGCCGCTCAGACCCCTGGCTCACTGTGGGGCGGAATTAACACCTCTTTGCACCTGGCACATAGATCACCATTCATCCCCCATGGGGAAGGCAGAAAAACAGCAGTCCTGCCTTACTTTCGAGGCAAAACGGATGCCAAAACCCACACAGCATGTGCACTCCAACACTGAGCAGGAGTCTCCGCTCCAGACTGGATCATCCTTGGAAGCTAACCTGCTGGCTATGCAGCAGAGCCTACAGTCGATAGATGGCAAGATCAACGCCCTCAATATTCTCATGGACACCATGGCTGCCAAACTTGACAAGCATGCCGCCCGCCTCGCCCAGCGGGGCAACGCATATCCGGAACTGAAGACGACCTACAAGCACTAACTCGTAAACAGCTGAACATGGATACAAATTTTGCCGTCATCCAGGCCAAGAACAAGGACTTGGAGGCACGCTCGCGCCGCAATAACTTGAGCATAATAGGCATTCCAGAGTCCACAAATACTGACCGCCTAGAAAACGGTGTGGAGAAAATGCTAAGAGAGGTGTTTGGAAGCAAGCAGCTGTCGGCAGTACTAATTGTAGAGCGTGCTTACAGATCCCTGCAAGCGCGGCCTCCACCAGGCCCCGGCCCCCCCCCGAGGCCAATCATCCCAAAACTCCTGACCTTTAGAGATCGGGATGCTGTACTACGCCTTTCACGAGAAAAGGGAGCCACACAATACCAGGGTAACGTGGTCACTTTTTATCCAGACTTCACCGCGACCGTGAAAGCAGGGCATAGGGAATTTATCCCAGCAAAAATGAAACTGCAGGCCTTGGGTCTCTCATATGCCATGTTGTATCCTGCCCATCTGAGAATAGACCACGAGGGTACGCAGACCATATTCACCTCTCCAAAAGAAGTCATGGACTTCATCAAGGCTCAGGGGCGGAACCATTGCACCTCTCCACGCTCCGATGCGGATACTACAGATCCTGGGGACTAATGTACTTTGCCTAATGCCAACGAAATTTCTTGCAGATAAGTTGTAAGATGTCTGATGATCTGCATTGAACCTTTGTGATATACTGTGTTCTTATAACCTGGTGTGCCTGGAATTGCAGGGCCTGTCGTGGCCCATTGATGATCTAATAGGCAGCCCTACGCAAGAGCACATAGCATACAATGTCGTACTAGATAACATTCAATGACGTATAATTAATGATAGGGGTTGCTCTCCCTCATGATAATCTGCTCTATGGCCTGGCAATAATTACTAATTTCCTGGCCCCCTCTGTTCCTTCAGAGGGTAGATGGCATCTCGCTCCCCCCCGAGAGGGTACACCCCATTGGGCTAAGATGTGCGTGACAGTTTATATTGGTCCTCCTGGACTAATGTGTGTTTCAAAGTATTGTGAGTTTTTATTGTATTGGGGTTGGCTTTGGCAAGTTCTTTACGCTGAAGTGGGAGGGGGGTGGATATACTGTTCCTTTGTTGAGACTCAGTGTACATGCAATTTAGCAATCGAATATACTGACACGCTCCTTGCCTCGCAGCCCCCACACCTGTCACGAAGATGCAGACCAAGAGGGGGATGAGTGCAGTGGGTGGTGGCCTCAATCTGCTCACCTGGAACATACACTGAATTCATACAGGAGACACATCTTACTGCGCAATCGGTCGCCAGGGTCGGGACGAGGTGGGCACACACGAGACTTACCTCCTCGTATTCTTCTTATTCTAGGAGAGTTCTCATCCTGGTCCGTAGAGGTACCCACTTTAGCACGCTCCATTCCGAGACGGACGATCAAGGAAGATACATCATTTGGCAGGGCAACTGTGGTGGGACGGAACGGACCCTAATCAACATATATGGTCCTAATATTGACGACCCCGAAATATACACCACTCTGTACCCGAATATATGACCTACAACCATTCACTATCCTCTAGGGTGGAGACTTTAACTTCCCACTAGATCCTCACATGGACAGATCCGCCTTAGCCTTGAGACAGGATCACCAGGCAGCCAAAGTACTTAGAGAGGGAATGGGAGACTACAGACTCACTGATGTGTGTCGAGTTTGCCACCCAGGAGGCCGAGAAGGCACGTTCATCTCTACTGCGCACAGCATGTGGTCACAACTCGATTACTGGTTGGTGTCCGAGGAGGCCAACGCATGGGTGGTTGACGTTCGTCACCTACCCAGAACGCTGTCGGATCACTCTCCCGTTTTCCTGTCTCTGGTGCTTCCATCAGGCCACCTCAACCCTTTCAATGGAGATTGCAGGCCAGCACCCTTTTAGTTGCAGTTTTTAGAGACTGGGTGTGAAAGGCAATTATATAATATTTCGATGAAAACAGAGGCTTGGCCGCTATAGCCGGTGTCCTGTAGGAAGCGTTCAAGGTCACCATCCGTGGTGCCTGTATAGGGCTCCGTGCTGGGGTGTTGCAGTCCCTTTGCTCTCACCTGCACTCTCTTGAAAATACCCTGCAGTCACTGGAAAGGGCTTATCAGACCACTCCGGATCCCAAGACACTAGCAGACATTAGAACACATTTGACAGAATACACCGAGGTGGAAGACTAAGAGATCCGCTATCTGTCCAAGCGCTGGGTGGCACAGGCTTATTTGGGGGGGGGGGTTCCAGGAGGCGTAGGAGAGCCACTCGCTGCCTCCTACCCTGCCGGAGGCACTGTTAATTACACTACTGAAACCAGGCAAAGCGCCCAAGAAGGTCGATTCATGTCATCCACTATTAATAATCAACACTGATGTCAAAATCCTCGCGAAAAACATTGCATCCCGACTGCAACTCCTGTTGCCGTCCATGGTCCTGCCAGACCAGGGTGGATTTGTCCCCTCGCGATCCACCACTCACAACCTCTGCACGCTATTAGCAGTTTTGCATCAATTGAACCCATCATTGCCAGCCGGGCGCCCTTCCTTGATGCTGCGAAGGCGTTCAATTCTGTACAATGGCCATACTTGTCCACTATACTGACTCGGATGGGAGTGCCGCCGACCTTCTTACACTGGATCCGCCTACTATACTCCGATCCAATTGCTCGAGTCCGGGTGAACGGGATAATTTCCGACCCCATGCGTATCTGTAGGGGAACGTGACGGGGATGGCCGCTCTCCTTGATTCTATTCGCCCTAGCACTGGAGCCCCTCTCTTGCATCATCAGACAAAAACACTCGTCCGCAGCCCTACGCTTTCGTCAACGCCCCCTGGCCATCTCCCTATACGCCGATGATATGGTGGTGTATGTGAGAGACCCGAGGATGAACCTGGATCCAAAGGTGCTTGAGTACGTTAAATATGAATGGTACTCTGGCCTGAGCATTAACTGGTCCAAATCAGTCATCTTCCCGCTGATCCCTGCCACAGCACCCCATGTACTAGAATACCCATTAGAGTGGTGTACGGAACCACTGAAATACTTGGGGTATGGCTACATCGCGACCCTGAAGTCGTGATCTGCCAAAATTATTACACTGCTATCTCAAAACTGCAAGATCAGGTGGCCCGCTGGACCCACTTCCCTTTGTCGCTAGCGGACTGGCTGGCACTCATAAAAATGGTCGTGTTACCCAAGTTTTTATTCCTTTTTATAAATATTCCCATTCCATTGACTCAGGCCTTCTTTATATCGCTACAATCCTGCTTGATGACCCTAACTTGGGCTGGTACACAAGCCAGGGTTAGCTGGCAGACGCTCACACGCCCCTACATCCATGGAGGATTTAAAGCCCCGGATTTTCACCTATATTACTTGTGCGCCCAAGCCACTTTGCTCACTACTGGTTTCACCCCCAACGATACATGTCCCACACCGCTATCAAACACGATGAAGCTTACCCAATCCCTCTTACTGCTGTCCTACCGCATGGACCACCAAGAACTATGCTCAAGATAATTGGCCCATTAAACAGCACGACCAGAGCATGGCAGGCATTCGCTGCACGTGCGGGAAAGACTCCACTGTATGAGCCGTCCTTGCCCCTACTACACCACCCATCCTTATCAGTCATGAGGGAGCCAGGGGCACCAGCCATACTAAGGGAGTGGGGCTGCGGGTCATGGGGGACTCATTCCCCGACGGATCCTTCATCACGTCCATGGAGTTTGGGGGGCATCGGGACTGCACCCCCTACAAAATTTTGTGTATTACAGACTGCGAGCAGCTATGAAAGCCTTACACCCCACCTTTCCACAGGAACCGCCCGTACTTCGATCCTTACAGACCCTACTCTCATGTACAGACCGGAAAAAACTCATCACCAGACTATACGACTCCTCCCAGACCGAACACAGTGGGTGTACAGACATGGGCAGGGATAAAAGGAACGAGACCTTAGACGACCCATTGACTCAGACAGAATGGGAATTCTGCTGTACTCTATTAGACAAACTCACGTCCAATTGCAATCTCAGGTTCATAAATTTTAAATATCGGCAACAGGCCTATTACTCCTCCCCTTCAACTGAACAAATTTGGGCTGTGGACGAAGGGGTCCTTTGTGTGATCTGGGCATGCTGAGGCAGATTATTTCCATCTGGCGTGTCTATGCAACCCGGTGGCTCAGTACTGGACACACGTCACACAAACTATATCGACGATAGTAGAGGAGCATGTGGACTGCTCCCCCAAGGTGTGCCTGTTAGGCCTTGTCAAATCTCTCCAACCCACGAATCGCAAATTAGTAGCAGTGTCACTGTTGTCAGCCAAATGCAGAGTGTCAATGTGTTGGGGTGGGAGGCGGGCACCAAAACACGCAGACTGGCTCCAAGACCTGGCATATTGTAAGACTCAGCTTGAAACATAGCCGAGGAACTTCCTCCGTTGTCAAGGCCAAAAGACTTGTGTGGTCCATATGTCTCCTATCTGATGTCTAGCACCGCTGAGTAAGGTGACTCACCGGAATGTCACAATACAAATGTATACGGTGGGGGGTTGGGAGGGTACGGGAGTGATTGCAATATGATATTTACGGGTGTGCTATGCCAGAGTCTCTCTGTTTTGTTCTGTGATTGTATTCTTGGCATTGGAAAAAACTTTCAATAAAAAAATATACAAAAAAGGAGGGGGGGGGGGTGACCATACACAAAAGGCACTTTTCTACTTAAAGAAAGTTTGAGACAAATATAGGGCAACACATAGATAGACGATGCCTTATGCAAAGCTGTAAAAGTGAGTTGTAGTTTGATAAATAGATTTACAGATCTACTATTCAGTTTTGTGATGTATCAGTGGAGATAAAATTAGCTCTTTTCAGAATTTTGGGATACACCAGTGTGGCTTGCATTTGTTATTCCTTTCTATCAAACCGCCAACATTTTTACTAAAAAAAACACTACTTTGTGCATAATGCCATATGGTATTTCATTATGAATAAGCATGATTTTTAAAATTGTCCTCTCTCTGTTCAACCCCCAATTTATGAGTGGGAACAAAACGTGTGTATTTATGTATGGCAACATACATATTTGACACACCGTTCTGCAATGAAAAAGTGAGCTATCCCCTTTCTGTGAACATGAAAGCCACCTGCCTGACTAACATCATCCGGCACAGAGATAGAGACATCCATCAGCAGGATGCTGTTAGTGTACTGCAGAACAAGAACTGAACCCCTTCAGAAACAATGGGTATGGCCGAAGTGGGCAACTTGCTCAGAATGGAAAGAACGAAGCCATCAAATGTACATAGCAATTATCTAAAAGTAGATCAAGGGAACAAGGCGAGCGAAGCACTAGACATCCAGTATCCATGAAGGGAACTGACCATGCTTCTTACTTCTCAGGATCACCACTTAGGGTGGGCCATGAGCGAAAGACAGACTATATGTTTGTGCCATTCCCTTAAATAGTTTATATGTTCTTCCTTTCAGGTCAAGATATATTTTATACGGTCAAAATCTCACATTTGTAATAGTGAAATTAAAATAGAACTACACCGAATTAGTTATTTATTAATGATTAAAATATCAGCACCATTTTTGTTAGATCATAGAACTTGAAAGTAACAACATGGACGTACAGTGCTTAATTTGTAAAATAAAGAGTGCTGATGCCCGAAGCTCTACTCCGAAGACCGCTGCCGGTGTAATTAAATGTCAGCTAACAGAATACCAAGGCTGCGCAGTCTTAAATCCACCTTCTGCCTCTTTAATCCACTACCAGACACTCCCGGACAAGAAATCTCACTCTTCCAGGTTCCTGCTTTCTTCCTTTGTGAGGGTTTTGCCGTCTTCCTCGTCATCTTTCTGATATGTGTGTATTTCCCTCTATTACACTCAGTAAGTACCTGATGTGGAAAAATAAGTGCTGGTCCCCAAAATAAGTGCTGGTGGCCCGCACAGGCAGGGCCGGCCTTGGGCATGGGCGAGCTGGGCCCAGGCCTGTGGCGCAAATATTCTAAGGGATGCAGCAGGGAGCTGCCTGACTTAATGTCATTTAAACAGCAGCTTGTCCATCCCACTTGGTCTCAATCGGGTCCTGTTAAAGACTTTGGGCCTTATTTATGAAGGCTTGCAACACTTTTACGCAGCCGTTGCGTCATTTTTTGTGACACAGCGGCGGCGTAAATAATGCGCCATGTTGAGCAATATTTACAAAGTGACGTATCTAAGCAGATGCGTCACTTTGTAAATGCCTGCGCTACATTATACCTGCATCTGATAGAGACTTCTAGCTGCAGATTCCTTACCTTTGAATTTCCCAGGCGTCAGGCTGGATCCGGAAACTTTTGCTGAGCAATACCCCTTGCGCGCGACGTCGAGTGGCTCCATTCGGCTCCGCGTGAAGGCGTTGGCGCCGGTAGCGTCGGTGATGATGTCGCGGTGCCTATATAGGCGTCACCCAGGTGCGCGGACGTCAGTTCTTTTTTTTCTGCGCCAGTTAAGCGCCGATCCGGGAAGAGCTACCCTCTGCCGCTTTTTGGCAGCCTTTTTCTCGACTTTTGTCGATATTTTTGGATTCGACTTTGTGTGCGAGGGATGTCTTCGAGGAAGACAGGTTTCAAACCATGCAGGACTTGTTCCCGCATGATGTCGGTCACCGATCCCCACCGCATATGTCTGTGGTGTGCTGAACGCGACCAAGATTTGAATTTGTGTTCAGACTGTTGGGCGATGGCCCCGAAGACCTTGAGGGAGCGAGCGATGAAGTTGCTTGCAGCCCGGCAGTCGACACCGTCAAGTGAGACTCCGAGGAGGTCACGGTCCTATTCGAAGAAGAGGAGGTCGCGGGACCGCTCACGGAGCCCTAAGTCCTCTTCCTCTCATTCGAGATCTTCAGGACACTCGGGGAAGAGGCACAAGAAGAAGAAGGCCAAGCGGGCTTCGACTTCACCTCAACTGGCGTCCGTCATCGAGAGAGGTAAGGAGCACCGACGCTCTAGGCACGGTTCTGCGGAGCCGGAGCCTGAGTCGACTTCGCACCTTCCTCCCTTTCCGGGAGCCGGAGTGACTCCCGCTCAAATTAAAGAGTTTTACGAGGCCATGCGCCTCGTATTTGAGTGGAACAACCCCGTTGGTGAGCCCTCAGGCCCCGCGGGGTCGGATGGGGCCCCATCGGGTTCGACGCCGCTGGTGGGGCATCAGGGATCCGATCCCGGATCCGGATCGACGCCGGTCGTGCCAACGCGACCTTCCCCGGCGTCGAATCCGAAGTCGGTGTCTGCGACGTCGCCGATGCCCGTCGGTGGCGCAAGCCCCATCCTCATCCCCGATGACACGGAGCCGGAACAGTGTCGAGCGACGCCGATTCCGACGTTGATAGAACCCAGGGGTTCTATGGTGTTGCCTGAGCACTTTGTGGACGTGCTGGGCTCAGGAGAGTATTGGGAGGAGTCTGGAGACCCTCTTGAGAACCAGGATGTCTCTGAGGACACAATGGACTGGTATGGGGAACTTGGGGAAGCCAGTGGTCTGGATACTTCCCCAGACACTTACATGCTCTCTCCGCCTACAGTGGCTACGGAGGAGGGGGCGTCCTATGCCATGGTGGTTAAGAGGGCAGCTGAGGTCCTAGGACTGGAGCTGCCCTCAGTGCAGGTCAGGACTAATCTCCTGACCGAAGTGCTTCAGCCTGGGGCTTCCACTTCTGAACCCCTATTGCCCTTTAATGAGGCACTTACAGACAACCTTCTAGGAACATGGTCCAAGCCTAGCACAGGGGCTCCTGTGAAGAGGACGATTGCACGCCACCATCGCCCAGCTCCGGGCGATCCAAAGTTCCTCAGCCAACACCCCACACCAGAACGTTTGGTGGTGCAGGCCTCTACGTCCCAAGATGCATTCCCTTCGCCCCTCCGGATAGGGAATCCAAGAGACTGGACTCATTTGGGAAGAAGATGTTTTCTTCCTCCAGTTTGGCATTGCGGTCGGTGAATACCGCGTGCTTGTTGGGCCGTTTCTCCCACTCTCTTTGGGAGACGGTTGCGCAGGTGCTGCCACAAGTCCCGAAGGAGGCCCGGGCTGTGCTCTCCCAAGCTGTCAAGGACGGGAGAGATGCAGCAAAATTCGCCATACGGTGTGGATTAGATACGACCGATTGGCTAGGCAGGTCGATTTCAACGACGGTGGACTTGAGACGCCACGCCTGGCTTCATACAACTGGCTTCTCGGGGGATGTCCAAGTCAACTTGATGGACATGCCCTTTGATGGAACCCGCCTTTTTGGGGAAAGGCAGACTCGGCCCTGGTCAGGTTCAAAGACTCTCGAGCTACGGCCAGATCCTTGGGCCTCTCCTCCACTCCTCGTGGCCAGTCTTCCTTTCGCCCCTTTCGTGGCAACGGAAGGGGTTTCCAGCCACGTCAGCCCTATCCTAGCCACCGTCCCGCTCAGACTGCCGAAGCCGTGCGTGGATGTGGATGCGCTACATTTCGTCCTCGGAATGGAGGCCAGAAGTCGTCTACCACACTGCCCCCGCAGCCGTAGCCTCCAAGCACTCCTAGGCTGATTCTGCAGGACCACACTACTCCAGTGGGTGGGAGAATTCGTCATCATTTCCCCCACTGGAGATCATTAACAAAAGACAAGTGTGTCTTGCAGATCGTCCAGGAGGGCTATTCTCTTCCTTTCTTTTCCTCCTCCTATTCCGCCAAGTCAGGAACGGCTGGCGGAGGATCATTTGAAGTTGCTCCAAGAGGAAGTTACAGCTCTTTTGGCCAAAAGAGCTATAGAAAGGGTCCCAGCTTCAGAAGTAGGCAGTGGCTGTTATTCCCGCTACTTTCTGATTCTGAAGAACAAGGGGCTTCGGCCAATTTTGGATCGTCGGACCGTCAATCTCTTCCTCAATAAGGAGAAATTCAAAATGCCCACTTTGGCTCAGGTTTTGTCTGCCCTAGACCAAGGAGACTGGATGGTGGCATTGGACCAGCTGGATGCATATTTTCACATTTCCATCCTGCCGGGCCACAGGCGTTACCTGCGGTTCAAGGTAGGCCGCGAGCACTTTCAGTTTACCGTGCTCCCCTTCGGTCTTACCAGTGCCACTCGGGTGTTCACCAAGGTGATGGCGGTGGTTGCAGCTCATCTGCGCAGGTTAGGGGTGTCAGTCTTCCCCTACCTCGACGACTGGCTTTTAAAGGCGTCCTCGCCCCAGGCAGTCGTCTCCCACCTTCAGACTACGGCGAACCTCCTGTATTCGCTGGGGTTCTCTATAAGTATGCCGAAGTCACACCTGACTCCTTCTCAGATGCTCCCTTTTATCGGAGCTGTTCTGGACACAGGGCAGTTTCGGGCTTATCCTCCTGAGCAGCGAGTCCAGGATATTCAGGTTATAATTCCGATATTTCAGCCTCTATCTTGGATTTTGGTGAGGTTGACTCTGAGGCTGTTGGGTCTCATGGCCTCCTGCATCCTGTTGGTAAGACACGCCAGGTGGCGAATGCGGGCTCTGCAGTAGGACTTGAAGTTCCAATGGGCACAGCATCGGGGAAATCTCACTGATGTGGTTCAGATCTCGGAAGGAACTGCAAAGGATCTGCAGTGGTGGTTGACGAACCGCGATTGGGTCTGCGGCAGACCTCTCTCCCTTCCCCAACCAGATTTCACAGTCGTGACGGATGAGTCACTTCTGGGATGGGGCGGCCACATTGGAGAGGTGGAGATCGGGGACACTGATCTCCGGCAGAGACGGGACTCCACATAAACTTGTTGGAGCTCCAAGCAATTTGGTTGGCATTGAAAGCATTTCTTCCCTCTGTCAAGGGGAAGCTGGTTCAGGTGTTCACGGACAACACCACCGCCATGTGGTACTGCAGCAAGCAGGGCGGGGTGGGGTCGTGGACCCTTTGTTGAGAAGCCCTGCGTCTCTGGACATAGCTTGAACAGCAGGGCTTAACCCTGGTGGTTCAACACCTGGCAGGTTCTCTGAACGCCAGGGCGGACGATCTCAGCCGTTGATGCCTTCAGGATCACGAATGGCATCTCCAGTCTGAGGTGGCGCAAGCTCTCTTTCAGCAGTGGGGAGAACCTTGGTTAGATTTCTTCGCCTCCGAAGAGACCGCGCAATGTCAGCAGTACTGCGCGCTGGAGTTACCAAGGCGGCTATCGCTTGGCGATGCGTTTCATCGCGAGTGGCGCTCAGGCCTGTTGTACGCCTTTCCACCCATACCACTCCTGCCTAGGGTTCTGAAGAAGATCAGGAGCGACAGGGCCCAAGTCATTCTTGTGGCACCAGACTGGGCAAGGAGAATCTGGTATCCAGAGCTTCTGAGCATGAGTGTCGATCCTCCGATCAGGCTGCCCCTTCGGGAGGATCTTCTGTCGCAGCAGCAGGGAAGGGTTCTCCACCCGAACCTGTCAACTCGGCGCCTCCATGCGTGGAGATTGAGTGGCGACAGTTGATAGCTTTTGATCTTCCTCCCGAAGTTTGTAATGTTATTCTGGTGGTCAGGCGGCCCTCCTTTAAGACGGTATACGCCTGCCGTTGGCAGAAATTTGTTTTATACTGTACAGAAAGCTCTATTGACCCTCTTTCTGCTTCTCTTTCTACTGTTCTTTTATTCATTCTAACCCTTGCCCAGCAGGGCTCTGCCTTGGGAACTCTCAAGGGTTACCTTTCTGCTCTGTCTGCTTTTTTGCGGCTGCCAGACCAGCCCTTTCTCTTCAAGTCTCCTATTGTAAATAGATTTCTAAAAGGGCTGGCTTACTTGTTTCCACCCACGCCCTTTCTTATGCCACAGTGGGACCATAATTTGGTCCTCATTTACCTGATGTGCGCTCCTTTCGAGCCTTTGCACAATTTTCCCCTCCGGCTGTTGACCATCAAAACAGCCTTCTTGGTGGTGATTACATTGGACCAGAGGGTGAGTGAATTGCGGGCATTATCCAGCTCGCCTCGTTATCTTATGTCCTTTCCGGACAAGGTGGTACTTCGCACCAGGGCATCTTTTTTGCCAAAGGTTGTGACCCCATTCCATCTGGGTCAGTCCACCACTTTGCCCACCTTCTTCGCTCCCCCACATCCCTCTAAGGAAGAGGAGCGTCTCCACCGACTGGACCCAAAAAGAGCGTTGTTGTTCTACCTTGACCGCACAAAAGAGTTCCGGGTGGACGACCAACTCTTTGTGGGGTATGTGGGAGCGAAGAAGGAAATGGCAGTGCAGAAAAGGACCCTCTCTCGCTGGGTCGTTCTCTGCATTAAAATCTGTTACACCTTGGCGAAGAAGCAACCCCCTGAGGGATTAAGGGTCCATTCCACCAGGGGAAAGGCTGCGACTGCGGCCTTGGCTCGGGGTGTCCCAGTCCAAGACATCTGTCAGGCGGCAACGTGGGCATCATTGCACACGTTCACAAAACATTATTGCCTTGATGGTCAAGTGCGCAGGGACGGGCACTTTGCCCGTTCAGCCCTGCAACACTTCTTAGTCTAGATCATGAGTCCGCAACCGACCGCCGGGATGGTATGGCTCGGGTATCTGATTCAAAGTTAAGGAATCTGCAGCTAGAAGTCTCTATCAGATGAACAAGTTACTTACCTTCGCTAACGCATTATTTGGTGGAGACTCTATCTAGCTGCAGATTCCTTACAGCCCCACCCATGCCTCCCCGCCTTGCGGACTAATGTTGTAGGGCTAGGGTTACTCCCCCTTTTCAGGGCCCTATTTTTTGCACACGACTACGTCAGTTACTTCATGGCTCTGCGCTTCTGGCGTGGAAAATCCCAAAAGTACTGACGTCCGCGTGCCTGGGTGGCGCCTATATAGGCACCGCGACGTCATAACCGACGCTGCCGATGACGTCACGCGGAGCCGAATGGAGCCACCCGACGTCGCACGCAAGGGGTATTGCTCAGCAAAAGTTTCCGGATCCAGCCTGACGCCTGGGAAATTCAAAGGTAAGGAATCTACAGCTAGATAGAGTCTCTACCAGATAATGCGTTACCGAAGGTAAGTAGCTTGTTTGTCAGGTATATTGTATGCAGGGTGGGCGTTCCCACATGAAAAGGCCTCGTAGAAGTGGCGTAGTGAAATCTATCAGATTTCACTGCGCCACTTCTAGGACGCTACTGCGTCACAGCCTTACGCCTGCCTCACAGCAGACGTAAGGGTGATGCAGTGCAATGGGAATAGGCCTCCCCCATGCATTGCTGGAGTTGCGTCATGCTTACGACACAACTCCAGCAGTGCATGGGTTTTACACCGACAGATACGTCAATCCTGACGTATCCGTCATTCCTTGCGACATGGAGCGCCGTACAATAAATACGGCGCATCCATCGTGTTGTAAGGAGGGCACACTGAAAAGTGTTGCATCTCTGCTTCCGCGCAGCGATGCAACACTTTTCATAAAAGAGGCCCTTTGTAATCAGCACTTAACGTACCTCAGCGTAATTGTTAGCACCCCATCAACGCCCTGCCCTCCTCCCATCTAACTCACACCCCCTGCCGTCACACCGCAACGACCCCCCACCCCCACAACAAACACCACATTTTCTTTCCGCTAAGGGTGCTGTACCGGTCAGTTCGATTTTAAACCCGGCCCTGTGCACATACAACCACCGGCTCAAATTAAACACTGCCTGGGGCTAGCGATTACACTCACCTTAGCTGTCCACGATTGTGCTAACGAGGTTACTCACCGTATTTGCGTCAGAATACTCCTGTTTTACATAGCTAATTAGCTCCAACAGTCCAACATGCTTCACAAATTGCTGTCAATATTGAATCACACTTGTATTAATCTTAAAGCTATAAACCAGAATGTTTGTAGGAAATCAGGAAATGGAGTGGGTATGTCCTTTTGGCAGCGCATATGCTGTGAATAACATATGAAACGAAATTTCTTGCCGAGATCTGAACAACGTCCTTGCTTGCCAGCTGATAAAAGGGCCATCATTTTACGCTCATTTGAAATGATTAGAAAGATTTCTGCCAAATGGAAAATGGTTCTTAAAATATTTATCCACCACCTGCAAGTGAGACCTCTTTATTTCCGAGGCCCGCAGTACGCTTCAGATGTTGACATTTCCCCTAGCGATTCAGCTCTCGCGTTTGGACGATGTCTGGCAGTTACTGCTGCGATAAGGGGCTATTTACATAAAACGAAAAGCACTCTGACATGCCGGCTGCGTTGCTCCAGGATGAAAGTTTCAAGGGAGGGAGGGTTTATGTATTAGGTTACCATATAGACGTCGAGATTTTATTAACTTCTGTTTCACTCTTGCCAGATCTTAAATGAACGAGTTTCCAAAGAACTGGAGCAATTTCAATTGAAAAACGGAAAACTCCAGCAAGAGAACGAAGGACACAGCATAGCGAATGAACAGCTTATTCAAGAGAACCAGCAGAGGGCGCTAGAGCTCAAAGTAAGTATTACAATGTGAGTTTCGGAATGCTTTATCACCTAACGTGCGCTTGCTCTGGGCTATTTACCGCGGACATTTGGGTATAAGAAAGAAGTTGTTTTCCCCTTTAACGATTTTATTGATACACTGTTGTCTTTGCTAATCAGCAATGAAGTATTACAGACGAGGTTCATTTAGTCTCCTGCACTGTGTTTGGTTTTTATTGTTGCACTGCTGTCTTTGTTAATCAGCAATCAAGTACCACAGGCGGTGTTTATTTAGTCTCCTGCACTGTGATTGGATGGGTGGACGGTGGAATGTGGCATAGCTGGAGGTGCCCTGAAGCCACCCAGCCCTGTCATTCAGTATCGGGCCGTGGATACCCTAGTTACTGTAGAAGGATCTGCCCTCGCAGTGAAAGAACCACACAGTTGCGCCAAAAAGGACATGGGGCCAGATGTACGACCTTTCCATTATGCCACTCGCAAATTGCGTTGTTTTGTGACTTGCAATTTGCGACTCGCAAAATGTAATTTACAACAGTGTCTCAGATACTGTTTGCGATTCCTAATGGGGTCGCAAATGGCCTGCCTCATTAATATTCATGAGGCAAATTGCAACCTTATTGGGAATGGCTAGCACTCACAGGGGTGGAGGCCTCCTGGGTTCAGTAGACCACCATGTCTGTGACTGCTTTTTAAATAAAACAGTTTTTTTTTAATGCAGCACGTTTTCCTTAAAGGAAAACGGGATGCATTTAAAAAAGAAAATGAAAAGTTTCTGTTTCATTTTTTAAGAGTAGGCAGTGGTCCCTTGCTCTTAAAAAGATTTTCGCTACCAGTCACAAAGGGAAAAGGGTCCCATGGGGACACCTTCTGGTTTGCGAGTGGCTTACAACCTTTTTGAAATGGGTGGTAAACTGCGAGTGTTTTGCGACCTCATTTGCGGTCGCAAAACAATCGTACATTAAAGTGTGATTCACTATTTGGAAGGGACACCCTTGGCACACCCCTTCCTAATAGCGAGTCGCAAACCCTATTTTGCGAGTCGGTAATAAGTTACCGACTCGCAAATTAGGGTTTGTACAAAGGGCAGACCGATTTTGTAGTCGCAAACGGGCCGATTTCCCATTTGCGACCGCAAAAAACGGTTGTGCATCTGGCACCTTATGTTTTCCTACCTATACAGGTGATTGGCCTTCCTGTGGTGATGGTGTGGTAAATTAAATTTACTTATTACCTCATTTCTGAATTTCTATGCTTAATAAATCATAATTTCTTGTCAATGCAAAGCGAGGAGTCCGTGGTGCTCAAATGAAGGAGGAGAAGACCAATAACTCGAGTTAAAGGGAGCGCTTCCAGCACCAAGCGGGCACAGGAGCAATCTCTCAAGTCCCTCTCTTTAAGTGGGCGTTCTTTATTTTCAACAGCAGAATATTTATACAGTCTTGGTCACGAGGCAAAATAGAGGAACAAACAGGTCGTGGCAGATAGAGGAACAAAGATTCAGCAAGAGGAGCAGAGTGTGAAGAAATGGGGGCGTGTCTTAGGCTTCGTGAGGGGACTTGCGATGTGAAATAGTCTGACAGTTGGAAGGGGAAGGCTTCCTCATTTGGGGGTTTGTGCTCGTGCTTCATGTCAGAAACATGAACCATCTCTGCGGGGGAGCAGGAACTCATGTACTGGTTTCCCGGACTTGGCAGAAACCACAGAGACAGATGGTGAAAATGAGGAAAACCAGGTGCAGGGGTGTCGTGCTCGTGCTCGGGGTCTTGGGACACCAAAGGGTGAATTAAAAACAAAATGGTGTCGGCTTTTAATGTGGGCAATTATTAATCGCGCAAAGGGGATCGCGCAAAGGGGCATAATTAGATCGCGCAGAGGGCAGCGAAGGGGCATAATTATAGATTTTATTTCCACATTCCCTCCTTGCCCCAGAGTGTACCTACATTATATCTCAATTTGCATGAGATCATTTATACATTCTTGTAACATGATTCTTTCCCTTTCTCTCTGCTGGACAAGTGGTTTAGGAATGCATTTTGCAGCGCATAGACCGCATAGGGCAGGACCACATTGGATGCAAAGGCAGCATCCAGTTATTATCAGGAATATTATGCCTGCTGCTGACAGCAGTTGCCATCCCCAGGACGATATTATCTTCCAGAACCAGTCAGACCACGTCCAAGTGCCAGGTTCTTGATGTAAACTTACGGCTATCTTGTGTAATTTTGTTATGGCCGTGTATACAGATGGGGAATTATCAGGAATAAATATACAGCAGCTAGAGCCTATAATTTTACAGGCTCCGCCTCTGTCAGCCAAGATGATGTCAAGGACAAGGCGATTTTGGAGAGTAACCAATCGTATGGCAGACTGCTCCTGGGTTAAGCTCCCCAGGGCAGACGCCGTCTGGTTTACTACAGCCTCTAAGGTCCTTGTCAACCTGCGTATAAGCTTGCTGTTCTGTACAGGGCCAACAAAGAAGAAGAACCCTTTGTTAAAATCTGTATACTGTTCCCATGAGGTTTCCGTTTGGTCAACCAAGGAGGTATCGATCGTTCTTTTATGTCTGACATGGGGCACTAGGAGGTCTCTGTGGTAAGTGGATGGGGCCACAAAGACAGGGGGTAACAGGAATGCTATATAGCAAGTTCCCCCCAGTTCAAGGGCAGCTGCACATAGGCCGTTTGGCCACAGATGAAATAAGTATGGCGAGATGCTAGAAATGAGGACTTTCCTCTGTCTTCAAAACTTATAGTGGTATGACAGTCACTGTGTCCTAATGGAACAGAGCCATTTTTCTGGATGCACAGGTGTCCTTTTACTGGTGAGACCGAGATGGAAGGGGAACCAGCATTCTTTTAGGTTTGGTATTTAACATCTTGTAGGACATGGTCATGTTCCCTTGCTTGTATTCTTCACTTTCTAGGACTGTACCGGTCGCCTGAGGATCTCCCTCTTTATTAGGGTAACAGGCAGTATTGAGTACCTTGTTTAAATCCCCCAAGGCCACCCATTCTTGCATGAATTATTTCCGTCAGGGCAGGAGGTGGGGGTAGTAGCGTCAGCTGTTATTAGGGCGAACCAGGCTTCACAAGTTCCATTATAAGAGAATGGGAAAGAAAAAAAGAGGCATCCCTCCCTTTTTCTGATGAGGTGGGATGCGGCCACATATCCAACAATTGGTGCTATTACTGGCTTGCTGAGTGTGGTGTAGCATCTGTATGAAGGTATTGTTTCGCAAGGCTAGTCTATGGGCTTGTTCATGAGGGGGTAGGTCGTGATAGGTGTGTTCCTGAGTGCTGTTGGGTATATGAGAGGTGTGTTGTGTTGGGGGAAAAACAGTGTGGAGAATCCAACCAAGACACGTCATAACTGCCATGAGGAAAAATAATACTGTCAAACATATAATAGGACCATTATGTCTTTTTCTAGAGTTCATTTTTTTTTTTTTCTCCCACATAGTCAAGGTGTTAAAATCCATTCCCATGCTCCAACCGCTTCACCACTGGACCGACGCCCAATGGACTTAATTAGCCAGAGTCCGAATGGCAGACCTTAACTTTGATTTGTAATCCTGTTGTGGGGTTAGTTCCAAAGGCAATAAAGATTGTTCAGTCACAATGTCAGTGGGATTGGCAGGGCCATCAGCAACAGTGTCTTTTTGTCCAAAATGTTTCCGGCAGTGGCTTGCGTGGAGCCAGCCCTTCCTGCCCTCGACCTTCACTGCTGTCCGTGTTGTTAGTAGTACGAGTCTTGGCTTCTTCCACCTGGGCTGGAGGGGACTGGTCCGGTCGAAGTTCCTCACGAGGACCCAGTCCCCGGGTCGGATGGCGTGTTCTTCCGGGTTGGTTTTGTCAGGGAAGGTGGCAGCAACCTGAGAACGACAAGATTGGAGTGCAGACATCAAGGAAGCCAGGTAGTCAGTCAGCATAGTACTGTCAACATCAGTTATTCTTTTAGGCCTTGGTGTACCCCACATATTTGGTGGTCTGCCAAAGACCACTTCATATGGAGATAAGCCAGTTCTGGAATGGGCTACCATACGCATGTAGAAGAGGGCAACCGGTAAGGCTACCATCCAGTCCACGCCTTTGTCAGTGCATATCTTGGCCAATTTTGTCTTCAAAGTTTGGTTGTGCCTTTCTACTAGACCTGCTGCATGAGGATGTCTTACACAGTGAAACTTCCAAGTGTACCCTAACAGAAGAGACACTTGCTTCATGAGTTCAGAGGAAAAAAGTTTGGCCGTTATCTGAGTAGATGACACGGGGCAACCCATACCTCGGAAAAACTCTCTAACTAATTGTTTAGCAGTTGTCGTTGCAGTGTAATCTGGGACGGGATAGGCTTCTGTCCATCTGGTCAGAGCACACACTACAACTAGCACATACTTGTGACCTCTACATCTCTCCATCTGGATATAGTCCATCTGGAGAACTTCAAATGGATGGTCAGGGGGTTGGAATCCTCCCTGTTCCACCTTTGTGCCTTTTCCTGGGTTGAACTGATTACAAATCATGCACGTTTTAACTTTTTGTTTGGCTGCAGCTCTCAAATGTTTGTTGTGCCATATATTCTGTATGCTGTCTAACATTGCTTTTTCTCCCAGATGTGCTGGTCCATGTATGGTGTTTACCATAACTTGTACCATGGCATCCGGTAGAAACCATACTGCTCTTTCAGGTGTCATCCAGCCTTGATCTGTAAGGACCCCTCCTTTGACAGCAAGTGCCCTAAGTATGCCACTTGCTGTAAACAAAATTGGAGCTTACCAGGGGAAACTTTATGGCCATTTGCAGCTAGGAATTCTAGTACTAGGAGTGATGCTTCAGCACATGCTGCTTCAGATCTGGCCGTAATGAGGATATCATCAACATATTGTAGTATGGCTGTATCCGTGGGCATTTGAACAGTATCTAGTTGTCTTTTTAATGCTTGGCTATATACGCTTGGACTCTCTGTGAAACCTTGAGGAGCTCTTGTGAATTGGAAACTTCGTCCTTGTAAGGAGAAGCCAAAAAGGTATTGACTGTCTGGGTGAATAGGTATGCTAAAGAATGCGTTTTTCAAGTCAATGACTGAAAAATGCGTTGCTTCCGCATCTATGGCTGTGAGTAGGGTGGAGATGTCTGGAACCACAGGGTGTTGTGGAACGACACATTTATTGAGCTCTCTCAAATCCACCACTAGTCTGTAGACAGGTGGTGTTCCTGGTTCCACTTTTTTATGAACTGGTAAAACAGGGGAATTGCAAATGTTAGAAGTTGTTTCCTTAATCACACCTGACTGTATTAGGTCCTGAATAATTAACATTAATGCTTGTTCAGCCTGAGGTGGAATTTTGTATTGCCTTATGCGTGGTAGTTGGGCTCCCTCTTTCAGTGTAACCTTGTGAGGTGTTATTTCCATACATCCTACTGTGGTGGAATCAGTGGCCCACAGGGTGTGTGGCAAATCTTTCAAACGCTCATCTAATTCTCTACTTGTGTAGTGGCCCTTGAAATCTCGCAGAAATAGTCTGACATCTGTAGGTGAGCAAACAATGACAGCTCCTAATTCTTTCAATGTTTTTATACCAAGCAAGTTTTCTGGACATGATTTTGTCAATATAAGATCTGTAGTTGTCATGAGGGGACCAACCTGCAAGGGCAGTGGCTTTGACGTGACGTTTGTCACAGGTTGTCCCGAGAAACCCAGAGAAATACTTTTTGAACCCGAGAGAGGAGCCTCTGGAACCTCTTGATGGCTTATTGTTGTTTTACTGGCCCCAGTGTCTAGTAGAAACTTCCTATCCTCCCCAAGAAGTCAGACCTCTATAAATGGACCTGTCTGATCTACTGGAATGGGGATTAGGGGCAGTTTGTCATCTTCTCTCTCTGGGCAACATCATGAGAAATCTGGGTAATATTCAGTGTAGGCGCTGTCTATAATATTCATTTGGGCCATTTGTGTTGTCAGTGGAACTGAAGGTGTTGAACTGTCTAGGGAACCATTCTGTTTTGGCTGATATGGGCGTGGCTGGGTCTTACCAGTAGCCAAATTGTGCTTTAAGACAGGGCAATCTTTAACGAAGTGTCCCATCTTTTGCAATAATTATAAGTGCTTTTTATATTTGTCTGGCTACTTGGTGTCTGTTGACGCTGGGGTGCAGTTTGGGCTACTAATGCTTTCATCTTTGTGTCTTTCATGCGTTTCTTATCATTTTCTTCTTCATCCCTAATGCGATTCTGGTGATATTGTAGCATTTGTAACACCTGTGGAGGTGTATGTGCTTGCCAGGTACTTTCTACTTTTAGTACTCTGTCCTTAATGGCTGGCAAGGCGTTATCTACTAATTTGGAAACAAACAGATGCGGGTAAGCTTCACTTGTTGGCGTAAGGCCGCTATTTACTGCAAAACACTTTTCAAGTCTAGTGTAATAATCTCCTATGTCTTCACCATGTTTCTGTTTGCAGGAGGAAATGGCATCCCAGTCCTCCTTTTTCACTGTTAGTAACTGTGGTAGCACCTTTAAAATAGTGCCAGGAAGTGCTTTTAGTTTGTCTCCTATACCTTGACCTGCTACTCTAGTATTTTCGTCATTCTGAAGTTCAGTCCATCTAATGTGTTCACCTGCTACTTCCCAATCTTTTTCTCTTAGTTTGTCATATATACCTGATGGCAACAATAATTTCAGAATTGCTGTGATATCAGAAAGAGTATATGTTCCCATCATTAATACATCTCCTAATTCCTTAAAGAATCCAGCAGGATCCTTTGAGTGGGAGGGAACCATCTCTTTCATCCTTAGTAACTCAAGTTTTGTCAAGGGTACATAAATGAAGACGCGTTGTAGCGCGCCATTCGTGTCAGCTCTGGGGTGGACCTCTCTCATGGGGAACTGGCGTGTTTGAGGAAGTCTATTAGTTGATCCACACGTATTATGGGGAGATCTATATCCAGTCACTTTCTGGTATTTCTGTCTAAAATCTATAAATGTGTTAAGAAAAACTGAACTATTGTGGAGGAACATGTTATCAGCGCAGTCAGACAGAAAATCTTCGAGTCTTGGATCATGTTTAAAATGAGTGTCATTGAGTGTGATGAGATGTTGTACCATGTAGAGACTTGCTAATCTTTGATGTGAGCGTGGTAATGCTAGAAAAAGCTGGGCTATGAGATCATTGTCATATATCTTATATTGAGAGACCCATAGGGTCGCAGTTCTGGCTATTTCCTCCTCCTCCGGTGTAAGCGGAGGTTCCTGGTCTAACCAGTAGTCTAATGCATTGGATGTATTTTCAAATAACTCATCTGGAGATGACCGTTCAGAGTGACCTTGGAGGAATGTAGGCGGGGGTGTTCGTGAATTAGGGGCGGAAGAACGAACGGGTAGGACTTTTTCAGTAGGTTCAGTAATTTCCTCCTCAAGTTTCTTATTCTCTTCATTTGTTTGCAAGTTTTGCAGAATACGGGTCACATTACGGGTGAACCTGTCTAGTGCATCATTTATAAGTTCTAGACTAGTGTGGTCGGATGCGGAATCTAATAAGTCAAAAAGTGAAACTGGTACATTTCTTTCCTCTGCTTGTATGTGTTTTATGAAACAGCAAAGGAGGAACCTATACATGTGCATTTTTACAGGGTGTGATCTTCTTGTAGTCATAGCGTTAATGGCTCGTGAGTTCTCTCCAGTACGAAGAAACTCAGAGGCCGCTTGAAGAAACGTGTCAATTGCTGGTAGATGTCTTATTTCTTCCCAGGAGTCATGAAGTATTTTACTTATTCGGCCCGCCTCCCCTGTGTTGCTCGGAGTCGGGTCATAGGGGCAGTCGGGAATTGTTTTACCTGGGTCTGGACCTACGGCACCCCCTTCTGGAGTGAGAGGTGGTGCGTTATGTTGTGAAAGGGGTGGCGGAGGCAGAGGGTGTTGAATGACTGGAACTTCATAGGGTGGTGGAGTATCTAAGAGAAAATTAGTAAAAGTATCCTCTGGTGGTGGGGCTGTAGGCTGTGCTGATGCAATGTTAAGGTTTTCAGGTGCAGATGGCAATACAGGATAAAAACCAGTAGAAATGGCTGATTGTTCACTTTTATTCCTTTCACTAACTACTTCTTTCCCTATTTCTTGTAACTGTTCTTTCTTGGCCTGCTCTGACATTCTCTTACCCTTTTCAACTTTATGCAATTCCTTCTGTTGCCTCCTATGGGCTTCTTTTCTCCATAATTCTACTGAGTCACTCTGTGACTGGCGGACTCTCTTTTTCTTCCATAACTGTTCCTCTAATTTCATAATACACTCCGTATCAAAACTACCATTTTCAGGCCATCTATATCTGAGTTCTAGGTCTTTAGTATATTCTACCCATAGATCACAATAAATAAGTGCACCGACACCATGTTTTGCATACATGAAGTGTCCTGGAGTATCCCGAGGAGGAAGGGGAATTTCCTTCTCAAGAATACTCCTTTGGTTGCCATCTTACGTATTTTCGAGAAAATAGGCATGATGGCAAGACTTTCAAAGATTTTAGAAGTGAGAAAAACATAAACAGAACAAATATCTTTACCGTACCCACGAAAGAGGTGAGTCCGTCTTTTATACTAGTTTAGTAGTCCTCACAAAATAAGTGAGAAACCCACAAAAAACATGTATCTTTACCGTGCCCACAAGGTAGTGAGTCCGTCTTTTATACCAGTTTTAGTAGTCCTCACCAAAGATAGGTGAGAAACCAAAAAAAACGCGTATCTTTACCGCCCCCACAAAAGCTGTGGGTTCGTTTTTATACTTTTCAGCAGTACTCACCGAAAAGTAACTGGAAGGCCTCTTGAAGATTTTGGGAAAACGCGGCGCGCAGTTTCAAGGTGGGATTTGTAGAACCTCGGACTCGTCTGCTTCGCAGGTTGGGCTTTGGTTCAGGACGTTCCGCTATTTCCTCACCGCCTCGTGTGGATGCTGGGCCGCAGTCGGTCCCCCTCTTCGCCTCGAGGGAGTTAGCGGGAATTCCCGCGTTGTGCACTTTTGAAGTCCGTCAACGGTCAGGAGGGGACAGTACCGGGTCCAATATCGCCGGCGCGTGGGGGAAAGGGAAGGTCCCATGTTCGGGCGCCAATTACTGTGGTAAATTAAATTTACTTATTACCTCATTTCTGAATTTCTATGCTTAATAAATCATAATTTCTTGTCAATGCAAAGCGAGGAGTCCGTGGTGCTCAAATGAAGGTGGAGAAGACCAATAACTCGAGTTAAAGGGAGCGCTTCCAGCACCAAGCGGGCACAGGAGCAATCTCTCAAGTCCCTCTCTTTAAGTGGGCGTTCTTTATTTTCAACAGCAGAATATTTATACAGTCTTGGTCACGAGGCAAAATAGAGGAACAAACAGGTCGTGGCAGATAGAGGAACAAAGATTCAGCAAGAGGAGCAGAGTGTGAAGAAATGGGGCGTGTCTTAGGCTTCGTGAGGGGACTTGCGATGTGAAATAGTCTGACAGTTGGAAGGGGAAGGCTTCCTCATTTGGGGGTTTGTGCTCGTGCTTCATGTCAGAAACATGAACCATCTCTGCGGGGGAGCAGGAACTCATGTACTGGTTTCCCGGACTTGGCAGAAACCACAGAGACAGATGGTGAAAATGAGGAAAACCAGGTGCAGGGGTGTCGTGCTCGTGCTCGGGGTCTTGGGACACCAAAGGGTGAATTAAAAACAAAATGGTGTCGGCTTTTAATGTGGGCAATTATTAATCGCGCAAAGGGGATCGCGCAAAGGGGCATAATTAGATCGCGCAGAGGGCAGCGAAGGGGCATAATTATAGATTTTATTTCCACAATGGGCCAGCATTCTGGAGCTTTGTATTACTGTTGTTGATTGAACTTTTATTTATTGCATTTCGGCGATGTTAGGTAAGTCTGTCCACAAGGCGAATGCCGCCCCTAAAATTCTGCAATTAGCACTTAGAAGATGATCAGGACTCAGGCAGAGCTCCTTGGGTGGATACAAATCCTTGTCCATGAACTAGAGCTAGATATCTGGATTCCATTAGGCTCTCAGCTTCATAAAACCTCAGTCCCCCAGCCCATTCTTACAAGGACCACATGAGGCCATGTCTTGGCCACCGCAAAGATGGTGTTTTCAAACGACAAGCTGGTGCTGCCCTAGACCAGTCAACAAACAGCTGACAACGTACTCATGTGGCCATTGGCGTACCCCTCATGTCACTTACTAGTCAGAGACCTAAACCCAGAACAAGGTCCCAAACTTCCTAAACTCTGAACACACTCAATTGCCCCTTAAAAGAGGGGCTTCCTGGTGAAATTAATGAGGAGGCTAGTGAAACTGGCAACTAGTCCTTAAAGAAGAGTAGCCCATTTGACTTGCCATTCTCGAGCTTGCTTTCCTCCTTTAGGTTTGTATTATGCCCTTTTAGCAACGCTGTAAGGGCACAATATCAGTACAATCGTCACATATCAAATGACATACCCATTCTCAGATCAGTGGGGTGTAAATCGCATATGCTGGTTAGCAGGTCCTTGTACATCGGGCCATTATGCATCCCTTTGCTCTTGAAAATACTAGTGGTGAAGGGATTGGGAAATGCCCTGGTTGCATCTTCAGCGCTCCGCCGTAGGCCCAACTACTGAATCCTTTTTACTGGGTCTCCCCCCACCCCCAGGGATTCCCCCAGTCCTCCCCAGCGGTCTAGTGGTTATTATCCCACACTTGTTGCTTTATCACCTCCTCGTCCCAGTATTTTCATCCGGGTATCCCAGGAGGCCCAGTGAATGTGTCCATTGGCATTGTGCTTATTCCTCCATTTTGCAAACACATAAAAAGGAAGTCATCCTATGAACAGTTAAAAGGAAGGTAAACGTCCCTGAGGAGGCCTACTGTGTAAATATATACATCTGAGTTGGTGGTTTTTCGTTGCAGTAAATGTTTCCTCAGTTTATCAGTGCAATTTTAGTGAGTTAGTTGCATGAATGACGGGGGTGGAGCGTTCTGGGAAGGAAAGCTTGCAGATGGAAGGCTGGATAAGGGATACGCCATTTAGAAGCGCTTGCAGCACACTAGGCTTCTCCACACGTCCCTGTACCTCGCCATTGATAAAACATTCCAGAGTATTTACAAAGACAGGTGCTAAATCGACCGGTACTGTCGGACTGTTCGTTGTGTTATCCAAGAACGAATGGAGGACAGCTTATAAGTTTCTTGAACCAGTCAGGCATTGCTACACTCAGGGCACAAGTCCTAAAAAAAGAAGTGGGGGGACTAACCTAATTAATCAGCATGCAAGTGACATCACGGCGCGTGACATCGGGGCGCGTGAGGCGCGTGACATCACAGCGCGTGACATCACAGGAAGTGGCATCACAAGAAGTGGCATCAGATCTTAAGCCCTCACATCTATGTTTAGCAGGTCTATCATGAGTACATTTTAGCACATTTCGAGTATACTTGCAAACCCTCCTGATTTAGGCAGAAGATTCACACTTTTGTAAGCTTCACATAAACCAATGTTGCCTTTTGTCAGCGTAAAGCTTTCTCTACCCATAGTGCTTTAAAAGAAAAAATAGTGATATTTAAATTATTACAACACTTCCTCATGTATGCGCTATATAAATGCTATTTATTTTGTGCAAATACTGGGAAAGATGGACACATCTGATGTTCTTACAGTGCATGCATATCTCCTAAACAGAGCCTGAACAAAGTGAAAAGATGCCTCTCTTAAGTATGTGTGAAGTGCTAACAGGTGTGAGCCTTTGTTTCCCATCTGCGGCATTTGCTTCTAGGTGTGAGGCTCCTGACTGCTGCCAGCCAGGAGACTCGAACAGAAGGAGGCCTGATGACCCCTCAGAATAATTCGGCCATTGTTATGGGCACAGCAGGAATCAGAAATAAGAAAGCCCCGTCTGTGCCTGCACGTTGTTGCTTGTGCGATCAAAAGCAGATAACAACGTGCAGGCGCTGCTGAAAGTGTCCCGGTGTTTGGAAATTACACCGGGACGAATTCAGCATCTTTTTCACTGGGGCCATCTTCTTGGCAGGGTGGACGGCGTCCACCCTGTGAAATAAGTGGGTGGACGCCGTCCACCCGCGTGTACCCCCGACTCGTGCCCTGGCTACACTCCTCGATCTGGGATACCGGGTCCTCTTGAGGGATTTCTCTTCATGAGTAGGACAGTCATTCGGAGAGGATCGTGAGTGTTTAGTCCAGTCTCTTGTTAGCACACGCGTTCTAAAGACACGTTTTTATTTAATATATTTTTTTAATGTGGACCAGGACAGATCAAATGTAGGAGGCATGAATAAGTGTGATGCGGCTCGAAAAATATGAATCAGTGATCCTTCAAATAGCTCTCATACATTTTAGCAGCTGATCAGAGGCACATGCACCGAAGACCTAGGAACGTTTCTTATAGGAAGCATATAGGTCACCTTCCAAAACCGATGCTTGATGTTGCTGGGTTTGACTCGTCCAGGGAGCCATACTTTATTGTCTGGGTGGGCCAAATGGACAGATGAATTCACTTTTGCAAAATACATTCGCTCTGCTAATAGGTTAATGAGTAATACTATAACATGAATTGAGAAGGATGTGTGGGCTAAATATACTAAACTCAGGTTGCAATATGACACCAGAAGTTTGCAAATTAACCTATGTGCTAATAGTTTGGGTCACAATATTTTAAAACATATTGGGTCGCAATCCAACTCACCTCATCATTATTCATGATGTAGGTCACAAATTGTGATGCACTACGTTTGGATGGCATCACAGGGAAGGTGGCCTGCTTGGGTCAGCAGACCACCATGTCAGTGATCGCATTTCAATGAGACCAATCTCCTTAATGGTAACAGGTCTGCATTTAATGGGAAAACTTCCAAACATTTTTTTTTTCACATTCACAAAGGGGAAAGGGTTCCAGAGAGACCCCTTCGCCTTTGCGAATGGGTTACCACCCCAACTTGGAGTGGGAACTTCTCAATGATTTTTTCATCCTGATTTTGGTCACAAAACATAGATACATTACATTACGAACCACTATTTGGAAGGAGTACCCCAAACACGCCTCTTCCAGGTAGCGATTCACAATGCATTCTTAAACTAATTGAGCAATTTGGTAAAAAATCCCTAAATGGATTTTTTACATGTCAGTGAGCAATTTAATGGTTGTTAATCCTGTGATTTACCAAATCGCAGCTGTTTGCGACTGGTAAATGGCTTTGTACATCTGGCCCTGAATCCTGGTTATTGTCTGTGGTCCCTTAGGGAGAATACTGTTCAATAACTTGATGGTTAATAATGGTAAAAAAACTATTTTGTTGACAGTAATGTCTGAATGACTTTTAATCTCCCTTTTCAGCTTCTGTATTGTAGGTGACATCAAAGCCCTGTTGCTTTGTTTTAATAAAGTTCTGAATTTTAATGATTAACAATAATATGAATCTGAATCGGAGTATGTTTTATCCTTGGTTACAGAGACTCAGTTGCCTTTTAAGCTTCATTATACGTATTCATTTTCAGTTGTCAGTCTAAGTCTGTCATGTATTTCTAACCTTGTATTGAAGTAAAAATAATGGGAGTAATTCTTTGTCATTGACGTTGTTTCTGATTTTGCACATTTTTGTGATGACAGACCAAAGAAGAAGAAGTGAGCGTAATGCGTCAGGAGATCGCCAAACTTTCCAAGCTGAGGGAAGCAATCCAGAGGAAGTACCGCCTGCTGGAGGAACAGAAGATTGACGTGGAGCACCAGAGGGAGACCCTAAAAAACCAAATCACGGGGCTCGAGAGGGGTGAGAGGATCTGCATTGGGTTTTTATTTGCTGAGCATTTGGTATGAGCTTGCACTGACTGTACTGAAGGGCTCACCGGGGTGGAGTTGGGGGGACTACAGGGCTTTAAGTGGGATGAAAAAACTGGGGGGTCTCTCAAAGGGGCGTGGCCAATGTAATTAAGGTCGTGGCTTAAAACACATGAGCTAAAAATCTGTGCTCAGCATAGTGTGCCGCCCGACTTGTATTTTGTTGTTTCTGTCATTACATCCAGACATAGGATACAACAAGTAACATCATACCTACAAGAAGTTAGGACTGTTGGCTTTGTCAATAGTTGTTAGTTGCATAAGATAAATAAGCAGCAATTATGGCTTGTATATAATATTGAAAAAGCTTCCACTTAAAGCCCTGATGACACCACCACAATGTTGCTCCTTCTGAGTTACAAAAAGAGAAGGGAAATCCAAAGAGAAAATTTAAAGGATTTCCCTTCCCCAACAACGCTCACCTGGCATGACGTCATGCTGTAACCTCCACTAGTGAGAAGTAAGCAGTGTGAGCACGCGCACACGATGTGCCTGCTGTCACTGTAGTCCGGGAAAAAACGGAGCGCCTGTGCCAGGGCACAAAACAGGGCCCGATAGAGACCCGTTTCGAGGCCCCCTCTAAAAAACTGCGGTGCTCAGACCCGGTGAGACCCAGCCCACTTAAAGCCCTGGGGGACTAGGAGGGGAACTGGAAGGATAGGACGAAGGGGAGGGGGCTACCAAGATGGCCGGTAAAAGTTCTATGCAGTGCTGAAGCAGAGAGGTTTGAAGCCTGGTGTCAAGAGGTGTATTTTAGATTCACGTAGAACACGGATGTTCGCCCCTATGTTTGTAGTTAATAAGATCAACGCGCCCTTTGCCATGAACGTGCTGTTTCAGCTTCCCAGTTCTAAGGCCCCGCGTGTGTTTTGTACCTCAGGGCTGGACACTTCTAAGAGGCACGCGGAGCTGGACCGGAAGGCTATCGAGGAGCTCGTGAGAGAGCGAGACATTCTGAATAAGGTGAGTCCTTCTTCCAACGCTGCTGCTGGATACACGTGTTGCCTAGGAAACGCAGTAACCATAAGAAACTGGAGAAAGTCACTGCAGAGAGCAGATTCAAAGTTTATTCAGAACAAATAACTAGCACCCTAATTAACGAAATGAGCATGCACGTGCCAGTGCGCAGGAAATGGTCACCAGAGACACATACGGGTGGGCGTAGGAGTTCATGGGCAAAGAGTAGCTATTCGATAATGGCACGGGTCTCCTTTTTACGTGTTACAAATATTTTGTTTCTCCAAAGAATATTTGAATTGTTCTCGCTTTTGAACAGCATAAAGCAAACGGTAGTGAAGTGTTGTCGTTACAGATTCAACACTAAAAGATAAGTCTTCAGGATCAACTTAGTAAGAATTGTGGGCCTGGTGGAAAGAGCCGGTACCGTCTGTGAGCTCAACTTACAACGCAGGGCTTTATTCACAGAGCTTCTTGTATATTTATGTAAACTAACACATGCAAGTTTTCTTTTTTGTTAAAGAGTTGAGACATATTTCTGAATGATAAACTCTGGTTTTACACTGGTAAAATGATTTACTAGCACATACTGTTTTGTATGAGTAAATCTGCTTCCAAGGCTGGGTAGTAGGTATTCCAGGGCAGAAATAAGTTTGCAGTTTGGAAGCGCCCATAAAAATACTTGTTTTGTGAATTCACAAATATTTTCTTAGCCCACATTCCTGGACCATGTGCTACAAGTATTTAAACAAACATTGCCATGAAAAGCCATAGTGCATCCATCCTTGTCAGCAGAGTCCAGAAAACCATCCATGTGATTCGCAAGCGGGTACAATGAAAATATGTACTCGGTTGTCCAGGTGCCATAGGCTGGTAGAATTTTTTATGTGTGCCCCATCCCAGCAGTGCATAACCCTAACTACTCTCAAGTTCATGGTTCTCTGGAAGGCTGGGGTAACAAGCTCTTTTTTAAGGAAACTACAGAAACACTTGGTACCTTGCCAATCCAACCGTTGCGGCTCACATTCACACACGTGAAATAATGTTACTGAAAATCCTACATAATAACGTGTATTTGTAAAGCGCACGTTCACCCAGAAGGGTATCTTGGCGCTGAATAGCAGATGTTTATTGTTACCCAACCCAATGGTACTCACGTTATCGAACTCAGAAGGATGAAAGGCTGAGTGGACCCTCCGGGATTTGAACCTGTGACCATGAGGTCAAACACTGGCCCCTACAGTGGACATATATTAGCCCACTAAACTACCAGACCTTCAGGTGTTAATGCACAGAAGTGTGTATAACCTATTCTGGAGAAGAATGCCAGTAAATGTATGGGCGAGCTGGTGTTAGGACAGCCGCTCCTGAATCTGTTTAGTTTCAACTAAATATTGGCTTTGTCTTGAATTCTTGTTCAAAAAGTGCAATGCTTGTGTCAATGGCTGTGAGTCAATGTCGTGAGAAGATTTTAGTCCCTTGGGATCACACCATGTGCCAGAAACTCGCCCTGCTCCGTTAGCATGCCTGCAGCTATGACCCACAATTACTGCCTGAACAGGAATAGGTATTTCCATGTATCAGCAACTATTTTCATCCCTTTCACCTTGTGCCTGCTGACTACATGCTCCCATATGGATGGTGCCAGGCAACCTGCCAGATGATGACTGGGCCCTGGCTGACTGCCATGCTATCCAGCCCTTGTGTCCCTAGAGGTCCAGCCCATCCTTCAGGTGGAGGGATTTCTTTTCGCCTCCTTGCCACTTATGCCAGATTGGACAGGGCCAAGGCCCCCCAGAGCTGCCCCTCGAGCAGTGCCCCTCAGATACCTTACTCCTATCTTCTCTGTGACTGGTTCCCAACTAGCATTCTTTGGAGACCTCCAGACCTTACATAAAAATCACACTCTGCCACTCACACCAACCAGATCGCAGCAATCCTTGTCAAGCTTCCTGTTCTACCCAATAGCATGAATCTAATCTCGTCATTCTTCCTTTCTGAGTATAGATACATTTGTGAGATTCTGTTTGGGCCTCCCAACCTGTACCTTGCTTAGGGCTCTTCAGGACATAACATCAGCTGCGATTCGGCTAGGCTGTCTATACTCCCGCAGACGTACGTGCTATTGAATAGATCCCCTTAGACCGATGATGAAGCTTTCATTCATACATGCAGACATTAGTTACCATAACTTGTGCACACATGTATCGAAGCGAGTATCAATAGCCAGCATCAGTCCCCACATGACACAGTCATCCAACTACATACATGTATAACAAGCATCCAATTCATATTACAGACTTCACAGGCACAGTCCTCTGCCTGCATAACTAAGTACCTATCTTGAATACTCATAGCTGCAACACTTTTAAACTCCTGCTTTAAGGACAAGTGCCATGAGTCACTTTTCATTGTTGAGTAGGACTCATGCTCCTTCCTTGTAGTTAGCTGTGCTTACACTTTTCTCGTGGTGTCACAGTGACCAATACCGGCATCTTTAGTCCTATAAATGAGTCCAGTCACCAACCTGACCTGCGTACACCTGGAGCAGAGACAGAGTAGACACCAGTTCTTCTTCAATGCTCCATCCTCAAAGCTTTGTTGTATTTTCCTTCCAGTGATCGGACCCTAAGCAGCTATGTACAGGGTCAACTACAGCATCTCGTCAGGCACATGTCCAGTCTGAGGGCCCTAGCTTAATCTGGACTTGTACAGCAGCAGGCTGCCCTTCTCACCCGCCCGAGCTCAGAGGATCGGATGCTTTATCTGCAGACAGCATCACCTGAGCAGGGTGCACACCAAGCAACCATATTATCCCAGCAGCAGGCAGACCAGTAGTGATCTCTATTCTGGAGCCCTGTCTATGTGACAGTTACATTCCTCCCTTGGACAGGGTAGCATTGTCTGTGGTGCTAACCTGTACAGGAGCAAATGTGTGCATTCCAGGGACATAACCAACATCATACATGAACAATCATAGTGTCTGCAACTTGTTCAGCAGAGTCCAGGAGAACCTGCATATAAGTCTTACTCTGGTGCAATGCATTATGTACAAAGCAGACTGGGTGCTGTATTCTAGACTTTTATTTACATATCCCCAGGGCACAGAGTCCTAAAAAAAGGAGTGGGCCAACTAATTAAGTTAGTCAGTATGCAAGTGACAGCGTGGCGCATGACATCTCATTGTCATGACATCGCACGTGGCATCACAGGAAGTGGCATCACAACCCATGATTTCACATGAAGTGACATCACAAGAAGTGACATCAGAGCTTAAGACCTCACACAGATGTTTAGCAGGTATATAATGAGTACATTACAATGTTTAACAAATTAGATATTGCTTCATGGTTGTGCCAATAAAGTGACCGAACACTGACGCAAAATCTGGGCCTCAATTTATACATTTATTTTTTAAAACCCTGCCACAAAGAAATTGGCAACAAGGAGAAATGTGACAGTAAACCTGTTCTGCTTAATTGTCTGCAAAGTCTGCATTTTGAAATATGTTATGGGGTTAAGGCACCTGCTGCTGTGTGCCAACTAAATCTCAGGGGATAATAATAAGGGTAAGATAACTTTGGAGGTTAAGGTATTTGCTGGAGAGATCTGTGTTTTGTCAAGTTCCAGTTTAGAATCAAAGCACATCATGTAACACTCAGATGATAGATTTTTATTTTATGTAGGTGGGTAAGCGGGTTACTGCTTTTAACACAAAGATCCTTTCATAAATTGTAATCCTTCTAATATAGCACAGTGAGCTATGAAGGACATGTGATTCCTACACATTGTAACCTTCACTGTCTTATGTAACACATCCTGTACATTGATTCACACACATTTTGTCAATGTATAATGTGTACTTGTGACACCCTGCATTGGGATTAGTCGCTCTAGCTATAGCGCTATAAAAGAAAAAAACAAAATAGTGGTATTTAAATTGTTATTTGTGTACATTTTGGGACAGACCAACACATCTGACACTTTTACAGTGCATGCATATCTCTTATATACAGGGACTGAACAAAGTCAAAAGCATTTCTCTTGTAAGTACCTGTGAAGTGATAAGCTGAGAGCCTTTGTGTCCCCTCCATTGCATCTAGGTGTGAGGCTCCTGCCTGCTCCCAGCCAGGATCCTCCAACAAAAGGAGACCTGATGGCCCCTTAACTTTGGCCTTTGTTATGTGCCCAGCTAGAATCTGATAAGCCCCTTCCTCGCCTGCACGTTGGTGCTCTGAACGAAAGCAGACAATGTGTAGGCGCTGCTGAATGTGTCCCGGTGTCTGAAAATCACACCAGGACAAATTTATCATATTTCTGTGGGGCCCAATCTCTTGGCACGGTAGATGGCGTCCACCCTCTGAAAAGAGTGGGTAGATGCCGTCTACCTGCACACACCCCCAAAGTTTACTGCTACTGCCAAGCCACAGCAAAAGCTCCGCTTCCAGCAAGCAACAGCATTGAAAATGCTCTTGCTTCCTGGAAGCGGAGCAGAATTGCTTTCAGACACAGGGAGCTGCCTTTCCAGCAGCTCCCTATGTCTGAAAGCAATGCTGGCTCTTGCAGGAGGCTGGGAGCCGGCAGGGACCGCGGGGGCCTTCAGGCTCCCCCCACGGTCCCACTGGAGAGTGGTAGAGGCAGACTCTTGAAGCAGGGCTTCTGCAGCATTCCTATAGAGATGCTTTAGCAAGGAGTGCAGGAAAACAATCTGCACCTCAAAATCTTTTAACTGTACTGCATGTAGTGCAAGAACAATATATGGTGCCGAGAATAAAATCCAAAACCTGGGGCAGAAATATTGGAGGAACATTGTAAAAAAAAATGTCACCAGTAGAAAAAACTGAAAAGTTTGTAAGTGGCCATTTGCCAGAACAGTAAAACACCAAGAATAAACCAAATGCCCAAATCCTCCTCCAAAAATCACAAAAAACGGTTCTTGTGAGAACCTTCAACAAAAATCAAAGAGTTTATCTTTATTAACTCACAAGACCTACACGAAAGCTCGTGGTGAGTCAAGCACATGGCTTGTGACCATTTCATGCTCTATACTGTTGAAACTATGCACAGCGGGGGATGGCTTAACATAGCAGTTCAGGTGGAGGGCGTGGCCTTTATTAAGGTCCATTGGTCTATCCCCCTTGCGTATGTACCTGAAGGCCATGCACAGAGGGGGTTGGCTGCCCTGCAGGTAACCCTTACTATGCATGGCCAAAGGCCTTGTGTAACTTCAGTTGGCTGCCTGCATTGGGATTGTTGCAGTGCCTAGCCAAAGTCAAGGGCTTGCTGTTAAGCCCTGCTGCTTATGGCGAAAGGTCTTCAACAATAAGGGCGGCCACCTTTGGCATATCAGGTGTGGAGCCTGGCCAAAGTCCATGCTCTGCAGTATATTCCCTTTGTGCACCGCCAAAGGCCACTCATGTTGTAATTGGTGCGGAGCCTAGCAAAAGTCCAGGTGCTTCAACAAGCCCCACTGTGCAGGCCTTGCACATTTATTTGCTAGCCTTGGACCACGAGGATTGGATGATGTCCCTGGGCCTTCAGGCTGCATACTTTCACGTATCAGTCCTGCAGACTCACAGGGACTCTGATTTGTGATGGGATCAGACCACTTCCAATTCACTGTCCTGCCTTTCAGCTTAATATTGGCCCTTGTGTCGTCTGCCCGTGGCTGGGGATATGCAGGCAGTAGGGTGAACTGAAGAGAATACTAAAGTGGATGTGGCAGGAAATGACAGATGGAAAGCAGTAATATCACTTCCTGTAGCGCATGATGATGGGAAATACAGTGATGTCACTTCCTGTAGAGATGGATGATTAAAAATCTGTAGAAGACTTCCTGTTGAGGTGGATACTGGAAAATGAGGTACATCTGCCTGTTTTTTTCTTTTAAAGATAGTTTTGGTTGGAAACCACTGATATAACTTCCTGGAGCGGTAGATGCTGGGAAATGCAGTGATGTCACCTCCTGTAGGGATGGATGATGGGAAATCTGAAGATGGCTTCCTGTTGAGATGGGTGCAGGTGAAAATTACTGTTCCAACCCTGATGGATCTGAGACGTTCAGGCCTCTTGGCATCTTGCAACCTGCTGGTGCCTCATCATGCGTAGCCCTTCAGTGAACCCAGCACTGGGTACACCTTCCAATTAAGAACCATGGGGCATATTAGCAAGACCGGCGATAAAATTATCGCCGTTTTAGCGGCAGGAAACTGCTGCTAAAACGGCGATAATGGGCTTGCTAATATGCGTTATAGAATTCCAATAGAAGGCCAGGTTAGATGTCCTGCACATCTAACCTGGGCTTCTATTGGAATTCTATAACGCATATTAGCAAGCCCATTATCGCCGGTCTTGCTAATATGCCCCCATGTCCCTGGCCTGCAACAGACCATTATCCACACTCCCTCGCCTCGGGAAGTCACAGTGGTGACAGATTCGTCATGAAGATACAAAAGGTATGCTGTTCCTAATATCGAGACAAGGGAAACTTGGTTTTATGTGGTCATGAAGTGTAGGAGGATGAGGATTCCTCCTCTTGGAATATAGGGCCCTCACACACCCGGCAAGGTGTCATGCTTCATCATATGGGCTGCTCCTCGTCAGGTCGGCGCTGCAATACCTGACGGGCTCCCTATGAGGGGCTCTTTGGCGGAGATCTTTTATTCCAAATGCCGTTTGGTGCCGTGGGGGTGAGGGGCCTAATTAGTGTAGATGAAGGTGTGGAGGTGTATAACCTGAAAGAAATTTTAAAACGGGTAAGGGAGTACCAGCGAAGACTATTTTAATCAATGGGTCTCCCACCCTGATTAAAAGAAACAAAAGTGCATGTCTGAGATTATGTCTCAGGTAGGGCGCTCTATTGTGCGGTCAACATGTTTCTCGCCTGGTAGTTAAACACTCTGGTGGCGATTCGTCAGGACCTAATAAAATCAAATCTATCTACACGTGGGTGGTTGTATGGTGTGATCTACCCTTTTAAATCAACCTAACACATGCTATGTGTAGTACCTGATAGCATATGACCAACCCTAGTTGTGTTTCTCTATCTACTTCATCGATACCCGGCAGGTATCTCACAAGGAATTTCGTTGTGTGGTTTTGCAAAGTCCGCAAAAGGCCGGCCGACCTACCCTCTTCTGCCGGGATCTCAGACATGCGCCTTTGTTTCTTTTAATCAGGGTAGGAGACCCATTGATTAAAATAGTCTTCGCTGATAATCCCTTACCTGTTTTAAAATTTCTTTCAGGTTATACACCTCCACACCTTCATCTACACTAATTAGGCCCCTCACCCCCACAGCACCAAACGGCATTTGGAATAAAAGATCTCCGCCAAAGAGCCCCTCATAGGGAGCCCGTCAGGTATTGGAGCACCGACCTGACGAGGAGCAGCCCATATGATGAAGCATGACACCTTGCCGGGTGTGTGAGGGCCCTATATTCCAAGAGGCGGAATCCTCATCCTCCTACACTCCATGACCACATAAAACCAGTTTTCCCTTGTCTCGATATTAGGAACAGCATACCTTTTGTATCTTCATTATTGTTAGGGCATGTATGCTGGACCTGTCTAAAAAGCCCTCAGTCCCTCCTTTGTGATTGGACAGATTCGTCATCCCATGGTTGACGATGTTATCTGGATGATCCACAGATCAGAGACCTCTGATCTCCAGTAGAGAATCTTCATGACATAAATCTGCTGGAACTATGTGCCATTTGGCTGACCCTGTAGGTCTTTCTGCTTCCATCAATGGTAGGTCAATCCGGGTGCTAACAGGAAACATGATAGCCATGTTGTACTGCAGCTAACAGGGCGGTGTGGGGTTGCAGGCCCTCTGTCTGGAGGAACTGAGATTGTGGCCCTGGCTGGCACTTTACTGGTCAGTCGGTCATATGGTGGGATCCCTGTGTAAAGTTGGATGAACTTAACAGGTGTATTTTTGCTCACCATGTGTGACATCTGCTCCTAACGTTTGCTCAGGGTGCCTTTGTACACTGGGGTGAGCCCTACAACTTTTTGGCCCCTCAAAAACACTCTATGCCTAGCATTTTGTGCTCTACACCTTTCCCTCTTGAGGGTCTCTATGAGACATGTTCTGCTATCTGTGGGATTTTGGCCCACTGTACTTATTTCTACCTCTACCCCTGATCCCACGACTGCTGGAGTATGTCCAGCAGGACCACATACGGCTAATTTTGATAACCCTAGATTGAGCCCAGATGGTATGGTACTTCGACCTCCTGATTTTAATGCCCCTTTCATCCTTTTTAGGTCGAGCCTAGCGCAGCGTGCATGCGCTGCTCTAGGAGATGACCTTTTGGAATCGGTCTGCACTTTTGTAACACTCGTGCGTGTGGCGGCATCCACCTTGCGGGAGCGAGCAGCGGCGTGCAGGTGCCATCTGTTTCTAATTAGCGTGGCCGCGCTCGTTTGTTCTTGTCATATGCCCCATTCTGTGTCCTCGCTTGGCTGGTGCCCCTCTCACATACTTCCTTCCCTGCTGCTTGTTTTTCTAAGCCACAAACAAAGTGAACTTTGTGTCTTAATTGGCATTTTTTTGCATTAGTTTCGCGGATATTCCCACATCTTTATGTGGAAAGGAGTTTAGCGTTTTTGGGAGAAAATTAGAAAGTTAAGGAGGGAATGGAGTCATCTTGAAGTTATTAAACAGTACTCAGACAATAATATTGACATGTTTATTATCCGACCGAGTGCATGATTTCCCCGGGGTGGTACATTGAAACAACCTGATTATTTCAGGTCTGACACAAGCCGGCTGCTTTGATTGAAATTGGTGTGGGAGAATGTGCGCTTCCGGTCTTTTGTGATTAGTGGGTTAATGCGCAAGCTGCGGAGGTCCGTGTGCAAACCAGGGGCAGGTTCTAAACCGTTAACCGTATGAACCTTCTATCATTCTGAAATTATTACAATGAGTTCCGTTGAGTTGGGTAAAAAACATCTGTTATATAGAGCGCTGTGAAGTCGCGAGACGAGCTGCATGCGCACAAACAATACAAACGTGTCTTCCTGCTGCCTTTCCATGTCTACAGGCTGAAACGCAGCCTTTTGACTTTTAGTATTGATTTTTCGCAGTAGGTTACTTTAGTTTTACCTAAATCTCAAGAGCAAGATAATGACGCCAGTAATAAAGCGTAAAATGTGCCGAACATCACACGTTGTCTCAGCCGGGAATGCAAGACTTCCAGCTCAGCTTCTTAATAATGACTCTTTGCCAGTTTTATTGTTTCGGTTTGTATTTGTAAAGCGACAATGCGCTGCCTTTCCAGAGTGAATCCAGGAGCAGCTAACTGATTAAAAAGTGTGCTGAAAATCACACATTGTGTCAAGGTGGAAAGCCCGATGTCCATCTCCTCTCCTTAGCAATGACAATGTGCTCATTTTATTTATGTATTTTACAAAACACCGACACGCCACCTTAGAGCCGCTTCAAAGCGCTTAAGTGGCATTTGTATTTCATTAGACCGCCCATATGGGTCTTGTCTTATCGGCCCCTTCAAGATGTGTTGCTGTGAAGAACTATAGCTCCCGGGGCCCGAGCAAACGCTTAAAGTTTAGGAATATTTCACAATCCTCTCTTCAGAATTCAGAGAGAAAGAGATGGCTTCTTGGGAAACATATTTAGACAATTGTGCTGTAAAGTGAACGATTTGACCACATTTTGGAAACGTTGGGCACTATATATTCAAGGTTTTTCTCCTTTGCAAACTCTAAGCAGTGCGAAGTGGCAAGAGTTGCAGAGAAGAAGACACGTGCAGTGCACCCGAGCAACGTTGCGTTTCGCAAATCTCTTTACGAGTTTCATTGTCACCACAGTGATTCCGCCGCAAAGGGGGTTGCACGGGGCGTACCGCACTGGCGCACCTACGCCTATGGAACAGATACTGCACCAAGGCAGGAATTGCACGGTATGTGTTTGCACACATGCAAAACATTTGCGAAGTGGTTAGCACCTGTGTGAACAGGGACATCTTAAGGATTTTGGGGACTGGGGGCCAAACGTATTCTAGGGGCCCCTGTTCAGGACAGCTTTGAATTTATGATCCATTTTCAGCTCTTTCATGCCCTCTTTGGCCAGGTCACTGACAGTGCACAGGCACACTCCTCCAAATTCTAAATATGTTTACATCTAATATCTGTTGGATAGTGACGTGTTTTCAATATTGTAACACAGCAGCAGCTCAGGAATATTACTGCAAATAATCTCTGTGACACCCTCCCGTGCCTCATATAAGAGATCCTGTTTTGATCTAAAATATTTTTTTTTTATGGATGCTGCATGCAACATAAACACAACATTTCTCTGCAAAATGTCTGCAAAAGAATCTCACACATCACCCGCATTAAAAATAAATGAAAGGAAAATGGTATTTAAAATAATCTGTTTAAGAATTATTCAAGGTCATCAGGGCAAGACTCTGCAGGACAGAGCTGGCTCTATCAGGGCCCCCCCAGAAAGCCTGGGGCCCTGGGCCAGAGCCCACTTTTCCCATGCCTTAAAAACGTCTCTGTGTGTGCGTGTCCAGAGCATAGTTACTTAGGCTGCGACTGGTCTGCTCTAAATAACAGTGACCGACTGGGTAAGGCCTGCTCCTCAATATGTGGAAAACCAAATATCAAAACAAGCGGCAGGCCTGAGTGACAGCAGCAGACCAGGATGCTTATGTGGAATATCATATAAGTGAGAATAGTGTCAGAATCACTTATCCACTCACTCATCCACCTATACAGTCCTCTCAGTGACTTAAGCAACCGTTCCACAGGTCTGCCTAGAACCTACATGTCACCCAGAATAACGTGCTGCATGGCTAAAAACTTATAAGGTCCCAAAGGCTAGACCTATTGGCTATGCCAATGCTTGTTTTTGTTTTCTGATCAGCTCTCATTATTTAAGTTTCTGGTTGTGCTGCATTTGTAGAAGGGCTTTCACTTAATTTTACCCCTGCTTACTTTATTATTCCAAAGTAGGACCTTAATTTGGTTTTGACCTTTTTTGATGTGTGCTCTCTTCTAGCCTCATTAACTTGAAAACAATATTTCTTATTGCCATCACGTCTGCATGTTGCATCTGCAAGCTGTAGACCTTTATAGTCCAGCCTCCATATATGCTGTGTGTTTCCCTGACAAGCTTGTACTCAGAACCTTCACATCCTTTTATTCAAAAGTGGTGCCACCTTTCCAAGTGGGGCAGTCCATCACAGTCTCTGTGTTTTTTTCTCCAACTTGTTCATCTGAAGAGGGAGGTGACTCAGGACCAGTTGAATGCAGGCCATGCACTAGGTTTCTACATTGATAGGACTAAGAAGTACCGTATTGATGATCAATTGCTTGTTGTGTTTGCTGGTGTGAAGAAAGGAAAGAGTTCAAAACAGACCTTGTTGGATTAGATGTTCTCTGCATCAATCTGTCTTGACCCAAAATGATCCTCTTGAGGGCCTTAGGGCTAATTCCACCAGGGTGCAAACCTCCACTATATCCCTAGTTCAGGGTGTTCCGGTCTTGGACATCTGCAAGGATGCCACATGGGCATATGTCCATACTTTTACCAAGCACTACTGCATAAATGTTCAGGTCCACAGGGAGGATAATGTTTCTGACTTAGTTCTGCAGGACTTCTTGGTGTAAGTCCACTACTCAGACCACCTCCTTGAAGAGACCATTGGTTTGCTACTATTACATAAGGTGCAGAATCTATGGTTAGAATTACCCATTAGATAAATGAGATACTTACCTGTAGGAAGTAGGATCTGCTTTCATGGTTTCATGGTTACCCCCACTAACCCATTAGATAAATGAGATACTTACCTGTAGGAAGTAGGATCTGCTTTCATGGTTACCCCCACTTTTTGCTGGTGTCAGTATGTTTTATTTTAGGAGTCTGACTGGGATCCTGGTAAACAGGACCCCAGTCACAGTGCTTCCTCCCTAAATTTGACATGATAAGTACTTCTGTACCTCCACAATTGGCTACTGGTGTACCCCTATAAGTCTCTGGTATATTGTCCTGAGGTACCCTGGGCAAAGGTACCCCAGGAGTCTCCCATGGGCTGCAGCATGCATTATGCCACCCATGAGAGACCACTCAAACAGTGACTACAGGCCTGCCATTGCAGCCTGTGTAAGCTGGTGCTAGCAACACTTATGACAGATGTACGTTTTCATATAACTGAGGTCACTACACTTAAAACCTATAAGTCACTCCTAAGGCAGGCCTTTCAATACTGAAGGCAGGGTGCTGGCTTAGAAGTGTGTGGGTGCCCCTGCATGAGCAGGACACCCCTAAAAACCCCTGAGTCAATTCTCCAGGCCTTGTAAGTGCGGTCAGCCATTTTGATACATATAGTGGCCATCCGTCATTACGCGATGGCTAACTATATAGTGGCTGTGCCAAATCTGGGCATGTTTGGTATCAAACATATCTGAAAGAAACACATAGTGATAGATTCCTTACCTTAGAATATCCCCAGGCGTCAGACTGTATCCGGAAAGTTTTCGTCAGCAGTACCCCTGCGCGTCGGTAGGTGGCGTCGTGCGGCTCCTCGTCCGTCGTTGGCGTCGTGGTCGCCGAGATGACGTCGCGGGCGATACTTAACGCCGCCCACGCGCGCTGACGTCAGTTCTTTCTTTTTCCGCGCCAGCAAGCGCAGATCCGGGAAGAGCAGGAATCCCCAGTCAATTTTTGACTGACTTTTTGAGACTTTTGTCTTCATTTTTTCATCGAGTCTTCGACTTCTAAGGTGCAGTTAGGATGCCCGGTTTCAAGTCCTGCGGGGATTGTCACCGCATGATGTCGGTGACGGACCCGCACCGTGTGTGTCTTTTCTGCCTGGGGCGCGACCACGACCCCAAGTCGTGCTCCGACTGCCGGGCCATGGCGCCGAAGACTTTGCGGGAGCGGTTTCGAAAGTTGCTGGAAGCCCGGCAGTCGGCTCCGCGCCGTTCCAGGTCCCGGTCCAGAGGGAGGTCGAGGTACCGTGCGCGGAGTCATCACCATTCGTCGGGATCCAAGTCTTCGCACTCAGGGTCAGGTAAGGCGAAGCACAAGAAGTCGAAGAAACGCCATCGTTCTCGGACTTCCCCTCACCGGTCGCGCAATGCGGCTGAGGGTATGGGTGGTGCCACCCCCGCGGCTCCGGCGCAGTCCATGGAGTCGCCGCCCGACTACCCGCCCTTCCCGGGGTCGTCGGCGTCTCCGGCCCAGATGCAGGTGTTCCTTTCTGCCATGGCTCGCCTCTTTGGGCCGTCGGGTCCTGCCGGAGCGCCTTCGGGCCCTGCGGTCCCGCATGGGTGTCCTCGCGTTTCCTCACCGGCGGCTCCGGCCCCGGCGCTGCTGTCGGCTCCGGCCACGGCGCCGCAGGACACCCTTGGATCCAGGCCTGGATCCCGGTCGACGCCGGTTGACCTCGTTACGCCTCCACCGACGTCGACCCCACCGGCACTGATCCTGACGCCACCCGCTCCTCGGGACAACGTCGACCTCAGTTTCAGCCCAGAGGTGGACATGGCGCCGAGCCGGTGTCGATCGATGCCGTTCTCGACCCTGCTTGGGGATTTTTATCCCCATGTCCCTGCTCCTTATTTTCGGCCTGTTGAACAGCCTGAGGAGCAAGGGGAGGACTGGGAGGGGTCTGAGGACCCACTCGCGGCAGCCTGCAAGTCTGAACAGGACTGGGCTGAGGAATTGGGTGACGCCAGTGGTCTGGATACCTCACCAGACCTTGGCATGCTGTCTCCTCCTACTGTGGCTACGGAGGAGGGCGCCAGTTATGCAGTGGTGTTGCGTAGGGCGGCCGAGGCCCTACACCTCGAGCTCCCTACTGTGGCCGTCGGGACTAACCTCCTGACAGAGGTGCTTCAGCCAGCAGCTACTTCTGCGGAGCCGCTGCTTCCTTTCAATGAAGCCCTCTCTGACGTTCTTTTGGGCACTTGGTCCAGGCCCACCACAGGGGCTCCTGTGGATAGGAACATGGCCCGACGCCATCGCCCAGCTCCGGATGACCCCATTTTCCTCTCCCAACACCCCACTCCCGAGAACTTGGTTGTCCAAGCCTCTGCTTCCCCAACCGCCTTCCCTTCCGCACCACCGGATAGGGAATCCAAGAAGCTGGATCAGTTTGGGAAGAAGATTTTCTCTTCCACCAGCTCTGCGCTGCCGTCCGTGAACACTGCATGCCTCTTGGGCCATTATTCCCACTCTCTGTGGGATACGGTGGCGAACGTGCTGCCCCAGTGTCCGGAGGAGGCCCGGCCTGCTCTCGCCCAGGCTGTTGTAGAGGGGAGAGACGCAGCAAAGTTCATGATCCGTTGTGGCCTAGACACCGCCGATTCACTGGGCAGATCCATTGCAACGACGGTGGCGGTTCGCCGTCACTACTGGTTGAGGACCACTGGATTTTCGGGGATGTCCAAAACACCCTTATGGACATGCCCTTTGATATCCGTCGCCTCTTCGGCGACAAAGCGGACAGCGCGTTGGAGAGGTTTAAGGACTCACGGGCTACGGCCAAGTCCTTGGGTCTCTCGGCAGTCCGCCCTCCTCCGCCTTCCGCTTTTCGCTCCTTTCGTTGCACAGGAAGGGGCGCCGAGCAGCGTTCGCAACAGAGCAACAGGCCGGCGCAGCAATCATCCCAGCGCGGCCGCGGACGCGGGTTCCGCCGTGGCAGACAAAGGGGCCAGCGGGCGGGTCAGTCCACCACCACCCCGGCCACCACTGCCTCCAAACCTTCCTAGTCCGAACTTTCAGGCCCATAAAACGCCAGTGGGCGGCAGGCTCCGCCATCACCTCCCCCACTGGCGCACCATCACTTCGGACAGGTGGGTTTTAGAGATAGTCCGGAGGGGCTACTCCCTCCCCTTCGAGACTACCCCCCCCAGCCATGCCACCTCAATACCACCGCATGTCGGGGGATCACTTGGTGCTTCTTCAGCAGGAAGTTGCGGCCCTCTTGGCCAAGGGGGCCATCGAGCGCGTTCCGACGCACGAAGTAGGTCGTGGTTGTTATTCCCACTACTTTGTGGTGCCCAAGAAGGACAAAGGCCTGCGTCCTATCTTGGACCTCCGGAACGTCAATCGCTTCCTCCGCAAAGAGAAGTTCAAGATGCTCACTCTAGCTCAGGTCTTGTCTGCTCTCGACCCACAAGACTGGATGGTGGCGCTGGACTTGCAGGACGCCTATTTCCACATCCCCGTCCTGCCAGCCCACAGGCGTTACCTACGGTTCATGGTAGGCCACGAGCACTTTGTTTACCGTGCTCCCCTTTGGCCTTACCAGCGCCCCTCGGGTGTTCACCAAGGTGATGGCGGTGGTCGCAGCTCATCTGCGCAGATTAGGGGTCTCAGTCTTCCCCTATCTCGACGACTGGTTGTTGAAGGCGGGCTCGCCCCAGACAGTCGTCTCCCACCTCCAGACTACGGCCGACCTCCTGCACTTGCTGGGGTTCTCCATCAATGTGCCAAAGTCGCACCTGATTCCCTCCCAGAAGCTCCTCTTTATCGGAGAGGTTCTGGATACGGCGCAGTTTCGGGTCTATCCTCCCGAACAGCGAGTCCGGGATATTCGGGCTCTGATTCCCATCTTTCAGCCCTTGTCCCGGGTTTCGGTCAGAGTGACTCTGAGGCTACTGGGCCTCATGGCCTCCTGCATCCTGCTGGTCAATCATGCCAGGTGGCATATGCGGGCTCTGCAGTGGGACCTAAAGTTCCAGTGGGCGCAGCATCAGGGAAACCTGTCCGGTCACGTCCAGATCTCGGAGGGCACTGCACGACAATTGCAGTGGTGGCTCACGAACCGGCATTGGGTCGACGGCAGATCCCTCTCCCTTCCCCAACCGGAGTTCACAGTGGTGACGGATGCGTCCCTCCTGGGATGGGGCGGCCACATGGGAGAGGCTGAGATCAGAGGCCTCTGGTCTCCGGCGGAGTCCCGGCTCCATATCAACCTTTTGGAGCTGCGGGCGATCAGGCTTGCACTAAAGGCATTCCTTCCCTCTGTCAAGGGGAGAGTAGTGCAGGTGTTCACAGACAACACCACTGCCATGTGGTGCTGCAACAAACAAGGTGGGGTGGGGTCGTGTACCCTCTGTCAGGAGGCTCTGCATCTCTGGACATGGCTGGAACATCAGGGCATGTCCCTGGTGGTCCAACACCTGGCAGGTTCTCTGAACGCCAGGGCGGACGAACTCAGCTGCAGGTGCATGCTCGATCACGAATGGCGTCTTCACTCGGAGGTGGCGCAAGGTCTCTTTCAGCAGTGGGGAGAGCCTTGGTTAGATCTATTCGCCACCGAAGAGAACGCGCAATGTCATCAGTTCTGCGCGTTGGAATTTCCAAGGCAGCACTCGCTCGGCGACGCTTTTCGTCGCGAGTGAAGTTGCGGTCTGTTGTACGCCTTTCCGCCTATACCACTTCTGCCCAGAGTGCTGAAGAAGATCAGGCGCGACCGGGCCCAAGTCATTCTTGTGGCTCCGGACTGGGCTCAAAGAGTATGGTATCCCAAGCTACTCAGTATGAGCATCGACCCCCCGATCCGCCTGCCTCTTCGGGAGGATCTTCTGTCGCAGCAGCAGGGGACGGTCCTCCACCCGAACCTGTCCAGCCTCCACCTCTTTGCGTGGAGATTGAGCGGCGGCAGTTGATTCCCTTTGACTTGCCTCCTGAAGTTTGTGACGTTATTCTGGCAGGCAGGCGTCCCTCTACTAAAGTGGTATACGCCTGCAGGTGAAACAAATTTGTGGCATGGTGCACAGCAAAGGCTGTGGATCCCCTTTCTGCCCCTCTTTCTGAAGTACTACTGTTCCTTCTTTCTTTGGCCCTGCAGGGCTCTGCTCTGGGCACTATCAAGGGCTACCTTTCTGCTATTTTGGCCTTTCTCAGGCTCCCTGATCAGCCCTCTCTTTTCAAGTCCCCTGTTGTAAATAGATTTCTTAAAGGCATTACACACCTTTTTCCTCCTATTCCTTTCGTGATGCCTCAGTGGGACTTGAATCTGGTTCTGACATACTTGATGTGCGCTCCCTTTGAGCCTCTTCACAACTGTCCTCTTCTTCTCTTGACATTGAAGACTGCCTTCCTGGTGGCCATCACCTCCGCTCGGCGGGTGAGTGAGCTCCAGGCTCTTTCTTGTAAGCCTCCTTTCCTTTCAGTCCATCCGGACAAGGTTGTGCTCAGGCCCCGTCCTTCCTTTTTGCCAAAAGTGGTTACGGCCTTTCACATTGGGCAGACTATTACCTTGCCCAACTTCTTTCCGCCTCCGCATCCTTCCAGAGAGGAAGAGAGGCTCCACCGTCTGGACCCAAAACGTGCGCTCTCCTTTTATCTTAACCGCACACAGCAGTTCCGGGTGGATGACCAGCTCTTTGTTGGCTACGTTGGCACCAAGAAAGGTCGGGCGGTACACAAGAGAACTATCTCCCACTGGGTCGTCTTGTGCATCAAAGCCTGTTACTCTTTGGCTAAAAAAGAACCTCCGGTGGGGCTGCGTGCTCATTCCACCAGAGCTACTGCAGCCACTACTGCATTGGGACGTGGTGTCCCCCTGCAAGACATCTGTCAGGCAGCCACGTGGGCCTCGCTGCACACGTTTACCAAGCATTATTGCCTGGACAGCCAAGTCCGTAGAGACGGCTTCTTTGGCCGTTCTGTTCTCCGTGACTTTCTGGTGTGATCTTAGTTCGCAGACCCACCACCGGGGTTGGTATTGCTGGGGTATCTATTCTAAGGTAAGGAATCTATCACTATGTGTTTCTTTCAGATGGACAAGTTACTTACCTTCGGTAACGATATATCTGTAAGAAACATTAGTAGTGATAGATTCCTTACCGCCCCACCCATCCTTCCCGTTCTGCGAACTGATTTCTAGGGATAAGGTCATCCCTTTCAGGGCCCTAGTTTCTATGCACCAGTGGTCAGTATCTTGCATGGCTCTGCGTTCCTGGCGCGGAAAGTCGTGTACAGAACTGAAGTCAGCGCACGTGGGCGGCGTCTAAGTAGCGCCCGCGACGTCATCTCGGCGACCACGACGCCAACGACGGACGCGGAGCCGCACGACGCCACCTACCGACACGCAGGGGTACTGCTGGCGAAAACTTTCCGGATCCAGTCTGACGCCTGGGGATATTCTAAGGTAAGGAATCTATCACTACTAATGTTTCTTACAGATATATCGTTACCGAAGGTAAGTAACTTGTCCGTTGGAATCGTACCCCAACACCGTTACTGGTGTTGGAGTTTGGATTCCATGGACTCGGGGGCTCCTCCGGTAAGCTCCCAGTACTCCCGGTAACAGCCTTCCAGGGTCTGCCAGCAAGCTAGTGCTGCTACCGACCCCAGACACGATTCTGCCCTCCTGCTTTTGAGCTGAGTTCAAGCAGGGGAAGGTAGAACAATAGGTCTCCTGTCACAGGGAGGTGTTAGCACCTCCCACACATGACTTAGTTTATTGGGCTGGGGTGGGGGCGCTTTCCAGCGCCACCAGACTGCTTTGAAGGGCACATTTGGTGCCCTCCTTGCATACTCCAGTTGGAACCAGTTCTGGGAGCCCTTGGCTCCCGCTCTGGTGTGACACTTGACAAGGGACATGGTAGTATCCTCTCCTCTGTCCAGCCCCTCCTCTGGGCGGGACCCCTGAGTCGTCCTAACCCCTTTCTTAGGGTATAAAAGGGCTTACCTGTGGGTGGGTCCTCAGATTCGTCGTGGGCGAGACTCAAGCCAGAAACCATGTCACTCTTCAACCGTCTGGACACTTGGACTTCGCTGGACTTCGCCTGGAACCGAGACTGCACCAAGGAAGACTCCTGCTGTTCCTGGTCTCACTGTTCTGCAAGTCTTCTTCGTTGTCTGTGTCTGTGCTTCTTCCAGGATCTTCAACAGACATGTGGACATCAAGGACACCCAAAGTAATCTCCCTTGGATTGAAGGAGTCCCTCCCCTGCATTTGCAGACACCGCAACGAAGCTGACCGGTCTGCTGCTCCTAATGTCCCGGGGTCTTCGAAAGGCTCAGCAACACAGGTGGTGGTTCTGCAACTCCCACGAGGCCTGACCTGTCCTCTCTGCAATTCTGAGGCCAGTATTCCTCGTTGGAACCGCTGGGACTGAACCGCTGTGCACCAGGCAACTTGCTGTTGCCAAGGCTTGTTGGCTCTGCACTCCAGAGATCTTCGGGCTACAAGAAGCTCCAGCATCCAGCATCTCCTCCTGCCAAGATCAGCATCCTCACCACATCCTCTGCACCGGGAGCCTTCATCTTTGGTGAGCTGCTCGAGGTACTCTTGCGACTCCTTTGCCGTTGGCCTGTGGGTCCACTCGAGGTTCTTCTCCTGCTTCAGTGGGCTCCCCTGCTTGCTCAGGGCCTGCTCTGACTCTCCTGCTTGTGGTGAGTCCGTTGGTCCTTGCTGGTCCCAACGTTGCTCCTTCTTCTCTTTCCACGGCTGTTGCAGTTGTCATGGCTTGTTGGTGCTCCCGCTGGACACCAACCCCCTGGTTCTCAACTTCCGACGTGGGACAGCTCGTGCATGGCTCCTGGTGTTCCTCAGCATCTCAGTTCTCCACAGCTGCAGCGACAAGGTCACTGTCAACTCCTTTGAACCGTCCGTCATCGGTGGGCATTTCTCTTCTGTGCCTCCTGGTCACCTTTGAGTGGCATAGACTCTGTCCCCTTTGCTTGCCGGTTCTTCTCTTCAAGAATCCACCCCTGGATTCCACTGGACTCTTGCACAGTCTTCGCCAGCGACTTCTTTACTGAAGTCCTCCATTGTGGTCTACGGCAGTTTCCGACGTCACTTTGCACATATGCACCTGGCTTCCCTGGTGTAGGTATCCTGGTTCCTGGGGTATCCATGGGTGGGGTGACTCTCCAACCTTCTTTCTTCCACTGGGTTTCTTCTTGGTCCACTGGGAAGGGTACTACTTCTTCAAAACTGCAACCGCGACTTTCCCATTGACTTCTATTAAGTACCCAGCTGTGTTTCCACTCTGCTCACAGCCTCCTTGGGGTTCCTGGGTACTTACCTTGAGGGTGGTTCCTTGTGTCCCCAGCTCTTCAGAGTCTCCTGGTCCAAGTCCCGACTTCGGTTGCAGTTTGCATTCCACTTTTTTACTATATAGTTTGGTCTCCCACCTGGAGACCACTGTGTATTGTGCTTACTTACCTATTTACAATTGAAGTATTGTGTGTATATCTCTGGGTAGGAGATATACCAATGTGTTAGTGAGTGGTGTGTAATAAATAGCCATATTTTATACATACACTGTGTGGTTCTTTTTCGTTTAACTTACACTACATGATCAGATCTGGTAAAACAAGCTGCTTAACACTCCGTCTGGATAAGCCTGAAGGCTGCTCTCCACAGCTACCACTTGGAGAGCTTTCTAAGGTTGTCTAAGACCACTAAAATCACCATAAGGGTTGTCTGGATTAGTGTAAGTTGCTTCACTTAAATAAGTGGGCACCATATACTAAGCCAGCCTCCTACATTACCTTTGACCTTTGGTAACACTTTTTCTAGTGGATAGTCTGTCTACCCAAAGATTGGTCACTGTCCACCCATCTGTGGACTGTATGATCAGTAAAGTAACATAAGTATGTAACTTATTCTTCTTTGCTCGCATTTTTCTAGACCCTGCTGTAAACTCCAGTGTAACTTAAACAGATCTTCTGGGATGTATCATATTAGAGTGCATAGATTGGTGTGCGCAAAAATGTGAGATTTCAAATTCAAATCAACAACATCTTCTTCAAAGCCATTTTTTAGCCTCACCTGCTGAACAAAGTTTTCAACAAGTAAAGAATAGGATGAGCAATGACAAATATTTTCTTTAATGCCATGTCAGGCTTGTTTAGACTAGAGTCTGTCTTAATGTATGGAAAATCTCTTTCAAGCATCTGCTTAAAAATGTTGAATCAGTGGTGTTAACGTCTAGAGAAAAATTGTAAAAATATACAATAATGGTTTTTAATTTAATGCCAAAAACAAATCGCTCCGTTAAAGAGTGCTTTTATTTATGTATTGCCACTGTTCTTGGAGGTTTAGTGACAAGTGGGCTGAAACATTTAGGGCCTCATTCAGTTCTTGTAGGGCATCTCACCGTCCTGCCAGTTCAGCTAAAGCTTGTCCTCTGCTCCCTGCCTGCCCTATTTAGAGATCTCTACCTGTCTATCAGGTATCTCTCTGCTTTGAAGGGTGCCAGTGGCAAGGCAGCTCCCTTCAAAGGAGTGAAGTTAGAAAGCAGGTGCCATGTTTAAAGCTTCCACTCATCAAACCTTTATATCAGACAAAACAGTCTCAAAATGCAGGAGTTTGTTTCCTTGTAACAAAAAGTGAATGGCCCCAATGCACAGGGAACTTTTCTTGATGTGTTTGTGGCTCATTTAACATTTTCCATACCCTTTTTGTGGCAGATATGGCATGGAAAATGAGTGACAGTTGTCTTGTGCTCAGTAGGGCGGGATGAATGTCACTGTGACCAAGTGGTCACATGCATATAGACCACAGGGACAGGGGTTACCACTGAAGGTAATGGTTTATGGCATTCCTCTCACTCCAACAAACCCTAGACAAGACCCTTAGTTTTCTGAACCCCCAATGCACATCTCTCTTAAGGCCCTCTTGTGTGCCTGGTTCTTGTCACCCCATGCAGATCTCTACTCAATCTCTCTCTGTAAGTCATCGTCCCAGGAACGCTGTTCCTGCATGCTGATATTTTCTGAGTCCCTCTTTGTGACTCTTTGTGTCAGGATCTGTCACCGTATGCAGTTCTGTCCTAAGCCCTTCTTTATTTGTCCTCATGCCAGGGTCTTGATCCCCATGCAAGATCTCTTGTGATTCCTCACACCAACATTTATGTCACTTCAAGCAGATCTCTCCTCAGTCGCTCTTTGTGACTCGTGTCATTTAAAGAGATCTAATCTGATGGAGACTTCTAGCTGCAGATTCCTTACCTCTGAGTTTCCCAGGCGTCAGGCTGGATCCTGAAACATTTGCTGAGCAATAGCCCTTGTGTGCACCGTCGGGTGGCTCCATTCGGCTTCCCGTGACGTAGTCGGCAGCGTCAGTTATGATGTCGCAGTCACCCAGGCACGCAGACGTCAGTTCTTTTCTTTCCGTGCCAGTTAAGCGCCGATCCGGGAAGAGCTACCCCTCTGTCGCTTTTTGACAGTCGTTTTATCTACTCCAAACTTTTTTCCAGCTTCGTGTGCGAGGATGTCTTCGAGGGAGACAGGGTTCACGTCATGCGGTGCCTGCCACCGTATGATGTCGGTTACCGACCCCCACCTTGTCTGTCTCTGGTGTATCGAGTGCGACCCTGACTCGAAGTTGTGCTTGGACTGTCGGGCTATGGCTCCTAATGCCTCGCTGCAGTGTGCTATGAAGCTCCTTGCGGCCCGGCAGTCGACACCGTCCAGCGAGACTCCGCGGAGGTCCCGGTCCAGATCGAAGAAGAGGAGGTCGCGGAACCGATCCTGGAGCCCAAAGTCCTCTTCATCCCACTCGAGGTCTTCAGGACACTTGGGGAAGAGGCACAAGGAGAAAAAGAAGTCCAAGTGGGCTTCATCTTCGCCTCGACTGTCGTCCGTCGACGAAAGAGGTAAGGAGCACCGACGCTTTAGGCACGGTTCTGTGGAGCCGGAGCCAGGGTCGACTTGGTGCCTCCCTCCCTTTCCGGGATCCAGAGCGACCCCCGCTCAAATGAAGGAATTTTACGAGGCCAAGTGCTGTGTATTTGAGCGGGCCGACCCCTCTGGTGAACCATCAGGTCCCGCGGGGTCGGAAGGGGCCCCATCGGATTCAACGCCGTCGGCTCCAGCCACGGCGCTGGTGGGGTCACGGGGATACGATCCAGGATCTGGGTCGACGCTGGTCGTGCCATCGCGACCTCCCCTGGCGTCGGACCCGAAGTCGGTGCCTTCGGCGCCGCTGGTGCCCGCCAGCGGTGCCAGCCACATCCTTATCCCCGATGACACAGAGTTGGAACGGCGTCGCTCGATGCCGATTCCGACGCCGATTGAACACAGGGGTTCTATGTTGTCGCCTGAACACTTTGAAGATGTCTTAGGCTCAGGAGAGGAATGGGAAGGGTGTATGGCCACTTTGGAACACCAGGATGACTCTGCAGAGCAGTTGGACTGGTATGGGGAAATTGGGGAAGCCAGTGGACTGGACACTTCTCCAGATACTGGCATTCTCTCTCTGCCACCTGTGGCTACGGAGGAGGGAGCATCCTATGCCATGGTGGTTAAAAGGGCGGCCGAGGTCCTCAGACTGGAGCTGCCTTCCGTGCAGGTCAGGACTAATCTCCTGGCCGAAGTGCTTCAGCCTGGAGCTTACACCTCTGAACCCCTTTTACCCTTTAATAAAGCACTAACTGATGTCCTTCTAGGCACGTGGTCCAAGCCTAGCACAGGGGTTCCTCAGCCAACACCCCACCCTCGAAAGTTTGGTAGTGCAGGCCTCTACATCCCAGGGCGTGTTCCCTTCCTCCACTCCGGATAGGGAATCCAAGACGCTGGATTCACATGGTAAGAAGATGTTTTCTTCCTCCAGCCTGGCATTGTGGTCGGTGAATACCGCATGCTTATTGGGCCATTCTTCCACTCCCTTTGAAAGACGGTTGCGCAAGTGCTGCCATAAGCCCCGGAGGAGGCCTGGGCTGTGCTCTCTCAGGCAGTTAAGGACGGGAGAGATACAGCAAAATTCGCCTTAAGGTGTGGCCTTGATAAGACGGATTCGCTGGGCAGATCGATTTCCACAACAGTGGCCTGGCTTAGGACAGCTGGCTTTTCAGGCGATGTACAGGCAAATTTGATGGACATGCCTTTTGATGGAACCCACCTTTTTGGGGAGAAGGAAAATTTGGCCCTGGTGAGGTTCAAGGACTCTAGAGCTGCGGCCAGATCCTTGGCCTCTCTTCTACACCTCGTGGCCAGTCTAGATTTTGTCCTTTTCGTGGCAATGGAAGGGGTTTTCAGCTGCGTCAGCCCTATCCCAGCCACCGTCCTGTGCAGGCTTCCCAAGCCGTTCATTCCAACCTAGGAATGGAAGCCAGAAGTCGTCGGCCACCCTGCCCTCCGTGGCCACAGCCTCCAAGCACTCCTAGTCTGACTCTGCAAGACCACACCACTCCAGTTGGCGGTAGAATCCATCATCATCTCTCCCACTGGAGGTCCATAACATCGAACAAGTGAGTCTTTCAGATCATTCAGGAGCGCTATTCTCTTCCTATCCTTTATTTTCCTCCTTTCATTCTGCCAAATCAGGAACGGAGGATCATTTAAAATTTCTCCAGGAGGGAGTTACAGCTTTCTTGGCCAAGGGAGCTATAAAGAGGGTCCCGGATTCAGAAGTAGGCAGTGGCTGTTATTCCCGCTACTTTCTGATTCCGAAAAAGAACAAAGGGTTGCGACCCAATTTAGATCTTTGGACCTTCAATCTCTTCCTCAAAAAGGAGAAATTCAAGATGCTAGCTCTAGCTCAGGTCTTTTCTGCCCTCGACCAAGAAGACTGGATGGTAGCGTTGGACCTGCAGGATGCGTATTTTCACATCCCCATCCTGCCGGGCCACAGGCGTGGTCTGCTGTTCAAGGTCGGCCACGAGCACTTTCAGTTCACCTTGCTCCTCGGGTGTTCACCAAGTATGTAACATTATTTTGCGACCAGGCAGCCCTCCACTAAGACGCCATATGCCTGCTGTTGGCAGAAATGTGTATTATACTATACAGAAAGTTCTATTGACCCTCTTTCTGCTTCTCTTTTCACTGTTCTTCTATTCATTCTAACCCTTGCCCAGCAGGGCTCTGCTTTGGGAACTCTCAAGTGTTATCTTTCTGCTCTGTCTGCTTTTTTTGCGGCTGCCAGACCAACCTTCTCTCTTTAGGTCTCCGATTGTAAATAGGTTTCTGAAGGGGCTGGCTCACTTGTTTCCGCCCACACCCTTTGTTATTGCACAGTGGGACCTTAATTTGGCCCTTACTTATCTTATGTTTGCTCCCTTTGAGCCTTTACACAACTGCTCCCTCCGGCTGCTTACCATCAAGACAGCCTTTTTAGTGGCGATTACATCTGCCCGGAGTGTAAGTGAGTTGCAAGCGTTATCTTGCATGCCTCCCTACATGATGTATTTTCCGACAAAATAGTGCTTCGCACCTGTGCTTCATTTTTGCCAAAGGTAGTGACCCCTTTCCACCTGGGTCAATCCATTACGCTGCCCACCTTCTTTGACTCCCTGCCTCCCTCTAAGGAAGAGGAGCATCTCCACCGTCTGGACCCAAAAAGAGTGTTGTCGTTCTACCATGACTGCACAAAAGAGTTCCAGGTGGACGACCAACTCTTTGTGGAGTACATGGGAGCTAGGAAGGGGCGGGCAGTGCAGAACAGGACCATCTCTCGCTGGGTCGTTCTTTGCATTAAGATCTGCTATGCCGTGGCCAAGAAGCAGCACCCTGAGGGATTAAGGGCCCATTCCACAAGGGGAAAGGCTGTGACTAAGGCCTTGGCTTGGGGTGTCCCAGTCCTGCACATCTGTCAGGGAGCAACGTGGGCATCTTTGCACACGTTTGCCAAGCACTGCTGCCTTGACAGTCAGGTCCGCAGGGATGGGCATTTTGCCTATTCTGTCCTACAGGACTTCCTAGTATAAGGTATTGGTCCGCAACCCACAGCAGGGATGGTATGGCTTGGGTATCTAATTCAATGGTAAGGAATCTGCAGCTAGAAGTCTCTATCAGATAAACAAGTTACTTACCTTCGGTAACGCATTATCTGGTAGAGACTCTATCTAGCTGCAGATTCCTTACAGCCCCACCCATGCCCCCCCGCTTTGCGGACTGATTTTATTTGGGCTAGGGTTACTCCCCTTTTCAAGGCTCTAGTTTTGCACATGACTACGTCAGTTACTTCATTGCTATGCGCGTCTGGCATGGAAAACATGAAAAGTACTGACTTCCGCGTACCTGTGTGGCGCCTAATAGGTGACCGCGACGTCCTAACCGATGCTACTGGCGCTGACGACGTCACGCGGAGCCGAATGGAGCCACCCGATGGCGGGCCCAAGGGGTATTGCTCAGAAATTCAAAGGTAAGGAATCTGCAGCTAGATAGTTTCTACCAGATAATGCGTTACCGAAGGTAAGTAACTTGTTGTCCTCTGTCCCTCTTTGTGTGTCCTCCTACTAGGATCTCCGTCACCCAATGAGATCTCTCCTCAGTGCCTTTTTTGTCTCTTCATGCCATGATCTCTGTCAATCCAAGCAGATCTCTCCAGGGTTCCTCTTTTTACGTCCCCATGCGTGAATCTCTGTCCCACTTTCAGATGGCATTCCTCACCCTCACTTTGTAAGTGTGAGTATAAAGGGTATTTCTCCCCCATACACGCATCTTTCCTCCACTTATATGTTGTGGTCCCTGAGCTTCACACAACCACACACTTACCCCAGCTCCTCTTTGTGAGCTTGTGACAATTAGTACACCCATACACCTTCCATAATGAGAGAAATTGATAAGAAGCGTGCAGAGCATTGTCCCCTTCTAGGGAACAGAAGTGTGCCTGGGATGTCCGATTGAGTAACCCAAGCTGGGGGGTTGTGTTACAAGGATCACTGCTCAGATACACAGGGTTGTCAGCCTCCCTGGCTCATGTTGATAACTGCTTCAAAGGCCACGCCTCCTTTTCTTCATTCATGATTTCTTCCTTACCAGTGCTTTAGCGTACCTTAGGTCATATACAAAAAGTCAGAAAAACAGCTTGTTTTGTGTGTGTACTTATCAACTCGGCGAATTTGCATATTCGCAAAATGGGCTGTTGCAGGGTCGCCAACCTTTCTGTAAAAAGAGCTACTTATGTTAACAATATTCATCCCAATCCACTAATAATATTAGTGTTCTAATAGTGAACGCATCCGACAAGATTACGTTAGCGGCCGCCCTATGCAAGATTACCAGCAGCAATCACCTCAGTGCATCAGGCAGGGTTGTCAGCAGAAATGTAAAAAAAAAGCTTTGTCTGTTTGGAGTGTCTTTACATAGTTAATACATTGCAGCCATAGTGCAGTGCTTGTGGCACCAAGGTGATTGTCACTCAAATGTCAGCTTTAAAATATTTTGGAAATTCAACCATTTTTCTTCAAACATCAGTTTATGAGTTCTCAAAAGACATACATTTTCGTCTCAAATACACACTTTAAAATGTTGGTATGAATGAATGAATGAATGAAGGAACATTTCTAGAGCTCATGGTTACCCGAAGGCATCCCAGCGCTATGACATCAGTAATGCTATAAAACAATCAAAGAAAAAAAGAAGTTTTCAATAATTTTCTAAACTTAAGGTAGTTAGGTTCGGACCGTATGTGGAGGGGAAGATTATTCCAAAGCCTGGCTGCGTTATATGTAAACAGTCGGCCTCCACTCCGAGAACGTTTAATCTTGGGAACTACAATAAGGCCTTTGTTCGCCGATCTAAGGGGTCTGTTAGGACAGTATGATTGAATCCGTGAATGAATCAAGAGGGAGCCATTCTCAGAGAGTGCTTTGTGTACAATGCACATAGCTTTGAATTGAATTCTCTGGCAGACAGGGAGCCAGTGCAGAGTAGTAAGAGCAGATTTAACCGAAGTGCGTCTAGGAATATTTAACAGCATACGAGCCGCACAATTCTGCACTATTTGAAGTCTTTTAGTAGTGGACTGAGGAGCTCCCAAGTAAACAGCGTTAGCATAGTCCAGCCGTGATAGAATAAGAGCTTGGACTAGCAGTCGTCTGGCAATGAAAGGTAGTAAAGGGAGTATCCTCCGAACCATTCTTAAAAGGCTGTAGCAACAGGCCGCTACTTTACGTGCTTGTTCATTGAAGTCTAAGTTGGAATCAAGCCAGACCCCTAGGCTTTTAATTTGCCGCTTTGGAACAGGGGTGGGCCTAGGCAGCTAGGCCAAAAGAGATCAATGTTTAGAGGGGCAGACTTCCCCAAAAGCATAAGTTCAGTCTTTGCTCCATTAAGTTTTAAAAATGAATTATTCATCCAATTGAAGACCTTCTCAAGGCAGGCAACTAAATTATGACCTTGTTGGGATTGTTGGGTCAGAGAAACAATCAATTGGGTATCGTCAGCATATGTGACGATTTGTATGCCAAAAGGGTATACTGTTTCTGCCAATGACCGCAGGTATATATTAAACATGGTGGGGCTAAGGGAGGATCCCTGAGGAACCCCACATGTCAAAAGTATTTGTTTAGAGGATGATTCTTCTTCAAAGACTGTAAAGACCCTATTTTGCAGGAAGGATTGTAGCCATTTTAGTGCTAAACCGGCCACTCCAACTTCCCTAAGTCTTACCGTGTCGAAGGCTGCGCTAAGATCTAATAAAATCAAAGCTGCGCAGCCTCCGACATCAAGAATCTTCCTAGTTTCTTCAACTACGGTGATGAGGGCAGTTTCAGTGCCCTGTTGAGGTCTAAAACCAGTTTGAGTAGGATGGAGACGATTGTTATTTTCTAAGAAAGTTGATAAGACCGAATTAGTGTGCTTCTCTGCAAGTTTACTTAATCCTGGTAATAAAGAAATGGGTCGGTAATTAGCCCAGTCTTCAGGGTCAAGATTGGGTTTCTTCAAAAGTGCTTTGACCCTGGCATGTTTCCATAGGGATGGCACTATACCTGTCTTGAGAGAAGTATTAATCACGTCAACTATGACAGGTGACACGACCTCGCAAATCTGGTGAAGGATGGTGGGAGGGACAGGGTCCAAGGGAAAGCCTGACTTTAAATCTATCAGAAGCCCTTGCAGGGTAGAAAGATCTAACGGCGGGAAATCCTCCAACAAGGTTTGGGCTTCCGAGATGGCTACGTTTCCTGATAAAGAAGGATGTTGCTCTGCGATTAAAGGGAACGATTTATATATAGCTTGTATTTTTTCAAAGAAAAAATCAGCTATTCGATTACATCGCAGTTGGGCTTTATCCGAAGCGATAGGAGGAGCAGGAGGTGTGAGGAGAGCTTTAGCAATGGTATACGTATATAAATTCAACCAAGCAAAAGCTGCTATGTTAGTAGGCTGGCTGCACACACTAGAGATACAGTGGCTGGAGTCCCCAGTAAGAAATCTGCGCTCTGGGATGGTACCCAATCTCCGTGCACCCCTCATTCACAGAGGAATGCCTTTAGATTTTCATCGGGTGCGCCTCTTGTTCCCATTGACAGTTCTAAACTAGCTCAGTGCTCCTGCAGGAGAGGGTACAGGTAGGGGAAGTATCCCCTTCCTTCACTTGCCATGTAAACCATGAGCAATGGAGCACAGAATTGCTTTTCTACACATACTTTTTGGGTGACAATGTAATTAAATGCATTGATGCATGTTGATCTTTTAAGGCCCATACATGTCAATGCTGCTCTGTAGGGTAACGTGTGAGCAGGCGTGAGATCCTCTGTAGTCATATGCATGGGCGTCCGCAGAAATTTTTCCAGGGGGGGGGGCTAACCTGGCAAATGAAGGGGCGTGGCTAATGTTAATCAATAGGGGCAGGGCTAAAATGGCAGACAATCAGGATCGGGTAATGCTCAGGCCAAGCTGAGAAAAAAAAGTGGTGAATTCTGCATTTGAAACTGGACAACAATTAGAGCACACATGAACCCTAAAATTACCCCCCTGGCCCCTTAAAACTCATACATTCCCTGATTCCTAAAATTAGCCCCCTGGCACCCCAAAACCCATAACCCATACCCGCCCTGAACCCTAAAATGTCGACCCTTGCACCCCAAAACCCATACCCACCCTGAACCCTAAAATGACCCCCCTGGTACCCCAAAACCCATACCCACCATGAACCTTAACATCCCCCTGGCACCCCAAAACCCATGCCCACCCTGAACCCTAAAATTACCCCTGCCCCCCCAAAACTCATACCCTCCCTGAACCCTAAAATTACCCTCCTGGCCCCTTAAAACCCATACCCACCCTGAACCCTAAAATTATCCCCCTGGCACCCCAAAACCCATACCCACACTGATCCCTAAAATTACCCCCTGGCACACCAACACCCATATCCGCCTGGAACCCTAAAATTACCCCCTGGCACCCCAAAACCCATACCCACCTGGAACCCTAAAATTACCCCCTGGTACCCCAAAACCCATACCCACCATGAACCCTAAAATTATCCCCTGGCACCCCAAAACCCATACCCACCCTGAACCCTAAAATTACCCCTGCCCCCCAAAACTCATACCCTCCCTGAACCCTAAAATTACCCTCCTGGCCACTTAAAACCCATACCCGCCCTGAACCCTAAAATTACCCCCCTGGTACCCCAACACCCATACCCACCCTGAACCCTAAAATTATCCCCCTGGCACACCAACACCCAGACCCGCCTGGAACCCTAAAATTACCCCCTGGCACCCCAAAACCCATACCCACCCGGAACCCTAAAATTACCCCCTGGCACCCCAATCCCTAACCCACCCTGAACCCTAAAATTACTCCCTGGCACCCTAAAACCCACACCCAACCTGAACCCTAAAGTTACCCCCTGGCACCCCAAAAGCTGAACACTACAAGCTTACACTACATTTGCATATTCGGAGGGGACTGTCCTCCTTGACGTTTCCATGCATGTAAGTCTAGAACACCGTTCACTTAGAGTAACCTAGATATGCAGCCAGTAGGTAATGCTGATGTTGTAGAATGCATTAAAGTTACTGGAACTTACTTAAAAACTGCTGCCTGCTCTTCTGATACTATTCAGTGGAGTCGGGCTGATCAGCAGCACTGTCGTCCTGGCATCCAGCCCCTCCCGAAGGTCTCACTGTGTAGATAGATGTGGGTCAAATGTCTCCTGGTTTCTCCTTGCCTGGGCCTCCTCTGCTTCTTTGTCGGTGCCCTTGGATGCAAAGAGACAGATCCATGGCCCTGTTCACCATTCATCTGGTGAGCAGCGCCGTGGATGTGTATTCCATACAAGTGCACAGACAGCAGGGGAAAGGGATGGCAGTGCAGGTGACGCTTTTCCTTTGTAAGTAATTCCTGCTGGCGTCATAGCCCAGGGTTTGCTGTCTGTGCACTTGTATGGAATACACATCTATACAAGTGCACAGACAGCAAACCCTGGGCTATGATGGCAGCAGAAATTCCTATACAAAAGAAAACCGTCACCTGCACTGGCCATCCCTTTCCCCCTGCTGTGCACATCTTCCCACTCCCACCCCATGCTCACATTCACAACACATCAAGTGCTTAGGTGAAATCCCTGCCTTCAGGCAAGGATATCACCTCGGTGGCAGCAGTCTAAAAGAAAACAAAGGGTGGGGGGCAGGGAGGGTCGCTGAAACTGTTCAGAGGCGGGCTGGCTGGGGCTGGTTCTGGGCCTCTCAGAAGGGGTCATAAAAATCACATTCTCGGATGCTTAGCATTTAACCATGGCTCGTTCTTAGCACCTGGTGGTGGCTCAGATCAAAGTAGGCGCTTTACAAGCGTAATATGTTACACGGAAAAAATACAGAAACACAACATCCGGGAAATCGTTAACACTTTAAGGGAATGAAATATTAAGTAAAACGTCAAACACAAACAGGAACTAAATCGCTGATATGGATTGCCTTTTTACATTCATTATTTAGAAATCGATCAGTGTTTATGTCAGAATAAAGGGCATGACGTTAGAGCCCGATAAGGACCCGTTGCAACGTCCTCTGCGACCCGGGGACCCGGCCCATTTAAAGCCCTGGCTGAGGGGTCACTTCAGAGAAATCCCTGTTCTGGAATGGGGGCTGAGCAGGACGTTTGTGGCGGGGAAGGAGGCTCATGGTTCCTGCGCGGCTTGTAGCGTGTCTTTTCCCTGCTAGTGGAGGTGCGTGCTTCAGTCATGCTTCTGGGCTTCAGTCCTGTCCAGATCTGCGCATCCGAGCGTTTCACATTGTAAGTACCATGGATGCATTGGTGAATGCTTTGCAGACACGTTCGGGTGAACTCTGTACTTTTGGTGACGTCATGTGTGAACGCAGCGCCCGAAGTGAACTCACCAGTTAATGTAGGGTGACCAACTGGCATGGTTGCAAATTCAGGACGGTAAGTGTAAAAATTCAGGACAAAGGGTCAAAATTCAGGACGAAAATTCAGGACAGAAGGTCAAAATTCTGGACAAATCTTCGGAACAAAAGGTACGTTTTACAGACACATCAGAGGAAGTTGCGCGATAGTATAAAAGTAAGTAAATAGACAACCACTTAAGTACAAGTCAAAATAAGTTTATATTAGGTTGAGACAATCGTGCACTTCATGGTTTTTTGGTATGCGCACAGCTTTGAGCAACTGTGCAGGTCTTTTTGAGGTATTTCATATGATAATAATCTATTTATATGGTTACTGCACTGGGTTGACCAGTCTGATATTTTGTTTACAACTCATGGTCGTGAGCAGACATGTATGGTGAGAGAAGTGCTCAGGAAGATCTGCTCGGATAGACTTTGTTACTAGCATCTCATATCTGAGTGCCATTGTGAGATGTATCGCGGCAAGCATAGGTGAACTAAAGGGAGGATTGCTGTGATGAACCCACTATAGGCAACGCATTATGGGTGTTTCAGCAAGTGGAACTTAAAATATGGAATCTGATTTTGCTTATGGGGGCTTCGCAGAGAGTTGCACTAGCTGACGGAAGTCACAAAGGTGCTTTTCCCTGCAGCTTTCTTAAAGAAGGCACTGTCAGTACACTATTACATAGTTTATTTTTGACACCTTGCCTATTGTTACAAACACAATATACATCTCAAGCACAGCTTATGGCACTATAAGGCTCTCCCTAAAACCTTACACCTAAAACAAAGCATGCAAACATTTACAATTACCAGTGTAACATTCAAGTAGCAGTTGGGTGTCACTCAAAATGTCGTATGCATGATGTATGGATTCCACACATAAGCACACAGCAAATACAGAATAGTAATACATAGGCAAGGGAGTAGCCAAAAAATTGAAATACCTCCCACTTTGAACTAAAGCTCTTATGGCACCAAGAAAGCAAAGTAAGTCATCACAACCCTCCCCAGAAGAGCTCTCTTGTCCAAGGATCTAGCCATTCATCCTTCCATCAAACCCCTGACATACACCATTTCAAATGTACTTTCTGTTATCTATTAATTTTTTCATCCACCATTCAGTCTTTCACCATTCATTCTGTCCTTCTATCTGTGTTCCCATCAATATCCAAACCTTTTCAACCATTTGCAAACCTATCCAACGTCTATTCTTCCATCCATCATTTCACTCATCCATCCCTCCATCCACCCTTTCACCCAAGCCATCCATCATCCATCCACCCTTTCACCGAATCCATCCTTTCACTCATCCATCCTTTCTTCCACCAATCCATCCATTCACTTATCCATCCAACCATTTACCCTTTCACCCAATCCATCCTTTCACTCATCCATCCACTCTTCCACCCATCCATCCACTCCCCCATCCAACCACTTACCCTTTCACCCATCCAGCCACCCTTTCACTTATCCATCCATCAACCATCCACCCTTTCACCCAATCCATCCTTTCACTCATCCATCATCCATCCACCCTTTCACCCAATCCATCCTCACTCATCCACCCACTCTTCCACTCATGAATTCTATTCACTCATCCATCCAACCATTTACCTTTTCACCCAAGCCACCCTTTCACTCCTCCATCCACTCTTCCACCCATCCATCCATTCAGTCATCCATCCATTAACCCTTTCACTTATTAATTCATCAATCCATCCATCATTTCTCTCATCCATCCACCCATTCACTCGCCCATCATCCACCCTTTCACTCATCAATCCATCCTTTTACTGATCTATCTTTCATAATTGGTGGTGTGAAGGGTGGGAACTCCCAGGACAGCGCACACATGCGCACACTACTGTTCTTTCACATCCCCTACTGCTCACCTTTACTGGCACGATCGAATCTTTTCTACTGCTGCCTGAAGTCAGTCTGGTATTTTTCTAAATGGCCCTTGTATTTTTATTGGAGCGGTTTGTGTCTATTCTTGTATACAGACAGACATGCACAAACATTTCTCTCTCTCTCTCTCTCTTTCATTACAGACAATTAAAACAACAGATTGATTTACATTTCTTTAATAGTTTCATAGCGAGATAAAGCGTTGTCCGTTCCTTTCACACTACAAAATGAAATGGCACCGGAGAGTAACAATGCTGGCTGATAGCTCTTCACTCGGGAAGAGCCAACTCTAGTAAGCACTCCTGAAGCGAAAACGATCGCTATTCCCAAAGATGTAATAAATGCAATTTATTCCATAGTTCAGAAAGAGTTTTATTTCACTCGTAATCCAATTGTGGAGTTTCAATTAATTGGTGAATTCATACGTAGAACGTAATCAAATGACTATTATAACGTTTAGATGTGCTTTTCAGTTATTACATCACTGCAACATGTGGTCACCCCAATGCATTTCGGGCTGTGCCCTTCTTCAGGGGGTACATTATGCGGAAAAAATAAATAGATCAGGTCCAAGAACTAGGTGAAAGCGTCACACCGAATTAGTGCTGGGAAGATAGACCATATAAAAAGAAGAAGAATAACAGCAAGCGCGGAAAAAAACGAAGAAAAAAAATTCTATAATGGCTCGAGGTCAAGCTCGACAAAAGTGGTGAAGAGAGGAGTCCCAATAAAAACTAAATAGGAAGTGTGCCGGATAAAGAAAAAGTGATACGAGCGCCCGAACTGTGAAAGTAAATAAAAATCACCCGTATTGAAAAGCCAAATCTACCAAACTGTGTCATTTAGAGCTGAAGTACGTGCTTAGAGTGAGCAAACTAAAAGAAAGTGCCTTAGCGTACCTGTGAGTAAAAAGTTCTCGAGTACCGAAGGAACTTCGGTGCGTGAATAGCAGGAAAACACTAACCCAGAGTACCGGAATTATATGCGCCGGAGAGCCGGAAGTGAACTGCGAGAAAGTGATAGATACGAAAAACAGACTACAGTGTTGTCTCGGAAACCAGAGACGCTAATGAAAATTTCGCGAGCGAGGGCCCGACACGGAAAATAATCGAAAAAATCAAAAGAATGTAAAAAAGAACACTGTGACGAAAAATGTGAAAAACTAAATGGTGCAAAGCGGATGCTCCCCAGACTGGAGTGAAAAGAGTGATCCCTAAATGAAATACAATATAATGAGAATGGGGGAAGAGGGTAGCTGCGTGAATAGTGGGAAAAGAATAAAAATAAAAAGGGAAAAAAGATGAGAAAAAGGAGAACAACTATTATATGCATAACAACTGTATAAAATCTGTAAGCAATGAACACGTGCAAAGATCATAAGAGTACAAAAATCGGATATAACAAGTTATAACTACTGATGTGTTACAAAAAACAACTAAATTCTAGTCTTTCATTTAACCCTTTAGGGTGCATCGAATTAAGGGTATATATCCAGTATGTTTCTCGTTGGAGCAAGAATTTCTTGTTGTCTCTCCCTACATGGTCTGTAATCTGTTCCAACACAGTATATCGTAATTGGCTGATGTTATGATTGTTTTCAAAAAAAGGCGTTGCCACTAATGATTTGAGATTCTTAGTACGTATGTTACTTTTATGTTCTGTCAGGCGGATTTTAATTTTACGTTCTGTTTTTCCGACGTAGGGCAAACCACATGGGCATTTTAGTAAATATACAACGTTGCTTGTATCACATGTAGCATTAACTCTAAGTTTGATCGGGGTACCTTGGGTGGGATGTGTAAGTGTAGTCCCTTTTATGATATTGTTACAATGACCACAATTGTGGCAAGGGACTGTACCCTTGTATGTTTGATTGGGTGCTTGATGTTTCTCATTGAGTAGTTGTTTCATATTTTTAGTTCGCTGATACGCAAAAATTGGCATGATCTGAAATATACCCTTAAAGTCAACTTCAGCTTGGAGTAACGGCCAATATTTGCAGATGATTTGTTTGATTTTAGTGCTTTTGACGGAAAATTTGGACACAAATACTGCTCGATCATCTTTGTTGAGGGTTGGAATTTTGGGTTTCAGCAGCTGTAATCTCTGTTTCATTGCAACTCTATTTTCTGCTTCTTGTAAGATAGAAGTGGGGTATGCCCTCTGTTTAAATTTTGCTTTGATTTTTTCGCTGTTTTCTCTGAATAAACTTTCCGATGATGAAATGCGTTTAGCTCTAAGCAATTGAGAATAAGGGAGATGCTTTTTAAGACTCATTTGGTGAAATGGCTTGGCCTACAAGCTATGGAATCATTTTATGGAATCATTTTTGGTGAACAGTGACAAGAATGAAGACCTCAAAGTATTTCTCATGGAACTCATGCAATTTACACTCCATCACAGCTATTTTACATGCAACGACAAATATTACATGCAACTATCTGGAGTAGCCGTGGGAAACTGTGCTGCTCCAGCATACGCTAATCTGTTCATGCACTGGTACGAATTGGAACATATTCTACTTAAACCTGTTTGGAAAGACAACATAATCAAATTCTATAGATACATTGACGATATATTTCTAATTTGGAAAGGAGAGGAACAAGTCTTACTTTCGTCTTTGAGCCAACTAAATTCTATTGAGGAACGGGTGCAATTTACTCATACCATCAGTAAGGACCGGATTTCCTTTCTAGATGTGGACATTTCATTACAGAACAACGAACTAGTAACTTCAGTATATACGAAACCCACGGATCGGAACAACTACTTGCATTACTCTAGCTTTCACCAAATGAGTCTTAAAAAGCATCTCCCTTATTCTCAATTGCTTAGAGCTAAACGCATTTCATCATCGGAAAGTTTATTCAGAGAAAACAGCGAAAAAATCAAAGCAAAATTTAAACAGAGGGCATACCCCACTTCTATCTTACAAGAAGCAGAAAATAGAGTTGCAATGAAACAGAGATTACAGCTACTGAAACCCAAAATTCCAACCCTCAACAAAGATGATCGACCAGTATTTGTGTCCAAATTTTCCATCAAAAGCACTAAAATCAAACAAATCATCTGCAAATATTGGCCGTTACTCCAAGCTGAAGTTGACTTTAAGGGTATATTTCAGATCATGCCAATTTTTGCGTATCAGCGAACTAAAAATATGAAACAACTACTCAATGAGAAACCTCAAGCACCCAATCAAACATACAAGGGTACAGTCCCTTGCCACAATTGTGGTCATTGTAACAATATCATAAAAGGGACTACACTTACACATCCCACCCAAGGTACCCCGATCAAACTTAGAGTTAATGCTACGTGTGATACAAGCAACGTTGTATATTTACTAAAATGCCCATGTGGTTTGCCCTACGTCGGAAAAACAGAACGTAAAATTAAAATCCGCCTGACAGAACATAAAAGTAACATACGTACTAAGAATCTCAAATCATCAGTGGCAACGCATTTTTCTGAAAACAATCATAACATCTGCCAATTACGATATACTGTGTTGGAACAGATTACAGACCATGTAGGGAGAGACAACAAGAAATTCTTGCTCCAACGAGAAACATACTGGATATATACCCTTAATTCGATGCACCCTAAAGGGTTAAATGAAAGACTAGAATTTAGTTGTTTTTGTAACACATCAGTAGTTATAACTTGTTATATCCGATTTTTGTACTCTTATGATCTTTGCACGTGTTCATTGCTTACAGATTTTATACAGTTGTTATGCATATAATAGTTGTTCTCCTTTTTCTCATCTTTTTTCCCTTTTTATTTTTATTCTTTTCCGACTATTCCGCAGCTACCCTCTTCCCCCATTCTCCTTTATATTGTATTTCATTTAGGGATCACTCTTTTCACTCCAGTCTGGGGAGCATCCGCTTTGCACCATTTAGTTTTTCACATTTTTCGTCACGGTGTTCTTTTTTACATTCTTTTGATTTTTTCAATTATTTTCCATGTCGGGCCCTCGCTCGCGAAATTTTCATTAGCGTCTCTGGTTTCCGAAACAACAGTGTAGTCTGTTTTTCGTATCTATTACTTTCTCGCAGTTCACTTCCGGATCTACGGCGCATATAATTCCGGTACTCTGGGTTAGTGTTTTCCTGCTATTCACGCACCGAAGTTCCTTCGGTACTCGAGAACTTTTTACTCACAGGTACGCTAAGGCACTTTCTTTTAGTTTGCTTACTCTAAGCACGTACTTCAGCTCTAAATGACACCGTTTGGTAGATTTGGCTTTTCAACACGGGTGATTTTTATTTACTTTCACAGTTCGGGCGCTCGTATCATTTTTTCTTTATCCGGCACACTTCCTATTTAGTTTTTATTGGGACTCCTCTCTTCACCACTTTTGTCGAGCTTGACCATGAGCCATTATAGAATTTTTTTTCTTCGTTTTTTTCCGCGCTTGCTGTTATTCTTCTTCTTTTTATATGGCCTATCTTCCCAGCACTAATTCGGTGTGACGCTTTCACCTAGTTCTTGGACCTGATCTATTTATTTTTTCCGCAGAATGTACCCCCTGAAGAAGGGCACAGCCCGAAATGCATTGGGGTGACCACATGTTGCTGTGATGTAATAACTGAAAAGCACATCTAAACGTTATAATAGTCATTTGATTCCGTTCTACGTATGAATTCACCAATTAATTGAAACTCCACAATTGGATTACGAGTGAAATAAAACTCTTTCTGAACTATGGAATAAATTGCATTTATTACATCTTTGGGAATAGCGATCGTTTTCGCTTCAGGAGTGCTTACTAGAGCTGGCTCTTCCCGAGTGAAGAGCTATCAGCCAGCATCTTTCAATTTGCACCTCTAGGACAGGAGGTGTCACTCTACAGCACCCTAACCGTCACTTAATTATCATTGAAAACTATTTACACCGTTTACCATAAGGAGTGCGACTGTTCTTCCAATCAACCGGAGAGTAACAAGACTTCACAATTTATCGAACACAGGCAGGTACATTTGTTAGAAGATACGCGTCTTCTTATGAGAGAAGGGCGAGATTATGCTTTCAACTGCACGGATCCCCTACTTGCATTTTTTCCAGGACCGAAACCCCCCAGGGTACCCCCCACTGCCTTCACTGTGCGCCCAAACTGCAAGAGGAGACTTCTTTTAACCCCGCAGTGCTCTTCTGCTTCTCCTACCATTTGTGTCATATTTAAGCTTCAACTTTGAACTTTACCTTCCGCTGGGCTCCTCAGTGATTTTAAGCTAAGTAAGGCGCTTTAGAGGTTCCAGGGTGGGAAGTATGCTTTAGCAGCTCAAACTGGCCATTGTCATTCTGTATGTGACAATCAGCCACAGACAGAAGGACAATGGGCGGGAGGGGCTGCGAGGAGGAGTGCGATGCGCCCCATCAGGGAGTTGAGGCCTCTGGCAGGGAACAGCTCTGCTCCCTGGAGGGCCCAGAATTACAGACAAAAGGCGTCTGTAAAAGCATGGGCGTCCGCAGGGGGGGCAAAGAGGGGCACTCCAGGGGGGGGCAAGCGCCCCTCCTTGCCCCCCCCCTGCGGACGCCCATGGTCATATGGTCTGTTCCCCATATCATGCTGCTGTTGGAGCCCATGTGCGCCACAATGGCATGCTTGTGTCCACTGCACTTACGTCCACAGAGGTCAGGACTCAGAATGGGATGTAGTACTTATGCAGAATGCGCAACAGGCAGCAGGTCTTATGCATGCTTTGTGACCTGTGTTCAAAATAGAGGACGACGCACCGTTGCAAGGCCATATCGACATGAGTCGGGGGTTCTCTCTGCCTAGAAGTGCAAGCACGTGGAGCATATTTTCTGACAATTTCCAGAATATGTGGTAAGTTGCACCTAAAATAGTGTATTTTCGTCAGAGGATTATTGCCTCCCGGTTATGGAATGCCCCTTCTCTTGTTTTTATACATTTGGACTGACAGTATGCATATAGGAAACACTGTAGCTCACTCTTAAGTAGCATAAATACCTAATATCCCCTGCTGTTGAAAGTGGACTTTATGTTGGTAGATATAGATATAAGACCTTGAAAGGTTTCAAGGCAAATGTAGTTGTGAGTTTATTTTTGTGGTAACTGTGATTCACTATTAAAAGTCCTGCTTTCCTCTTTTGTAGAATATGATAAAAGCTACCAGTGCCACTCAGAAACAACTCAACCTGGTGAAGCTCCATGAGCAATCGAAGAAAAACCTGGAAGAGGAGATCAACAGCTTCAAAGAGGAGGCTCAAAAGCAGAGAAACATCATCTACCAGCTCGAAAAGGAGAGAGACAGATACATCAATGAAGCCAGTGATCTGACACAGAAGGTAAAAAGTGGACTTGTTAAACACGTTTCTATCAGACTGTGACCACAACTAGACATGCGCACGCACGCAAGCACACAAACACACACACACTTCTGCTGATGCATAACATGTAGGGAATGCCCATAACAGATCCTAGGTGCCTTGTTTCATCGATGATTTAAGCACACAATGCTAAGGATAGCGGGCTACAGCGTTCAGAGCCGTCTGTGAATGGCAAAAGGCCGTGTGAAGCTTGTTGACTGCTGTGGGGCTGGGCTTAGGGTGTGTCTGAATATCATGCCCTCTGCCTAGGCACCTCTGCACACAGCAAGGGCTTTGTCCAGTTGACTCTCTGAACATGAGGGTGGGTGCAGAACATGCCTGAAGTCCAAGCATAGCTTCCAGAGCCTGCTATGCCCAGGCAAAGAGTGTGTGCCAGTGGTACGGTGCTGGGTCCAGCGTGTGTTCCAACTTGTCGCCCTCACCACTGCGCACAGTAAAGGCTTTGTCCAGTAGACTCTCTGAACATGAGGGTGGGTGCAGAACCTGCCTGAAGTCCAAGCCTAGCTTCCAGAGCCTGCCATGCCCAGGCAACGAGTGTGTGCCCGTAGTACGGTGCTGGGTCCAGTGTGTGCTCCAACTCGTCGCCCTCACCACTACGCACAGCAAAGGCTTCATCCAGTAGACTCTCTGAACATGAAGGTGGGTGCAGAACCTCCCTACAGTCGAAGCCTAGCTTCCAGAGCCTGCTATGCCCAGGCAAAGAGTGTGTGCCAGTAGTAGGGTCCTGGGTCCAGCGTGTGCTCCAACTCGTCGCCCTCAGCACTGCACACAGTAAAGGCTTTCTCCAGTAGACTCTCTGAACACAAGAGTGGGTGCAGAACCTTCCCGAAGTCCAAGCCTAGCTTCCAGGGCCTGCTGTGCCCAGGCAAAGAGTGTGTGCCAGTAGTACGGTGCTGGGTCCTGCGTGTGTTCCAACTTGTCGCCCTCACCACTGCGCACAGTAAAGGCTTTGTCCAGTAGACTCTCTGAACATGAGGGAGGGTGCAGAACCTGCCTGAAGTCCAGGCCTAGCTTCCAGAGGCTGCTATGCCCAGGCAAAGGGTGGGTACAGAACTGTTAGACCTGGCATCATTGGCGCGGGTCTCCCTTCCTCTTTTCTCCTCTGAGCTTTTATGTTGGCTGGATTTAGATGCTCTGGGCGCTGTGCCACTGCCAATCAGTGACACAGCGCGAATGCTCCCTGTGTAAAGATAACTGTATGAATTGGAATAATCATAATTGGCTCGTTTGGTTTACCTGTCAGTCCCTAGTATCAGTGCACTGCGTGTGCCCAGGGCTGATAGACCAAATACTGCTGGTGGGCCGGCAGCGCTGACTTGCGCTACCCACCGAAGCAGCTTTGAAAGTATGTCTGTGTAGCATGTTCTAATAGCGAGTTACCCTCCATTTCACTGTTTACTATTGCGAGGCCACCCGTTCTCATAGGCCAGAATGTGCAGGCTGAGTATTGCATGCCTTAATCCTCCCTGCCCCCAGGAACCTGATAGGAACGTAGAATTTGATATGTGTAAGCTCAGAACATTGAGATGCATCTTTTAGTACGGATTATTAGCGTAGCCCGTGTTCGAAAATGCCTCTACTAGAAACGAGGTATTTTCTGGTCTGAAGCTTTCCTGTAGGCTTTTGCTAGCGTGTGTATTGGCCGTCTGGTTTTGGAGCAGCAGGGCCAGCTGGGTCAGACCTGGCTGGAGAGAGAGATCGGCATTTAGAGTATGGGGAGGGGTGACTCTTTGATCCGAGCAGGGCCGTGCCTGGCAAGGTGAATGATGGCTCCATCTCCCACTGGGCGTCTGATAGCAGACCCCCAGATTCCCAAAGGGCAGGATGTCGCCTCGTAAACCAAGTGCTCCCCGACCCCACCAAACTGGTTCTGACTGGATGCAGTGATTTGTGACTGCAGAGAACAAAGACTTTTAAGGTATAAAGCACTGCGCTGAATCCTATTTCAGGTGTGTTCCTTCTGGATGTCAAGACGAAACTCTGTCCGAGCGGACAGAGGAAAGAACTTTGAAACTTTCACCAAGCTTGCTGAAGAAACTACCCAAGGGCCTGAATTGAGAGCGCCTCCTGCTGAAGTCTCAGGGACATTAGACTTCACCCATCAACCGCCCGAATTCCTTCGCTAGGAATTCTACTTGCAGGTGAGGCCTCCGTCGAGTAATCCGGAACCTCTAGTTCTACTGTGAGGAACACGGACTGGTAACCGTTGTGAACTCTGTGTGTGGGCCGCCGCAGCTAAGAGAGAGCTGCTGCCGCTGAGTGCCCGACTTAATTTGAATCTTCAGAACCTTCGCTGAAACTGTGTGGGCCGCCGCAGCTAAGAGAGAGCTGCCGCCGCTGAGTGCCCGCCTTAATTTGAACCTGCAGAACCTGCGCTGAAACTGTGTGGGCCGCCGCAGCTAAGGAAGAGCTGCCGCCGCTGAGTGCCCGCCTGATTTTGAATCCTCAGACCCTTCGCTGCAACCTTGTGGGTCGCCGCAGCTAAGAGAGCTGCCGCCGCTGGATGCCCGCACTCGTGTTAATTGTGCATCATCGTGAATTGTCCTGTGAGCCGCCGCAGCTAAGAGAGAGTTGCTGCCGCGGAGTGCTCGCACCCTTGCTAACTGTGCATCATCGTGATTTGACCTGTGAGCCGCCGCAGCTAAGAGAGAGCTGCCGCCGCTGAGTGCTCGCACCCTTGCTAACTGTGCATCATCGTGATTTGGCCTGTGAGCCGCCGCAGCTAAGAGAGAGCTGCCGCCGCTGAGTGCTCGCACCCTGGCTAACTTTGCATCCTCGTGATTTGTCCTGTGAGCCGCCGCAGCTAAGAGAGCTGCCGCCGCGGAGTGCTCGCACCCTTGCTAACTTTGCATCATTGGGATTTGTCCTGTGGGCCGCCGCAGCGAAGAGAGAGCTGCTGCCGCTGAGTGCCCACGTCTTTGTCAACCTTGCACCATCGTGAATCGTCCTGTGGGCCGGCGCAGCTAGGAGCGTGCTGCTGCCGCCGCAAGCCCACCATGGAGCTGCACGACGAGAGTCATCGCCACCACCAGCCCGGGCCGCCGCAGCCACGTGCTGCTGCCGCTGAGGGCCCGCCTGTCCCGGAGTGCCCAAATCGTTGCAAGTGCACTTTGCGGACCACTGCCATCGAGAATTGTGGTCGCTGGGAGTCCGCCTGTCACCGTCTCCGCTTCTTCGAGAAGCTACGTGCTGGGTCCCCGTCCAACGGCAGGTATCTGGTGCGCAACAGGTCACGTAGACCCAGGCCTTGAACTCAGTCAGTGCCACGTTCTGGTGAACACGTATTGCCTTTTTAAGTCCCTAATGATTTACATGCCTGATGACTGGTTAAAACGCTTCTGAGAGTCTCGTACCAAACCTTAGATAAAGATACTATTTTTTCTATACCTACTTGAGTTGTGTCCTTTTGTGGTGTCGTTACTGCCTTATTGTGCATGGTCATAAATGCTTCACACACTGCCTCTGAGATCGGCCTAGCTGCTCGTGCTACGTTACCACAGGGTTGAGCAGGGGTTATCAAAGGGGGTAGCCCACTTGCCCTGACTTGGGGAGAAGGGTCCCTATTTGGACAGTGGCGCCAGCCATTGCCAACTAGAGACCCCCATTTCCAACAAGAACCTTCCCGAAGTCCAAGCCTAGCTTCCACAGCCCGCTGTGCCCAGGCAAAGAGTGTGTGCCCGTAGTACGGTGCTGGGTCCTGCGTGTGTTCCAACTTGTCGCCCTCACCACTGCGCACAGTAAAGGCTTTGTCCAGTAGACTCTCTGAACATGAGGGTGGGTGCAGAACCTGCCTGAAGTCCAAGCCTAGCTTCCAGAGCCTGCTGTGCCCAGGCAAAGAGTGTGTGCCCGTAGTACGGTGCTGGGTCCTGCGTGTGTTCCAACTCGTCGCCCTCACCACTGCGCACAGTAAAGACTTTGTCCAGTAGACTCTCTGAACATGAGGGTGGGTGCAGAACCCGTCTGAAGTCCAAGCCTAGCTTCCAGAGCCTGCTATGCCCAGGCAAAGAGTGTGTGCCAGTAGTAGGGTCCTGGGTCCAGCTTGTGCTCCAACTCTTCGCCCTCATCACTGCGCACAGTAAAGGCTTTGTCCGGTAGACTCTCTGAACATGAGGGTGGGTGCAGAACCTGCCCGAAGTCCACGCCTAGCTTCCAGAGCCTGCTAGGCCCAGGCAAAGAGTGTGTGCCCGTAGTACGGTGCTGGGTCCAGCGTGTGCTCCAACTCTTCGCCCTCATCACTGCGCACAGTAAAGGCTTTGTCCAGTAGACTCTCTGAACATGAGGGTGGGTGCAGAACCTGCCTGAAGTCCAAGCCTAGCTTCCAGAGCCTGCCATGCCCAGGCAACGAGTGTGTGCCCGTAGTACGGAGCTGGGTCCAGTGTGTGTTCCAAATCGTCGCCCTCACCACTGCGCACAGTAAAGGCTTTGTCCAGTAGACTCTCTGAACATGAGGGTGGGTGCAGAACCTGCCTGACATCCACGCCTAGCATCCAGAGCCTCCTATGCCCAGGTAAAGTGTGTGTGCCAGTGGTACGGTGCTGGGTACAGCATGTGTTCCAACTCGTCGCCCTCACCACTGCTCACAGCAAAGGCTTTGTGCAGTAGACTCTCTGAACATGAGGGTGGGTGCAGAACCTGCCTGAAGTCCAAGCCTAGCTTCCAGAGCCTGCTTTGCCGAGGCAAACAGTGTGTGCCCGTAGTATGGTGCTTGGTCCAGTGTGTGTTCCAACTCGTCGCCCTCACCACTGCGCACAGCAAAGGCTTTGTCCAGTAGACTCTCTGAACATGAGGGTGGGTGCAGAATCTCCCTAAAGTCTAAGCCTAGCTTCTGGAGCCTGCTATGCCCAGGGAAAGAGTGTGTGCCAGTGGTACGGTGCTGGGTCCTGAGTGTGTTCCAACTCGTCGCCCTTACCACTGCGTACAGTAAAGGCTTTGTCCAGTAGACTCTCTGAACATGAGGGAGGGTGCAGAATCTCCCTAAAGTCTAAGCCTAGCTTCCAGAGCCTGCTGTGCCCAGGCAAAGAGTGTGTGCCCGTAGTACGCTGCTGAGTCGTGCGTGTGTTCCAACTCGTCGCCCTCATCACTGCGAACAGCAAAGGCTTTGTCCAGTAGACTCTCTGAACATGAGGGTGGGTGCAGAACCTGCCTGAAGTCCAAGCCTAGCTTCCAGAGCCTGCTTTGCCCAGGCAAAGAGTGTTTGCCCGTAGTACGGTGCTGGTTCCTGCGTGTGTTCCAACTCGTCGCCCTCACCACTGTGCATAGTAAAGGCTTTGTCCAGTAGACTCTCTGAACATGAGGGTGGGTGCAGAACCTGCCTGAAGTCCAAGCCTAGCTTCCAGAGCCTGCTTTGCCCAGGCAAAGAGTGTTTGCCCGTAGTACGGTGCTGGTTCCTGCGTGTGTTCCAACTCGTTGCCCTCAGCACTGCGCACAGCAAAGGCTTTGTCCAGTAGACTCTCTGAACATGAGGGTGGGTGCAGAATCTCCCTAAAGTCTAAGCCTAGCTTCCGGAGCCTGCTATGCCCAGGGAAAGTATGTGTGCCAGTTGTACGGTGCTGGGTCCTGAGTGTGTTCCAACTCGTCGCCCTCACCACTGCATACAGTAAAGGCTTTGTCCAGTAGACTCTCTGAACATGAGGGTGGGTGCAGAATCTCCCTAAAGTCTAAGCCTAGCTTCTGGAGCCTGCTATGCCCAGGGAAAGTATGTGTGCCAGTTGTACGGTGCTGAGTTGTGCGTGTGTTCCAACTCGTCGCCCTCATCACTGCGCACAGTAAAGGCTTTGTCCAGTAGACTCTCTAAACATGAGGGTGGGTGCAGAACCTGTCTGAAGTCCAAGCCTAGCTTCCAGAGCCTGCTATGCCCAGGCAAAGAGTGTGTGCCTGTAGTACGGTGGTGGGTCCTGCGTGTGTTCAAACTCGTCGCCTTCACCACTGCGTACAGTAAAGGCTTTGTCCAGTAGACTCTCTGCACATGAAGGTGGGTGCAGAACCTTCCCGAAGTCCAAGCATAGCTTCCAGAGCCTGCTGTGCCCAGGCAAATTGTGTGTGCCCGTGGTACGGTGCTGGGTCCTGAGTGTGTTCCAACTCGTAGTTCTCACCACTGCGTACAGTAAAGGCTTTGTCCAGTAGACTCTCTGAACATGAAGGTGGGTGCAGAACCTTCCCGAAGTCCAAGCATAGCTTCCAGAGCCTGCTGTGCCCAGTCAAAGAGTGTGTGCCCGTAGTACGGTGCTGGGTCCTGCGTGTGTTCCAACTCGTCGCCCTCACCACTGCGCATAGTAAAGACTTTGTCCAGTAGACTCTCTAAACATGAGGGTAGGTGCAGAACCTGCCTGAAGTCCAAGCCTAGCTTCCAGAGCCTGCTATGCCCAGGCAAACAGTGTGTGCCAGTAGTATGTTGCTTGGTCCAGTGTGTGCTCCAACTTGTCGCCCTCACCACTGCGCACAGCAATGGCTTTGTCCAGTAGACTCTCTGAACATGAGGGTGGGTGCAGAATCTCCCTAAAGTCTAAGCCTAGCTTCCGGAACCTGCTATGCCCAGGGAAAGAGTGTGTGCCAGTGGTATGGTGCTGGGTCCTGAGTGTGTTCCAACTCGTCGCCCTCACCACTGCGTACAGTAAAGGCTTTGTCCAGTAGACTCTCTGAACATGAAAGTGGATGCAGAACGTTCGCCGAAGTCCAAGCATAGCTTCCAGAGCCTGCTGTGCCCAGGCTAAGAGTGTGTGCCCGTAGTACGGTGCTGAGTCGTGCCTGTGTTCCAACTCGTCGCCCTCATCACTGCTCACAGTAAAGGCTTTGTCCAGTAGACTCTCTGAACAAGAGGGTGGGTGCAGAATCTGCCTGAAGTCCAAGCCTAGCTTCCAGAGCCTGCTATGCCCAGGCAAAGAGTGTGTGCCAGTAGTAGGGTCCTGGGTCCAGCGTGGGCTCCAACTCTTCGCCCTCATCACTGCGCACAGTAAAGGCTTTGTCCAGTAGACTCTCTGAACATGAGGGTGGGTGGGTGCAGAACCTGCCTGAAGTCCAAGCCTAGCTTCCAGAGCCTGCTATGCCCAGGCAAAGAGTGTGTGCCAGTAGTAGGGTCCTGGGTCCAGAGTGTGCTCCAACTCTTCGCCCTCATCACTGCGCACAGTAAAGGCTTTGTCCAGTAGACTCTCTGAACATGAGGGTGGGTGCAGAACCTGCCTGAAGTCCAAGCCTAGCTTCCAGAGCCTGCCATGCCCAGGCAACGAGTGTGTGCCTGTAGTACGGTGCTGGGTCCAGTGTGTGTTCCAAATCGTCGCCCTCACCACTGCGCACAGTAAAGGCTTTGTCCAGTAGACTCTCTGAACATGAGGGTGGGTGCAGAACCTGCCTGACATCCACGCCTAGCATCCAGAGCCTCCTATGCCCAGGTAAAGTGTGTGTGCCAGTGGTACGGTGCTGGGTACAGCGTGTGTTCCAACTCGTCGCCCTCACCACTGCTCACAGCAAAGGCTTTGTGCAGTAGACTCTCTGAACATGAGGGTGGGTGCAGAACCTGCCTGAAGTCCAAGCCTAGCTTCCAGAGCCTGCTTTGCCGAGGCAAAGAGTGTGTGCCCGTAGTACGGTGCTGGGTCCTGCGTGTGTTCCAACTCGTCGCCCTTACCACTGCGCACAGCAAAGGCTTTGTCCAGTAGACTCTCTGAACATGAGGGTGGGTGCAGAATCTCCCTAAAGTCTAAGCCTAGCTTCTGGAGCCTGCTATGCCCAGGGAAAGAGTGTATGCCAGTGGTACGGTGCTGGGTCCTGAGTGTGTTCCAACTCGTCGCCCTCACCACTTCGTACAGTAAAGGCTTTGTCCAGTAGACTCTCTGAACATGAGGGAGGGTGCAGAATCTCCCTAAAGTCTAAGCCTAGCTTCCAGAGCTTGCTGTGCCCAGGCAAAGAGTGTGTGCCCGTAGTACGCTGCTGAGTCGTGCGTGTGTTCCAACTCGTCGCCCTCATCACTGCGAACAGCAAAGGCTTTGTCCACTAGACTATCTGAACATGAGGGTGGGTGCAGAACCTGCCTGAAGTCCAAGCCTAGCTTCCAGAGCCTGCTTTGCCCAGGCAAAGAGTGTTTGCCCGTAGTACGGTGCTGGTTCCTGCGTGTGTTCCAACTCGTCGCCCTCACCACTGTGCATAGTAAAGGCTTTGTCCAGTAGACTCTCTGAACATGAGGGTGGGTGCAGAACCTCCCTAAAGTCTAAGCCTAGCTTCCAGAGGCTGCTATGCCCAGGCAAACAGTGTGTGCCCGTAGTATGGTGCTTGGTCCAGTGTGTGTTCCAACTCGTTGCCCTCACCACTGCGCACAGCAAAGGCTTTGTCCAGTAGACTCTCTGAACATGAGGGTGAGTGCAGAATCTCCCTAAAGTCTAAGCCTAGCTTCCGGAGCCTGCTATGCCCAGGGAAACTGTGTGTGCCAGTGGTACGGTGCTGGGTCCTGAGTGTGTTCCAACTCGTCGCCCTCACCACTGCGTACAGTAAAGGCTTTGTCCAGTAGACTCTCTGAACATGAAGGTGGGTGCAGAACCTTCCCGAAGTCCAAGCATAGCTTCCAGAGCCTGCTGTGCCCAGGCAAATTGTGTGTGCCCGTAGTACGGTGCGGAGTTGTGCGTGTGTTCCAACTCGTCGCCCTCATCACTGCGCACAGTAAAGGCTTTGTCCAGTAGACTCTCTAAACATGAGGGTGGGTGCAGAACCTGTCTGAAGTCCAAGCCTAGCTTCCAGAGCCTGCTATGCCCATGCAAAGAGTGTAAGCCAGTAGCAGGGTCCTGGGTCCAGCGTGTGCTCCAACTCTTCGCCCTCATCACTGCGCACAGTAAAGGCTTTGTCCAGTAGACTCTCTGAACATGAGGGTGGGTGCAGAACCTGCCTGAAGTCCAAGCCTAGCTTCCAGAGCCTGCCATGCCCAGGCAACGAGTGTGTGCCCGTAGTACGGTGCTGGGTCCAGCGTGTGCTCCAACTCTTCACCCTCATCACTGCGCACAGTAAAGGTTTTGTCCAGTAGACTCTCTGAACATGAGGGTGGGTGCAGAACCTGCCTGACCTCCACGCCTAGCATCCAGAGCCTGCTGTGCCAAGGCAAAGTGTGTGTGCCAGTGGTACAGTGCTGGGTACAGCGTGTGTTCCAACTCGTCGCCCTCACCACTGCGCACAGCAAATGCTTGGTCCAGTAGACTCTCTGAACATGAGGGTGGGTGCAGAATCTCCCTAAAGTCTAAGCCTAGCTTCCGGAGCCTGCTATGCCCAGGGAAAGAGTGTGTGCCCGTAGTACGGTGCTGGGTCCTGCGCGTGTTCCAACTCGTCGCCCTCACCACTGCGTACAGTAAAGAGTTTGTCCAGTAGACTCTCTGAACATGAAGGTGGGTGCAGAACCTTCCCGAAGTCCAAGCATAGCTTCCAGAGCCTGCTGTGCCCAGGCAAAGAGTGTGTGCCCGTAGTACGGTGCTGAGTCGTGCGTGTGTTCCAACTCGTTGCCCTCATCACTGCGCAGAGCAAAGGCTTTGTCCAGTAGACTCTCTGAACATGAGGGTGGGTGCAGAACCTGCCTGAAGTCCAAGCCTAGCTTCCAGAGTCTGCTTTGCCCAGGCAAAGAGTGTGTGCCCGTAGTACGGTGCTGGGTCCTGCGTGTGTTCCAACTCGTCGCCCTCACCACTGCGCACAGTAAAGGCTTTGTCCAGTAGACTCTCTGAACATGAGGGTGGGTGCAGAACCTCCCTAAAGTCTAAGCCTAGCTTCCAGAGGCTGCTATGCCCAGGCAAACAGTGTGTGCCTGTAGTATGGTGCTTGCTCCAGTGTGTGCTCCAACTCGTCGCCCTCAGCACTGCGCACAGCAAAGGTTTTGTCCAGTAGACTCTCTGAACATGAGGGTGGGTGCAGAATGTCCCTAAAGTCTAAGCCTAGCTTTCGGAACCTGCTATGCCCAGGGAAAGAGTGTGTGCCAGTGGTACGGTGCTGGGTCCTGAGTGTGTTCCAACTCGTTGCCCTCACCACTGCGCACAGTAAAGGCTTTGTCCAGTAGACTCTCTGAACATGAAGGTGGGTGCAGAACCTTCCCGAAGTCCAAGCATAGCTTCCAGAGCATGCTGTGCCCAGGCAAAGAGTGTGTGCCCGTAGTACGGTGCTGAGTCGTGCGTGTGTTCCAACTCGTCGCCCTCATCACTGCGTACAGTAAAGGCTTTGTCCAGTAGACTCTCTGAACATGAAGGTGGGTGAAGAACCTTCCCGAACTCCAAGCCTAGCTTCCAGAGCCTGCTATGCCCAGGCAAAGAGTGTGTACCAGTAGTAGGGTCCTGGGTCCAGCGTGTGCTCCAACTCTTCGCCCTCATCACTGCGCACAGTAAAGGCTTTGTCCAGTAGACTCTCTGAACATGAGGGTGGGTGCAGAACCTGCCTGAAGTCCAAGCCTAGCTTCCAGAGCCTGCCATGCCCAGGCAACGAGTGTGTGCCCGTAGTACGGTGCTGGGTCCAGTGTGTGTTCCAAATCGTCGCCCTCACCACTGCGCACAGTAAAGGCTTTGTCCAGTAGAGTCTCTGAACATGAGGGTGGGTGCAGAACCTGCCCGAAGTCCACGCCTAGCTTCCAGAGCCTGCAATGCCCAGGCAAAGAGTGTGTGCCCGTAGTACGTTGCTGGGTCCAGCGTGTGCTCCAACTCTTCACCCTCATCACTGCGCACAGTAAAGGTTTTGTCCAGTAGACTCTCTGAACATGAGGGTGGGTGCAGAACCTGCCTGACGTCCACGCCTAGCATCCAGAGCCTGCTGTGCCGAGGCAAAGTGTGTGTGCCAGTGGTACAGTGCTGGGTACAGCGTGTGTTCCAACTCGTCGCCCTCACCACTGCGCACAGCAAAGGCTTTGTCCAGTAAACTCTCTGAACATGAGGGTGGGTGCAGAAGCTCCCTAAAGTCTAAGCCTAGCTTCCAGAGGCTGCTATGCCCAGGCAAACAGTGTGTGCCCGTAGTATGGTGCTTGGTCCAGTGTGTGTTCCAACTCGTCGCCCTCACCACTGCGCACAGCAAAGGCTTTGTCCAGTAGACTCTCTGAACATGAGGGTGGGTGCAGAATCTCCCTAAAGTCTAAGCCTAGCTTCCGGAGCCTGCTATGCCCAGGGAAAGAGTGTGTGCCAGTGGTACGGTGCTGGGTCCTGAGTGTGTTCCAAATCGTCGCCCTCACCACTGCGTACAGTAAAGGCTTTGTCCAGTAGACTCTCTGAACATGAAGGTGGGTGCTGAACCTTCCCGAAGTCCAAGCATAGCTTCCAGAGCCTGCTGTGCCCAGGCAAAGAGTATGTGCCCGTAGTATGGTGCTGGGTACTGCGTGTGTTCCAACTCGTCGCCCTCACCACTGTGCACAGTAAAGACTTTGTCCAGTAGACTCTCTGAACATGAGGGTGGGTGCAGAACCTGCCCGAAGTCCACGCCTAGCTTCCAGAGCCTGCTATACCCAGGCAAAGTGTGTGGGCCAGTGGTACGGTGCTGGGTACAGCGTGTGTTCCAACTCGTCGCCCTCACCACTGCGCACAGGAAAGACTTTGTCCAGTAGACTCTCTGAACATGAGGGTGGGTGCCGAACCTTCCTAAAGTCTAAGCCTAGCTTCCAGAGCCTGCTATGCCCAGACAAAGAGTGTGTGCCCATAGTACATTGCTGGGTCGTGCATGTGTTCCAACTCATCGCCCTCATCACTGCGCACAGTAAAGGCTTTGTTCAGTAGACTCTCTGAACGTGAAGGTGGGTGCAGAATCTGCCTGAAGTCCAAGCCTAGCTTCCAGAGCCTGCTATGCCCAGGCAAAGAGTGTGTGCCAGTAGTAGGGTCCTGGGCCCAGCGTGTGCTCCAACTCATCCCCCTCATCACTGCGCACAGTAAAGGCTTTGTCCAGTAGACTCTCTGAACATGAAGGTGGGTGCAGAACCTGCCTGAAGTCCAAGCCTAGCTTCCAGAGCCTGCTATGCCCAGGCAAAGAGTGTGTGCCCGTAGTACGGTGCTGGGTCCTGTGTGTGTTCCAAGTCGTCGCCCTCACCACTGCGCACAGTGAAGGCTTTGTCCAGTAGACTCACTGAACACAGGGGTGGGTGCAGAACCTTCCCGAAGTCCAAGCCTAGCTTCCAGAGCCTGCTGTGCCCAGGCAAAAAGTGTGTGCCCGTAGTACGGTGCTGGGTCCTGCGCGTGTTCCAACTCGTCGCCCTCACCACTGCACACAGTAAAGGGTTTGTCCAGTAGACTCTCTGAACATGAAGGTGGGTGCAGAACCTTCCCGAAGTCCAAGCATAGCTTCCAGAGCCTGCTGTGCCCAGGCAAAGAGTGTGTGCCCGTAGTACGGTGCTGAGTCGTGCGTGTGTTCCAACTCGTTGCCCTCATCACTCGCAGAGCAAAGGCTTTGTCCAGTAGACTCTCTGAACATGAGGATGGGTGCAGAACCTGCCTGAAGTCCAAGCCTAGCTTCCAGAGTCTGCTTTGCCCAGGCAAAGAGTGTTTGCCCGTAGTACGGTGCTGGGTCCTGCGTGTGTTCCAACTCGTCGCCCTCACCACTGCGCACAGTAAAGGCTTTGTCCAGTAGACTCTCTGAACATGAGGGTGGGTGCAGAACCTCCCTAAAGTCTAAGCCTAGCTTCCAGAGGCTGCTATGCCCAGGCAAACAGTGTGTGCCCGTAGTATGGTGCTTGGTCCAGTGTGTGCTCCAACTCGTCGCCCTCACCACTGCGCACAGCAAAGGCTTTGTCCAGTAGACTCTCTGAACATGAGGGTGGGTGCAGAATGTACCTAAAGTCTAAGCCTAGCTTTCAGAACCTGCTATGCCCAGGGAAAGAGTGTGTGCCAGTGGTACGGTGCTGGGTCCTGAGTGTGTTCCAACTCGTTGCCCTCACTACTGCGCACAGTAAAGGCTTTGTCCAGTAGACTCTCTGAACATGAAGGTGGGTGCAGAACCTTCCCGAAGTCCAAGCATAGCTTCCAGAGCCTGCTGTGCCCAGGCAAAGAGTGAGTGCCCGTAGTACGGTGCTGAGTCGTGCGTGTGTTCCAACTCGTCGCCCTCATCACTGCGTACAATAAAGGCTTTGTCCAGTAGACTCTCTGAACATGAAGGTGGGTGAAGAACCTTCCCGAACTCCAAGCCTAGCTTCCAGAGCCTGCTATGCCCAGGCAAAGAGTGTGTACCAGTAGTAGGGTCCTGGGTCCAGCGTGTGCTCCAACTCTTCGCCCTCATCACTGCGCACAGTAAAGGCTTTGTCCAGTAGACTCTCTGAACATGAGGGTGGGTGCAGAAGCTGCCTGACGTCCACGCCTAGCATCCAGAGCCTGCTAAGCCCAGGCAAAGTGTGTTTGCCAGTGGTACGGTGCTGCGTACAGCGTGTGTTCCAACTCGTCGCCCTCACCACTGCGCACAGCAAAGGCTTTGTCCAGTAAACTCTCTGAACATGAGGGTGGGTGCAGAACCTCTCTAAAGTCTAAGCCTAGCTTCCAGAGGCTGCTATGCCCAGGCAAACAGTGTGTGCCCGTAGTATGGTGCTTGGTCCAGTGTGTGTTCCAACTCGTCGCCCTCACCACTGCGCACAGCAAAGGCTTTGTCCAGTAGACTCTCTGAACATGAGGGTGGGTGCAGAATCTCCCTAAAGTCTAAGCCTAGCTTCCGGAGCCTGCTATGCCCAGGGAAAGAGTGTGTGCCAGTGGTACGGTGCTGGGTCCTGAGTGTGTTCCAAATCGTCGCCCTCACCACTGCGTACAGTAAAGGCTTTGTCCAGTAGACTCTCTGAACATGAAGGTGGGTGCAGAACCTTCCCGAAGTCCAAGCATAGCTTCCAGAGCCTGCTGTGCCCAGGCAAAGAGTGTGTGCCCGTAGTATGGTGCTGGGTACTGCGTGTGTTCCAACTCGTCGCCCTCACCACTGTGCACAGTAAAGACTTTGTCCAGTAGACTCTCTGATCATGAGGGTGGGTGCAGAACCTGCCCGAAGTCCACGCCTAGCTTCCAGAGCCTGCTATACCCAGGCAAAGTGTGTGTGCCAGTGGTACGGTGCTGGGTACAGCGTGTGTTCCAACTCGTCGCCCTCACCACTGCGCACAGGAAAGACTTTGTCCAGTAGACTCTCTGAACATGAGGGTGGGTGCCGAACCTTCCTAAAGTCTAAGCCTAGCTTCCAGACCCTGCTATGCCCAGACAAAGAGTGTGTGCCCATAGTACATTGCTGGGTCGTGCATGTGTTCCAACTCATCGCCCTCATCACTGCGCACAGTAAAGGCTTTGTTCAGTAGTCTCTCTGAACATGAAGGTGGGTGCAGAATCTGCCTGAAGTCCAAGCCTAGCTTCCAGAGCCTGCTATGCTCAGGCAAAGAGTGTGTGCCAGTAGTAGGGTCCTGGGCCCAGCGTGTGCTCCAACTCATCCCCCTCATCACTGCGCACAGTAAAGGCTTTGTCCAGTAGACTCTCTGAACATGAAGGTGGGTGCAGAACCTGCCTGAAGTCCAAGCCTAGCTTCCAGAGCCTGCTATGCCCAGGCAAAGAGTGTGTGCCCGTAGTACGGTGCTGGGTCCTGTGTGTGTTCCAAGTCGTCGCCCTCACCACTGCGCACAGTGAAGGCTTTGTCCAGTAGACTCACTGAACACAGGGGTGGGTGCAGAACCTTCCCGAAGTCCAAGCCTAGCTTCCAGAGCCTGCTGTGCCCAGGCAAAAAGTGTGTGCCCGTAGTACGGTGCTGGGTCCTGCGCGTGTTCCAACTCGTCACCCTCACCACTGCGCACAGTGAAGGCTTTGTCCAGTAGACTCTCTGAACACAGGGGTGGGTGCAGAACCTGCCTGAATTCCAAGCCTAGCTTCCAGAGCCTGCTATGCCCAGGCAAAGAGTGTGTGCTCGTAGGACGGTGCTGGGTGCAGCGTGTGTTCCAACTCATCGGCCTCACCACTGGGCACAACGAAGGCTTTGCCCAGTAGACTCTCTGAATATGAAGGTGGGTGCAGAACCTGCCTGAAGTCCAAGCCTAGCTTCCAGAGCCTGCTATGCCCAGGCAAAGAGTGTGTGCCAGTGGTACTGTGCTGGGTCCTGCGTGTGTTCCAACTCGTCGCCCTCACCACTGCGCACAGCAAAGGCTTTGTCCAGTAGACTCTCTGAACATGAGGGTGGGTGCAGAACCTTCCCGAAGTCCAAGCCTAGCTTCCAGAGCCTGTTGTGCCCATGCAAAGTGTGTGTGCCCGTAGGTACGGTGCTGGGTCATGCGTGTGTTCCAACTCATCCCCCTCATCACTGCGCACAGTAAAGGCTTTGTCCAGTAGAATCTCTGAACATGAGGGAGGGTGCAGAACCTGCCTGAAGTCCAAGGCTAGCTTCCAGAGCCTGCCATGCCCAGGCAATGAGTGTGTGCCCGTAGTACGGTGCTGAGTCGTGCGTGTGTTCCAACTCGTCGCCCTCATCACTGTGCACAGTAAAGGCTTTGTCCAGTAGACTCTCTGAACATGAGGGTGGGTGCAGAACCTGCCTGAAGTCCAAGCCTAGCTTCCAGAGCCTGTTGTGCCCAGGCAAAGAGTGTGTGCCAGTAGTACGGTGCTGGGTCCAGCGTGTGCTCCAACTCGTCGCCCTCACCACTGCGCACAGGAAAGACTTTGTCCAGTAGACTCTCTGAACATGAGGGTGGGTGCCGAACCTTCCTAAAGTCTAAGCCTAGCTTCCAGAGCCTGCTATGCCCAGACAAAGAGTGTGTGCCCATAGTACATTGCTGGGTCGTGCATGTGTTCCAACTCATCGCCCTCATCACTGAAGGACGTAGCCGAGTGGATGAGGAACAGCCGCCTGAAACTCAACTCAGATAAGACGGAAGTCCTCATCCTAGGATCATCACCCTCCGCCTGGGACGACTCCTGGTGGCCCCCTGCCCTGGGCAACGCACCCAAACCAACGGACCACGCACGCAACCTGGGCTTCATCCTGGACTCCTCCCTATCAATGACCAGACAAGTCAACGCCGTCTCCTCGTCTTGCTTCAACATCCTACGCATGCTGCGGAAGATCTTCCGGTGGATCCCCACCGAAACCAGGAAGACGGTCACCCAGGCCCTCGTCACCAGCCGACTGGACTACGGCAACTCCTCTACGCCGGAACCACAGCCAAACTTCAGAAAAGACTCCAACGCATCCAGAACGCCTCAGCTCGACTCATCCTGGACATCCCCCGACACAGCCACATCGCCGGACACCTGAGAGACCTGCACTGGCTCCCCGTCAGCAAGAGAATCACGTTCCGACTCCTCACCCACGCACACAAAGCTCTCCACAACCAAGGCCCCAGATACCTCAACGACCGTCTGACCTTCTACACTCCCACCCGCCAGCTACGATCGACCAACCACGCCCTCGCCGCCGTCCCCCGCATCCGAAGAGCCACAACGGGAGGAAGATCCTTCTCCTACCTGGCTGCCAAGACGTGGAACTCCCTACCCATCCACCTCCGCCTGACCCAAGACCACCTCTCCTTCAGGAAGCAACTCAAGACATGGCTGTTCGAACAGTAGCGGACCCCCCTCCCCCTAGCGCCTTGAGACCCTCCGGGTGAGTAGCGCGCTATACAAATGCTTGATTGATTGATTGATCACTGCGCACAGTAAAGGCTTTGTTCAGTAGACTCTCTGAACATGAAGGTGGGTGCAGAATCTGCCTGAAGTCCAAGCCTAGCTTCCAGAGCCTGCTATGCCCAGGCAAAGAGTGTGTGCCAGTAGTAGGGTCCTGGGCCCAGCGTGTGCTCCAACTCATCCCCCTCATCACTGCGCACAGTAAAGGCTTTGTCCAGTAGACTCTCTGAACATGAAGGTGGGTGCAGAACCTGCCTGAAGTCCAAACCTAGCTTCCAGAGCCTGCTATGCCCAGGCAAAGAGTGTGTGCCCGTAGTACGGTGCTGGGTCCTGTGTGTGTTCCAAGTCGTCGCCCTCACCACTGCGCACAGTGAAGGCTTTGTCCAGTAGACTCTCTGATCACAAGGGTGGGTGCAGAACGTGCCTGAAGTCCAAGCCTAGCTTCCAGAGCCTGTTGTGCCCAGGGAAAGTGTGTGTGCCAGTGGTAAAGTGCTGGGTCCAATGTGTGTTCCAACTCGTCGCGCTCATCACTGCGCACAGGTAAAGGCTTTGTCCAGTACACTCTCTGAACACAAGGGTGGGTGCAGAACCTGCCTGACGTCCACGCCTAGCATCCAGAGCCTGCTATGCCCAGGCAAAGTGTGTGTGCCAGTGGTACGGTGCTGGGTACAGCGTGTGTCCCAACTAGTCGCCCTCACCACTGGGCACAGAAAAGGCTTTGTTCAGTAGACTCTCTGAACATGAGGGTGGGTGCAGAACCTGCCTGAAGTCCAAGCCTAGCTTTCATAGCCTGCTATGCCCAGGCAAAGAGTGTGTGCCCGTAGTACGGTGCTGGTTGCAGCGTGTGTTCCAACTCGTCGCCCTCACCACTGGGCACAGCGAAGGCTTTGTCCAGTAGACTCTCTGAACATGAGGGTGGGTGCAGAACCTCCCTAAAGTCTAAGCCTAGCTTCCAGAGGCTGCTATGCCCAGGCAAAGAGTGTGTGCCCGTAGTATGGTGCTGGGTCATGCGTGTGCTCCAACTCTTCACCCTCACCACTGGCCACAGCGAAGGCTTTGTCCAGTAGACTCTCTGAACATCAGGGTGGGTGCAGAAGCTGCCTGAAGTCCAAGCCTAGCTTCCAGAGCCTGTTGTGCCCAGGCAAAGAGTGTGTGCCAGTAGTACGGTGCTGGGTCCAGCGTGTGCTCCAACTATTCGCCCTCACCACTGCACACAGTAAAGACTTTGTCCAGTAGACTCTCTGAACACAAGGGTGGGTGCAGAATGTGCCTGAAGTCCAAGCCTAGCTTCCAGAGCCTGCTGTGCCCAGGCAAAGAGTGTGTGCCAGTGGTACAGTGCTGGGTCCAGTGTGTGTTCCAACTCATCGCGCTCATCACTGCGCACAGTAAATTCTTTGTCCAGTAGACTCTCTGAACATGAGGGTGGGTGCAGAACCTGCCTGAAGTCCAAGCCTAGCTTCCAGAGCCTGCTATGCCCTGGCAATGAGTGTGTGCCAGTGCTAGGATCCTGGGTCCAGCGTGTGCTCCAACTCGTCACCCTCACCACTGCGCACAGTAAAGTCTTTGTCCAGTAGACTCTCTGAACACGAGGGTGGGTGCAGAACCTGCCTGAACTCCAAGCCTAGCTTCCAGAGCCTGTTGTGCCCAGGCAAAGAGTGTGTGCCAGTGGTACGGTGCTGGGTGCAGCGTGTGTTCCAACTCGTTGCGCTCACCACTGCGCACAGCGAAGGCTTTGTCCAGTAGACTCTCTGAACACGAGGGTGGGTGCAGAACGTGCCTGAAGTCCAAGCCTAGCTTCCAGAGCCTGCTGTGCCCAGGCAAAGAGTGTGTCCCAGTGGTACGGTGCTGGGTCCAGCCCTCACCACTGCACGCAGCCGAAGGGCTCTTTGAACAAAGTTTCATATCTCGCCCATCTTTGCCTGATTCTTAAGGCTAAACAAAGCTACACATCTTGCAGATTCCATCAAAGACCATCTACTTGCAGAAATTCACAGGACCTTCATTTCGTGAATCAAACCGCAGTAATTATTGCGCAGACACATTTTTCCTGCCCTTTTGTGAAACCCCAGAGAACAAAATGTTTGAACTGGCATCCCTGTGATTAGACATGATTATGTAATTTATATGAACTGGGTTCACGTACTAATAATTTAATGTGCTCAATGTGGAAGTTGAAAGTGCAGCACACAGTATGTACCATTAACAAGTTATTAGTCGAACGATAGATTGAAGCAAAGTTTCGGGTTCATGTTGTATTTCGAGTTCACATAAAGGACAACTTGTCCTCTCATTTAACTTAGTTCCTTAATGTCGTCTCGCACGTCGCGAGGCACATCCACTGCCTTCGTGGAATGACACTGATCTAAGGCACAACTCACGTCTTCACTTCCGCCCTGTTTAACTCCGGATTTAATATTTCAACAGAAGCACTCCAGCTCCTCGAATTTCAAACCCTGTCTTTCCTTACAGAGCATACATTAATGCCTTTGGCACGGGAACATGTGACCTATATTTTGAGAAGAACAGTAACAGTAAGCCAGATCTTTACGGGTCTGAGAATGTTTAATTTAAAAATAAATGTTCAAGTTACAAATATATGCAGCTACCTGATAAGATGGCGCCCAAGTTGTTTTGTTCATCTCAGTAGTCAGTTATACCTTGTTCATTTCCTATCTTCTATTTCAGGTCCTGCAGCACATGGAGGATATTAAAGTGCGGGAGATGCAGATCTTCGACCACAAGAAGAAGATAGCAGAGGCAGAGACGAAATTAAAGCAACAGCAGAATCTTTACGAAGCCGTGAGATCAGACCGGAACCTCTACAGCAAAAATCTCATTGAAGCTCAGGTACGGGGTTCAGAATACCTCAGTTGTTAGTTGGTAGCCTGGCTCTTCACCTGAGCCTGTGTAATCTTGTAAACAGGGGGGACTGTTCACAAACAGCATTCTGTAGTAGGTTTTGATGTATTGCAACCAGGAGCGGCCCTTGCAGGTAAGATCGGTGGGCGGTGCGGAGGGAGTTGATAGACGACGAGGAGTTAAAATATTTTTTTTTAATAAGAGTCGGCAATGCGGCGAGCACAAGGTAAGTGGTTTTCTTTTTTTTTTTTATTTAATTTTAACTCCTGGCTGTCTATCCACTCCCGCCCTCCCTCCCTCCCCCCCGCCTCACTCCCACACCGCTCTTACCTGCACGGGCCCCTCCTGATTGTAATAGGTACTAAGAATGCTATTCACAAACCTACATGCAAAGTTTACTCCTCCACTTCTCCTATACATATGTTTGGAGACCTCCGCGCTGCCTGCAGCATCGCCACACACATAGGTATGATTTTTAGTAGTAAATGTGGGAGCAACATAGGGAAGTGGCTTGAAAATAGTGAATACTTATGAATAAAGGTAAGAGGATGGGGGTGGGGAGTAAGGATGGGTTTAGGGAGGGCCAGCAAGGGGTTTAGGGTCATCAGACCACCCACAAAAGAGTAAGGGCCTGATTCACAAAGCTAAACGTAGACTTTGTGTAAGTTTACGATTGTTTGGTATTGACAATGAGTATTATGAGTAGTATCTTTACGAGTGTGCAGTATCCACACACAAAATGTACATACCATACTGATTTCCTGTGTTTTTGCAGATTTATGCAGCTGAAATTTAAAAAAGGGTTAGGTATTTAATGCACATGTGAATTACTGGGTGTGGTACATGCCATTAACCTCCAAATTTCAAACCCTGCAGAAACGGGTTTGGACAGAGATTAGAAAACACTAACCAACGTCCACAAATACGGCTGACAAGAAAATGGGAAGAATAGGATATTCCTAAATGACTTAGATGTCTTTTTATCTATAAGTCTCTATATGTGGTGTGTTGTAAACTGATGTACTTCTGTATATATATATATATATTTTTTTTTTAACATGTTAGGCAGTTGTCCTCTGTGCTATTTTGCTGTCCATAAAGGAGGCTTTTATCGCTTGTAATACTACTCAGAGCCAAACAGGGGATGTAGGAAAAAACGCCGCCCCAATGTTGTGTTTAAATGGTGTTTAAATGAAGTCTTGAAATTGGATCAATATTTTAGTAAAATCTATGCATGTTTGTTTTATTCTAATAGCAAACTCCTTTTTAAAATTCCGGCGTGGGCCTGATAGTTAAATGTGTACAGAGTAGGAAGGAGAACTTTGTGTGCCTAGATCTGTCAATGCCCCACCAATGTAAAAATCCACATAGTTGTTAGGCATTTACAAGAATTCACTCCAAAACGAAACGCTCTCTAAATCAATGCATTATTGAGCAGATCCATAATTCATTTGCATATCCTTTGTGTATATTTTCAGTAAGGAGATGGAGGCAAGCATACAATCTATGAATATTGCACAGCTCCTTTAGTGTTGAGTACAGAAAAGCACACACGTGATGTGGTTGTGAAAACAAATTGCCCATGGTGCCCTGAGTTGATATGCATGCATGGCGACACAATCACTGCTCTACTTTTGTATACAGTTCCTAAGACTTTGTATTGCATATATGTACTGCATACACCTAACCCAGGCATGGATCTATTTCAGCTGTATGTTCGTATAACTGTATTTCGCCGTTGTGGGTATTTTCATACATTGTGCATGTTAGAAATGGGGGTATTTTATTGGCAGAGGTATGCACCTTTGTCCAAGTAGGGACTCTTCCTTGTAGTCAGGGTAAGGGGATTACACACTTTAGATATCCCCTGCTCACCCCCTTGGTAGCTTGGCATGAGCAGACAGGCTTATCCCAAAGGCAATGTGTGGAGTATGTGTACCCAAAAACACAGTAACACAGTGAAAACACCACACCAGTTTAGAAATATAATGTATCTTTATCTAAACCAAACAAGACCAAAACGACAAAAATCCAACATACAGGTATCAAGATATCACTTTTAGAATGGTTACTTCAAAAATTGAACTGAAGAAACAAAATAGCTCCACCTGGGGCTATTACACGTTGTGACAGGCGCAAATCCAAAGTACGGCGCCGACCGCGAGGACGGCGTGCCATGCACGGAGTTACACCGACCCCCCCAAACAACAGTACCTTGGAAACAAAGTCAACAGGCGATGCACGGCGTCGTGGAGGTGACGTGTCGGTGCAGAGGTAAAGCTGGTTCCCTTCTGCCACCGGGGAGGCTAGGCATCGCGTCCGTGAGGAGGCGAGGCATCGAGTCCAGGACAGGGAAGTTAGGCAGCGTCGTCGATGAGACATCGGTTCCAGTGAGGCGATGCGACGTTGAAGAGTTCTTGAAGTCACCCTCGTCGATTATCGGCTCTGCAATAACGTGATGCTGGCACTGGCGGTGATGGCGTCGGTGCGAGCGTTGGCGTCAGGAAGGCAGATAACTGCAGGCGTCTGCAGGCATCCACAGGCATCGAAGCTGCAGTGCAGGTGGGGTGGTGCTTCGTGCACTTCACGAGCGGTGCCCACGGCCTTGGTGCAGGTTGTGGTGTCACTGGGGACATTGCTGATGGCGTCAGAGTTGTTCTTCTTGCTTTGCAGCACCAACCACACAATTCTCAGTGCCCAGGAACTGGAATTGGCATCTTTATGAATATAGGAGTCCACAGAGGGGTCCAGGTGCTGGTCAGTGGGTGCAAGTGAAGTCTTTGTGGCCCTGGGCCTTCAGAACAGGAGGCAAGCATACACAAGCCCTTGGAGATTCTTCTTCAAGCAGGTTCTCAGCAAAGTTCCAGGCTTTGTCCTCTCCTTGGCAGAAGCAGCAACTGCAGGTAAACCCAGAAAAACACACACAGCAAATGGGCAGTACTCCTCCAGCTCTTCTCCTTGGTAGAGGTTCCTCTTGAGTCCAGAAGTGATCTAATTCTCCTGGGGTTAAGGTCCAATACTTTTACCCCATTTTCACTTCGTTCTCTTTGTGGCAATGGTCTCTGGGCCCAGTCCAAACCAAATCTGCCCTCTCTGGTCCAGCTTCACACTACAGTGATAGGTCTGAGACACATTTACAGGGCTACTTATGTGGGTGGCACAACCAGTGCTGCAAGCCCAATAGTTGCCATATTTTATGTCTGCCCATGCCATTGGGGAAAGAACCTTCGCGTTGATAGTGTCTGAGAGAGATTTAGAAGATTGCAACTCTCTCCCTGACAACATTTAGAGTCAGCGGCCCCAAGGCAATACACATTGGCAGGATATACCACACATAACAGAAAGGGAACTATCCGCCTAGTGTCAATATGTAAATGAAGGACTGGTCAAAGAAAGGCCATATATATAATGTTTTTTTTACATATATGAATATGTTGGTCTGTCAATATATGTTGTTTGGAAATTTATGTGTATACAAATGTGGTTTAATGTATGTTTGTACTTTGTGTTTCACAATTAAGTGTTGCCCTTTAAAGAGACAAGCAATAATGTAAAAATATTTTTCAGAAAAAGAAAAAGAAAAGTGAAATCAATCACAAGGGCTAATGAAATCAGAACATCGGTACCTTTATTTTTGAGCAGATATAAAATATGGCAACTTTAGATACTTTGTCAGTTTACAAAGTTTAAGTGTTCCAATCTAGTTTGTGCAAAGGACCCAAGCCTCCCTTTATTAGCAAGCCCACTAGTAGCATTTGATTTACAGGCCCTGGCACACACCATGCACTTTACTAGGGACTTACCAGTAAATCAAAAATGCCAATCATTGATAACCAATCATATTCACAGTTTACACAGAGAGCATATGCACTTTAGCACTGATTAGCAGTGGTAAAGAGCCCAGAGTCCTAAAGCCGACAATAACAGGTCAGGAAAAATAGGAGGAAGAAGCAAAATGTTTGGGGATAACCCTGCAAAAAATGGCCATTTCCAAAAGTGCAGATCAGAAAAGGCTAACAGTTGTAAAGATATCTGAGCATTGAGTCTGCAGTACCGGAAATGATCTTGAAAACAGGGACATCTTAAGGATTTTGGGGCCCTGGGCCAAACGTATTTTGGGGGCCCCTGTTTGGAACAGCTTTGAATGTATGATCCAATTAAAGCTCTTTCATGCCCTCTTTGGCCAGATCACTGACAGTGCACATGCACACTGATCCAAATTCTAAATGTGTTTCCATCCAATATTCAGGGACTGTAATATGTGTTTTTAATAGTGTAGCAGCTCACTAAGGTTATTGCAAATAATCTCTGCGAAGTCCCTCCTATCTCATATGGGAGGTTCTGTTTCAATCTAAAAGTTACTTTTTTTTATGCATGTTGCATGGTGGTGAAAAACAAACATAATACTTCCTGGTAAATTTTCTGTAATAAAATCCCACAGATTACCTATATTAAAAATACATTAAAGGAAAATGGTATTTAAAACAATCTAGGTTTAAGAATCATTCAAGGTCATAAGGACAGGACTGTTTATAAGACAAATCCAGCTCTGGCCCCCTGAAAGGCTGGGGCCCTGGACCATGCCCTCTTTGCCCATGCCTTAAAAAGTGTTTGCTTTAAAAAGAAAATATATGAAATGTGCAGTTAAGTGCTGTTGCCCACTGCTAAGGGCAATAACTGCAAGTAATTGCTCAAATGCACTTTTGGGACTGAGTCAGTGGTGCAGAGGTACATTAAGAGCTCCAGTTGATAAGTTACAGCTGTTTACTCCTGGCAGCATCTGGGAAATAATATTTTTAACATTTGTCCTACGAATCACATCCTCATATATAGACATAAATGCAAACTATCCTGATAGTGGTCTTATACTTAGTTCATACTTTTGTTGAATTTGGAATGTAGGCCAGCAGCAGTAGTCGGTGCCTTTTTTCTAAGCCTTTTGCTTCTCTAATGTAATCTGGACATTATGCAGAGGGTGCTAATAAATGTTGTTGGAACTTCATTATTAGTCATAAATGTCTCTGCCTAAAAGTAGGAAGAGGCCGTTTTGTAACGGGAAAAACAATTATACTAAATTAGTGTTGTTTGGAGAGAGCTTTGGTTCTGACTTTGTAAGCCCTTTACGTGGTTGGATTCTCGATAGAGTGGCCAAAAGCCATTCTGTTTTCCTCCTGAAGAATTCAGTTCACAGGGCAGTATTGTATTCCAAGCTTGGTCTTTACTCATTTAAGTGGGTTAATGTTATCAGCAAAGCTATACCTCATTCCCTGACCAAAAAAACGTGCAATTTTGGGGATTCCAGAGTCTTCTGCGGCTACAGGTGTCCTGGCATGGGAGTGGCACGTCATGCACTACTCTGCATGCATGCCGTACATTTGCACTTGGTGATGCACTGGGATCAGCTGAGGGAAACGCATTCCAAACTCTTCCCAGTTTACCAGTACGTGGTCCCAATAGTGACATTTTAGGGTCTCTTTCGCAGTCTCCTTATGGGCTTTCCTTTGTGTCTGCCCCAACTGCAACCAGTGATTAACACCAAATCCTCAGCATACACAGCATCTTCTTGTCGATATTTTAGAAACCACACTCTTTCAATTAAATCAGCTAAGGAGTGATCAAGAAGAAATAAAAAATGTATAGTGAGTCTACCTGAGAAAATTGAACAGTGAAGCGTGGAGTTCTATCTAGAAGGATGGCTGAGCAGAGATGTATTGCCTAAGGATTTTTCGAATTTTTTCTTGATCGAACTTGCAGTACAGATGACTTTTATAGCAGTAGAAAAGAGCACGTGCCAATATTTCCAGTTTAGAAAATAGCAGTTAAAAATTCAGTGAAATCACCCTATGAGACATACACAAATGCAATATGTTGCTGCTCCTGTCTAACTTGAAGATCATAGCTGGCGACCAAACTCTTTTTCACTGATGCCTAGAAAGCAGGGGCCGGGGTGGAGCAATGGATAGAGTCCGATGGAGGTTTAAGCATACTATATTTTAATTTCAGAAAAGTAGGCGACTGAGGGTAATAAGAAACAGTCTCTCTGATGACCCAACATGAAAGCAGATAAAAATGGAGAAACTAACAGTTACAGCACCAGCTAAAGCCCAGTTCAAATTTGATATTAGATTCTGCTGAGTCAATACTGATAGGCTTCAGGTTTTGAGAGAGGAGGTCTGAATGCAGGAATCCCAGAAGGATTGTTATGAGTCCCTGTACTTATTTTCCAGAAGAGGAAACTATCTCCCTGTGTAAGGGTCATGAGGTGAACCTTTGACAAGCTAACAGGGAAAAAAACAAACTAGAGACTGGTGACTAATCGTGGGTAATGCATTCCAGGTAGTGGTGGTCTACTGCAAGACATAGACTTCAACCCACATGCCAATTGGGCCAAACCAGTCCACAGTTACATGGTAACTAAGAAGAAGACCCTCTAATCAGACAAACATGCTAAGAATGGCGAAGTGGGCCTTGGTGTTGATTGCGTGGGTCATGACTGTCTTCGATCGTGGTACCTGATTTTAGTCATCTTTAACAGGGCATATTCCTGCTGATCTCCCCCATTGTGGGGATTGAAAACACTACAGCAGGCAGTCTAACCAGGCAGACTTTTACATTAATGGGATGTTCTCAGACATCCTTGAACCATCCTTAAAGCTCAGTTTTGACCTAACATAAATACCTTTACAACCCACCAAAACTGCACCTGTTGAAGGTTTGCCTCTTCAAGGGGATAGTCTGATAAAGGTCTGGTTGGGGTGTTGTGATAAATATTTTCTGCAGCTCTCCAAAAGATCAAGGACAACCCTTGGTGCACTGTCATTCTTGTACCTCCTGCTTGGTCTATTACCTGCATTTTTTCCTCCGTCATCAGAATAATGATGACCATGTTGTCCAGAATAAAAAGAAGGAGAGGTCAGCTCCTCTCCCTTGCATCATTCAGATTGAATGCATGGTTCCGGAGGAGTTGACCTTTTAACTCCTAGGCCTCTCCTCAGAGAACTTGGAAGTTTTGATGCCTGCCAGAAAACCCTTCATTAAAATCCACTACAAGAGCATATTCTTCAAGTTCTGCCACTGGACATTTAAGAGGAACATCAATCCACTCATATGTTCAGTAGATTATGTAATATCCTTCTTCTGGCAGACAATAAGTGCAAGTGGACACCTGCAAGACCTAAAACATTTGAGGTGCCTGATGACCTTAATTCCTCTGGTACTGCACCCTGCCACCTCCCATGAGCTAAATATGGTTTTCACTTGGCTGATGCATAAGCCCTTCGAGCCAACTTCATGGGCCAGCTTGGAAAATAGCTTTTTTAAAGGCCTTGACAATGGCCAGGTACATAAGGAGCTTCACGCCCATTGTGGCTAAGAGCCATTCACAACTTTTCAAAAAGATAGAGTGGTGTTAGAATGCACGTCTCTTTCATTCCAAAATTATTTTTGGAGATCCACATGAAAAACAAGATAATCCTTCTTTTTTTGGATTCTTTTATAGCGTGAACTCGACTCAAAGGTATCAGAGCGCTTTACCTGACTACCAGTTGCATTACAGACGGACGCATTCATTGTGTGAGGCATGGGGAAATTAAGTAATTAGCCCAGAATCACAGGATGTTGAGCGTCCCTGCCCAGACACGAACCCGGTTCCCCAGCTTTGGGGTTGACCACTCTAGCCGTTGCGCTTCTCCTTACCTTGCCCAGTGCTACACTGTGCTTGGAGCCCAACTTCACTTCGATATCAGGGTGCATTCCAACATGTTAATGTGCCATAGGAGACATTCACCCACAATTTGTATAGGCTACTCCTTGTGTATTCTGATATCATTTTTGAGGATTCCTCCTGGAGTGACACAAAGTTTGGCTAGGTGGTTCCCCGCAACTGATTCAACTACACCTAAGCTGCCAAAGTCTTCTTTTTCCTCCTCCATTTCTTTTTCTCAAAGTGGGATCCTCTAAGCGGATAATGGTAAAGAGTCAGGATGTAAGTTTCTCTTAGTCTGTATACTCTTTCCCTTTTTCAGTGCCCTCCCACCGACTCGTATGGCATCGGTTAGAAAACACAATCATTGGCTTCTTTTTTAAATTAAAGAAACCAGCAAGAACAGACATACGCGCTTGGATGTGGTTGTACTTCATATGATGTACACATGCAGGTGAGGACTGCAATGCAAAAGCTGTTTAATTAAGGTCTATAGAAGCAGTGACAAGTTCCTTCACTAGGTAGCTGTTGGTAATGGTCATGAGCTTATGGACTAAGGGCAATGCAGTAATTATAAAGGTGACTATAGTCTTTCCTTGTGGACAAAGTAATCTAACCATAACCACAGAGGCAGCACCATTACCACCCAAAATACATATATTCATTAAAATAACTACTTTAAAGAGCTTTACTCTTTGATACCTAGATTGGTAGCTTCTCGATAGTATTAAGTAAACTGAAAAAATTCTAGAAAATAAGTACATTGAAGGAACATTATAGTTCCAATCCAAATTTTAAAAACCACTGAAACTCTTCAGTTAGGCTCATTTTTGCATTTATAACCACACCTCCGCCAATATGTTGCACATGACCTCAAACATGGCATTATTAGTGACATTAATCAATCAATCAATGGACATTTATTCAGCGCGCAGCTACCTCCAACGGAGGTGTCCCGGCGCTAGCAACCGACTCAACAGTGAGAGAGGAGGACCTAAGGTCGGCTGAAAAGCCAAGTCTTCAGAGCCTTCCTGAATGCTTGTTCTGTCTCAGCCTTACAAAGGTGTTCAGGCATAGAATTCCAAAGAGACGCCGTCTCACATTTGGTGTGACCCATAGTAACGTACCTAAACGTACCTAAACGATATTCCACTATGTTTGGCATGACATGGATATAAGGCTGCAGGAGGGATGTGTCTCTGTAGACCGTTTAATAAAGACAATGAGTTTCTACTGTAGCATACGTCATCACAGTCATTTCGATCAGTAAATGGCTGTATTGATTCAGCACTGTCTATATATAACGATCTTCAATCATAGGGCTATTTAGTTAAAAGATTTAAATGTAATCAGACATCCCAGAGACTTTATGGAATATTTAGGATGTTTTTCCGTAGTATTTAAAGATATTGTGGCACTTTTAAACAATAAGACATCACATACTGGCTATATAAAAACACGATATGGGTGCACTTTTTGAGCACTAAGATTGTATTTTTGGTACATATCATTCCATATAGATCTCGTAATGTACTTTCATTTCGTAGTACTGTCTGCAAGTGTAGGAGAGTAGGATCTGCTTCACAGGGGTACCCCCACTTTTTGCTGATACTTCACTGGTTTTCGACATTAGTCTGGCTGGGGCCCTGCTATTCAGAACCCCAGCCTAACAGTTTCCTCTTTAAAAGGGTCTCCATGTGCCTTAGGCACATCACTGATTGGGATCTGGAGTGCCCTTGTAAGTCCCTAGTATATGGTATACTATGTACCAAGGGCATAGGTACCTCAGAGGCCTGCCAGGGGCTGCAGCATATATTATGCCACCCCTGGTAGGCCATCCAAACTGACACCACAGGTCTGCTACTGCAGCCTGGGTAAGGTGGTGCATGCACCCCTTGCTGTGGTATAGGTTACCTATATCACTAAATGCATACACACATATAAACCTATAAGTCACTCCTAAGGCAGGCCTTATCAATCCTAAAGGCAGAGTGCATGGTTCCTATGTGAGAGGGTGCCCCTGCATGAGCAGGGCCCCTCTGCAGCGTTCGGAGACCATCTCTGATGCTGTTTGTAGTGCAGCCTGACCATATACTCTTAAACGCATTATATCCTCGCGGTAAAATGCTAACTATGGAATGGCTGCACCTAAACATGTCGTGTTTGGTGTCAAACATCTTGGAATACTACCCCCCGCCAATCCTGGCGGCGGGGGTAGCATTCCACCCTTCTAGAGGGAAAGGCATGTTAACTCTGACGAGTCCGGTAACTTCTTTCCAGAGCCCTGGCATCACAAAATGGATGCTGCTGCCACAGACACGAGTCTGGCCTCCTGCTGCTGGACGAAACTCCGGCAGGGGAGGCCTGGACAATAGGTTTCCTGTCCCAGGGAGGTGTGACCACCTCCCCAGACAGGACAATGTGTATTGGGGCTGGGCGGGAGCACTTTCGGGTGCTTTGAAGTCCTGCACTGGGGGCACATTTGGTGTCCCTGTGCATACCCCAGTTCAAACCGGATCAGGGGCTTGCAGCCCCTGCTTTGGCGCGAACTGGACAAAGGGAAAGGGGTGTAGCCACCCCTCTGCCCTGACCCACCCATAGGTGGGGCCACAGAGTAGTCCATCCCCTATTTTTGGAATAAAGGTAGGAACCCAGTCCTTAGGACTTTAGATTATACCTGGACGAAACTCTGAAACAGAATCCTGGACCTTCGACGCTCTACTCACGATTAGAGGACTGAAGAATCTCCCTTGGGGTCAAGGAGTGACTCCCCTGCTTGGCAGGCACCAAAGAAGCATCTGTCCGGTTCGCATTACTGAAGCTCCCGTCGGACGCCGAAGTCATCGCATCACCAGAGGTGGATTCTCAGACTTCCCCGAGGCTACCCTGAGTCCCCAGCAAAGCTGAGGCCCGTGGCTATCGTGGGTGACTTGAGACCGTGACCCCTGGACACCGAGCACACTTGCAAGTGCACCATCTTCTGGGTCTCCCAAGAAGTCGTGCTTTGGGCTCCGAGTAGCCCTAGCCTCCAGCACCACCTGCACCGAAGATCACTGGCCCCCACTCCACGAGTGTCCTGTAAGCCAGCTCCACGTGCGGCGTCACGAGGCTCCTTCGCGGTCGCTAGCCCGTTGGCTAGTAGCCCTTACCGAAGGCCAATCTTTTCTTTACTTGGCAGTCTGGTTGCTCCAGGCCTGCCCTCACTTACCCTTGCTGGGTGAGTTCCCCAGACCTTGCTGGTCTGCATCATCGACGATCTACATCTTACTCGAGACTTGCCGTTGCCAAGGCCTGTTGGGTCCAATCTGGTCGCCGACACCTCTGCACTCGACAGACATCGAGCAACAGCCCGAATCCTGCTCCTGGTCGCCGACAACGCCTCCCGGACCTCGTGGCTGAAGAGTCAAGACGACCGTCAACGAACTTGAAGCACTCGACATCGGTGGGCATCTGTCCATCGCCCTCCTGGTCACTGGCTAGTGACCCAGACTCTGTCCCCTCTGCTTTCAGGTTCTTCAGAACTCCGATCCACTCTTGGATCCACCCGGACACTTTTCTCCTGGTCGCCAGCAGCACTTTGCAGCAGATCGCCATAAGAAACGACGACGAAACCCGACCCCGAAAGGCACCTATGCACCCGGCTTCCCTGGGTGAGGTAACACGAGTACTCCGGTGCTCCCGTGGGTAGAGACTCTTCAAAGTCCTAGATCTCAAAGGGTTTTGTCCTAGTCCTCTTTAAAGTGTCCCTTTCCTCTATTTTCCCGATCCCGACTTTCTCCATAGAAGTTAACGGCGTATCGCGGTTGTGTATTTACACTGCACGCGTCTCCCGTGGGTCCCCTGTGTCACTACCTTGGGTGGTTCCTTGTGGTCCAAGCACTTCTAGAGGCTCTAGGCCTAGTGTCTAGTTCAGTCGTGGTTCGCATACCACTTTATTGGTATATGGTTTGGTACGCCCCTAGGGCCCAAACGTGTATTTGTGCTATTACTGTGATTTAAGATCTTATAACCTATGTACTTCGAACTCTAGCCTCATAAAGAGACTAGAGGGGTGTGTTTAGTAATAAATACATATATTTTGAATATATACCTGGTGTGGTGCTCTTTCATTTGGTCACTCAAGAGATTATAGACTGGTAAAACAAGCTGCTTTACATTCCTTCAAGACTTAGCCTGAAGGCTGCTCTCCATAGCTACCACTAGGATAGCTTTCAATAAGGTTGTCTTTAACCTACCTACCATAAGAGTCGATTTGGACTGGTGCACGGTGCCCACTTTAATTAGTGGACAGCATATGCCAGGCCAACTTCTCACATTGGTGTGCAGCGTGTGGGATTCCAGCTTGCTATTGTTTTACCAGATAATCTCAATTGAATTGATCAACTGAAAACCACTAAAGGTACCTAAGGTACATATAATTTAAGCTTAGAATATCAGTAAGTTCTACTGAACTTAGAGTTGTGTGTTAAGGGATAGCACAACCCTTTCTACAACTCAAGAGAGTTTAGTAGGCCACACTAGAGTAGGTAGTGCATACACCACACCACACTAGTAATGTCTTTAAAAGCAGGATCTAGAGATGCCCTGCAGGAAGCCATTGAGCTTCCCCTCCAAGTATGACACACTCCCATTCTTGGAACTGAGAGCTTTGTGTAACGTGAGGAAAGTAAAGACAGGCCAAAGTCCCACCACCCAACACCTCCAGGAGTTGTTGGTGGCTTATGATCTTAGTAAGTCCTCAGAGACTGAAGGGGTAGGAGCAGAGGGTGGGCCAGCAGATGAGGAAGGGGCCAGGGGTACTACTACCCCCAGCCCCCTCTGAAACTGACCAGGAGGGTGACAATGACCCTGACCTGGAAAACCCAATCCCTTCTGGGGAAGATGAAGATGAGGATCTAGAGAACCACACCTTTGTCCCCCAGGAAGGATTATGAGTGTGCTCAGAAAGTCTAGGTCTCCTTCTCAGGAGTCTAACCACTCTGGCACCTCAATAGGGAGCTCTGTTTCTTCTCACAGGAGGGAATCCTCTCATGAGAGAAGAAAGAGACTGGTCCAGTATGAGGAGACTCAACTGGAGATCAGGAAGAAGCAATTGGCTTTAGATAGAGAATCCCTAGATCTCCTTAGAGAGAGAAGAAAGTTGGGACTAGAGTCCCATGGTGGCAGCCATGTCCCTAGAGATAGGGAAAGGTCCTATGACCATAGGAACCTGAGCAAGATTGTCCCTCCCTACCAGAGTGGGGATGATATCCATAAATGGATAACTGCTTTAGAGAGGGCCTGTAAAGTACAGAAGGTCCCTCAGGAGCAGTGGGCAGCAATCTTGTGGCTCTCCTTTGCTGACAAAGGTAGAGACAAGCTCCTCACTGTTAGAGAGGAGGATGCTGACAATTACAAGGTCTTGAAGAGTGCTCTTATTGATGGGTTTGGCCTAACCACTGAACAGTACAGGTTGAAGTTCAGAGACACCCAAAAAGCACAGACTCAAGACTGGGTAGACTATGTGGATTGTTCTGCCAAGGCTCTGGAAGGCTGGTTGATGGGCAGTAAGGTGTGTGACTTCTCAGGATTGTATAATCTGATAATGAGGGAGCAGATTCTTAATAACTGTCAAAACCAGCTGTTGCATCAGTACCTGGTTGACTCTGATCTGACCTCTCCCCAAGAATTGGGAAAGAAGGCAGACAAATGGGTCAGAACCAGGGTGAAGCAGAAGGTACAGAACCAAGGTGGGGAAACCAAGAAGCAAGATGCTAAGAACTCTGACAAGGGTGGGGAGAAGGGTAAAGATCAAAAGTCTTCATCAGGCCCCCAAAATCTTCTTCTGGTGGGGATTCCCAGTCTACCAAGGGTAAAGGCCAAAGAAAACCATGGTGCAAGGTCTGTAAGCAAAAGACCCACTGGACCAGTGATTGCACCAAGTCCAAAGACTCCAGTCCAGCACCCACCAATGCCCCTAAGGCACCTGTTCCCCCTAGTACAGTTGGTGGAAGTGCTCCAGCAAAGGGTTTAGTAGGGTTCACCCTGGGAACTGAGTTGGGCTCTGACTTAGTCAGGGAACTGACTCAGGCTGTGTTAGTCTGTGATGGAGGCATGGATGTGACCTCCACTGTGAGTCCCAGTAATCTGGGCAAGTACAGACAACAGCCTTTAATCAATGGACGAGAGGCTTTGGCATTTAGGGACACAGGGGCAAGTGTCACCATGGTGACACAAGACCTTGTGCTACCTGGGCAAGTTATACTTGGTGAGATGTACCAAGTGACCAATGCTAGCAATGTCAGAACAGACCATACTCTGGCAGTTGTTAACTTCTCCTGGGGAGGGGTAACTGGCCTTAAGAAGGTTGTGGTAAGTGCAAACCTACCAGTCGAATGCTTGCTTGGCAATGACTTAGAGACTTCTGCTTGGGCAGAAGTGGAGCTCAGGACCCATGCAGAAATGCTGGGGATCCCTGCAGATGTGTTTGCTGTGACCAGGTCACAAGCTAAACTATCTAAAACTGAACAGGCCTTGGATTCTGGAAGAATGGACCAAGTGCCTTCCAAGAGGAGGAGTAGTAGGGTTAAGGCAGTGCCTTCCCCCTTGGCTCAGGAGGAAGATCAGTCCCTTGAGGGGGATGATCTCAGCCCTGAAGAAGGAACTGTCCCAGAGGAACTTGAGCCTGACCAGGTTGAGTTCTTGGGGACAGGGGGACCTTCTAGGGCAGATCTGAGCCAGGAGCAGCAGAGCTGCCCCTCCCTTGAACCCCTCAGACAGCAAGCTGCTGCTGAGGCTGCTGGGAAAGCTAGTGGTCCCCATACAGTGTATTGGGATGATGGACTCCTGTACTCAGAGAGTAGAGACCCCAAGCCTGGTGCTACCAGGAGGTTGGTAATACCTTTGAAGTTCAGGGGCTTCCTATTGACCCTAGCCCATGATATTCCCTTAGCAGGACACCTGGGCCAGAACAAGACTTGGGACAGAATTGTCCCTCACTTTCACTGGCCCCACATGTTTGAAGACAGTAAGGAGTTTTGTCGCTCCTGTGTAACCTGCCAAGCCAGTGGCAAAGCAGGTGGCACTACAAAGGCCCCCTGATACCACTACCGGTGGTGGGGGTGCCCTTTGAGAGGGTAGGGATTGACATTGTTGGTCCCATGGATCCCCAAACAGCATCTGGGCACAGATTTATACTGGTGGTAGTGGATCATGCCACCAGGTATCCAGAGGCTATACCCCTTAGGACCACTACAGCACCTGTGGTGGCAAGGGCCCTCCTGGGAATTTTCTCAAGAGTGGGCTTTCCTAAGGAGGTGGTATCAGACAGGGGTACAAACTTCATGTCTGGGTACTTAAAGGCAATGTGGAAGGAGTGTGGAGTTACTTATAAGTTCACCACACCCTATCACCCACAATGCAATGGTTTAGTTGAGAGATTCAACAAAACCTTGAAGGGCATGATTAAAGGGCTCCCAGAAAAGCTTAGGCGTAGGTGGGACATACTCTTGCCCTGCCTTTTATTCGCATATAGGAAGGTGCCTCAGAAGGGGGTTGGTTACAGCCCTTTTGAACTTCTGTTTGGCCACCCTGTGAGGGGTCCACTGTGCTTGGTGAAGGAAGGATGGGAGTTACCTCTCAAGCCCCCAAAGCAAGATATAGTGGACTATGTACTTGGTCTCCGCTCCAGGATGGCTGAGTACATGAAAAAGGCAACCAAAAACCTTGAGGCTAGCCAGGAACTTCAAAAGGCCTGGCATGACCAAAAGGCTGTTCTGACTGTTTACCAGCCAGGACAGAAGGTGTGGGTGTTGGAGCCAGTGGCCCCAGCAGCTCTCCAAGACAAATGGAGTGGACCCCACACTATTGTTGAGCAGAAGGGTGAGGTCACTTACTTAGTAGACCTGGGAACACCCAGGAGTCCCCACAGGGTTCTCCATGTCAACAGACTTAAGCCATATGTGGACAGGGCAGACATGGGCTTGCTCATGGCTACTGATGAAGGGCAGGAGGAAGAGAGTGACCCACTCCCTGACCTGCTCTCACAGAACCCTGACGATGGGTCAGTTGATGGTGTAGCCTTGGCAGGCAGCCTCACTACCCAGCAACAAACTGATTGCAGGCAAGTCCTCAATCAGTTTAGACATATGTTTTCACTGACACCCAGTCAGACCACCTGGTGCACTCATGAAGTGGACACTGGGGACAGTCTGCCTATTAAAAACAAGATTTATAGGCAACCTGACCATGTCAGGGACTGTATCAGGACTGAAGTCCAGAAGATGTTGGAATTGGGAGTGATTGAGCCCTCAGATAGCCCTTGGGCTAGTCCAGTAGTCCTAGTACCTAAACCTCACACCAGTGGTGGGAAAAGAGAGATGAGGTTTTGTGTAGACTACAGAGGCCTCAATGCAGTCACTAGGACTGATGCCCATCCAATACCCAGGGCAGATGAGCTCATAGATACTTTGGCCTCTGCCAAATATCTCAGCACATTTGACCTAACAGCTGGCTACTGGCAGATCAGACTAGCTGATGCTGCAAAGCCCAAAACAGCATTTTCAACCCCTAGTGGGCATTATCAATTTGTGGTGATGCCCTTTGGTCTGAAAATGCACCTGCCACTTTCCAGAGGTTGGTGAACACAGTTCTCACAGGACTGGAGGCCTATAGTGCAGCTTATCTAGATGATATTGCTGTCTTTAGCTCCACCTGGGAGGATCACCTGGTCCACCTCAGGAATGTTTTACAGGCCCTGCAAAAGGCAGGCCTGACTATCAAGGCCACTAAGTGCCAGATAGGGCAGAGTCAGGTTGTGTACCTGGGCCACCTTGTGGGTGGAGGCCAGGTTCAACCTTTGCAGAGCAAGATCCAGACCATCATGGACTGGACTGCTCCCACTACCCAGACTCAGGTGAGAGCCTTCTTAGGCCTGACTGGGTACTATAGGAGATTTGTCAAGGGGTATGGATCAATAGTGACACCCTTGAATGACTTAACTTCTAAGAAAATGCCCAAAAAGGTTCAGTGGACAGTTAGCTGTCAAAAGGCATTTGATGACCTCAAGCAGGCCATGTGCACTGCTCCAATTCTGCAGAGTCCTGATTACTCCAAGAAGTTCATTGTTCAAACAGATGCATCTGAATTGGGGGTAGGGGCTGTACTGTCACAATTGAATGAAGAAGGTCAGGATCAGCCAGTAGCTTTTATTAGCAGAAGGCTGACCCCTAGAGAGAAACGTTGGTCAGCCATAGAGAGGAGGCCTTTGCTGTGATCTGGGCTCTGAAGAAGTTGAGGCCATACTTGTTTGGTACACACTTCCTGGTTCAGACAGACCATAAGCCCCTCTTATGGCTAAAACAAATGAAGGGTGAAAACCCCAAACTGCTTAGGTGGTCCATTTCCCTACAGGGGATGGACTTTACAGTGGAACATAGGCCTGGGAGTAACCATGCGAATGCAGATGGACTCTCTAGGTATTTCCACTTAGAACATGAAGACTTAACTGGGCAAGGTTAGTTTAATGTCCCTACGTTTGGGGGGGTTGTGTAGGAGAGTAGGATCTGCTTCACAGGGGTACCCCCACTTTTTGCTGATACTTCACTGGTTTTCGACATTAGTCTGGCTGGGGCCCTGCTATTCAGAACCCCAGCCTAACAGTTTCCTCTTTAAAAGGGTCTCCATGTGCCTTAGGCACATCACTGATTGGGATCTGGAGTGCCCTTGTAAGTCCCTAGTATATGGTATACTATGTACCAAGGGCATAGGTACCTCAGAGGCCTGCCAGGGGCTGCAGCATATATTATGCCACCCCTGGTAGGCCATCCAAACTGACACCACAGGTCTGCTACTGCAGCCTGGGTAAGGTGGTGCATGCACCCCTTGCTGTGGTATAGGTTACCTATATCACTAAATGCATACACACATATAAACCTATAAGTCACTCCTAAGGCAGGCCTTATCAATCCTAAAGGCAGAGTGCATGGTTCCTATGTGAGAGGGTGCCCCTGCATGAGCAGGGCCCCTCTGCAGCGTTCGGAGACCATCTCTGATGCTGTTTGTAGTGCAGCCTGACCATATACTCTTAAACGCATTATATCCTCGCGGTAAAATGCTAACTATGGAATGGCTGCACCTAAACATGTCGTGTTTGGTGTCAAACATCTTGGAATACTACCCCCCGCCAATCCTGGCGGCGGGGGTAGCATTCCACCCTTCTAGAGGGAAAGGCATGTTAACTCTGACGAGTCCGGTAACTTCTTTCCAGAGCCCTGGCATCACAAAATGGATGCTGCTGCCACAGACACGAGTCTGGCCTCCTGCTGCTGGACGAAACTCCGGCAGGGGAGGCCTGGACAATAGGTTTCCTGTCCCAGGGAGGTGTGACCACCTCCCCAGACAGGACAATGTGTATTGGGGCTGGGCGGGAGCACTTTCGGGTGCTTTGAAGTCCTGCACTGGGGGCACATTTGGTGTCCCTGTGCATACCCCAGTTCAAACCGGATCAGGGGCTTGCAGCCCCTGCTTTGGCGCGAACTGGACAAAGGGAAAGGGTGTAGCCACCCCTCTGCCCTGACCCACCCATAGGTGGGGCCACAGAGTAGTCCATCCCCTATTTTTGGAATAAAGGTAGGAACCCAGTCCTTAGGACTTTAGATTATACCTGGACGAAACTCTGAAACAGAATCCTGGACCTTCGACGCTCTACTCACGATTAGAGGACTGAAGAATCTCCCTTGGGGTCAAGGAGTGACTCCCCTGCTTGGCAGGCACCAAAGAAGCATCTGTCCGGTTCGCATTACTGAAGCTCCCGTCGGACGCCGAAGTCATCGCATCACCAGAGGTGGATTCTCAGACTTCCCCGAGGCTACCCTGAGTCCCCAGCAAAGCTGAGGCCCGTGGCTATCGTGGGTGACTTGAGACCGTGACCCCTGGACACCGAGCACACTTGCAAGCGCACCATCTTCTGGGTCTCCCAAGAAGTCGTGCTTTGGGCTCCGAGTAGCCCTAGCCTCCAGCACCACCTGCACCGAAGATCACTGGCCCCCACTCCACGAGTGTCCTGTAAGCCAGCTCCACGTGCGGCGTCACGAGGCTCCTTCGCGGTCGCTAGCCCGTTGGCTAGTAGCCCTTACCGAAGGCCAATCTTTTCTTTACTTGGCAGTCTGGTTGCTCCAGGCCTGCCCTCACTTACCCTTGCTGGGTGAGTTCCCCAGACCTTGCTGGTCTGCATCATCGACGATCTACATCTTACTCGAGACTTGCCGTTGCCAAGGCCTGTTGGGTCCAATCTGGTCGCCGACACCTCTGCACTCGACAGACATCGAGCAACAGCCCGAATCCTGCTCCTGGTCGCCGACAACGCCTCCCGGACCTCGTGGCTGAAGAGTCAAGACGACCGTCAACGAACTTGAAGCACTCGACATCGGTGGGCATCTGTCCATCGCCCTCCTGGTCACTGGCTAGTGACCCAGACTCTGTCCCCTCTGCTTTCAGGTTCTTCAGAACTCCGATCCACTCTTGGATCCACCCGGACACTTTTCTCCTGGTCGCCAGCAGCACTTTGCAGCAGATCGCCATAAGAAACGACGACGAAACCCGACCCCGAAAGGCACCTATGCACCCGGCTTCCCTGGGTGAGGTAACACGAGTACTCCGGTGCTCCCGTGGGTAGAGACTCTTCAAAGTCCTAGATCTCAAAGGGTTTTGTCCTAGTCCTCTTTAAAGTGTCCCTTTCCTCTATTTTCCCGATCCCGACTTTCTCCATAGAAGTTAACGGCGTATCGCGGTTGTGTATTTACACTGCACGCGTCTCCCGTGGGTCCCCTGTGTCACTACCTTGGGTGGTTCCTTGTGGTCCAAGCACTTCTAGAGGCTCTAGGCCTAGTGTCTAGTTCAGTCGTGGTTCGCATACCACTTTATTGGTATATGGTTTGGTACGCCCCTAGGGCCCAAACGTGTATTTGTGCTATTACTGTGATTTAAGATCTTATAACCTATGTACTTCGAACTCTAGCCTCATAAAGAGACTAGAGGGGTGTGTTTAGTAATAAATACATATATTTTGGATATATACCTGGTGTGGTGCTCTTTCATTTGGTCACTCAAGAGATTATAGACTGGTAAAACAAGCTGCTTTACATTCCTTCAAGACTTAGCCTGAAGGCTGCTCTCCATAGCTACCACTAGGATAGCTTTCAATAAGGTTGTCTTTAACCTACCTACCATAAGAGTCGATTTGGACTGGTGCACGGTGCCCACTTTAATTAGTGGACAGCATATGCCAGGCCAACTTCTCACAGCAAGGATAGTGGATACCTAGTAGTGGTCAGTTGTACTGCAAACTCCTCTGTCTAAAGTACAGTATTTATTTGTTTGAGTTATGTGAATATCCTGGATTGTTTTGTAGAAGTAAATCCGCCTCTAGGGTTATCGATTTATTTTGTATGTTGTTGAGTCTTCAATTTACACAACAATGTCAAACCATGAGCATAGAAGGCTTTTTATGTAGCTTATGTTGTGTTACTGTATTTCGTCCTAATAGGATGAAATCACTGAAATGAAGAGGAAACTGAAGATCATGAATCATCAAGTGGATCAACTAAAAGAAGAAATCACATCCAAAGAAGCTGCTCTGGTAAAGGTTCATCTGGACCACCAAAGAATAGAGAAGGAGAAAGATGCTTTGAAGGTAAAGACTTGACAGCACTATTGATTGAGTTTCCAGCAGTGATTCCAGTGCCTGTAACGTTGTTTTCACCTGGCAAATAAGATTGTTCCCCCATATCATTTTAATGACATTTCAATTTTTAATTGTTGCTTTTACTTAAACTGAGGGGCTTATTTACAAGCCCCTTGCGCTGCTGGTACGTCACTTTTTCCCATATTAAAAGTGACGCACCGGTGGCGCAAGGTGGTTGTAAATAAGCCCCTCAGTGCCGCAATGTTATATGTTGTTATGTCTAATGCTTTTCAAAATATAGGTTTTGAAATGCTTAAGCTTCAATCTATGAATTATACTGTTCTTCCTTCTCCAAACTCTTTTCGAATTTCACACGTGCTTTTTTACTGACTTCTTGATCCACTTCCTCCGTGCCGAATTGTGTTTATTTATACATTTTCTTGATGTCAGTCTTTGCCAATCAACTATGTCTTGGGTTTGGTACTCTCTGAATCTTTGTGATTTGACCCTGTGATAAAGCGGGATTCTTATCTTACCATCACTAAGAATCCTCAGGTCGCCAGAATCTTTTTACCTGCTGAATAGTGTGAAGGGAAGAAAATCCAATCCGGTTATGCAACAATTTAGAATCCAGCTCGCCTTCAAAGATCACTGACTCCGAATTCAAATTTTTAGGGGTTTTATTACAAAGCCAAGAATAACTGCACATACAAGCACCTCAACACGAGGTTAAAGAAATAAATGGGCACTAATACAAACATCATCCTACGCAGGAGTCTCATCCGACTCAAAATAAGAAGAATCGTTAATTCCAGAAGCATTAAACTAGCAATGACTGCTCCAATCTCTATATTATTCTTCATTTACCTAATCAAGAGAAAAGCATTAATCTGTCCCTACTCTACCACTAAAGTGACATCGCTACTTAACAAGTTTCCCCAGGCAAGAGTAGAAGGAAAAAGGTGTCAGCTGTGAAGACTTCCTAAGAAGTGCACTCACTTAGCATTTCGAGCTCGTTCTAAGATGCTCCTTCCTAACTAGATCTCTCTCTTTCGCCCTTCTCTCAGGTCTCCTCTACCTCCAATCTGCTCTCCTCCCTCGGGGCGCTATCCCTAATACAAAATCCACATACAATAGAACACGCCCTTGTCACGCCCCTTGGGCCAGGTCTTCCTTCTCATACTTTTCCATCGAAACTCTTACTTCATCCAGGACGGTTACAGTGACCTTGGGTCCCAGGCACCTTCTCCGCTGAAAGTATCATCCCTACATTCCAGTATACTCCCATCTCAATGTCTCCCACCATCCTAACTCCTAAAACAAAGAGCCAGTCTTTTACTAACGAGGCATGTGTCCTTGCACCTGCAACAGAAAATACATTCAACAACTTTCCACTGTGCTAATCTTCCATCCGTGCCCAGAGAGCCTTCCCAAGAGAACACCTTCTCGTCCTACAAAATAAGCTAACATAAGAACGAACAGGCCTTTCTTTTGACGTATATGCAGTCAGGCCTTTACACAATATAAACACACAATTCTAATTACTTCTCTAAGCATTGGTTCATATATTTCATATGCGAAAAAGTGAACTACACGTGCAACTTAATATAGTACACGTTTTAACTACTGCATCTCAATTGGATATGAGCTAATTCATTATGCATCATTTTAAACGCGTTTCAGTTAAGCATTACATTTACGTGATTATAATAGCACAATTACTCTTATTCACTCTAATAAATGCGGTTTAGAACTACATTTTACTGGCCATTCATTAATATATGTCTGGATATATGCGGGTGTGGACTAACAGTGATTATGATGCACCCCAACAAATTTCTCGAGAACATGGCGCTCTATCAGTTCCCCCCTTTGATGACTCCTGTCATCACATTTTTACAACACTTCTTGGAGAAAGAACCGACCTAAACAGAACTTGTTGCCATTCTCCCCTGTCGGAATCTCTCCAAACTCTTAATATTTCGATAGTGACTGTCCTGCAGTCTAGCCATTCTCGTCTCATTCTCTCTCAAAGCTCTCTCAACTCTGTCTGCTCTATACCACTTGTATGCTCTGATAAGACCCCACAAGCAAACCACACAACCCACAACGATAATGAGAGGTCTCAGAACATAGCCAAGGAAACCCTTTCCATTCGCAAACCAGCTTCCCACTTGACCAAATCCTTTGCCAACTTTCTCCCAAACTCCCTCTTCAGTCAAATCCTCTATCTTAGTATGGATCGTAGTGATGTTACTTATATATTTCTCCAGAACCTTGCTGTGGTCTGGTATACAAGTACAGCACTCTTGAACTTTCAACATTTTACAGGCTCCGCCCTCTTTTGCCAATAGGACATCCAAAGCAAGACGATTCTGCAAAACCATTGTCCTTATCGACAACATCTCTCCATCCACAAGTATCAACGACTTTGCTGTATTCATTGACAATTCATCAACCACAGTCGCCAATCTCCGGATCTTCACATCATTCAGGATCACTCCCAAACTTGGTATCATCGCTCCAAAGATATCCCCTACTATCGCTCCTGCACTCGCACCTCTTTTTACTCTCAAATGCTTTCCACCTTCCAAAAGTTCCAAATCCTCTGCATTGTAAATCTTTGGAAATATAATTCCCAAGTAACACGTACCATACCAGTTTGCTGGCAACCTCACATAAGCATTCCTTCCACACACAAAATACACCGTAGGTATCACTTGTACAGGACCTTGCAGGAAATTCTTTGCGGATTCCTCCATAGTGAAAACATGATCACACTCACTCTGTCCCACAGAGACCTTATCATAATAGGTCTGCACACGTCTCACACACAACTTCCCCCTTTGCACCATATCCAATGCTATTGGGCCATAACTTCCCTTTGTTCGGTGCAATCTCTCCTCGTCTGTCCAATCTACAGGACTATCTCCGGTATGACGTGTTTGTGTTAGTTTTCTATATCTATCTTCTACCTGATCTACAAACTTTTTCTCTACTTCTGTTAATGCACATGTTAAATTGTGTCTATGGGCATAAGCTGTATCTAAATTCGAAGTCGGTATGAAGTACTTTCCAAGTCTATCTTCCGCCTTGTAATAATCGTACTTGTTCAAATGTTTGTGAGCAGGAACCTCTGAAAGCACGGCGTCATAGTTGGTTGGTTAATAACTTTATTCGATCTTAATTGATAAGGTCATAAAAGTATACAGATCATACATTATTCAACATTTTTTAAAAAAGACAATATATCACAAGCAGTATAGTTAAAAGTTCACGAAAGTGTACAGACAATAAAAAACCCAGATAGGAACCATTTAAAATAGTAATACCATCCATTACGTTTTTCAAACTGAATTATCAGTAAAGTGCATAGCGCTTAAAGTGCTCACAGTGCCTCTTATGAACAATACCATTAAGTTAATAAAATACATTGCAATAACGAATATCTAAAATCTAAAAATATTTTGAATACTTATCAAGATAGACTCCACCCAGACAATTATTTTAAAGTGCTAATTAGTGCAGTTTGGAATTTTGGACAGTCTAATACCTCACTAACCTCCTTTTTGATAAAGCCGAACATAAGTACGATGCTACACAGTAGTTGACATATGGATTGGGGAGCATTTGGAGGAAAAACAGGGCAGGTCGGCATTGGATAAAATGATATTTTAGCAACAGCGGGCGAATATACTTTTTCCGAATACATGAATAAAATTTGCAAAAAAATAACAGATGTAAGTTCGATTGTGTAGATATTTTATCACAGGGACAAACTGGAAGTTCATTTACTGAGTAGGTCCTTGATGGATAACCTAACAAACAGGGAATACAATTTAATCTAAACCTTAGCAATATAAATCTATGTCGGGGATTTGTTACAGATGTCAAATATGAATTCATTTCTCCTATAATACACGGTAGGCTTAAATATAGTGCTACTGTAGGTTTGGCCCCATTTAGGTTATCTCTTTCCTTTTCTCTAAGTTTTTTAGCACGTGCTTTAATTACGCTTTTTGGTGTACCCCTACAGGCAGATGGATCTAAGTACAGGGTCTCTAAACCCAACTTCATCAATGTGTTTTTAACATAACACAGCCAAGGGACTTGATTTGCTTTATCAAGCTGTATACTATCTTGGATGATGCCTTGGGTAAGCCCCACTGTATCTCTCTTCCAAATCGAATGCCAAAGTAGAACTGGGGCTAAGAATGTCAGATCAGAAATGAAAGGGACTTGTAATTCCTGGTGCACAATATAGTTAGAGCACCCTTTGGGGATAGCAAATAACTTTTTAAAGAACATATCTTCCTTTTTTTGTAGTGAATCAGTATTAGCTACACCCCAAATGCCTGCGCCATATGTAGCAGAAGCAACAGCTCTGGCGCCATACATTTTTTTGATTGGTTCTACAGGCTTAGTGCCCAGTTTTCTTGTAAAAGAACGGATAGCCATAGCGGTTTTTTCCAAGGCATTACATCTGTTCGCAACCATGTCCTTCCAGGTCTCTTCACTATTAAAAAGTACTCCCAGATATAAAAAAGTTTTAGTTATTTCAATTTTTCGTGAGGCAATATAAAAAGTTGGTAGTTTCCTTGGCTGTTTCCCCACGACTAAAACAAATGTTTTAGTTTCATTTACTTGTAAATCTAGACCCGACATATAAGATACATAATTATTTATTAGTTTTTGTAAGGCTATGTCAGTTCTTGCCACCAGAACGGCGTCATCTGCGTAAAGTAGTATGGGTAGCTGTTTTTTATTTACTCTAGGTACATCGATAACATCCACATTTACTGCTGACTCTACCCCATTTGTATACATAGAGAATAAAAGGGGGGCTAAGACACAGCCTTGCCTAACCCCCCGATGAATTGGAAAGGCCCTTGTGCATTCTCCCTGGGATCCATATCTTACACAAGCTGTGGACTGGGAATATAACTGTCTAATGAAGGAAATAATGTTTTCCTCCAAGCCCATTTCTTTTAAAATAAACCATAATTTCCCGTGTGAAACTGAATCAAATGCGGCGGAGAGATCCATAAACGCCATATATATGTTCCCCTCTTTTGCATTGGTATATTTTGCCGCAATTAGGTTTAGATTTAGACACTGATCTAATGTCCCCATCCCTTTTTTAAAACCATATTGAGTAGAAATTAAGATACCTCTGAAAGCACGGCGTCATAGTTGGAAAAGAAATACTCATAGTGACCTCTCCCATAAAACACACTAAGTAACAAGCTACACGAAATTCCATAAGTCAGTGGAAGATGGTGGTATCTAATACCCTCATCCACTGAAGCTGGCAACTGCATACAGACATAACAATCTTTCGCATCCATCGCATCCACGTACTCGTATAGCAGCTTGGCATACGCGTTAAGCTTAAAATCACTTCTAGACAAATCTACATGCAACCTACGACTCTCTTCTATTAGCAAAGCTCTTTCAGCTCCTATGTTTTCCTCCTTTTTGCTAGGTGTAGTGGGCGTAGGAGTCCCTTGTACCCCCCTCACTGCTAGCTCGTGTGGAACCACATATGAAACTACAATTACTATGATTATAGAAACTATCACACCCCCTATAAATGTGCCTACTATCAATTTGGATCTACGGTGTGGATCTCCAGCCTCCATGATTTCGAAAAGCTCTCAAAGTTCTTGGTTTCAGCAGCGAACACTCAAAAAGTCTCTGTCTTCTTCACGTATGACTTGCTTAACCAGTTCGAACAACACTCCGAAACAGCTGGAAATCCCCTTTTCAACTACAGTTCCTTATTTACATAGTCCAGAAAAAGACTTCCCTAAGTTCTCATTCCTCTTCTGCGGAAAGTCCCTAAATTTATTCTTCTTCCACTCGGACCTAGGTTATCTTCTTCTTTAGACTTTTATTTACAACAGTTATACTCAGTCCAAAATAAGATCAGCTGCAAGCGCTTCTAAAACATGATACAAAAGTTCAAGACGAAGAATTATCATTTCATGTGAAGGTGGCTCAAACCCAAATGACGGAAATTCAAGTCGATGCAAAACCAATTGTCGAACTTCACTCAGAAGCGGGGGATTCGGAACCGTGAGGGTCAGTACTCCTTCGAGCCCTGGCACTAACAGCACCACCTGCAACACCACGCTCGGGCTCTTGCTGACACCAGCACGGACCTCAGTCTCCCCGAACTCACTACACCCGGCATCAGTCACTGCGTAAGTCCACTCAGGGGTAGCGTATCTCTGGCAAGGTACTCTCGTACTTTTCGACCTTCTCCGACCTTCTTGAGCCTGCTCTCCGTAACTTGCTTCCGATTCAGACGTCTCAGACACTGGAGCAAGATCTCTTTCGGGTGCCAACCTTAGATTCAGTCGCCTCTGTCTCTCAGGCCAAGCCTCCTCTGTTCTGGTTGTTCTTCCGCTTTCCCCCTCTATACCCTGTGCACCACTTCCTTCTTCTGCTGAATTTGATTCTACTCCACCCACAGCAACACCTCCGTCATCCGAGTCAAAGTCGGGGTTCTGGTTGTCGGAAACCTCTTCAGCTTGTTCCGGTGCACAACCAGCTGTATCAGCGGCCGTCACAGCTTGACTTGTCCTCTCATGTGGCCCTGCCACATCAGCTGGATTTTCATTCACGAGAGGAGCTGTTTCTTCCGAGGGTGCTGAAACTCTGTGGGTATGGGAAGCATGCACCCAATTCGGCAATCCTTCGCACTTCACTGCTGTGTTCGTCACCAGTATTACCTGGTACGGGCCTCGCCACCGAACATCCAGACAGCTCTTCCTCACGTGCTTTCGAACAAGCACCCAATCTCCTGGACACAGGTCGTGGCACAGATCACTCGAGGCCGGAACAGCTGCAGCTTGCACCTGCTGGGACAAAGAACGGACCACATCAGATAGTCCTTTACAGTAATCGAGAATCAAGTCATCAGTGATGTTTATCAAAGCTGTAGCTGGTACTGCTGGCAATCGCATCGCCCTCCCCATCAGGATCTCATGTGGAGATAACCCAGTTCTCCTGTCGGGGACACTGCGAATACTCATAAGCACAAGCGGCAGGGCATCAGGCCACTTCAGGGACGTTGACGAACACACTTTTGCCATCCGGGCTTTCAAGGTTCCATTAACCTGTTCCACTATCCCAGAAGCCTCTGGTCGATAACTGCAATGTAGTCTCTGATCGACATTCAATGCGGCACAAAGCAACTTCATGATTTCACTGTGGAAGTGTGTTCCTCTATCTGATTCCAAAGAGGTTGGAAAACCAAATCTCGGGATAAGTTCCCTCAACAATAACTTAGCCACTGTGAGAGTGTCACACCTGCGTGTTGGGTAAGCCTCCACCCACCGTGAGAATACACACACCACCACCAAAATGTACCTCAACCCATTGCATTTGGGCATCTCAACGAAATCTAGCTGCAACCTATTGAAGGGTCCTCCTGACCTCCCAATGTGACTCAATGTGACCACAGTCTTCTTTCCAGCATTCATCTGTTGACACGTAACACATCTCTGACAAACTGCGTCTGCAATTGCACGAAGTCGTGGGTTATACCATGTCTGTCTAAACACACGCATCATTGCATCTCTGCTAAGATGTATTGGACCATGTATCAGTCTCGCCATCGGGTTCAACAGATTCTCTGGCAACACCGCTCGACCATCACTGGAAACCCAAACATCAACATCTCCTCTTTCACATCCTGCTCTGACCCATCCATCTCGTTCTTGATCTGAAACCTCATCCTGCAGTCGCTTGAGTTCCTCCCAAGTGTCTGCCATGGCCAACATCATGTTGAGCTCAGTTCTTTCTTGGCTCTCTCCTGTGTAACCCTCTGTAAATATACATCCTTGCTCTGCACAAAAGCGGGCAACTTCATCGGCATAGTTGTTTCCCAGAGTGACAAAATCACTCCCCTTTCCATGAGCAGCACATTTGACTACTGCGATTTCTCTCGGACATAGCAATGCATCTAGTAGCTGTCTCACATATTCCCCATTCCTAATGGGTGAACCAGATGATGTCATGAATCCCCTCTGTGACCATAACTGTCCGAAGTCATGAACCACACCGAACCCATACTGGCTGTCAGTGTAGATCGTGATTCGGATTTGATCAGCGGCCAAACAGGCGTGAATCAAGGCAATGATCTCAGCTACCTGCGCGGAGTGTACTCCTTCTAGGCAAGCAGCCTCAACCACTCCTGAGATGGTACATACAGCAAACGCTGCTCTCAACTGACCAACACTGTCTCTTAGGCATGAACCATCGACAAAGAAAATTTCATCAGGGTCAGTCAGTGGTTCGTCGACAATGTCAGGTCTCGGTTTGGTGCATAGTTCAGTCACATCGAGACAATCATGGTCCTCACAATCTTCATCATCTGTATTCGGTATGGGCATTAATGTCGCAGGATTTAAGACAGAGCACCTTTTCAGAGTCACATTCTCTGCGGCGAGTATGACTTGCTCATACCTTGTTAACCTGTTATTCGTTAGGTGCTGGGTCTTTGTCCTGGTATTTAACAATTCAACAGAGTGTGGTACATAAACTGTCAGAGGGTGACCCATTACAATGCTTTCACATCTTTCAATGCTGACACCTGTTGTTATGTTATGTTATGTTAAGAGTGGATTTATAAAGCGCACAGCTACTCAATAGAGTATCCTGGCGCTAGGATAGAAAGACGCAGAGGCCAAGGAGGAACGACGTTCCCGAGGCAGAAGGTCATTAAACTGCATGCTGGAACAGCCAGGTTTTCAGTTGTTTCCTAAATGCCATTATACTTGAGGCTTGTCTCAGCGATAGAGGTAGCTTGTTCCAGAATCTAGCCACTTGCACTTGGAACGAGCGTCCACCACGGCGGGCTCTGAGACACTTAGGGATGACAAGTAGATGATGATGTGCTGATCTAAGGGAACGGCCGGGTATGTAGTAAGAGACTCGTCTGCGGATATACTGTGCCCCCATGCCGTGCAGAGCTTTAAAAGCAAGGACCAATGCTTTAAAGAGTATTCTGCATCGGACAGGCAGCCAGTGTAAATTCTTCAAATGGTGGGAGATCCGGTCTCTTGGTCCAAGTCTCAAGACTGCTCTGGCTGCCGCGTTCTGCACAACTTGCAGTCTATTGAGGATAGACTCTGGGAGGCCCAGATAAAGCACGTTGGCATAGTCCAATCTAGAGGTGACAAGGGCCTGAATGACCGTCTTTCTGTGAGAGGTCGGTAATAGAAAGAGAAACCTACGGAGCATTTTCAAAAGCCCGAAGCACGTACCCGCCACCGACTGTACTTGAGGTGTCATAGATAGAGTGTCATCCATTTTCACTCCCAGATTTTTTACGATCTTAACAGCTGACTGGGGGAGACATATCCGCGGGCCACCAGTGCTTCCAGGCGTCCAGAGGGGGTGTGCCAAAGAAAATAATTTCCGACTTTTCCGGATTACATTTGAGATGGTTATGTCTGAACCAAGCAAAAATATCTCTCAGACATTTATTAATCTTTTCACCGTTAAACTCCTCCTCCTTCTTACAAGTGAACAGCAGTTGCGTGTCGTCGGCATAGGATATAATCATAGCCTCCCCTGCCTCTGCCAGGGTGGCCAGGGAAGCCATGTACAAATTGAAAAGTACAGGGCTCAGGATAGATCCCTGTGGCACACCGATCTTCAACGGCGGCACCCTGGCAGAAAACGGGGCAACCAGACCTCTTGATTTCTATCCTCCAAAAAGGAAGAGAACCACTTCAACACCGTGCCTTCCAGTCCACACTCCCGCAGCCTCTGCAGAAGGAGGTCATGGGGCACGGTGTCGAAAGCCGCAGAGAGGTCTAGAAGAACCAGGACAGCCTTGCCGCCCTTATCCAGGGTCTCCTTGATGGAATCAGAGACCTCCAGCAAGGCCGTCTCTGTGCTAAGGTTCTGCCTAAAACCGGACTGACTTGGGTGAAAAAGATTATTAGCCTCAGCAAAATCGCTGATCACCATGTTAACATATTTCTCAATTGTCTTAGCAAAGAAGGACAGTAAGGAGATTGGTCTGTAGTTAGTTAAGACCAAGGGATCCGCCGTAGATTTTTTCAATAAAGGGATAATTTTAGCACTTTTCCAACTTACTGGGACTTGACCGCTGAGAAGAGACACGTTCAAAACGTTATTCACAGTGGTATTCAGAACCTCTGCCATTGAAGCCAGGAATTTGGCAGGGCACGGATCCACGGGCGAGCCGGATTTAAGGGCCTTCATTATTGATAAAGACGTCTCAAGGGACATGGGAGGGAAGATGGAGAGGGTGGCCCTCCCGTCCTCATTTGGGGGCAGTTATAGAGGAAGCCATCACATCTTTCCCAACTAAACCATCAAAGGAGGATTGAATTGTTATAATCTTCGTATAGAAGAAGTTGGCCAACTTTCCAATCCAGACAGCAGAGGGAGGGGAAAGCCTTGTTGCAGCCCTAGGTGAAGAGAAGCTTTTAACAATACTGAAAATTTCTTTGCTTTTATTTCCTGCGGTCTCGATTTTGATGCAAAGAAGCTTTTCTTTGCTTCCTGTATCTTTTTATGATATTCTCTTAGGGCCTCTTTATAATTCCTTTTATTTTCTTCGTTAAAATCTTTCCTCCATACTCTTTCCTGACGTTTACAGTCCTTTCTACACAGTCGCAAGATCTCGTTGAACCAGGGGGCTGAGCATCTAGTAATTCTAGTAGAGCACGGGGTTGCAGGGGCAAGGGACAGAGTTCCATGCGATATCCAGTTAACGAGGGACTCAGCATCCTGCTCTATATTGCCACTTATCCTGATAGGGTGTTGGTCGAGTTCATATTTGAGGGCAGCCGAGGTGATCTTGTGAAAAGGCCTATAAGTAGAATATGGCCGTTTGCTCTGAATCAATGAGGGTTTCATTAGCTTAGGAAACTTAAAACCCACCAGATAATGGTCAGACCATACTAGAGGTACAGGAGCCTCTGTCTGGATATAGCAGCTGGCAAATACTTGGTCCAAGGTGTGGCCTTTAACATGCGTGGGAGTAAAGACATATGGAGCAAGATTCAGCGCATCCAGAGATTCTACTAGGGAGACAGTCTCTGGGGTGTCCTGATTGTCCATGTGTATGTTAAAATCACCCAAGAAAAAAAAAGTTTTAAATCTGGAGGCCACTGGCGCGATAGCGTCACTGATAGACTTCAAAAAAGCCCCTGCATGGCCCGGTGGTCTATATATAAGGACTCCGGCTATGCACTGATGGGGGGATATCGTGGCCTGAAAACAAAGGCACTCAGCCCCAGCGATTTCATTCATGGGGATACAAGTAATGGCTATATCCTGATTGCTAATAATAGCAACTCCACCTCCCTTACTTCCAACGCGGTCCTTCCTAAAAATGGTGTAGCCCGGTGGAATGGCTGTGGCTATAGTTGGATTGGACGTATCAGATAGCCAAGTTTCAGTCAAGAACAGAAAGTCCGGCTTGATTTCGCATAACATATCATATATGTGGATATCATGTTTGTTTAAAGAGCGGCAATTAAGCAACAAAGCATTGATGTATTCCTGTTTCTTTGACGTTAAACTCTGACTCGGGGCAAACTTTATCTGTGCATTGGGCGCTAGTGATCTGTTCAGGGTGTATTTTGTAGTTTCCCAGCTACAATACTGACAGCGTGGTAAGAAATCGTTTTCCCAGATGTCAATGACATTTTTACACTTAAGAGTAGAACCCAACTTTATAAGGGTCTCTCTATCGTATGTTACTACCTGCCTTGGTTGTAGTACAAGATCGTCAGGGTGTCCAGCCCCGGCCGCCTCCGGGACGCTGACGGGCGCAGACGGGCTTGCCTTTAGCGCGCCGTCGGCGCGCCGCGCGCGCTGCGCGCGCTGCGCGGCCGGACCCCCATCTATTTTTAAATACCGGAGCTGAGCCGGAAATGACGGGATCAGGAGGAGGAGCCACGTCCCTCCACAACAATCGGTCACTAAGAAACCGTGGTGGACCGGGGACTGGCAGAAGATCAAATGAGGTGTGCAAAACGGGCTAAAGGCAGAAGTGAGTAAGTACAAAATAAAAACACAATGTAAATCTCTAAAATGATCCTAACTGTAAAACCACGATACAGATCACTAAAATAAATTTAAGTTTTAAAAGAATGCCCTGGCGCTTGGCAGTTAGCTCTTTCAGGCACACGGGAAACCGTCTGGCGTGCTGCTTTCAGTCTCTGCGCGGCCGGACCCCCATCTATTTTTAAATACCGGAGCTGAGCCGGAAATGACGGGATCAGGAGGAGGAGCCACGTCCCTCCACAACAATCGGTCACTAAGAGACCGTGGTGGACCGGGGACTGGCAGAAGATCAAATGAGGTGTGCAAAACGGGCTAAAGGCAGAAGTGAGTAAGTACAAAATAAAAACACAATGTAAATCTCTAAAATGATCCTAACTGTAAAACCACGATACAGATCACTAAAATAAATTTAAGTTTTAAAAGAATGCCCTGGCGCTTGGCAGTTAGCTCTTTCAGGCACACGGGAAACCGTCTGGCGTGCTGCTTTCAGTCTCTGCGCGGCCGGACCCCCATCTATTTTTAAATACCGGAGCTGAGCCGGAAATGACGGGATCAGGAGGAGGAGCCACGTCCCTCCACAACAATCGGTCACTAAGAGACCGTGGTGGACCGGGGACTGGCAGAAGATCAAATGAGGTGTGCAAAACGGGCTAAAGGCAGAAGTGACGCAACGGATCTGAGACATCCGGGAAACGCAGAAGCTACTGGATCTAAAGTAGCTGAAAAATAGGCAACTGGTCTACGGACACCTCCATGGTTCTGAGCCAAAACTGCTAATGCACAACCTTCTCTCTCGCAACAGAACAGTGAGAAAGCCTTGTTGTAATCAGGCATTCCCAAAGCTGGTGCACAACACAAACCTTCTTTCAGTCTTAGGAATGACATCAAGCATTCCTCGTCCCATGGTACCGGATCACTCACATCCTTGTGCGTCAGCCTCTGCAAAGGCTTTGCCTTCAAGGAAAAATTGGGAATCCACTGGCGACAATATCCGACCATTCCCAAAAACATCCTGACTTCCCTCTGAGTGGTAGGCACAGCCATGTTCATTATTGCCTCAATTCGATCTGGTGACACCTTCCTCTTGCCCTTCTCTATTCTGTGACCCAAGTACTGCACTTCGCTCAGACAGTACTGCAGCTTGTTCGGAGACACCTTGTGTCCGTTCTATGCCAAATGATTCAATAGGGCTATCGTGTCTATCCTGCAAGCGTCTTCTGTTTCTGAGGCAACAAGCAGATCGTCTATGTACTGCACGAGAACTGAGTTCTGTGGCAATTCGAGACTTTCAAGATTCTTCTTCAAGATCTGATTAAAGATCGATGGACTCTCTGTATACCCATGAGGGTTATGACACCACGTTAACACACGATTTTCCAGCCGGAAAGCAAAAAGAAATTGGCTTTCTTCGTGAAGCGGTATCGAGAAGAACGCTTGATACAAATCAATCACAGTAAACCACTCGGCTTCGCATGGGATCTGAAACAATATCACTGATGGATTCGGTACCACTGGACAACATGGGACAACTATCGTGTTGACCTTTTGCAGGTCTTGCACGATCCTGAACTTCCCACTCGGTTTCCATAGTCCCATGATGGGTGAATTACATGGGCTACCTCTTATCTCCTTCAAAATTCCCTGCTTGATCATGGATTCAATTACAGGTTTAATCCCTGCAATAGTCTCGGGTGACAGGTTGTACTGGGGCGTTCTAGGGAATTCGACATTCTGCTTAACCTGGATCTGTACAGGTTCAACCCCTTTGATCAGTCCGATCTCTTCTCCCGTGAAGTCCCACACCTCATGTGACACAGAGTCTCTCAAATCCAGTGGAAGTTCCTCCACTGTCACCACAGGATACATCTCTATGCACAAGTGCTGATTCGCAACCTTGAAGGTGGCATCATCATCCTTCGTCTGAACCTCCACTCCCCTAGGTGTGCAATAGATGGTGCAATTTAACTTACACAATAGATCTCTTCCTAACAGACAAACTGGACTCGAATCGCACACCACAAACTGATGTCTACCTCGGAAAGAGCCTATTCTCACTGGAATCGGTTCAGTCAACGGGCTAGTTATCCTCTTGTTCGCCACTCCAACAACTTGGATTGATTGTCCCGAGAGGGGTAGGTTGGGGACTACTGCTGATCTTACAGTAGACCGGGTAGCACCAGTGTCAACCAAAAGAGTGGTAGGATGACCATCAATGTCCGCCTCCACAAAAGGTCCTCTCTGGTCTACCTCCAAGACTGCTCCAAGTGTGCAGTCCTCCTCCCCCCTCCGTCACCGTCAGGCCAACGGGTCTGGGCTGTCCTCATCATATCCCTCGAAAAGGGGCATCTGCTGGTAAGTCCGCATTCCTTGCGAAATTCTTGGTGGCTGGGGAACTTGCACCTGTTGGTTAAACGTCCCCCCTTTCATCGATCTGGGCCTCGTCACAGTATTGACTACCTCCGGCACGGGTGCCTGAACCACTTCTACCTCCTGTTGCATCTGATTGCCTGGGTTCAAGGGACACTCGCGCTTCCAATGTCCAATCTGGTGACAAAGATGACACGCAGTGGTCTTCTTCAATGTCGCCACATCCATTCCCGTCTTAGGATCTACAGGTTTCCCTTTTCCCTGACCTTGCACATTCTGGTTCCCTTGGTTGTTTCCCTGTCTTCTTCCCAGCGTCCCTCCGTTAGGCTGGACCTGAGATGGTTGCATCTGAACAAGCATTAGTTTGTCCTTCTGCTTCCGGTGCTTCGAGTCTACTTCATCACTACAGTACCTCGCATACCGCAAGATTTCATCTACCGGCTTGTTCTGCCAACAGATCAAATGTTGCTGTATCATAAGACTAACCTCTGATTTCAATCCTAGGACAAACTTTGAGACAAACTAACCCATATCCTTGGGGTCTAAGGTATCTAGTCCACTATACTGTTTAAAAGCTTGCAAGAGTCTTTCATAATACTCATGCACTGTCTCCTTTGGTTCCTGAACAGTTCGATCTATCTTAACCCAATCAATGTCGTGAGGCGAGATCTTCAACTTCAGCCATGTAATCACTTGTTCGAACTTTTTCATGACTATAGGTGACGGACCATTTGTGACAGCATCCCTTTCAGGTTCCGAGATCACTCAACTGCAATTTTACAAGCTGACCATAAGTCTCCTGGTACTACGATATCAAACAAGGTGTTAAAATCAATCCATAATACCTTCGAAATTTTAACAAAACGGTCAACCTGTTTGTACCACTCTACGGGTTTTTCCCTCAGCCGAGGAAAATCATTTGTAAATGCAGCCAAATCACCTCTACTCCATGGCACGTGCACGTACCCTCCGTTCTGTACTTCCCGTAAAGGATAGTTCCCTACTCCTGTCGTCCCTCCCCCCGGAGGCGGCGTCTCTCCTACGTTCTTTTTGGAAATCATCTTCTTAGACCACCTTTCCTCCCATTTGTTAAGCATGACCCATCAGGTCCTTGGTATGTGTCCTCAGTCCTATGACCCTTTTCTCTTCCAGCTCTTGATCACTGTATTGCAACCTATGGGATCCTTGCAACGATTTCGTTTTAGTCAAATCCACCTCATATTTCTTTGCCAATTCTGTCAAGTTCTCATGTGCGGCCCTCGCTTTACGAGTCACATCCTTTGCTACAAAAAGCAGCTCATCTGGTTCATAGATCTCTATTCTATCCAAAGGCAGATCCCCGCTAATCATTTCAAAGTCAAAGTCAAATAAAACTTTATTTCGGCTGTACAGCCATAAAAGCCATAAAAGCACAGTAAGATATAACATTTAGAAATAATTTTTACAAAAAGTTAAAATTGACAGCAAATGTAATCGGCATAATGATAGTGCGGGGTGACATTAAAAGAAAAACATTGTTGAGCTTCGCCGGTACAAAAGTTAGTCTTATCCCCAAATCTGAGTCATCACCTGATGTACAACAGACCAATACATCATCTGGTATCAAGTGCTGTTTGATAAAAGTTTAAAAGCAGTATAAACAATTGGATTATTGCCTATTTTTAAAAAAATAATTAAAAGAGCAATTAAAACCACTTGTCCAAATTGACTTTGTAAACAGATTTTCTCATTAAGAACTATATGCAAATACAATAGTTTGTCTAGGGAGAAGACAGAGTTGTGTTGTTGCCCGACTCTTTCAACTTTATGATACCTCTGCGTGTGTTCCACATTGCAAGTAGAAATCTCGAAGTGACAGTTACAAATAGTGTCTGCGTCTCATATTTTAGGAGCCTGAACACTTTGGTATAATCTCTGATCCCTAAATTCCTACAGAGCTGGAGTACCCACTTGGACCTCGCCTTACTATATGCAGGGCAGAAAAGGATGGCATGGAGTTCTGTTTCTTCCGTGTGGGAACACCCCGGGCATTCTTGTTTTATTGCTCCCTTCCATTTATTGGTAAATGCGCGCAACGGGAGCGTCCCGTGCCTAAATTGTAAATACAGTTTCTTAGCCATGGGAGGTTGAATACTATCCAAGGCAGGCTCTAGAATATATTGCTGTTTGATGTCCAAAAACCTTGACGTCAGGGTTGAAGAGTCTATACTCTGGGAAATTTGGGCTAATTTATCATTTTTAAAAGCGGTAGTTAGGGATTTTTTAGGGATAACTGGACAGGTCACTTCTGGGGTTATCCACATATTAGCCCTCCCCATTTGATGACACGTGTTCCTGATATAAGTCAACCACGGTAGGTTACCTGCTCCCAGGATAGACATGACATCCTTCAGTTCCTCCCTGTATGTTTGTAGCTCGGGCGTACTCCAAAGACGTCGCCAATAATGGAGAGGGCAAGAGGCAATTAGGTCGGCTATTGGATCAATGCCCAAGTCCATCCTAAGTGGAGATAGGGGGGTGCTTTTGGGGAGACCCGTCAGCTGCCTAATAAAGGTGTTCTCAGTTTTTGACAGGGTGTTAGACGGGCAATGGCCCCAGAGTTCAGCACCATATAGCGAGGCTCCCCTCGCTTGGGTTTTGTAAATTTCTGCTGGGGGGCCTAGAGCTTTATGGGTACAATTTTTAAATACTTTTATGATTCCCCCTATTGACTGTATTAATTTGAGATTTGCTCTCTTTACTTGGGTGCCCCACTCCATCGTGTCGTTGAGTGTAAGGCCCAAGTAGTCAAAAATAGTCACTCGCTCAAGCGATCTGCCATCCAATCGAGGATGCGGGCTATTTCTAGTATTGGCACCAAAAACCATGTACTTAGTCTTCTGTAGATTTGTCTCCAAGTCTCTTCTCTTACAGAATAGGCTGAATTCTTCCAATATCCTGTTTGTACCACTCTACGGGTTTTTCCCTCAGCTGAGGAAAATCATTTGTAAATGCAGCCAAATCAGCTCTACTCCATGGCACGTGCACGTACCCTCCGTTCTGTACTTCCCGTAAAGGATAGTTCCCTACTCCTGTCGTCCCTCCCCCCGGAGGCGGCGACTCTCCTACGTTCTTTTTGGAAATCATCTTCTTAGACCACCTTTCCTCCCATTTGTTAAGCATGACCCATATACGCATCCCTACAATCAGGTCCTTCGTATGTGTCCTCAGTCCTATGACCCTTTTCTCTTCCAGCTCTTGATCACTGTATTGCAACCTATGGGATCCTTGCAACGATTTCGTTTTAGTCAAATCCACCTCATATTTCTTTGCCAATTCTGTCAAGTTCTCATGTGCGGCCCTCGCTTTACGAGTCACATCCTTTGCTACAAAAAGCAGCTCATCTGGTTCATAGATCTCTATTCTATCCAAAGGCAGATTCCCGCTAATCATTTCATCTACCTCTGCCTTCAACCTCACTACATCCAACATCCTTGCCCTCATGGCACTCCTCAAAATTTCTCGACAAGCAGCCCCATTCCGTTCATCATAATCACAACTTTGTTCTCGTGGCTTAGTCTCTTCTATCGTATTCCTAGAAACTGGTCTATTTCCTGAGTTGTCTTGCTCCGCATCTCCTGTCATCCTATCACTCTGATTCCTCACAGGTGGTACCCACATTCTCAAGTCTGATCTGGTCTCGACCAAAGACCTTGGTCTTACCGGACTCACATCCACCTGTCCCGTAGAGGAGTCTGCGGTGGCTGGCAATGGCGTGCTCGCTTCTATGGGCTTCGGAGAGTGGACCATTCCCTCCTCAGCACCATTCCCTCCAACGCTGATCCCCCCTCTCCCTGTCGTCTGTGATAGACTTCCTTCACTTACTCGATCTGGGTCATACACTGATACTATAGGACCAATGGTGACAGGTACCGTCAGGGCATCCGGCAACCTCATACTTCCCATTGAAGGTTGTGTTCCAACTCCCTCCGTTCCTGTGGAGATTTTTCCCACTACTCTCACATTCGTCTGATTCTGTGACTCGCCAGTCCCTCCTGCCACAGTTTCCTTCGCTATACTCTGGATTTAATGGAGGTGGTCTCTCTGACAGCAGTCTCTCTAACAAGCTGTCATCACAGACATCTTCCTCTGCACTCCTTTCCTGCGTACCTCCCGTTTTCTCTATCAACGGATATAATCTATCCCCTTCAATCGTTTCCACTCTCCACCTTTTCTCCAGTGCATCCCATCTCGCATCTTGAAATGCCCTGATCGACTTTTTCACCCTTTCCTGACTTCTGTCTCTCTTCCTGTCATACGCTGCTCTAATCCATGCGTGTAATGCCTCAAACTGTGTGGGTCTGGGTAGTGGTCGCAAAGAAGACATCACAGATTTCAACTGGTACAACACTTCCAACCTGAAAGTACCATAGCGTGGGAAAGTCAATTCTCCCTCTCCTTGTGTCATTTTATGCCAATTCTCAAGCCAAATTATAATATGCAATCCTACATTCTTAGCCATGTAATGTGCTGGCGTATCTTCGGGAGGGGCTTCCTCTCCACCCCGAGTAACCACATGTGTATCACCTCTACAGAGTTCTCGTAAAACTTTAAAACATTTCATGATGAAGCAGATTTCCGTTCGCGCACAAGATTTCGTTTTTACTTCCTGATATCAATCCACCAATACCAGCGCGACTCACACCAACCGACCTATCGCAGCGCGGCACTGTCTGACGTCACTCTTCCTCCGCTCGCAGCAGTTCCCCTCCTTTACAATTCACCTCTCACTCTTCACACGCGTCGCAATCACACTCTGAAGTAACTGTCTGTCCACGAAACGACCGGACAATCACCTCTCTGACTGTCTGTCCACCAGCGACCGAACAGTCTCTCGAAACTGTTGACCTCAATCTGGCAACTGTCTGTCTGCGAATCGACCGGACAATCGCCTCTGACACAATCGATAGGGTCCAAACACTCAATGTTCCACACACAACAACCTACGACCAGCGTCGGTTATTCACACACTCACACATACGCTCCCTATCATCAGTGGGTTAATCAACGACGTCTCATGACTCCCAAAACCTCTGGTCAACAATCTCAACTTGGGTGTCTTCTACACCACAATCTCTTATCCCGGGGTATCGGATCAAATCTCTCGGCCCGCGCGCGCTCACGGTCCGATCCTCAATCACACGACTCTCATTCCAACTCCGCAAGACATCACACAATCAAATCAACACCGCAATCTAACAAGCATCACCCTGTTCATACTCACGCTACCATGAACTGCTACTTCGCCGCACCCTCACTCTCCGTCGGTTTTCATTGACCGCCGTCGTCCTCCTCTTACAATCCACTGGATCGCCATCACTCGGGCTCTATGGGGCAAATAATCTCTTATCCTAATCTAGATCTCCCCTTACTATCAGAGGAAACCATCCTACTCTGCTACCAACTGATAAAGCGGGATTCTTATCTTATCTTACCATCACTAAGAATCCTCAGGTCGCCAGAATCTTTTTACCTGCTGAATAGTGTGAAGGGAAGAAAATCCAATCCGGTTATGCAACAATTTAGAATCCAGCTCGCCTTCAAAGATCACTGACTCCGAATTCAAATTTTTAGGGGTTTTATTACAAAGCCAAGAATAACTGCACATACAAGCACCTCAACACGAGGTTAAAGAAATAAATGGGCACTAATACAAACATCATCCTACGCAGGAGTCTCATCTGACTCAAAATAAGAAGAATCGTTAATTCCAGAAGCATTAAACTAGCAATGACGGCTCCAATCTCTATATTATTCTTCATTTACCTAATCAAGAGAAAAGCATTAATCTGTCCCTACTCTACCACTAAAGTGACATCCCTACTTAACAAGTTTCCCCAGGCAAGAGTAGAAGGAAAAAGGTGTCAGCTGTGAAGACTTCCTAAGAAGTGCACTCACTTAGCATTTCGAGCTCGTTCTAAGATGCTCCTTCCTAACTAGATCTCTCTCTTTCACCCTTCTCTCAGGTCTCCTCTACCTCCAATCTGCTCTCCTCCCTCGGGGCGCTATCCCTAATACAAAATCCACATACAATAGAACCCGCCCTTGTCACGCCCCTTCGGCCAGGTCTTCCTTCTCGTACTTTTCCATCGAAACTCTTACTTCATCCAGGACGGTTACTGTGACCTTGGGTCCCAGGCACCTTCTCCGCTGAAAGTATCGTCCCTACATTCCAGTATACTCCCATCTCAATGTCTCCCACCATCCTAACTCCTAAAACAAAGAGCCAGTCTTTTACTAACGAGGCATGTGTCCTTGCACCTGCAACAGAAAATACATTCAACAACTTTCCACTGTGCTAATCTTCCAACCGTGCCCAGAGAGCCTTCCCAAGAGAACACCTTCTCTTCCTACAAAATAAGCTAACATAAGAACGAACAGGCCTTTCTTTTGACGTATATGCAGTCAGGCCTTTACACAATTTAAACACACAATTCTAATTACTTCTCTAAGCATTGGTTCATACATTTCATATGCGAAAAAGTGAACTACACATGCAACTTAATATAGTACACGTTTTAACTACTGCATCTCAAATGCACACGAGCTAATTCATTATGCATCATTTTAAATGCGTTTCAGTTAAGCATTACATTTACGTGATTATAATAGCACAATTACTCTTCTATTCACTCTAATAAATGCGGTTTAGAACTACATTTTACTGGCCATTCATTAATATATGTCTGGATATATGCGGGTGTGGACTAACTGTGATTATGATGCACCCCTACAAATTTCTCGAGAACATGGCGCTCTATCACCTGTCACCTCTCATCTCACCCACTCCATTCCATACCAGAAAAGAGAAACAGTCAAGATCATTCTGCATTCTGGAATGTGGTAAAGATTTGGCTCGTCCCCAATAGTTGATGTTGGGCCACACTGACCAAGGACCAGAAGCAAAACATCCATGTCTTAAGATTAGGAATTAATTTGAATATCACGAAGATGGCAAAGATTTGCCCTTAATAAATAGATGTTCAGGATTAAACTAAATTGGAGAAGAATAAACTGTCCCACATGAGGAGGTTATGCATAGGAGATACTCTCTCAAGACCATACCATGTGAATCCAAGAACTGGGGCCAAATCCACCCACTCACCCCTAGCAAGGATGATAGGCAAGATCACAAGCACAGCTATCTCTAGTGCTACTTTTACTACTAAGAGCATCATTCTGGTCCTCACACACAATACCGAAACACCTCCTACATAGGACACACTTCAAAGCAGCATTCTTCCATCCAAGCACTTACTACTCTATAGCATTTACCCAGCCGCCAATGTGCTTCAGTGCCTTGTCAGGGTAGGAAGTGTTATATAAATTCAAGTGCAATAGCACCCAATAGAATAAGATGTACTTGATATTTTCCTTCAGACCCTCATCTTCTCCCTTAACACCACATTATCTGTGGTATTTTCCAAGGTTTTAATTTATCACTCTCTTTCCCTCTCCAATGCTCCTTCCTGTAACATTATTAGCAATAGGTTTTCTGCATATTTATGTTTGTATCACACTGGTTATCAATATGTAACCCATAATAAGGGCAAAAGAAAGTTTATGGGGAACTATCACTTGTGATAAACTTACAATTAAAAAAATATAACCAGTTTTAATGATAAAAATGTGAACTGCGTTAACCACAGTGTTACATAACCGTCCGGAGCCTGGGGCAATAGAACTAATATATAAATAATGGTTCCATACAACGTGTAATCTACCAATCAGAACATTATCCAGACATCTATGCATAAGCATAGGCCACACTTGAAGCTCAAATAAGTTGCTTAATTATAATATTCACATAACCAGAGAGGAGAGGCTCAGTGTGCAAGCATTCACAAGATGTAGAACTTTCAATAGAACAAGGACGTGCATACTGCAGAAATGCAATGGACCATAGGATAAGCTTCTGGTATTGGTACAGAATTGATCAACGGTATCTAAATATGGTTTAATCATATTAGAATATTTTTTCATAGTCAAGTTTCAGCACGTCACTGGCATTTTGACCCTTAATAATTTAGAAGGTCATCATCAGGACAACTGAATGTTGAGCATAACCAAGCATTATTGGGAAAGGCCGAATGATCGCAATATTTAGCGTATTTGAAACATACAGAATAATGTCACTCTATTTGACTGAAAGTTGAGGAAACCCTCACTGTGTTGTGAATCTGGAATCAGCACACAATCAGTGCAAAGAGAATAGTGGTTGCAGATTGTTCCGTGGAGGTCAGCATCCACTTCTGTTGCTTTCTAGTGGACTTTCCCATTTTATCAATCAGGCACAACCTACACCTTCTCTTCTTCTATCGGGGCTTCTACAAACTCTTTTTGCATATGGGCTTGTTTAAAATAAAACCCAATCAATTGTTTTATGAAAACATATCTAGTACTTACAACTTTATAACACTTGAAATAAACATAGTCCTAAAAATACACCATAGCAATAGTTCAACATACAAAGATTTTTAACAAGCAATAGCAAGGGCACCCAAATCACAAATGCTTGATCATTCACTTGGTGCATAAAGCTAGGGCTCTTCACCTGTTTACCCCTTTACATCACGCCAAACACTGAGTGCTTCCAAGGCTATAATAGGTGAGAACATCTTGGCTTCTTTTTCCAGCGCTTCCTTATTTAGAGCAGGGCTATGCACTGCTTAATCTTGTAAGAGCGCTTTTTACTAAAGCCTATACGCCTGTCCTCTCCATTCAGCGGTTCGATCCACTGCCCAAGAGGTTTTCGGATTGCTTAATGCAGGAACATTTTTAGTACTATTGAGGGGTGTATGACGATACAACGCATTCCGTTGCAACGCATGCCGTTACCACGAATGTGTTACAAGGTGAATGCCATTACCATGCATAACCTTTACCATGCACTTTTTCAAACAAATATGCCTTTACCATGCATGCCTTTTCAACCAATTTCGTTGTAAAAGCATGAATGTTAAAGGCATATGCGTGGTAAAGGTTTTTCCTCATCCCTGCCCGGAGCCCTAAAAGCAGACCCCTGCGTGACCCCACCTTTCCCCCAGCCCTTGTAAAAACTACCCCTCCCCTGAGCCCTAAAAGCGGACCCCTGCATGACCCCCCTTGTAAAAAATACCCCTCCCATGAGCACTAAAAGTGGACCTCTGCACGACCCTCCTTGTAAACAATACCCCTCCCCTGAGCCCTAAAAGCGGACCTCTGCACGACCCTCCTTGTAAACAATACCCCTCCCCTGAGCCCTAAAAGTGGACTCCTACGTGACCCCTCCGGCCCCAAGCCCTTGTAAAAAAATACCCCTCCCCTGAGTCCTAAAAGCAGACCCCTGCGCAACTCCCCCATCCCCAAACCCTTGTAAAAAATAACCCTTCCCTTTGCCCTAAAAGCAGACACCTGCGCAACCTCGCCAAGGCCACCAGCCCTTTTTAAAAATACCCACCCCCAGCCCAAAGCCCACTCCCCCTTACCTCTCCACGATGACCAGGCTGATCTTCTGAGGCACGGCGCATGTCGTAAAAAGGAAGCGTAATGGTCCCTCTATTTCCTGTAATGATGTCGATGGCCTTCACCACCCTTAGCACACATATGACCTTACCATCAGTACCCCACTATACCTTTACCATACAACTTAATTCGTTGTAAAGGCATGCGTGGTATAGGCATATGAGTTGTAAAAAAATGTGTTTTAAAGGCTATACGTGGTAACAGTGCATGCGTTGTAATGCATGCATGGTGAAGGCTATGGATGGTAACAGTGGTGTGGTAATGGCTGTTTCCCACTTTTGGGCTGTCGGGCACCAGGAAGTTTGAGCTTTTGGCTGTTTTCCAGCACTCCAGTTTCTGAAGAATTAACATATAATTCAATAATGTTTAGAATCACTAGGGCTTGAATGACCCGAAATGGAGTAATAAATTCAAAGTTGCCCCAAAATATATCTTGCCCAGGGCCCCACAAATCATTAAAAACTCTTTTTGCACAGCTGACATGCCGCACCCTGGGGTTTTCTGTAATTCCCATCACCTGTGTTCCCATGGGCCGGTGCATCAGCTAGAAAAGAAATGCTCGGTTTAAGAAAAACAAAGATCACATGGCCTCTGCACCACCATAAGCGAATTAACCTCTAGAAATCTAAAGGGAAAAGAGAAAAAAAGAAATAATCCATATAAACACACAGGGCAAGCACCGTGGGTATAGTAGACAAAAAAAACCACTCAAACGACAAACCAAACAAAAACAGAAAATTCAAGGGTCACTGATCTATTATAAAGCTGGTAATAGAATGGTTCACTGGGATTTTTGCTGGAGACCAGCACCTCCGCACTGCAAATATTAAGGAATGGAATGAGGATTGTTGAATGGGGAGGTAATGTAGCATTATTTTTTTGAAAGCTGAATAGTTGTTAGACATCTCTTTAAAACTAGCGCAGAGAATAGAAGATCATCTGATCAAAATTGGTGCAAAATATGGAATCATCAAAACTGATCATTCCAACTGGAATTTTTCAAAGTGATAGCAAGTTATGGAGATGGTGAAAATTTGAGCTTTAAACTAAGCTAAAGCAGTTATGTGTACCACACACTGATAGAGGACCCATGATCCTCCCTCCGGCTGTTACTTTTGTAGTGTCTCTACATGCCAAGTTCTTGATCTTGTTGAGATTTTTCAAGTGTCTTCTGGTTTGGGATGTGAAATGTTTTCTTTGACAGGGCCAGCTTTCCTTATAATGCTCCTTGACCATATGAGCCTCTGCTAAGAACAGAAAAAGAGGAAATGCACTGTAGCAAGATATTTTCCACTATGTCATATATACAGCTTTGTCTGCCATACCGTAGAGAAAAAGTGTTGTCCTTTTCCAGGAGAAAAGTAATTGGCTTTCTTCACAGCTTGAAAGATGAACCAATCACTGTGTCAAAATTCCCTTTTAAATGCTAACTTTGGACCACCATCCTCAAGTACTCCTCAGGATAGCAAGGCCCTATGTTCTTTGCCAATTTCTAGAGTGTGCTTCCAGAGTGGGTCATTCTCATTGTTTGGAGTATTTTCTCTAACTTTTTTAACACATGCTGTTTTCCTGCAAAGTCATGGCAAGAGAGGTGACACAAGATTTACAAGATTAAGTGGAACAGAATCACTTTCTCATGACGATCAGTCGGCATTCAGGCCCTCAAAAGGATAAAGGAAATAAAACAACATTGGTGATCATAAGTGAGGAGATACTGTGTACACTGGATGAAGATTAGCAATCCGTTTTGTTCCTAATGAATAAACTCCAACTGCGAGGGATCTCGGCATGGGTACTTTTGTGACTCCACAGTAGATTTTGATATGTATGTGCGATTTAAATATGCAAGAGTATTTGTTTGGTAAGGCTCTTGTGACTTATACGGTGTTCATACTTGTTGACAATATGCAGTCAACCCATGGCTCAAGTCCAAGTGCAATTTGACATTCACTTCCAGTTGTCTGTTGATTGCAACCAAATCCACCTTGGCCAGAACACATTTATGGAATGGCTAGATCATATGTACAATTAAATGAATGTATTGTTACTTTGTCTCAATGGATCAGAATCTTTATGCTTGGTACAGAACAGAAGGCTAATACACAATTCCCTTTGCATGTCCTTCAGCGCTTGGATATCCTCCCAACTGCAGCATTGATGGCAAGAAACCTGAGAGTTCTGTTCAATATTAATGTGAAAGTTGTGTCCCAAATATGCGCTGCTACCTTGCTCTGGAGAATAATCCCACTGCTTTCCCAAGTCTATTGGTCACTGACATTATGATGAGGAGTACGAGAAGGTTTGGGGGGGTGGGGGGGAAGGCTTGTCTTGTACTTTAAATAAAGTTATTGCTGTAAGCCAAAAATCAAAAGCCTTGAGACACGAGGCCTGGTGGCTGTGGTTACCCAAGACCTAGTCATGAAGGAAGGACGAAAGAGCTAAAAGAGATAAAAGGGACACCAGCAAAAAACATTGTATAAACCCTGAGCCATTTCTTTCTGGTGCAGTACCAGAAATACCTTTGGTGGCACCATGTTGGTACCAAATGCACAGTTGTGTGATTTCATAATTTAATGGTATTGTTCATCAAACAGCTAAGTCTCAAACCAGAGCACAGCCTAGATCAAAAAAGGAATGAAGCATACGGGCCCTCATTATAAGTGTACAGATTAAGTGTGATATGTGTGGTAATGTCTTTTAGTGCACAATTCGCAATTATGGGTTTGTGATGAGTATCAGCAGGTCAAACCTTCTGATATTTATCTGGCAAAATTCCTGGTATTGATAGGACCATGCAGATTTTGAGGCAGTAAGCACTAAAATCTGCATGTTGTTCACCAAAAACATGTAATCTGGTGATATTTATCACACCTAATAAATTGCGATTCAGCTGAGTCAGATTTTAGCAAGTGCAATAAATGTCACACCATTTACTGAGTCACTCGTAATGAAGGCCATAAACATTTTAAATTCTGCATGAGGGTATCTGTTAGAAATTGGATTACTGGTTGGCTGGGGTCTGAGCCCTCTTCAAGCAGCAACCACAATCCTAGTCAGAGTAAGGCACAAGCAAAACCCTAAATTAACCTGTGCTGAACCCCCTGGAAGCTTGGCACAGAGCAGTCAGGCTTAACTTAGACGCAATGTATAAAGTATTTGTGCAACACTACAAACAGTAAAGCAGTGAAAACACCACACAAAAACATCCCATGTCAGGTTAGAGAAATAGAACTTAATTTAATAAATAAAACAAGACCAAAGTGACAAAATCCAATTAGTAGACCTGACGATATTGAATTTGAAAGTTTTTAGAAAAAATATTGCCAAAAGACGTAAAGCGACAACTGCGGATATCTGGTCCTGCTGGCCTGAGACAAAGTCACAAGTCCAGGATTACCGTGATGGAGCGCTTACCGGCTACAGGACCCAGTTAGGCCCGCTGAACAGAGTACCTTAAATCCTGGTTTTCAGAGCGTTGCGGGGGTCCACGTCGAAGATGAGTCGCACAGCCAAAGCAATGCACCAGTTCCGAGATGCAGCGAGTCTGTGGTGCGAGGGCCTGCATCGTCATCAAGGATCCTGTCGATGGGGCTTGCGATGTGAAGTCCAGGTTCAAGGATGCGGTGTGCTGTCGGGGTGATGCATCGGTTCCGAAGAGCTGCGAGGCTGATATGCGGAGTCCGTTGTCGAGGCTGCCACCAACGAGAGATGCGGGGGCCTATGCTGAGGATGCGTTGTGCAGTGGCGGTTCCGAAGGCGATGCAGGCTGAGGTGGCAATGTGAGTCTTTGTGACGAGTCCAAGCCATGCAGCAGCGGAGATGTCCGTTCTGCTCGGGGTTTCGCAGCTAGTACCACAGAGGCTGGCAAAGCACCTTAAGCCCACTTCTAAGGGTCCAGGACTGAGGTGGCACCAATTGACAGGGTAGACTCATAGATGTCAGAGTCCAGGTGCAGATGCAAGGTTGTAGGAAGCCTGTTATGTCCCTGAGGCTTCAGAACAGGAGACCAGCCAACTAGCCATTGGAGTCACTTTGGTTCTGGGTTCAAGAGGTACTGGTTCAGTCCATCTTACCCAGGCAAAAGGGCAGCAGGCAGCAAGTCAGCACAGCAGGGCAGCAGTTCCTTCAGAGCAGCAGTCCAGGAGAGTGGCAGTCCTTGTAGCAGCACAGCAGTCCTTCTTCCTAACATAGTATCCACAGGTCCAGAAGTGTACTGAAGAGATGGTGTCTGAGGTCTTTCTTTTATACACAGTTGTACCTTTGAAGTGCACAGATGCCCTGCCTTCCCTGCCCTGGCTCCAGACTAACTACAGGGGATAGGCAGTCCTTTGTGTGGAGACAGGCACAGCCTGTTCAGGTATAAGTGAGGCTGTGTGTCAGCTCAGCTCCTTCCTGACAGTGATGGCCCATACAGTCACACCTAAGCTCTCATTGTGTGTGGCTGTCTTAGAGGATTACACAAAGTCCAACTGCCAATTACACCCAGTAATGTGACCAGAGACAGGCTGCAGGCACCAAATGACTAAGGCAAAAAAATGCCAACTTTCTAAAAGTGGTATTTTTGGAATTATAATTTAAAATCCAACTTCACCTTAGGTTAGAATTTTAAATTAAGATTCCAATGACACTAAACATGAACTGGTCATCTCTTCCCATTTGGAAATGACACTTATAAAATGTAATAGGGCAACTCCAGTGTTATTCTATGGGACAGGTAGGCCTTGCAGTAGTGAAAACGAATTTAAGAGTTTTTCACTACCAGGACATGCAAAAGTACATGTCCTGCTTTTTAAATACATTGCACCCTGCCCTCTAGGCTGTCTAGGGCCTACCCTAGGGGTGACATATGTATTAAAAAGCAAGGTTTTGACCTAGCAAAATGTTTATTTTGCCAGGTGGCAATGGCAGTTTAAACTGCACACACAGGCTCTGCAATGGCAGGCCTGAGACATGTTTAAAGGGCTACTTAAGTGGGTGGCACAATTAGTGCTGCAGACCCACTAGTAGCATTTAAATTTCAGACGCTGGGCACATCTATTGCACTTTACTAGGGCTTACAAGTAAATTAAATGTGCCAATTCTGTATAAACCAGTGTTACCATGTTTTGGGGAAAGAGCACAAGCACGTTAGCACTGGTTAGCAGTGGTAAAGCGTGCAGAGGCCTAAGGCCAGCAAAGACGAAATCAGCAAAAACAGGAGGTCTGAAGGCAAAAAGTTAGGGGGAAACCACACCAAGGATGCTAGGTTTAACAGTATCAAATTCCCCTGAACAATATGTAATCTAAAAAAAAGATTTCTCCAGCCAATTGATTTTACCGAGATCGTGTCCAGTCCATTAGCGAATGTGATCTGGTAGCGTTCCAGTCTCAGAATTGCCCTCTAAGGAATTTCTGACTGAAAGTTTGCTAATGAAACAAACGAAGATGCAAGCAACTGAACTAACATAGAAGTGCAAACTCTACAAGTCATAGCTTAAATGTCGGCAATTTAATCTGTTAGCATTTTAATTCGGGATACAGCTCCCACTCCATTCAATAGCATGTTGCTTCTGTGGTATATCTAGCCGTAGTTTGTTATCTCTTGATTAACCACCATCTGTATAAAAATACCAACGACCTTCTGTCTGGGTTCCTTCTGTCAAATCATCTTTATGCTCTGCTGCCTGCTTTACTTTCCTGACACTTTCTTTGCCGCATTCTGTTGTGACTGAACGTCAATAGGTGCTTGCAAAAATATTGATGGGTTTGACGCGTCCAGCTGCTGCCTCACCCATGTCAAATTAGCTATAAAGAAACTATTCAATTTCTAAAACTCGTCCACTGCTAACGAGTCCCAGAGCTGCCTGCTGTCCTCACACCATGACCCTTCCATTTAACGACAGTTTGCTTTACCCGGCGCGAGCTACTCATTCTACGCTGACAAAGGCATCCTGCGCCTAGAATCCCACCAGTCGCTGTCAAGGCGAAATTGTAGTATTTTCACCGCTAAATATTTGTCGAACTTAAGAGTTTTCGAAGCCGTCACAAAGTGAAACGTTAGCTTAGAAAGTCAGATGGGCTGATAGTACAATGGTTCAAATGTTCAAGTGCACGTGGCATGAAAGCATTGTGCGGTTTCTGTAAAAAGTATATTTATGCAAAATTATATCTGCAGCACAGCAAATTACAATCAGAGATGCTTTCTTCCAAGCACCAGATTGATGCTTCGGAGTTAATGTGCTTTTTTCACATCCTTTGTACATGCCCATTGTGAAAGCTTCCCTTTACAGAGCTCACACGTTTCTTTATAAAGGGGCCAATTATGAATTACCAGTTCTTAGTCTGCCAGAGGACGTGAAGTGAAATGAAAAGGTTCACTTTTTCCAGTATTGTTACTTTCCTTTTTTTAAATCTGGATTTAAAGATAAGAAGGCGGGCTACTGCTTTACTAAATATAAGTATCGTGTTTATATTGTACTCTCTAGCGAAGCAGACATTTCTCTGAACTCTGTTGGATTTGGTGGGTCTTTCTATGCTGAAAGCACTATAGGTCCCTTTACGAGTTGGCCGGATTAAGGATGGGAAGATACTGGTGCCGAAATTACTGATTCTGTATCCCTGGAGCTAAATCCTGCAACCACAAGATATTTGTTAGAAATGGGAGTCTCTAGTTGGCAGAGGTATGCCCCATGGTCCAAGTATGGACCCTTCCTTCTAGTCAGGATAATGGAGTTACACACTTTAGATAACCCCTGCTCACCCCCTTGGTAGCTTGGCACGAGTAGACAGGCTTATCCCAAAGGCAATGTGTAAAGTATTTGCACCCAGACACATAGTAACACAGGAAAACACTACAAATGGACACCACAGCAGTTTAGAAAAATAAAGTATATTTATCTAAAACCAAACCAGACCAAAACGACAAAATTCCAAACATACACAATTCAAAATATGACTTCTAAAAGGTTTCAAGCAATTCTGTCCATAGAAAACCATGGATACGTGACTTTTACCCAAAGTACCTCAAAATCCATATGGAAAAACAGCTGCAAAGAAGGGAAGCATCGGAAAAAAACGCAGCGATGCATCAGTTCCCGAGTCCTTGGGGAGGTGATGCAACAGTTCTGCTGCACGCAGGAGAAGTGATGTGTAGAATCCGGACTGTAGGTGGAAGTGATGCTTAGATTCCAAGATGGTTCTGGTCTACAGTTGATGCTTTGGAAAACTTGTCGCACAGATGCAATGCGTGGAAATCTGGACGCGTTACGTTGATTTCTTCAGCCGCAGTCGCACGATGCGTCGAATCTTTCAGCCACACAGCAGGGCCTGCATCAGAGTCAGTGTGGTGATCTCCGGCTTTGGAGGTCGGTGCACTAGACTCAGCATGCAGCAGATTTTTCAGCCGCTGACAGACGCTGTGTTGAATCTTTGGCCGCAAGGCGGCGGTGCATAGAAATTCTTTCTCCACGGCGGTGCTGCGCGGAAAAACAGGTGCTAGAATTGCGATGAGACAATTTTCTTAGTTTCTTAAAGCTATTTCAGCTCCCAGCGTCACAAACAATTTCCAGAGGCCCAGAACTGGAACAGGCACCTCAAGGCAAGTCAGAACTCCCAGCAGTGGAGTTCAAGGAAGCTGGTGGTAAGTCTTTGTGTCCCTGAGTTCAGAACAGGACGCAAGCACACACAAGCCCTTGGAGACTCTTTACAAGCATGTTCACAGCAAAGTTCCAGTCTTTGTCCTCTCCTTGGCAGAAGCAGCAACTGCAGGCTAAACCTGCAAAGCAACACACAGCAAAGGGCAGTTTCCTCCTCACAGCCCTGCAGCTCTTCTTCCTTGGCAGAGGTTCCTCTTGATTCCAGAAGTAATCTAAAGTTCTGGGATTTTAGGTCTAATATTTATACCCCATTTTCTCTTTGTCATCTTTGTTTCAAGAGTATCTGAGCTCAGTAAAAAGCAGTTCTGTCCTCCCGAGTCCAGCTTCACTAAAGGAGGTGGAGCCAGCATTGTGCAGAGCAAGCACAGCCTATTCAGGTGCTAGTGAAAACTCCTCCCACCATTCTAAATGCAGAAAGGTCTATTCAGACTGGCTATGAGTCACCCAGGAAAGGCAGGGCACACATCAACCTCCCTTGTGACTGTCTAGAGTGAATGCAGATCCCAAGCTCCTGTCACTCCAAAACCAGACGGTGAATACACAAACAGGCAGAGGCACACAGGATGATTAAACGAGAAAATGCCCACCTTCTAAAAGTTTTTACTCAAGGAAGGCTTGGGTCCTTGCGCAAACTAGATAGGACCACTTCTATTTTTATACAAACAAATTATCTAGTTGCCATGTTTGTCAATGGTTCAAAAACAAAACAAAACAAAACAATGTTTTTAATTCATTAGCCCACGTGATTTATTTCACTTTTCTTTGGCTTATTCAGAAAAATGTTTTTTTTACATTTAAAGCATGTCATCATGAAGGGCAACACATAGTTCTTGAACACACTTGAAAACAAAGTACACACATACATTAAACACAGTTGTATTTACATAAGTGACATATACAAACTTACTGACATATTGCTCTATAAGACATACTTGACCAGTCCTAACTAACATATGAAACACTAGGCGGAAACATTCACTTTCAAATTATGTATTTTGTCCTTCCATTATGTATAGCTCCAGGAGCCTAAGCTTAAAGTGTTGTAAAAATGGAGAGTAGTAGCAATACAAAGTCTCTCCCAAACACACTACTAATGCCTTTTCCCAAGAGCGGGGGTCAACGCATTTCAAACCCAAAGTCTTTTTGGGGGTTCTTATCAGGACCTGGACCTGGTCATTTCAGCTAGAAATAAGTGAAAATAATTGTGTTACAATCTAATAACTCAGAAATCCCTGTTCTACTTGGGAAACGGCCACTACAACGAGGCTGTTTCCACGCATAACTTAACCACGCATGCATTACAACGCATGCGTGGTTACAACTGGAGCCTTTACCACGCATACCTTTACTACGAGATACGTAGTAAAGGCATGTGTGCTACAGGCAAAAAAAAAAAAAAAGGGGGTTTCCCCCCCCAAAAAAACTCACCAGAAAAAGAAGCGAAGAAGAGGCAATCGGCGTCGTAAGAGGAAACGGAAAGACACTTCCATTTCCTCTTTACGACGTTCAACGTCAACACGGAAGATGAAGAAGAAGCCACGACGTGGAGAGGTAAGGGGAATTAGAAGAAAAAAAGAAGAGGTCCGATTTAAAGGTTAAGGGGAGGGGTATATGTAAGAAGGGTTTAGGGGTGGGGGAATAACCATTACCAAGAGTATGCCCTTACCATGCATAAATTTACAACGAAAATCGTTGTAAAAGAATGCGTGGTAAAGGAATATTCGTGGTAAAGGTTATGCATAGGAAAGGCATTCCGTTGTAACGCATGCGTGGTAAAGGCATGCGTTGCAACGGAATGCGTTGTAACGTCATACAACCGTTCTACTTCTACATACTCATATGATTAACAGTGTACTTATATTGCTTGGAAATGTAGAGGGGCGCACCGATCCTCAATGTAAATTTCCATGACTACTCATTTTGGACTGAGATGGCGGTGTGTTCATATATGATAATAATTCTGATCCCTATCTGAAGAAATAAAGCGCCATTTTCAATGGTTGTGTCGAAATGCGAGATGTATTTTAAGCAACTGAGTGGGTGGAAAACGGCTCGCCTTGTGACTGGGGGCACTGTGGTCATCAATTTAGTGTTGCCTCCTAGCCTTCGTGAATTAACACTGCTAGGTGGGTGAAAACGAGTTGATTAACATGCAAATAGTCACTTCCTGTGCGTATAAAAGTGTGCAGTGTTTCCAATATTTTAGCAAGAATGGATACAAAGTTGCTAAAAAACGGCTATTTATACGTTGCAGCCTTGCGCTCAGAGTTGTTTAACATCCAAATGTTCCAACTCATGTGCTTGTCAATTATACAGCGTATGCTGATATTCTTAACCAAAGCCGGTTTGAACATGCTTAATGTCAGATGTTTTTCCGAGGCAGCCTGGAGCTCGGGGGCCCTGTTTGTTGAACAGATTCACTTGCCTGAATTCCTTTCACTTTCTCCGTCGATTTCTCACATTGCTTACTTCATGAGTAGCAGCTTGCTTGTGGCAAAGTCATACTTGCTATTTTGTCGTCTCCAAGGGCTGACTTCAATTTCGGAAATGGACCATTCGGAATGTGTACATTTTCCAGTGCTGGTCGAAATGCATGCTGGACTATTGAGTTACAGATGAAGGGAAGGACGTTCTGTTGCATAAAAGGGCACATTTCATATTTCATAATTTCGCAATCCCAGTCATTTCATTTAACCCTCTCATGACAGTGTTAAATTTCATTATGAGATAAGCTTCCTTCCTTACTAGTAGAATTTCTGGGTCTCCGCCTCTGGGGTTTGGTGTAATTGCACAAAGTACAATCCACTTGAAGTCTTTTTCCGTGTGGTTGTTCTCCACAAAGTGGTTTACCATAGGCGCTGAGAAGATTTAATTTTTTAGTCTGGCACGGTGTTGCACGATTCTTTGTTTGACTTCCTGGTTCATTTTACCAATATAATTGTTTTTTGGCATGGACATATTATGGCATACACCACATTTTTTGTTTTACAATTGGTGAACTCGTGTTTCCATTGTATGCGGCCGTCCGTAAAGGTGGATCCTTCAATGGTAAAGTTGCAAACGGAGCAATTGCCACACTTGTGATGTCCTTGAATGGGTTTGAGATTGAACATGGTGCGCAAAGTTTCCGGTCTTTTACTTGGGCTTCAGTGGCACGTATTAGTAGTTGTCCAATGTTGCAGTTCTTTTTCAAAGCAAACAGAGGTGGCCCTATGTTTTGTATTGTACCTTTATTCAAGTGCCAATTACTGCTTACAATTTTTTTGAACAACTGGGTGTGCGGCCCTAATGTTGTGACACACACTAAACGTTCTGTTGGTGATTTGCACTTCTTGATTAGTAGATGTTCTCTTGGTGAGAACCATGCCCTCTTCATCGAGTGCTTTAACAGCTTGTGTGGATAGCCTCTTTCCTTCAGTTTACTGATCAATGTCTCAGCATGTAGTTCGTAATCTTCTCTGCGTGTGCAATTACGCCTAATCCGCAAAAATTGGCCTAATGGCAGATTCTCTTTCAAATTTCTGGGGTGATAACTGTTATAATGTAAGGCTTTGTTCTTATACGTGGCCTTGGTGTGTAGGGTGGTAATTAAACCATTCTACGCTATTTTCACCTCCACATCCAGAAATGCAAGACTTTTTGTACTGTGGGACAAACTGAATTTTATGTCTGGGTTACGGTTGTTTAACCATGCATGGAATTCAATTAAGGGTGACTCATTTCCTTCCCAGATGCACCAGATATCATCTATATATCGATTCCATTGGGATATTTGGTCAATGAAAGGGTTGTTGTTATAGATGTATCTATGTTCATATCTGGCCATGTACAGTACTGCCATTTCTGGAGCAAAGGGACAACCCATGGTAGTCCCCTTGATTTGTAAAAAGAAGTCGTCTTCTAAATTAAAGAAATTCTTGTGCAAGGATAATGAGGCCAAACTGAGGATGTACTGAGTTGGTACCTGGTGTGGTCTTGGTCTTTGATCCAGATAGTATTCCATTGCTTCCAAAGCGTCCTCCTGGGGAATTTGTGTGTAGAGGGACGTGACATCAAATGTTGCCAGGATGTGTCGTGTAGGATCGAATTCGAAGCCTTCCACACTGTTAATAAATTCCATTGTATCACGTAAATACAAAGGAACTTCTGGTAGAAACGGTTTTAAAAAAATATCCACGTACTTGGAAAGTGGCTCTAAAATGGATTCACATCTGGAAACTATTGGTCTTCCAGGAGGGTGCAAGACATCTTTATGAACTTTGGGTAAAAAGTACATTACCGGAGTTCGTGGATGTTTGTTTATGAGGTAGTCCGACTCTTAGGGACCCAAATCCCCATTTCTACTCCTTCGTTAACAATCTTTGCTATGCCGTTCTGGATTTCTTTTGGAGGATCCTGTGCAATACGTCGATACCACAAGGGATTGAATACATGACTTCTGCCTTCCTTGAGGTATGCTTCTTTAGACCATATGGCAATGGCTCTGCCCTTGTCAGCTGGCTTAATGACTGTTGTTTTTTGCTCCTTTAGTGATTGAATGGCCATCCTGTGTTCCCGTGATATATTATTTCTCACAAAAACTTTTTTCTTTTCCAGTACATTTAGAGACAATAGCACAGCATGTTCAAACGCTACGACATCCTTGGGGATGCTGTGAATGGGAGGACAGAAATTTTATTTATTCCGGAGACCCGAAGCCTCAATTCTTGTGGTGTCTTCTTTGTCTTTAAAGAAGGCCCGTAGTCGTATTTTTCAAAAGAGTTCCATAGCTTCCATTTTTAGTTTAGTCAAATCAGAATGTACCCATGGGACAAACGTTAATACTAATTCTAGAACAGTTGTCTGTTCCTTGGTAAGAACAGTATTAGACAAGTTTATGATGGATGATTTGTTTATGTTTTGTAGTATTGTCGTCGTGTTCTCATTTCCCGCGGTTGTGGTTTGTAGCGTTCTCGGGTCTTTTGTTGGCCTCCGCCTAAAAAAGAAGACTTTCTTTGTTGGTTTTGATTGGATGGCCCCTCTCCTAGATCCGAGTCTCCTGTTGATTCTGAAGACGACGTCTCAGAGAATGTTAGGAATCTTTTTTTGGAACGCCCTTTGTATTCTGACAAGAATCTCCTGGAATCTGGTTTGGTATAGAAGTCCTCTTTTAAATACGGGTATACTGTTTCTATGTTGAACGATTTTTTTTATCCTTTTCAAATGTGTTCGATTTAAAGTTTATGGTGTTGTTCTTAAAGGAAGAAATCTCTTTTTCAATTTTTTCCAATAAAGCTTTTGCTTCAGAAACCGTGTTATCTCTTATGGCTTGTATGTGTTCTTCGATCTCTTCTGCCTCCTTCTTGCAGATTCTCTGAGCTGTCTCAATAGCATGCACCATTAAATTGCGGCTACATTTAGTGCTGATATAACTAAATCCCTTTTTGTATTCTGGATGTTCTGTAAATATCACTGGGACATTCTTAACCTGGAGGCCCCAAGGAATTGTGCCAGCTTTGAGATGTTCGACCAGGAAGTGACCGTGCAGTTCAGTTCCTATGTGGTTTGTTTTAACCTTCTAAAAGTGGCATTTTCAAACACACAATTTAAAAACCACCTTTACTAAAATGTATGTTATCAAATTCTGAGTTCAGAAAGCCTAAACTCCAAATCTCCATCTTGTCCCAATGGAAAGTTACACTTGTAAGATGTTACAAGGCAGCTCTCATGTTAACCTAGGGATCAGACATCCTTTCAATAGTGAAAAACGAAATGCACAATATTTCACTACCAGGACATGTAAAACACACCAGCACATGTCCTACCTTTCACATACACTACACCCTGCCCATGGGGGTACCTTGAGCCTACCTTAGGGGTGCCTTACATGTAAGAAAAGGGATGGTTAGGGTCTGGCAAGTGGGTGCACTTGCCAGGTCGACATGGCAGTTACAAACTGCGCGCAGACACTGCAGTGGCAGGTCTGAGACCCATTTGAAAGGCTACTGGTGTGGGTGGCACAATCAGTGCTGCAGGCCAACTAGTAGAATTCGATTTACAGGCCCTGGGCACACACAGTGCACTTTACTAGGGATTTACCAGTATATCAAATATGCCAATCACGGATAACCAATCCGAATCAAAATTTACCTAGGTAGCACTTCCACATTGGCTCTTATCAGCAGTGGCAAAGTGCCCAGAGTACCTAAATCAGCAAAAACGAAATCCAGGACACAGTCCAAAAGTACAGGAGGTAGAGGCATAAAAGACAGGGTAAACCGCATCAAGGATGCCAGGTTTAACAATATTGTCCCTGGAATGAGGAATAAACAAGAGACCTGGGACTACAGGGACCTTTTTAGGCTTTGCCTGCACAGCGCTTGCGCTGTGCTTGTGAAATCTATCATATTTCGTATATAAATGTTAAAAGGGGCTTACATCCTGCTCCTTTGCTTTCCATTGGTTCCTGTGCTTGCCACTTACTTGTTCACAGTTTCTGTTGGCTGTAGCATACTCATTCCTGTTGTTCCTCGTGTGCTTCTCTTATCAGTTTCTCGTGCCGAAGTACTGCTCCCCTCCACTTTTCTGGGACTATTTTTCAGCATTTATTTTAATTGGTACATTATCCCCAGTATGCCCCTTGCCTCGCTCCTACTTGAACATATCACTCTTTATCTCTGCAATTGCTTTTGCTCCATTGTTCCCCTTAATTGCCTAGGAATTCACCACTCCAGAGCACGACGCAATGCAGTGCGAGCCTTATTCCTGTGGTTACAGCAGCGGTACCAGTTGCTCCTGTTGAACCACCCACTTCTTAGCCCATATGGGAGCCCATAGGTCTGGAACACACACTTTCTAAGCCTCAATTTGATCATAGTGATTGTCCTGGGGGGTGGCACTCCATTCAGCATTTATTTTAATTGGTACATTATCCCCAGTCTGCCCCTTGCCTCGCTCCTACTTGAGCGTATTACTCTTTATCTCCGCAATTGCTTTTGCTCCATGGTTTCCCTTAATTGCCTGGGAAATCACCACTCCAGAGCATGACATAGTACAGCCCGTGCCTTGTTCCCATGGTTACAATAGTGGTAACATCTTGCTCCTGTTGTACCTCCCACTCTTTGGTCCATATGGGAGCCCGTAGGCCTGGAACACATGCATTCCAAGCCACGATTTGATCGTGGTGAGTGTCCTGGGGATGGTGCTCCGGCGTCATCCTTCGTACACTGGGGATGAGAGGCTGACACTCGCAACCACGCTTGGCTCGTGTGGAAGACCTCATGCAGTGGGACTACACATTTCACCTCTGATGTTTCTTCATTTCTGTAGCTACAAAAAGCAAGAGAGACCTGGGGGGTTTTCCATGCCTTCTGTGGGGCTATCTCTCCAGAAATCAAGCTACCAAGAATCCTATTTTATTTACTTGATAATGTAGCGACCCTAGCCTGAAAATATCACAGGTTTTTGAGTGAAACTGTCTGTAACCAGTAAAATCACAGATAAACTATGTATGCATGCAACATCATGTGCCATAGAGCTTTGTGGGTTAATACATCTCTTTCTACATCCTCTCTTGCTCACTTTAACTGCTCTTGTTTGTTGTAAAAACAGACGTCAACACAACCGTTATATAATGATAAAATAGAAGGTTTGAATGTACCTGAAATACCTCTTGAAAGGCACTACAGGAAATAATTTTGAAAAACGGTGGTCTTTTCCTCTGAAACTTTTCGCACTTCGACTTTTGACTCCGTTGAGACCCCACTAAAGCTAGCACTGGTGCCAAATCCACTGGATAACACCACATGCTCAGCGCTTAGTGGCACTGTGGCTAGATCTCTCAATTGCTGCAAGCCTTTGGCAACTAGAACAGGAAAGCTGTTCCACCACTTTATACTTGTCCAACTATACCCCCACATTCGACTTCAATAGTTTCGAGGATTGCCATTTATGATAGTCTGAACCGCAGGAATAGGGACCACATTGGTAGTTCTGGAAAAAAATATATGGTGGTGGATCACAATTTTGTTAGTCATTTAAGAGGGCCACAAGTCTGGAGGCTGAGTATCCCCATCCACTATTGCAAGCAACTGACGACAGATAGCTGGGTTATCCTTTTAGGTCACAGTAAGTAGATAAGTGCCCTATGGGCTACTAGTAAGAATGCTGCCTTAGTTGGTAATTGGGAGCATCACCCAGCATAGGTGCCTGAATCACACCCCCATTGTGGCCACTAACATGACGGCCATCTTTTCTCTAGCCCTTCATTGCCAGAAGTGAATGAGGCATCTGAGCTTCATTGACTGGGCTTTGGCATACCAAGTTGAGGTCTCTCTTCCTTACAGTATAACTGAAACAACTTCCCTCTTTCTATGGCTATTACTTTTCTGGTCTAGATAACATCCCCAGATCTGTGTAGCTCTATACTAACTCCCCACTGTTCCTCTTCGGGCAAACCAAATGCAGCGGGTGAAGAGCTGCTCAGATCAATTCAGAGAGAATCTCACTATTTACCTGCTATGTATGGTCCCAACACAGAGTATAGTGAACGGTCTCCTGGGTCAGGAGACTTTGCTCACCCTTTTTCTGTCTCCATGTAGGCCAGCTCATTTGACTAATGACCTGCATAATAAACACACATTTAACTACATACATGTATGCATTGCTGGTCCCTGTTTTTTGTGGATTCCTTCAAAGTCCTACTTTACTGTTCATTTTGCAGCCGGTCTCCTCCCTGACAACTTCTTTCAGGGCGCTGAACTTTGGTTTCAACCTGCACTCAGGTTCTCTGGATTTTTTTAACCTTTTAGGAACAATCACAGACTGTTAGACCTGGCACCATTGGCGTGGGTCTCCCTTCCATTTTTCGCTGTTGTCTCCTCTGTTTTACTGGTGTTAGATGCTCTGGGCGCTGTGCCACTGCCATTCAGTGTCACAGCGCGAATGCTCCCTGTATAAATATGTCTATGTGAATTGGTATATCCCTGATTGGCTTATTTGGTTTACCTGTTAGTCCCTAGTAGTGTGGCCTATGTGTGCCCAGGGCTGGTAAACCAAATGCTGCTGGTGGGCCTGCAGCACTGATGTGTGCCACCCACAGAAGCAGCTTGTAAGGTGTGTCTCAGACCTGCCACTGCAGTGTCTGTGTGCAGTCCAGAACTGCCATCTTGGCTGTGAAGTGCACTCACTTCCCAGCCCCTGAACCTTCCCTTAGCATCCTGTAAGTCACCCCTATGGTAGGGTGCCTTGTATGTGTAAGGCAGGACATGCCTTGGTGTGTGTAGCATGTCCTGGTAGTGAATTATGCACCATTTCGTTTTTCACTACTGTAAGGCTACCTGTTCCTCATAGGCTAGAATGGGCAGTTTGACTATTACATGCTATAGTCCTAACGGACCCCAGGAACATGGTAGAAAAACGAATTTAGTATGCCTGAGCTCAGAATATTAAAATACACCTTTTAGTGAAGTTTATTTTTATATTCTGTGTTTGAAAATACCACTTTTAGAAAGTAGGTATTTTCTTGCCTAAGCCTTCCAGTGTGCTCTGCCGTTATGTGTATTGGCTGTCTGGTTTTAGAGGGGCAGGACAGGCTGAGTCAGACCTGGGTGGAATAGAGAGATCTGCATTTAGAGTGTGGGGAGGGGTGGCTCTTTGATCTGAATAGGGCTGTGCCTGGCAAGGTGAATGCTGGCTCCACCTCCCACTGTGTGTCTGCTAGCAGACCCCCTCTTTCTGAAAGGAAGGATGCAGCCTGGTAAACAAAGTGCTCCAGGCCTGAGCAGAACTGGTTCTGGCTAGGTTCAGTGACTGGTAGCTTCAAGGATCAAAGGCTTTTGGGGTATAAATATCTGTGCTCAAGCCCCTACATTTTGTATTGCTTTTGGATCTGGAGAGGAAACTCTGTCCGTGCCACTGGAGGAATCTGCAGGAAGTGACTGTCCCTGTGATGTGTGTTGTTTCTTGCACTGGCCTGCAGCAGTGACCACTGGACCTTGAAGAAGAGGAAAAGGAACTCTTGAGAGAACTTTTATTTTTGTACAGCAATCACCCAAGGGCTAGGAAAAGAGCTAGCCTCCTGCTGGAGTCTCAGGCACAACAGACTCCACCACCAACCTCCGGCTTCCTCCCTGCGAGGACTGCTATCTGCTGAGGAGGCTCCTGTGAGTTCCAGGGCCTCTAGTTTGCATCAGAGAGAAGAGGGTAAGAAATCGACGCTAACGCATCTTTGCGGGCCGCTGCAGTCGAGAGCGCTGGGAAAAGCATCGCGCTACTGCCGCCGAGGGCCCGCAACCCGAAACCATCGCTGACGCCCCTTTGCGAGCCGCTGCAGCCGAGACGCGCTGGAAAGATCATCGCGCTGCTGTCGCCGCGCACTCGCAACCCTTAAAGAAATCATCGCTTCGAGACATCGCAGTGCGGACGCCGTGCGTTCGCCACTTTGATCGCATCGCACCGAATTTCGTCGCTCCCTCGCGGAGCGTCTTGTCTTCGCATCGCAACACGATCGCACAGCGCAACAGGATCACCGCATCGACTTCTCCCACGCGGCAAGAAAGTCATCGCATCGGCGGTCCAGCGTGCAGAAGTTTGTCGCATCGTCTCCGCACGCATCCCGCAGATCGGCGCATCATCCTCCCTTGCGGCAAGGATTTCAACGCATCGCCGGCCTCGCGTGCCGAGAATCATCGCTACAGCTTATTTGCGACACTTTGTTGGTTTTGCTACTAAACCCAGGTACTTTGTGAAAGAAAGGGTCGCAGAGACCACTGCTTTGAACTTGAACCTTATTTTTGCAACCTTTGAACTATTTTTGACAACCTTTCAACAGCTATCCTATTTTTGACAGTATTGTGGCTTTTACAGTTATTGGTCTTGTGATAAATCTGCCTTTATATAAAGATACTTATTTTTTTATAATAACTACTTGTGTGGTGTCCCTTTGTAGTGTTCCTCACTGTGTTACTGTGTATGATCATAAATGCTTCACACCCTGCCTCTGAGATAAGCCTACCTGCTCGTGCTACGTTACCACAGGGTTGAGCAGGGGTATTAAAGAGGGTAGCCCTCTCACTCTGACTTAGGAAGAAGGGTCCCTACTTGGACAGTGGCCAGCCATTGCCAACTAGAGACCCCCATTTCTAACATTGGTGGTCAGCGGTGAGGATCTGGACTTGCATTTATGATCGCATACAGTAATTATAGTGTACACTACTAGTGAGTGCAGACCATAACGTACCGCATACATTTTTTTGAGAATTTGTTTTTGCTCCTATATTGTGATTGATATTGCCGGTGATTTTTCACCCGCGCACATTTTCTGAGAGTTTTTGGGATCCTATATTGTGATTGATATTGCCGGTGATTTTTCACCCGCGCCCATTTATTGAAAGTTTTTTGATCCCCTATTGTGATTGACATTCCTGGTGATTTTTCACCCACGCACATTTCTGAGAGTTTTTGGGATCCTATATTGTGATTGATATTGCCGGTGATTTTTCACCCACGCCCATTTATTGAAAGTTTTTTGATCCCCTATTGTGATTGATATTGCTGGTGATTTTTCACCCACGCACATTTCTGGGAGTTTTTAGGATCCTATATTGAGATTGATATTGCCGGTGATTTTTCACCCGCTTACATTTTCTTGAGAAGTTTTCTTCTGTCCTTTATTGATATTGCCAGTTATTTCTACAATGGGCAAGCCCAGATCCAATGCCTCAGAAGATCTCTCCTGGGAAGAAGAGAAAATAGAAACCTACAATGCCAAGCAGCTCAAATATTTTTGCAAGCAATTCACAGTCCCTATCACAGGTCTCACTAGAAGGGAGGAGTATTACAAGGCGCTGAAGGCCTGGCTAGAAGCCAGGGATGCCCCTAAGGATCTAGGAGAGCTTGTGGAGGGAGGAGAGCAGCAGGGCGATGTAGTAGACTTAGTAGGAGATCCAGCCCTTTCCAACCCGGGCTCTAGTGTGTCCGCTAAGGGTCTGTCCCCAGAAGAGCTGGAGGACAGGGAGAGAGATAGGCGGCATAATATGGAGATGGCTAAGCTTAAAATGGATGGTCACCGGGACCTAGAGAACAAGAAGTTAGAAATTGAGATTATGAGGATGAAGCTTGAGCATGAGAGAGTATTGAGGGAGTTGGAGATTAAAGCTAAGAGCATGGAAATCTCCCCTCTGGTGGCAGCGTACCTGTAGTGCACCCTGAGAGTAGGGTGTATATACCCAAGGAGGTTATTAAAGATTTCCACAAAAGTGAAGATATTGGGCAATGGTTTGCCGCTTATGAATTAGCCATGGTGTCCCACCGGGTCCCTGAGAAGGATTGGGGAGCGGGGTTGTGGGGACGCTTTGTGAGTGAGGGGAGGGATACCTTGTTGGACCTGCCCCCAGAAAGTAGGATGGTTTATGCCCACATGAAGGAAGCGTTGATGACCCGCTATGGTTTGACCCCTGAGATGTATAGACAGAGGTTTAGGGTCTGTAAGAAGCTAGAGGGTACCACGTGGGTTGAATATGTGTCCCTTTTTTGCAGAGCCATGGAACGCTGGGTAAAAGGTAGCAAAGTAGAAACTTTTGCACAGTTTTATGATTTGATTGCATGGGAGCATTTATCTAGTAATTGTTTTCCTGAGCTACGCCAGCACCTAATTGATTGCAAGCTGACTAACCCTAGAAAGCTTGCTGAGGAGGCGGACCGCTGGGTGAGCACCCGGGTCCGCAAGGGTCCAGTGGGAGACGTCGCCAAAGGTGGGCAGGGTCCCCAGCAGAGGAGTGGGGGGACAAGGGTCAACAGAGGGAGTTCCACCGAGGGCCCCAAAGTAATCCCCCAGGGAACCAAGCAGTGGTGTCCCAGCCCCCCAAGAAAGGAGGACCGGGCCCCCAACAGGTAGGCCTGTTCCCAGGGGGCCCCCACGTGTTACAACTGTGGTCAAGTGGGCCACAGATATTTTGATCCCCAGTGCCCCCAAAGGGGGCCAGTGCACCCCCGTGCACCACCCCGCCAGATTGCTAGTGTAGCCCTGGGAGAGGAGGAGATGGGTGCCCAAGAGGGGTGGGATCCCGTAGAATTGACCCTTGTCTCATTAGGGGACTTTGAGATGGTCCCCAAGCCTGCACTGCCTGCTAACACTAAAAAATACAGGCAGTGGGTGACCATCAATGGCCATAGGGTGGAGGCTCTAAGAGACACAGGGGCCAGTGTAACTGCTGTCAGCTCCCGGTTGGTGTCCAAAGAGCAGGTTGTTCCCCATGCATTCTACCCAGTAGTGTCCGCCGACAACTCAGAGAGCCAATGTGAGGTGGCTCAGGTTCCCTTTGAGTGGGGGGTCTCAGGAACTCTTCAGGTAGCTGTGAGGCCCGCCATGCCTGTAGACTGTCTGCTGGGCAATGATTTAGAGGACTCCCCGTGGGCTACGGTGGAGAGGAAGGCTCACTTAGAGATGTTGGGTCTGCCTGAGTGGGCGTGTGCTACCACTCGGTCCATGGCAGCCAAGGAGGGTGTTGAAAAGGATCTGGAGCCTGAGAGTAGGGCCCAGATCCCTGCCTTAGAGAGAAGGGGCAGGGGGCGCGGGAAGCCGGCCCCCTTGGTTCCCACGGCCCAGGAAGGAGCAGACCCTGAGGGGGATGCCCTGGAGCCTACCGGGGAGCAGATCACCGAACTGGGGGACCTGCCTGAGCTGACCCATTGGCAGCAGGAAGGGGGACCCACCAGGGAGGAATTTTGTGAGCAGCAGAGAGTTTGCCCCTCTCTTGAGGGTATGCGGCGACAGGCTGCAGCCCAGGCAGAAGGTGACATGTCTGGTTCACATCTGATTTATTGGGAGAACAGTCTCCTGTATAGTGAGCCTAAGGTTGCTGAGCCAGGGTCAGCCCGTGTGCTGGTGGTACCCGAGTGCTTCAGAACCTTCCTACTGGGGTTGGCTCATGACATTCCATTGGCAGGACATCTGGGGCAGACCAAGACCTTTGAGAGGCTGGCCGCCCACTTTTATTGGCCCCAGATGCACAAGAGTTCAGACTCTCATTGCAGGACCTGTGAGACTTGCCAGGCAAGTGGGAAGAGTGGGGGGAAGATCAAGGCCCCACTCCAGCCCTTTCCAGTTGTGAGTACCCCATTCGAGCGAGTGGGCATTGACATTGTGGGGCCTCTGGACCCCAAGACAGCCATGGGCAACAGGTTCATCCTGGTCTTGGTGGACCATGCCACCCGGTACCCTGAAGCCATCCCGCTCAGGACAGTGACGGCCCCCGTGGTGGGACGTGCACTGATGGGGATTTTCTCCCGTGTGGGATTCCCCAGAGAGGTGGTGTCTGACAGGGGGACCAACTTCATCTCCCAGTACATGAAGTCTCTGTGGAAGGAGTGTGGGGTAACGTATAAGTTCACCACTCCTTACCACCCCCAAGGTAATGGTCTGGTTGAAAGGTTCAACCGGACCTTGAAGGGCATGATCATGGGCCTAGAAGAGCCCCTGAGGCGTAAGTGGGACGTCCTCTTGCCATGCCTGTTGTTTGCCTACCGTGAGGTGCCACAGAAGTCCTTAGGGTTCAGTCCCTTTGAACTCCTCTATGGCCACCCGGTTAGAGGACCTCTGAGTCTGGTCAAGGAAGGCTGGGAGCAATCTCCCAGGAAACCTCCCCAAGATGTATTTAGCTACATGTTGGCCTTCAGGAACCAGACTCGGCGTTTCAGAAAAATTGCTGAGGCAAATCTGGAAGCCAGCCAAGAAGAAATGAAACGTTGGCACGACCAGAATGCCACTCTGGTCGAATTTCAACCTGGTCAGAAGGTTTGGGTACTGGCCCCAGTGGAGCCTTGTGCGCTCCAAGATAAGTGGACCGGTCCCTTTGAGGTGGTGGAGCGCAAAAGTCCAGTTACCTACTTGGTGGACTTTCAGTCTCCCAGGAACCCCTTGCGGGTCCTGCATGTGAACCGCCTAAAGCCCCACTTTGAGAGGTCTGAAGTGGGCATGCTTCTTGCCACAGATGATGGGGTTGAGGAGGAGAGTGAGCCTCTCCCTGACCTCCTGTGTGCAGAAGAGAAGGATGGGTCAGTGGAGGGTGTGATCCTCTCCACCACACTGACCCCTGAGCAGCAGAGAGATTGTCACCACCTGTTGGGGCAATTTTCTGATTTGTTCTCCCTGGTACCTGGTGTCACTGATTGGTGCGTCCATGAGGTGGATACCGGGGACAGTTCTCCTGTCAAGCACAAGGCTTACAGGGTAACTGACCGGGTCAGGGCTTGCATTAAGGAGGAGGTCTCCAAAATGTTCGCCCTAGGGGTGGTTGAGTCATCTAGCAGCCCCTGGTCCAGCCCCGTGGTCTTGGTACCAAAAGCTGCGACGCCTGGTGCCACTCCTGAACTTAGGTTCTGTGTGGACTACCGAGGTCTCAATTCGGTCACCAAGACCGACGCGCACCCCATCCCCAGAGCTGATGAGCTCATAGACCGGTTAGGGGCTGCCCGGTACCTCAGCACGTTTGATCTGACGTCTGGGTACTGGCAGATCGCCTTAACTGATGGGGCAAAGGAGAGGTCAGCATTCTCCACACCAGATGGGCACTACCAGTTCCGTGTGATGCCCTTTGGGATGAAGAATGCCCCTGCCACCTTCCAGAGATTGGTCAACCAGGTGTTGGTTGGGCTGGAGGCTTTCAGTGCCGCCTACCTGGATGACATTGCAGTGTTTAGTTCCTCCTGGGAGGACCACTTGCGCCACCTCTGGGAAGTGTTGATGGCGCTGCGCAGAGCAGGCCTCACAATCAAGGCCAGTAAGTGCCAGATTGGGCAGGGTTCTGTGGTGTACTTGGGACACCAGGTGGGGAGCGGCCAGGTGGCGCCCCTGCAGCCCAAGATTGAAACCATCCTGGCTTGGGAGCCCCCAAGGACCCAGACCCAGGTGAGGGCCTTCTTAGGACTCACGGGTTATTACAGGAGGTTTGTCAAGGGGTATGGCAACATTGTTGCACCCTTGACTGAGCTGACTTCCAAGAAGCGACCAAAGATTGTGAACTGGACTGACACCTGTCAGAAAGCCTTTGATGCCCTCAAAACTGCTATGTGTACAGCACCCGTACTCCAGGCGCCCAATTTTGCTAAGGAATTTGTTGTCCAGACAGACGCTTCAGAGCATGGGGTGGGGGCCGTTCTGTCACAGATAAATGAGGAGGGACTAGACCAACCTGTAGCCTTCATCAGTAGGAGGTTACTTCCACGGGAACAGAGGTGGAGTGCAATTGAGCGTGAGGCATTTGCTGTGGTCTGGGCACTGAAGAAGCTGAGACCATACCTGTTTGGGACTCACTTCCGGGTTCAGACAGACCACAGGCCCCTCAGATGGCTGATGCAGATGAGGGGTGAGAATCCCAAGTTGTTGAGGTGGTCCATTTCCCTACAGGGTATGGACTTCACGGTGGAACACCGCCCTGGTACAGAACACGCCAATGCTGATGGTCTGTCCAGATTTTTCCGCCTTAGCGATGAGAACTTCCAAGGGGATGGGTAGTTCTCCCCACATTTCAGCTGGAGGGGACGTGTGTTAGACCTGGCACCATTGGCGTGGGTCTCCCTTCCATTTTTCGCTGTTGTCTCCTCTGTTTTACTGGTGTTAGATGCTCTGGGCGCTGTGCCACTGCCATTCAGTGTCACAGCGCGAATGCTCCCTGTATAAATATGTCTATGTGAATTGGTATATCCCTGATTGGCTTATTTGGTTTACCTGTTAGTCCCTAGTAGTGTGGCCTATGTGTGCCCAGGGCTGGTAAACCAAATGCTGCTGGTGGGCCTGCAGCACTGATGTGTGCCACCCACAGAAGCAGCTTGTAAAGTGTGTCTCAGACCTGCCACTGCAGTGTCTGTGTGCAGTCCAGAACTGCCATCTTGGCTGTGAAGTGCACTCACTTCCCAGCCCCTGAACCTTCCCTTAGCATCCTGTAAGTCACCCCTATGGTAGGGTGCCTTGTATGTGTAAGGCAGGACATGCCTTGGTGTGTGTAGCATGTCCTGGTAGTGAATTATGCACCATTTCGTTTTTCACTACTGTAAGGCTACCTGTTCCTCATAGGCTAGAATGGGCAGTTTGACTATTACATGCTATAGTCCTAACTGACCCCAGGAACATGGTAGAAAAACGAATTTAGTATGCCTGAGCTCAGAATATTAAAATACGCCTTTTAGTGAAGTTTATTTTTATATTCTGTGTTTGAAAATACCACTTTTAGAAAATAGGTATTTTCTTGCCTAAGCCTTCCAGTGTGCTCTGCCGTTATGTGTATTGGCTGTCTGGTTTTAGAGGGGCAGGACAGGCTGAGTCAGACCTGGGTGGAATAGAGAGATCTGCATTTAGAGTGTGGGGAGGGGTGGCTCTTTGATCTGAATAGGGCTGTGCCTGGCAAGGTGAATGCTGGCTCCACCTCCCACTGTGTGTCTGCTAGCAGACCCCCTCTTTCTGAAAGGAAGGATGCAGCCTGGTAAACAAAGTGCTCCAGGCCTGAGCAGAACTGGTTCTGGCTAGGTTCAGTGACTGGTAGCTTCAAGGATCAAAGGCTTTTGGGGTATAAATATCTGTGCTCAAGCCCCTACATTTTGTATTGCTTTTGGATCTGGAGAGGAAACTCTGTCCGTGCCACTGGAGGAATCTGCAGGAAGTGACTGTCCCTGTGCTGTGTGTTGTTTCTTGCACTGGCCTGCAGCAGTGACCACTGGACCTTGAAGAAGAGGAAAAGGAACTCTTGAGAGAACTTTTATTTTTGTACAGCAATCACCCAAGGGCTAGGAAAAGAGCTAGCCTCCTGCTGGAGTCTCAGGCACAACAGACTCCACCACCAACCTCCGGCTTCCTCCCTGCGAGGACTGCTATCTGCTGAGGAGGCTCCTGTGAGTTCCAGGGCCTCTAGTTTGCATCAGAGAGAAGAGGGTAAGAAATCGACGCTAACGCATCTTTGCGGGCCGCTGCAGTCGAGAGCGCTGGGAAAAGCATCGCGCTACTGCCGCCGAGGGCCCGCAACCCGAAACCATCGCTGACACCCCTTTGCGAGCCGCTGCAGCCGAGACGCGCTGGAAAGATCATCGCGCTGCTGTCGCCGCGCACTCGCAACCCTTAAAGAAATCATCGCTTCGAGACATCGCAGTGCGGACGCCGTGCGTTCGCCACTTTGATCGCATCGCACCGAATTTCGTCGCTCCCTCGCGGAGCGTCTTGTCTTCGCATCGCAACACGATCGCACAGCGCAACAGGATCACCGCATCGACTTCTCCCACGCGGCAAGAAAGTCATCGCATCGGCGGTCCAGCGTGCAGAAGTTTGTCGCATCGTCTCCGCACGCATCCCGCAGATCGGCGCATCATCCTCCCTTGCGGCAAGGATTTCAACGCATCGCCGGCCTCGCGTGCCGAGAATCATCGCTACAGCTTATTTGCGACACTTTGTTGGTTTTGCTACTAAACCCAGGTACTTTGTGAAAGAAAGGGTCGCAGAGACCACTGCTTTGAACTTGAACCTTATTTTTGCAACCTTTGAACTATTTTTGACAACCTTTCAACAGCTATCCTATTTTTGACAGTATTGTGGCTTTTACAGTTATTGGTCTTGTGATAAATCTGCCTTTATATAAAGATACTTATTTTTTTATAATAACTACTTGTGTGGTGTCCCTTTGTAGTGTTCCTCACTGTGTTACTGTGTATGATCATAAATGCTTCACACCCTGCCTCTGAGATAAGCCTACCTGCTCGTGCTACGTTACCACAGGGTTGAGCAGGGGTATTAAAGAGGGTAGCCCTCTCACTCTGACTTAGGAAGAAGGGTCCCTACTTGGACAGTGGCCAGCCATTGCCAACTAGAGACCCCCATTTCTAACACAGACCATTCAATCAGAATCAGTTTATCACAGAGGCCCCACACATCTCTAATGAAACAAGAAGGGAACCTGTGCAGATTGTAACAAAACATATTTAATAGGAATATGGTTTAGGGGAATCTATTACATTACTTCGAGGTCCCTATACTTGCTTTTGCCTTTTATCAAAATGTAGGCATGGAAAGAAGATGTTTTATACTGCTTGTGTAATGAAACAATAGTTTTCTGTACTTGGTTTTTTAGTGAATGTTTTCATTTGTGAAATTCTATGAGCATGCAAACAACAGAGCCAAGTAATATTTTCCAGCAGTATATTTTATAAGGCAGTACCATTACAGAAAACACGTTAATGCACAAATACATATTTTTCTTTCACATAGATTACCTTGTACTTGTCAGTGAACCTCAAGGATGAATGTGAATCCTATTCTGAGTTAGCAAGGGCTTCGTTCTCTTTAGAGAGTCGGTGTGTCAGTTTCATATAATGTTCACCTGGACAATGTACCAAGATGCCTTTACATTGAGCTTGCCACCCCAGTATTCTGGAACTGCTAACTCTAAAATTAAGTTAGTGATGAGCAGTGACAACGTGAAGTTACGTTCCCTCTGAGTATAATGCTATAGATTTTAGGGTTCCAGTGCAGCCAGAAATTCTTGACGAGTGATGATATGCAGGGCACATCTGCATTAACCTAAATGGATTTTTAGATCTGGCTGGACAGTGCAAATCTGATCTTTAAACCTACACCAAGGCTACTCAGCTGGTGTTGTTGCTCCTACATATAGGTAGTCTGAGGTGGGGAATTTCATGGCTCATTCAGCAAATCGCCTCCCCTAGTTTGCCCCTGTGAAGTTATGGTCAAACATGTCGACCTTCGTGCTGTCAGTGGTGTTCCGCTTTCTGGAGGTGTATCTGACCACCACCCCGCAGCAGCCTAAGCTGCTAGATACTTTCCTGCTGTACATCCTGCTGCCAGGGGGCAAACAATTTGTATACTGTCTGCTGGTGGGCACCTTCCTTACCACCTGTTACTGCACAATATATTGCCTTTCTCAATAAAAAGTCATAGCACTTTTACGGGGTTCCTTAAAATTATATTGCACAACTGCTCAGCAAGCTAAAACTTAAAAAAAAAAAAATTATTAATCACAAAGGCGAAACAGAATGTATTTACCAATGCTTGTTCCAGATAGTAATGCCTAATTTCGGGGACAAAGCCACTCAATGTGTGGGTGGTCAATCAGAGCGGGAGTAGAGAACGGGGGTGCCTTGAGCAAAGGATGTCTTTTGTTGAAAGGGGGGAGTGTTGCATTCTCCCCTTGTGCTGTTTGAGGGGCTCTTTGGGGCTGGCATGCACTGATGCCTACAGCCCCTGCCTCATATTACTCATGATTTTATCAGGTGTGGATCCACACCCGATACAAAGCTCCCCCTCCTCCCTTCCCTTGCCTGATAATCCCAAGTGCAGAAACACCAGGACACTTGTAGTTGGGCAGAGTGGTAACCCGAATACCCTAGTACTCGTCCCTACTGCTAGTAGAGGCCAATGTATCTTGTGTTATTATGAACAAAACCAATAAAAAGGTGTATCTGTTTAAGATTTTGGGTGTAAAATAGCTTCTGTATTCCCCACTTTCCCTTCAAACCCTTCCTTCCTTATTCTTTACACTCGGGTTGACCAGTGTTGAACACCAAATAAAATATGACCATATAAACCATTCATGATTTTTCTCAGACACATTTCTAATTATTGTTATTTCTCCAGCATGTGTTAAATCCCAACTCAAATCAAGCACTTTGTGGTACATTTAGTATCCCGTGCTAACTAATGCAGGGTTGCCTTTATTGTTGAACACATGGATGCTCTCGTTGGTGCAGGTCATCAGACAGCTACTTCAATGACACCCACATCAGCATCTACCTGGAAAAAGAATCATGGAGCTAGACTAGCACCGCAAAGTGCAGGGACTATTAAAAAATGTATATTAAAGACCTGTCATTCGCATCCCTGTGCTTAAGGTTGACACTCCATATAAAGACAGAGTCTACAATAGTACTAACTCCTCCCTCTCCCTTTGGCCAGTTTATGCTACTCTGTATTAAAAACACAGTTAGTTCGAAATATATGTATTAATCCTACCAAATTTGCTGCAGATTTCTGGGGCGAGGGGTAAAGTACTAGGAGGAATTTTAAAACAACTGGCTTTCTGATTTAAAATGAAAATTTACATAAGCAAAAAGCAAAAAAAAGACTGAACGAAAGTTCAGCCAAGATGGTAGACATATAGTTCTGTCCTCCATTTTGCACTTTCAGTTGTTTGGAGCATTTTCTTTCAGTGTTTTGGATATTTACTTGAAAAATCTGTATTTGTGCATGTCAGTTCAGTTCATATGCATTAACATTTCAGAACGAGAGGGTTCACGTTTCTGATTAGGTGCCTACCCTTAACGAAGGGACATTTTGTCCTCCCTTTTCCCCATCAGCCTTGACGATGGGCTGCAAGTGTTCTGTGGCCACTGACCCCACCCTGTCTTGGCCAAGGCCGGGGGTCGGAGTGGATTTCCCTTCCTTTAAAAAATCATATTGGATGCAGCTGACTGCTGATTTTCACTGTCCCATTGGCGTTTCCCGAAGGCCTGAGAGGCATACTAATGTCCCCTTAAAATATATAATAACCCCCCAAATTCCACCTCCAAACAAACCTTCCTGTATTGCCCAAAGACCAGTGTAGGGTGTCATTTAACCCCCACAACCCCCTACCCTTTGCTCCAAAAGCGCAGTGTAGAATTGAAAAGAAACAACTTTTCCTGTACTTACAGCCCCCTTCTATTGCCGGGTTACAGGGTCCATCTAACTATATTTAGTAGATAAAAATATTCTATTCTTGATACCTGATTATTTTTACTTATAAATTGTTGATGTTGCTCTGTTTTCCTTGGTGGGGGGCAAATGAATTACTTCATGTATTTTGGTCCTAAAGTTACTACCCAAACCTTGCTTGTAATGGATACAGTCTATCATTTTATCTATCTTCTTAGGGAAAAACATGCCACCGATTTTTCAATTGACATGAATGTATAATAATTCAACCAGAAGTAGGTGAGGTTTTGTGAATTGACTTGGACATGAAAATAGAAAGATTTGAAAGAAATTCTCACATCGGTCCTGGAGACCTGGTTTGGTTTTTGAACCAACCCAAGGAGGACCAGGTCAGTTATGAGCTGGCTTGCGACTCATTGTCGCACCTAAAGCTGATGGCAAAGGGGAGCATGGCAGTTACCTGCTACTCTGGTGTCCTGTTTCTAACTGTGAACCGTAAACTGCATCAGTTCTCATCAGACATGCCCCCCCTTCACTCTCATAAATGTGTTGTTAAATGATGACCGCGGCAAAGGTTTCTCCAAGTGATATACAGTCAACAGATTGCCTCTACTGCTCTTGGGCCAGGTGGGGGATTTTAATAAATCCACTTGTTAATTCACCCGAGCAGTGTCGGACCCATTCATATGTGGGAATGGACTCGGTGTTTGGCCAGTATTGCAGCCACTGGCAACCGACACGCCCTCTCGTTCTGGAGCATCGCGTCAGCCAGCAACTTTGTGATGTGTATACTAATACTACGCGTTGCCCCCCCGGCAGATGGAAAACCATTGTGTGAATACTACTGCACTGGGGAGAGAGGAAGTAGTATTTTACTACAGGAAGGGGCCTTACCAGTTGACTTACCAGCAACATCGAATTTCCGAGCTGTCAAGGTGGATGTGCAGTCCGCGGCCAACAGGATTGGGGCACCACTGTGTGTTCAAACACTTTATTACTTAATTCGTGTTTGCAGCGGATTACTACACACTGGCACGGAGCAGCTCTGTGACAGGCGCATGGTATAGCTTTACGATGGGACTTTACAACTTTAAGGTAAAGGAGGGGCTACCGTGCTCCAATGGGAGTAGTCATTTCAACATTTAATAAACCCTCAGGTGTAATGACCCTTTGTGTGAAACCGGCATTGAGGAAGGCCACATGGCTGAAACGTGTCTGCCATAGCGTTTCATGAGCGTACTGACTATGCACCACGATCATCATTTTGGTTTTAATAAATCCACTTGTTAATTCACCCGAGCAGTGTCGGACCCATTCATATGTGGGAATGGAGTGTTTGACTCGGTGTTTGGCCAGTATTGCAGTAACAGGCAACCGACACACCCTCTTGTTCTGGAGCAACGCGTCAGCCAGCAGCTTTGTGATTTGTGTGTGTGTGTATTCTCTATGTTGTTGAAAAGAGCTACAAATTCTTAATCTATATGAAATGTACATGTGCATTTTAAAAAACCCTTGTAAAATATTTGCTGCTAAACTATATACGTTAGTGCACTTGCACTTTATTTTGTATTGCCTGTTTGTTTTTTTGCTGCTAAACCTTATGTATTATTGCACTTGCACTTTACTATATACTGTTTACATTGGATCCATTAAGCATGTTCGTTTAGATACACGTCCATGTTGCTATGATCTATTACCCTAAATAATTGTTATTAAATGGGTAAATAGATAATATTTATTGCATTTGCACTTTATATCCAGTATCCAATGAAACTTATTCACATGTAAAACTCTACAGTAGTTTTTGTGAATAGTAACTCTACAGGCTAATGGCAATATCCATATGAGCATCATCATAATACAGCATAATACAGCAGTAAATAATTTAAAGCATATAGGGTGTCCTGCCACGGCCTCCTTAATGAATTCACATTGTTTTTATTATCCATATCCGATCATGATTTGAATAGAGGACATAGGAAGGCGTACTAGCCAATTTTAAAAACCACATGAGCACGTAACTGGTGTTTACATGCACGTCAGTTTGTCATGGCAATAACTATAATTTTAAAGTCCGCTGTGTTTTTTAATGTTCCCGGTTTTTAGGCAGTATTGACAAAAGGATGTTCCTTTTTACATTCAATAATTTGAAAATTTAATTCAAATATTTCGGAACCTGATGGTATTCAATGATGTAAGGAAATATTTTTATGTTTATTTATTTCTGAATGAAACCTTAAATATGTTATATTGTCAACTCACATACTGTCCTGCATATAAAGAGTTAAAGTGGTTTAGCCCCATGACATCACAAAACAAGCTGATTGGTTAAAGGTTTACTCACGTCACTATAAATTGTATTGTCATGTGCCCTAGCGTGTCATGTGATCAAGGCCGTGGAGACACGGCCGAAACGCGTCATGCTGACTGCAATGCAATAAAGCACTTTATTTTGAAGAGCACATCGTGGTCCGTACCTGTTTTGTTCAAAGGATTTGGATTTCGGGACTGTGGTTTGCCATTTATTCCTGGCGGAGGACGGCTGTCTCTGCCAGTACGGACCCTCCCTGGGTTCTGTGGCTGGCTCGATCTCAGCTGACATCGTGGAAACGATACTGTGTGTAACCCGGAAGGAGTAGAACACGAGCCGGCCCCCCGCAGTAGCGATTGGATTGCTAGTGAATCCTGGCGTCTTCCTGTGGAGCAACGGTGGTCTAGAGAAGTCGGAGGACACCAACAGGCCAGCCGGGCCCTTGTGGCGGTAAGCCGGGATCTGTGCAACATTGTGACATTAGCGGGTACCAGGGATTGTGCTATCTATAATTAGTACGTGCTACGCAACAAGTAGCGGTAACTAAGTGTATTTGATTTGCATTGCATCAAAAATGACTTCGTCAGCCGACACGTTAAGGGACCGGGAGACCGTGGCTGATGCTCTGTTTAAAGACTTACCGGAAATCGATGATGCACCGGCAGCAAACGACAACAACTCGAGGGTTACTAATGATGTGAAAGGGCAACTCAAGAACTTAGAAAAACTTCTCCGCAATGAACTAACTAAATGGTGGGAGAAAAAATCACTCGAGAAATACAAAGAGGTGGGTCGAGTACCACTCGGGCTGAGGGTTCTCATTGCTCCATCGTTCTAGAATCCCAACCCGTTAATGTTGAAAGAATGGGCCACAAACAATCTGGAAGCGTCGATGAATATGATCTCCATTTTAATTAAATACGCTGAGTTGGATAGAAATGAGATTTTAAAACAAATTGATACTCTCAACCAACAATTAGCAGGGCAGGAACAGCAAGACTTGATAAAAAAGAGCAGGGAAGAGATTGACAAACGCCTTAAAAAACAGGAGGAAACAATAATGGCCCGTAAATATTCAAGTTTGCACGAGATAAAAAAGACTATGAAACGGGCAGAATTTTTACATTCGCACGCAAATTTGATTCAGTAAAAAGACAGGCGATGGGACCGAGAGCCCCTGCAGCTTCAATGTCTACCCCACAGGATGCTGAAATGTCGAACGCCGAACTGAGTTCTGTAGCCAGCAGTACTGATTCAGATGAAAGCGGCCCTAGTAATATGACAATGCCAATATCTACCAGCTTCACACCATCAGAAGAGCTTAGTTTTTTAGTTTAAGATCGCCGCCAAACACTGCGGCAAAGTACACAGGCGAAGAGAGGCGCAGACGCAACAACAGGCGCAAATGTAAAAACAGGCGGAAACAACAGGGGCAGGTGGCGCTCAACGAAAAAGAGATCTTAATGGCTGAAAAACATACGGAACCTGACACGACTGTAATCAATCTATCAGATATTGAATTAACAACAGCGGAAACACAACTATTGGCCTTAGGTTTGTCTTTCTGCCCCCCTAATCAATTTAAATATGTGCAATCCAGGATTGATGTTTTTAAATTTATTCGTAAATTAAAATTAATGAAACATTTTAAACTGGGAAAAGCGAAAGAAACAGCATCCAATGTACAGATTACCACCAAACCCCGCAAAACGTTATTGGTGTCAGATATTTCAACTCTTCGGACCATGCATGCTTTGGCTCATGACACAAGTGAAATCCAGGGCTCCAAGCAAGATGAGCTCTCAGATCAAGGCATCACAAGCAATTCACCATCTATCAGTCCATTCCGTCCTGCATCGACATTTATTCCTCTAATGCCCAAGGACGCAATCGACACTTTTAGTGATTGTGTAATAAATGAACTAAAAACTCTCAATCGAAGGATACTAAATAATAGTAAACAACGCACATATAAAGATAAGCAATATTCAGCACTGATGAGCAAATTGAAAAATAATGCTGAAATAATCGTGAACAAAGCTGATAAAGGGGGCAATCTAGTTCTTTGGCCCAGGAACCAATATATGGAAGAAGCATATCGACATTTGAATGACGTTTCTTGTTATAGAAAAGCCACAACTAATGACACAAGACAAGTAAAGGAATTAGTGTACAATGAGCTAGGACAATGGAAGAGAGATGGATTATTAAACAAAAATGAATATGGATTTTTAAAAAATTACCATCCTGTAATCCCCAGTATTTACTTCATTCCCAAAGTTCATAAGAGAGTTGTACCCATACCAGGAAGACCGATTTATATCAGCCCAAAGAAGTCTCCTAGAAGCTATGTCTAAGTACGTTGATTACTTCCTGCATGAGTTCGTAGAAGATTTACCGTCCTTCATTAAAGACACTGGGCACTTTTTGTCAATTGTACAGTCTATAACTTGGGAAGATGACTATGTGTTTATGATTATGGACATATGCTCATTATACACAAGCATACAACACACAGATGGACTTAATGCGGTGAAATTCTATCTTGGGAAAAGGAATATCCATTTTTACCAACACAATGTAATGCTCTTACGTTTGATTGAACTTTGTTTATGTAACAATTACTTTATGTTCAACAAAGAGCTGTTTCAGCAGCTGCGAGGTGTGGCTATGGGGGCTTGCTTCTCCCCCAGCTATGCGTGCCTCCACGTTGGCTGGTGGGAGGAGCATGTCCTCAGGAACACCCATAATGAGCTGTATGAAACCCATATTATTCAATGGTGGCGTTTCATTGACGACGTCTGCATTATATGGAAAGGGTCGGTAGAGACAGCAAAGGAATTTGTTAAAACTATCAATAATAATGCCTACAATTTAGAATTCACTGCCCAAATCAGTAGTAGCAATGTCCAATTCCTAGATGTTGAGCTGTATATTGAGAATAAAAAGATACAAACTAAGCTTCACAGGAAGGGCACAGCGGGCAATTCTATACTCCACGCACAGAGCTCCCACCCTAAACATCTGATAAAGAGTATTCCATACGGAGAATTTTTACGTATAAAAGAATTTGCAGCTCAGAGAAGGACCATATCCAATGCCATACTGACTCTCTACAGAGATTTTTGGCACGTGGGTATAATAACAGTGACCTTAAAGCAGCATTAACAAAGGCCAATAGCTTCAGTCATGATGACTATTTGGGTACTGTATCTAAGACAACTAAGAGATCCACCAGTTCTTCCCAGAGCAAAGAAACTATAAGATTGATAACCACTTTCAGTTGCCAAGACAATGAGATAAGAAAAATCATTTACAAGAACTGGCCTATTATTAAGACCGATTTAACCATGTCTCAAATGGTACCTGATCTCCCTCAAATAACGTTTAGGCGGACTCCCTCAATGAGGGATGCCTTAGTCAAAAACAGTCCAGAGGTAGTAGAATCAGGAACATGGTTATCCAAGCGTAATGGTTTCTTCAAGTGCAGCTCGTGTAGAGCATGTAAATTTGGTACCAATACATCTGAGTTTTACAATGCCTTTGAAACCACTCCCACCAAAATAAAAGGATTGTTCACTTGCAAGACAGATAATGCAGTATACATACTGGAATGTTCTTGCAAGCTGAAGTATGTAGGGAGTACCAAATTGCAAGTATTCACACGCATACTCCAGCACTTGCGTGCTATTGTCAACTCTGACTCAAGTTATCCAGTGGCTCGACATTTTAAGTTAGTGCATCACAATAATTTAAATGATTTGAGATACTTTGTAATAGACTCAACACCTAAGATGTCCAGAGGTGGCAATAGGGAAAAGAAATTACGACAACTGGAGTCCCATTACATACTGCTACTTGATACTAAGATGCCCAATGGCATGAACACAGGGGAGGATTTACACAATTGTTTATGAATTCCATCTTTTTTAACATTGTATACCTTGATTTTATGCTTGATTGTTTAGTGTTGCCGTTTTAGCCGTTTTTTTTAGCCAGTTTTGGGGCCTTGTTCTTAGACCTGGTTTTACCTCTGGTTTTTACTTAGTTTGGTTCAGGGTTTTTATGCTGGTTTTTAGGGCGGTTTTAGAGGTTGCACTTTTAATCATGCAGACTGTTAATCCAATGTTTAAACCTTAGTTTTATTTCTCCCTGTGTTCTTCGAGTTACAAGATGAAATTGGTCCGGTATTCTCTATGTTGTTGAAAACAGCTACAAATTCTTAATCTATATGAAATTTACATGTGCATTTTAAAAAACCCTTGTAAAATATTTGCTGCTAAACTATATACGTTAGTGCACTTGCACTTTATTTTGTATTGCCTGTTTGTTTTTTTTGCTGCTAAACCTTATGTATTATTGCACTTGCACTTTACTATATACTGTTTACATTGGATCCATTAAGCATGTTCGTTTAGATACACGTCCATGTTACTATGATCTATTACCCTAAATAAGTGTTATTAAATGAGTAAATAGATATTTATTGCATTTGCACTTTATATCCAGTATCCAATGAAACTTATTCACATGTAAAACTCTACAGTAGTTTTTGTGAATATTAACTGTACAGGCTAATGGCAATATCCATATGAGCATCATCATAATACAGCAGTAAATAATTTAAAGCATATAGGGTGTTCTGCCACGGCCTCCTTAATGAATTCACATTGTTTTTATTATCCATATCCGATTATGATTTGAATAACGGATATAGGAAGGCGTACTAGCCAATTTTAAAAACCACATGAGCACGTAACTGGTGTTTACATGCATGTCAGTTTGTCATGGCAATAACTATAATTTTAAAGTCCGGTGAGTTTTTTAATGTTTACGGTTTTTAGGCAGTATTGACAAAAGGATGTTCCTTTTTACATTCAATAATTTGAAAATTTCATTCAAATATTTCGGAACCTGATGGTATTCAATGATGTAAGGAAATATTTTTATGTTTATTTATTTGTGAATGAAACCTTAAATATGTTATATTTTCAACTCACATACTGTCCTGCATATAAAGAGTTAAAGTGGTTTAGCCCCATGACATCACAAAACAAGCTGATTGGTTAACGGTTTACTCACGTCACTATAAATTGTATTGTCATGTGCCCTAGCGTGTCATGTGATCAAGGCCGTGGAGACACGGCCGAAACGCGTCATGCTGACTGCAATTCAATAAAGCACTTTATTTTGAAGAGCACATCGTGGTCCGTACGTGTTTTGTTCAAAGGATTTGGATTTCGGGACTGTGGTTTGCCATATATATATATATTTTTTTCTTTTATGTTTGTTACCATGTGCTCTGTGCTATCGTATCAATTTGCACTTGTCACTTTAAATTTTTGCACTTCTCAAAAAAAGCGTCATGTGATCAAGGCGTTTTGCAGGCCGAAACGCGTCATGGCGGATTTCAAGGGCGTTTGAACAATAAATATATACCGCACCTTAATTCTGGGTCTGATTCGTTCATCCAGCAGGATTGTAGCAGCGGAGTCTTTTTCGCATACATATATATATATATATATATATATATATATATATATATATATATATATATTTATTTATTTACTGAAAAAACCATAGGTTTTAGGGACAGTTATAGTTACTTGGACATTGCATTCGTACAAAACCCGTGAAATTCCCCGTTATAGTTAGTCCAGCTAACTATAACTCGCGCCCCGCAATGCACTGCTGATGACGTCACATATTACATCACTCATGACATGGTCAGTGACATCACTGATGACATCACTGATGACATCTCAAATGACATCACTGATGACATCATCCAGTGACTGTGTGTTTCTGTAAAGTTTAAATATTTTTAAAATATATAGGAAAAGACGTATTGAAGAATGAGTGGGTGTGTAAGTGTCTGTATGGATGATTTAGTAGGTGCGTGACTGACTCTATAAGTGAGTGATTTAACGTATCTTACTGAATGCATGGGTTAGTGACTAAACTGGGTGAATGTCTGTATCCGTCTGTCTGTTGCTGTGTAAGTGGCTGCATGTGTTTGTGAATAGCTACATGAGTGTCTATATGAGTTATTGAATGCTTGTCTGAGTATCTGTATGGGTGCCTGAGTGTTTGTGTGGGAGGGGTGTGTGCAACTCTGTGCATAGATGTGTGAGTGGGTGATTCACTGGGTGGATGGTTTCAAGAGTGCATCTGTGATAGACTGTATGGGTGGGTAAGTGTGTGTAAGAGTGTGTTAGTGAGTGAATGTATGTCCCAGTGGTACATGTGTGAGTAACTACATATGTGAAAGGCAGTATATATGTGTGTTGGAGTATATAAATAGCTATAAGCGAGAGTGAGTGATTGTGATAGTGGCTGTATGGATGAGTGTGTGCTTGTATCAGTGATTGTATAAGAGCGTAAGAATGTGCTAGTATTTGTATGAGTAAGTGAGCTGGTGTGTGTATAACTGTATAGGTGAGTAAATGGTAGTGTGTTAAATTATTTGCATGACTGACTAGGTGTGTGAGTACCTCTATGGATGAGTGGCGGTGTTTGAGTGTCTATATAGGAGTATGAGTGCATATGATAGTCCTGTACTGAGTGACCGTAAGTATGAGTGACTGTACGGGTGAGTTAGTGGATGTGTGCGTAGACCTAAGAATCAGTGAGTGGGTATGTAGTTATTGGTGTTGGAGTGTCTATGGTTTTGCGAATGGCAGTCTGTAATTTAGAGTGGGTGTATCAAAGGTTATATTGGGGTGTGTGGAGGTGCATCAGATTATCACGTGGATGATGTCATCAGTGATGTCATTTGAGATGTCATCAGTGATGTCATCAGTGATGTCACTGACCATGTCATGAGTGATGTAATATGTGACGTCATCAGCAGTGCATTGCGGAGCGCGAGTTATAGTTAGCTGGACTAACTATAACGGGGGAATTTCACGGGTTTTGTACGAGTGCAATGTCCAAGTAACTATAACTGTCCCTAAAACCTATGGTTTTTTCAGTGAATTTCAAAGGTTTTTTAAATGCTAATTTGTAACTATAACGTCCCTGAAACCTATGGTTTTTTCAGTGAATTTCAAAGGTTTTTTAAATGCTAATTTCTAACTATAACATGCGTGAAACCTATGGTTTTTTCAGTGAATTTCAAAGGTTTTTTCAATGACAATTGTTTAATGTATTAATTATTGAATTTATTTTTTTTATATTAATTTACTACATTTTTTTAAACTATTTAATTTCAAATTTTTTATTTAAAAAAAAATTAATAATTTTTCTATAAATTGAAAAAAAATGTTTTAAAAAATGTTGATATTCTTTTTCATTTTTTTATTTTTTATATTTTTTTAAATATTATATTTACTTTTTTTTAAAAAATTAAATTTTTTGAAGACGCGCACCCAAAGCGCACCTTCCTCGACTACCACGCGGAACCTAACCTCCATTTTAGGATTCTTGAGTGGATCCGCGTACGGTGTGCGTTGGGTACGCATTTTACTGCGCGTTTGTAACGCGATCCGTACGCGATTTCAAGCGCATACGCACATAATACGTTTACGCTACGCTTGCACGTTTCCGCGTGACGTCATATATATCTTCTACGCGGTAGGTACGCGAATCCCGCGAAATGTTTTATTTTCTTTAAACATATATATATGTATTTAACCTAAATATTAACACAAGAGATTATCTGAGATAATTATATAAATAGTATTTTGGGGTTTTTAATAAACATTACTTTGAAATCCGTTTTCGCGAAGTCGCGCTGGGTGCGTGCTGCGTGTGTGTACTGTACGCGGATCCCATGTGACCATAAAAAAGAGATTTGATTGGTTCATAACACTTCCTATTCTAAGTATTGAAGGACCCCACCCATTTTAATCACTTTTGTTAGATCTTCCTTGGGACAACATCTTCAGTTACAAGACTTCCATACTTTTGTGTTGGACACCTGTACTGCTGATTTTACAATGGCTTCTGGACAGCAACCTGCCTCCAACTCTGATCATTCATCAGATGATGATTTTGTTGCAGAGCCACCACGACCAGAAAAATACACCTCTGTGGTGTGGAAATTTTTCACCATACCTGAGGGGCAAAAAAAGTAAATGCAGTTAAGGTGACCTGCAAAATATGCAGCAGAGTATTATCGAGAGGAGACCCCACAAAAAGTATTCATGTGGAACAGGAAGTATGCTTAAGCATCTCAAGACACTGCATCCAGTGAACCTAGCAAGAGAGGAGTGCCGAAGACTGCGTGTTATTCCAACTGCAGCAGTGGCCAGTACATCTAGGCAGCCTCTTCACCTGGCCATCCTGATATCCGTCCTGAATTTGGCCAGTTAAAAATTGTTTGCATTAAATGTAACAAACTTTTATGCTATGGGGAGCAGTCTATTGACTTAATCTGCACAGCACAAAGAAACCACCGATGCTGATTTTTTTGGGTTTTCTTTTTCTAAAATGACAGTTTTTTTCATCTTGTTGGCTTTTTTTCATGGTTTTGTTGGTCCCGTTGACTTTTTGTTCCTGATAAAAAAAAATAAAAAAAAAAAAATTGTTAAAAAAAAAAATATATATATAAAACAACAAAACAAAAAAAAAGTTCTTTTCAGAACTACCTACTCTGGTTAAAAAAATAGCTACATTTTTATCCTAGTGTGTGAAAGTTTAGAAGAATGTATCTGTAGTGCATAATTGACTGAAAGAATGCATTTGTGGTGTATGGTGAATGTATAAGTGCAGAACTATAAGGAAATGCTGCAGCATGACACTGTAAGCTCTTTAGCTGCAATGTACTGCAGTACTTCCGAAGCACAGGCATGCAACATATGTACATAAATATGTTGCAAGTTTCTGCTTCCTTCTGCACTGTGACTTAAACTGCAGCCATGTGATGACACAGGCACCCTTGCACCACGGTGCAAGGATAGCTGTGTCGTGTAGAGTTTTTTTGTGCAGGAAGACACAAATTCCTGCACAAAAATCAATAAATGAAGGCATTTCTCTCCTTCTATGTATGCTGTGCATTGTAGCATATATTGAAAGTGAGTAAATGAAGAGAAATAAAACCAATTCTCCAAGTTGTGCCTTCCTTCATCAAATCCTGAAGCTTCCAAAACCCTAGTAGCCACTACGTCTCTCTATTGAACACCATAGGGCAGATTTACAAGCTTCTTGCGCCACTTTTGCATCACTTTTAACATGGGAAAAGTGACGCAAAAGTGGCGCAAGGGGCTTGTAAATCTGCCCCCATATACCTATTTTGCAGATATGTGTTCTAAAACTATATCCCATTTTATATGTCTCTAAAATACAACTCTTTGGCAGTTACTGCACATATCTGGTGGGTTTGTTGGCTCCCAGTGACACTCAGGGGTCGATTCCGATTCGGGCCGGAAATTTCTCCGACCGAGCCGGACCCGGAGAGATTTTCGACCGAATCGGACCCGTGCAGTCCGACCGAACGAGTACGATGCGTCCGTATGTTATCGGACTCGAAGTCGGTCGGACTCCCATTGAAGTCAATGGGAGCCGGTCGTACAACGCGTACGCGGGCTCCCATTGACTCAATGGGTGCGAGTCGGACAAGGGCGCCCTACAGCGGGTACGCGGCGAAGCGATTCGCGCCGTGCACGCACAGGTAGGGGGACCCATGGGTCCCCCTGTGTGCGACTCGCGCGGCTACGCGTACAGGGGGTCCGACACGGACCCCACAGTACGGCTCCGACAGCTCTTACGAGCCGGAGTGCGCGGCTCGGTCGGACTGCTCGCGGCGCGCATCGTACTTACCCGGCCGGGAAACGTCTCCATTGCGCGGTGCGAGTCGAGTCCGAGCGAGTCGGTCGGAGCGGTTCGAGCCGGGAGCGAGTCGGTCGGAGCGGTCGGGACGCCCGGACGAGTCGGTCGGAGATTTCGCATCGTACTCGCTCGGCCGGACCCGTGTACGGTTCGGTCGGGAAACAGGGCTCCGAATCGGATCCGGTAAAGCCGAATCCGATTCGGAGCCCTACCGGCCGAGATCGGAATCGGCCCCTCAGTATTCATGTTAACTTTATCGTGTAACTTAAAACACGCACAGAGCATCTTTCTACACATATCTACTACATCCATCTCTCCTTTCTTCACCTCTGTGCAAACACAGGCTATTGTGCATTTTAATACTTAGTTAAACTTACTTTCACAGTAATACAAATAAAAAATGGTACACATTATTTTTCAATTGTTTTTTATAAAATAAATTTCTAAAAATGTTATTTTAGAATTACGATCTGTGAAAGAGAAGAAAAAATAGTTATAATATATAATATTATATTTTTACAATACAGCATAATTTTATCATTTTACAAATTATTTTGTTTGTCTTTTTACTGTCATCAGAATAAATTGAAATTCACTAGAAACAGTGTTTTCAATCATACTCATCACATAACAGATGGCAAAAAAACCAATAAATAATATTGTTTTAAAAACCCAAGACTACATCCAAAAATAACATAGCATATAATGCAAATCACATATATATAAAAATGCTAACTCCTAAGAAAATTTTCAAACGTAAATTTATATACACTGTAAATGTTGTTGGTTAAAAATATATGCAGAGAGAATGTGCAAGAAAAAGTCCACAATTGAAACATACACCTTTCCTCTTGGCCAAATGGTATTGTTGAAGTCCTTTACATTAAAATTGTCCAATAGTAATCGTATTAATACATATTAATAAATTCCTCAGAGGCCAAATTATCTTCCTAAAACTTTGGTTTTAAAAATATTAGGTAAGAATTTGGTAATTCACTTGGCAAACGTTGTTTAAAAACCAACTGAGCATCATTACAATATGTCCAGCCTTTATTACATTTTAGATACACAGTGTAATGTCCAGATGTAGTGGAAGCACCAAGATGGAAAATAATTGCTACTGCAACAAAAGTCCTTCCTGATATTGATAGTTGAGTTGCTACAATTTTTTTTATGAAAGTGTCCAATTTTCTTCCATCAGCTGTACAACGTTGCATCATTAAAATTATATATTGTCCATATTTTTGTATAAATAATGTTGATAACATTTCAGATTTGCATTGGGTACACTTCATGTTTTGATTTGCTGCTTTAACAAGTTTATTAAAAGATACTGATTTACACTCTGGTAATGTCAAATATATAAATCTTTCTGTGTCTATATCAGTGGTACATGTAAACATACAATTTTCACATACATGTTCCCATTTATAACAAAGGCCGAAAAGATTTTCAATGTCTGTCCCTTCATTTTCCAATACAGTAAGCATATACATTAAAAATTCCTGAGCATCTTGTTGCATATTTTGTCTAAATTGTGTTGATCCACAACATATATCCAAAACTTGACGAATATCAGAAACGCTTTGCATTTTACTTTTATCAGTCCTCAATTTTTCATAAACAGAATACAACAAGGAGCAAAATATTTTTTCCCGATTCTCCATAATTTGTTGTTGCAAACTTTCAAGAAAAAAACAACATTAACTACTACGTTAGCATAGCAGTTGATACCTGAACTATTTTCAAACTGATAACCAACAATGTCTTCATTAGCGTCCTTTGTCTTCTTGCTTGCAATTACAACATTATCTTTATTTTTTTTCTTTGCTATAACTTTACTACAAATATTGTCATGTGTTCTTTTTCGACCTACCACACGCTTTTCAAATACAGGAAACTGACCTAAATTGGGAGCATACGCTCTTCTTAATCTATTATACTCTTTTACACAGTTTGTATCTGCAATAATCTTTGAGTCATCAAAATCAATCAAAAACAAACCAGATAAACTTCTGACTCTGGACAAAGCAACATATGCCATACCCTCTTTAAACACGGTACTTCCAATGTTCACCAAAGCACTATCTACACTTAATCCTTGAGATTTATGAATAGTCACTGCATATGCCAAAGAAAGTGGAAATTGTTTTCTACGGACATATAAATCTTTTACAAGCAAAAAACAAACTGAACAACGACCAATTTGTTTTACTTCTTCAATTTCATCAAATTTGATTTTTAAAAATTCAATTCCATCTCTTTTTGATAATTTACAAAATCCACAAGTTTACCCATTGCTCCATTAACTAAACCTTTTTCTACATCCAAATTACGCCTTAAAATTACCCGACAGTTTATACATACATATAGATTCTTTTCTAAACCAGCAGTTTTAGATATTGAATTTTCTAAAGAATGCAATTTTGTTTGCAATTTTTCGGTCAAAATAATAGTGATTCCTTCATGCTCTATTTTATCAATGGCCTCCATTTTTATTATTTCTTCATTTTCGAGCTTCAAAACTTCTATGTTGAATATAGAACACTCTCGCAGTGTTGGCATTAAGCAGATTACAGATTTGGTTTCTGCAATTTTCTTATATATTTTCTCCTGAACTATATTTTCATTTGGAAACAAATTCAAAAGTAACCGACTCTGTAAAGCCTCTTTCCCATGTTCTGTCAGTACTCCAATTCTTACATCTTGAAGAATAGTTCCATAATCAACATCATTTGCCTGTCGCATATTCGTAATGAGTTCTTTGTATTCAAAATATGACCAAATGTTAACGTTTCCAACACTACCCATAGACTTTCTGGTGTCTTCATGCACAAGCGTTTTAAATACTGGTTGTCCTTTTACGGGAGTAAGTTGCAGTAGATCTCCAAAAACTATAACATGTTTTCCTCCAAATAACACATCGTACTCTGTTTTAAGAATTTGCTGCATTCTTAAATGCACAAAAGCAAGCATTAAGTTTGAGACCATGCTTACCTCATCAATAATCAGAAGTTTCATTTTCTTCAGCACTCTTGAAACTTCATAACAAGCTTCTCCAGATAGCTTATGATATTCCAATTTGTTTTCATGCTCCACAGGTAGCATCAGTAAACGATGTAATGTAATTCCTTTAATGTTGTGTGCTGCCAACCCAGTAGGAGCAGTTACAACACAAGACAAATGTGACTCAGTTATTTTGTGTAGATAACTGGTCATTACTTTTATTAAGAAACTTTTTCCTGTTCCAGCTTGTCCACTCACATACATCCGGATAGGTTCAAAAGATGTGCATGAGCATTCTTTGTTTTCATGAAGTAATCCATGGTCAATCTGTTGCTTCACTTGCTGATATATTTCTTGTTGTTCAACATTTAGTTGTTCTTCCAAGTTTGTTAAGTCCATAATATCTTCTCGACCTTGAAGCATTGCTGTTTCAACTTCCTTCATAGCAATTGCTGCTTCATTTTCAACAATTGGTTGTCCTAGTGGATCTTCACTGATCGCAGCAGAAGTTTGACTGTCTTGAGAACTGTCTCTAGCAATCTCAGCTGCAATAGTAGCTTCTTGGTCAATTTCATCGTTCAACATCTTTACATAATTTGCAAAAACAGTGCATTGTATGGTATCTTTACAAGCATTGAAGGAATCTTCATAACTCTGAAATTCTCCAAGTAATTCCAATTCTGAACGCCACGGTTTGAACAGTTGCAAAAGTGCAAAATAGTAAAATTCTCTTTTATCAGTAGTGTCACAACTCAGTTTTCTGTGATTAATCAAATTTCCTTTCCTTTGTTTCACCAAACATCCTTCAGAACGAATTACTGCATATTTTCCATCAGTGATGTTTTCTGTAGTATTCCGTTTAAAAGTGTAGTTTTGCAGCACTTCATAGAGACATATGTTCTCAAGATGATGACTTCTATTTGGATAATATGTGTCCAACATATTTGTTTTCACAATATCTGTACTTTCCGGCTCTTTTTCTGCTAAATATTCAATTTCTTGAACAGATTTAAGTACTCGATTTCGCGTTGCAGCAAGACCTAGACTCACCCAAATGATTCTTCTAGATTTTGAGTATAAACTTGCAGATGATAACCGATCTGAGCATTCATACGCTCCAATTTCTCGATGGGATAACATCTTCAAACTGAAACTGTATAATTTCTTACTTAGACTCTTCTCGTGAGAAATCTCTTCCCACATTTCTTTCAATTCTGTCTTTTCAGATTTTGTTATATAAGATGTCACATACCGGGCAACAGCAATGGAATTATCCGCAACATACTGAATATCCATATTAGCATTCCACATTGAGAGAATAACAGGATTATAATCATTTATATATTTTGATTCTTCACTTCTTCTCAAATTGTATGTATTTTTTGGAGACTTTCTAGTGATGGTATGTCTCATAGCTGACATAAAACTGTTTACTCTTCCTTTGGATATTACAGGACGTGGAAATCCAAAACGACATTTGGTATAAAACTTTTCCTTACACTTGTACTTTCGTCGACAGTATTTTCCGCATCGATGGCTTTGGAATCGTAAAACTTGTTGTTTTAAGTTGTTTTCTTCTGTTCTTTTGGGTATAGCACATGTGGCATATTCTTCAATAAAAGACAAAACAGTATCATCAGAATCAGTTCCGAATTTAGGAGCATCTTTGATCCATATCAGCATATGTATATGAGGAGCACCTCTAGCTTGATACTCCTTTCTCCCAAAAAAATCCAGAACTTCTCCAAGAGGAGGATTTTTTTATTGCAGATAAAAGACATCATAGCTTCAAATCTATGATTAAAATACCTGCACACATTAACAGGATCCAAAGAGCACAATTCTCCAGGTGTCTTGTATTCAATATTTTTACATTTGAATTTGCCTCACGAAGAAATTCAAGTAAATCATCCCAAGCGTATTCAGCACAGCTTAGGGTAAGAAACCATGTAGGAGTTCCTAAGTTCCTTAGCATGCATTTAAGTTCTCCATGACGACGGTACCAATACTCATTAGTACCACGCTGACATGCCATCAAATTAATCAACTGAGATTCTAGATGATCGTCTCTCTGATGTACTTTATCCATAAATTGCTTTGCAGAAACATTTTGAAAATGTACTCCTGTTTTCAAAATGTGGTTAACTGCATATGAAAGTCCAGATAAGTCACTCTCAAACAAAAGATGAAATATATATGGGATACATTGTCGAAACCTTGGATCTTCTGCATACAATCTTGTTGTCCGATATTCAGATGCAGGAATCTGCACAGGTCGTTCATCATATCGTCCACCTTTTCCAGTTGGAAAAAGCTGCGGAAAACAACGAGCTTCCAAACTTTTCTCCCATACACTGATGGGAGTACCCTTTGCTTCCTTCATTTGGAATAACTCAATAGTATTTCCCATCACTTCTTTTGAATGAAGTGGATGTACACTATAATGTTCATAGATTTCTTCATTTTTCGACATGTCCACTTTTTCAATTTGACCACTTGACGTTTCAGTGTCATCATCTAAAAGTATTTCTTCTTCTTCCACATACACATTTTTATAGTACTCATTGTTTTTTATTAGATATAATGTTGCCTTTTGCACTTTTCTAACATCCACTAATTCTTGCCAGATTTTCTTACTCTTAGTAGGAACACCATTAACTAGAATAACTAATGGTTCACTTTCTACATTCTCTACACCAATAGTGTCAATATTTTTCTTTAAATCCAGTGGTAAATATACAACTCTTCCTTTTAATCCTCTCTGTAAATCACTCGGAGGCAATTTACCTGTTTTTGGCTCCATACGAACAATAGCCTGAAATGGGTGTACACATTGAATCAAAATAGACTCATACGTGTTTAAATCTATTAGTTCCGAAGGAATAGTTATCAACTCTAGATCATTATGAACAGCTCTAGCAGGCATTTTATTTTCATCCAATTTGTTAAAACAATATTTACAAATACGTTGATCAGTACCCAAATCAAAACAATTCTCTACCCACAAATAAGTTGCAAAATTCTTCCACTCATCATTATTTTGTTTTTCACTTTTAAAATACAGATCAACACTCCTAGTCTGATTTCTATAGTGAGTTCGCCGGCAACAAATACAAGAATAATTTGGCCTTTCACCTGAAATCACCTTAAACTTTGTAACTTGTTCTTCAAATTTTTTTGGAGTAGTATGTTGCACATTCTCTTCAACATTTTCTTCTATTAATGTGTCAGTTTCTGCACTTTCTTCTTCCGGACCAAAGTAACAAAACTCAATTTCATCACAAACCTTCTTCACATCAGATACTGACCCACACAAAAGAGCACTGTTCAACTCATTTAATTTAAGTGCTGGACTTTTTGCATAATACAATCTTCTAACTAACTTCCGCATTTGAGAATGATGTACTGCTAACATCCTAAAATGATGAAAAACACTTTCACATACTTTTCTAGAAAGACAAGCCAGAGAATGACCTTGCAAACCAGTATTTTTTCTCACTCTGCAAGGGTCTAGTCCTTGCAACATCTTAATCTTTTGTTTAACACTTTTTTTAGTATACTCTGTAAGAAATTGCGTAAAATATCAATAGATTCCTGTCGTACACTACAAATACTACTGCAATCCCAAGTATACACTGGGGCTTTAGGACGTCTCCCTAGAGCATCATCAGCTATCACTTCTTCTACATTTCTGGAAACCATCTTCTCTTTCTCAATTGCACAACCATTTCTAACCTCATAAGCACGACCACTGGTATCAACTGCATGCAATAAATTATTGGTCTGAAAATAACTCTCTTCATTAAAGAACGGCTCTGAACTTGAACTATGTTTCCATTCACCCAAAAAAATCACAAAAATTAGTTCTGTTAATTACTTTTTTCTTCTTACTTTTGGCCTTCAAAAAATGGATTGGTTTATGTAGTGATCGAATTCTATTTAAAACTAAAATAAATAATTTCCTTTTTAATTCCAAAGCTTTTTGAACAATGGATTCAATATACTTTTTCTTTTTATAAAATAGTGCTCTTCTTCTATATTTTTTAACATCTTTAAGCAAGTTAAAAACAACTCTATAATAAAAAATCTTTTTCCTGATTTCTTTATACTGATTTTGCCTTCTTTTACCATTCATTGTATCGTTTGAATGTAATTTTCCATTTACTCCTTTCTTTTTACTCATATTCTTTTTTCTAGTTGAAGCATTGTTTTTACTTTGTACAATTTGTACACTATTTCTAGGCTTTGAAATTTTTTAAGGAATTCTTTTGTTGTCTTACCGAAAGACTTTTTCTTTTTAGCCACATGATGTTGGTCATCCAATACTTTTTCTGCAGATTTGTTCAAATAATTTTCATTTTGCTGTCGTTTTCTCTTTCTTGATTTTTGAGGCATGATAAGTTTGTTTTAATGATGATAAACAATATCTGTAAGAAATAATTATAAATAAATTAATTTTAATAAATTTACAAATTATACCCTTCAATTACTATAGAAACACATTGCACGTGTTAAAACCTAGCTCACTGTATAAGTAGTTGGGTTGCAAAACAATGATTAGAGTAGTACACAGAGAGTGCCTTGGTGAATTTAAAAATGATTCAGTTTTTGCACAGTGAATGGATTAGTACATAGGGGCCGATTCCGATTCGTGTCGGACAGCTCAAAAAGAGCCGTCCGGACGCTTACCTCCCGACCGACCCGTCCCGGGAGCCGGTCAGTCCTGCCGATCAAGTACGATGCGTGCATGTGCTGAAAACTCGACCGACACGAACTCGCCAAATAAACACTCAATTCACCCTACGACCCGGTCCCGTAAACGCAGAATCGACTCGCACGGGGGCTAGGTCAGAGCTGTTTCCGGCCGGACAAGTACGATGCGCACTTCCTATGCGCCGAGCGAGTCGACACGTACGGCACGTCACAGCATCCGGAAAAGCTGCATGAAAGGAACGATTCGCGCCACAACGCGATCCCCGGACACGAGACGTACAAGCCTGCAACTGGGACGAAGCGAACCAACGACCAGTGCAGACGAGACGGTGTCGACATGAATCCCATCGCACAGGCCATACCGATCCTCTACATCCATGGACTGATCCGGAACAGACGCCAACGACGGAGACGGTAAGAGACACCCCCCAAACAAACAGCCGACACGTACCAGTAAACCTGTGACAAACACCCAGGCCCCCCTTGCCCATCACCCCCACCCATAGGGGGCCTCTTGCCTGTCACCACTACCACCCCCACCCATAGGGGGCCTCTTTGCTGGGACTACTCACACCCCCACCCATAGGGGGCCCCTTGCCTGCCACCACTTCCACCCCCACCCATAGGGGGCCTCTTGGCTGGGACTACTCACACCCCCACCCACAGGGGGCCTCTTGCCTGTCACCACTCACACCCCCACCCATAGGGGGCCTCTTGGCTGGGACTACTCACACCCCCACCCATAGGGGGCCTCTTGCCTGTCACCACTCACACCCCCACCCATAGGGGGCCTCTTGGCTGGGACTACTCACACCCCCACCCATAGGGGGCCTCTTGCCTGTCACCACTCACACCCCCACCCATAGGGGGCCTCTTGGCTGGGACTACTCACACCCCCACCTATAGGGGGCCTCTTGCCTGTCACCACTCCCACCCCCACCCATAGTGGGCCTCTTGGCTGGGACTACTCACACCCCCACCCATAGGGGGCCTCTTTGCTGGGACTACTCACACCCCCACCCATAGGGGGCCCCTTTGCTGGGACTACTCACACCCCCACCCATAGGGGGCCTCTTTGCTGGGACTATTCACACCCCCACCCATAGGGGCCTCTTGGCTGGGACTACTCACACCCCCACCTATAGGGGGCCTCTTGCCTGTCACCACTCCCACCCCCACCCATAGTGGGCCTCTTGGCTGGGACTACTCACACCCCCACCCATAGGGGGCCTCTTTGCTGGGACTACTCACACCCCCACCCATAGGGGGCCTCTTTGCTGGGACTACTCACACCCCCACCCATAGGGGGCCTCTTTGCTGGGACTATTCACACCCCCACCCATAGGGGCCTCTTGGCTGGGACTACTCACACCCCCACCCATAGGGGGCGTCTTGCCTGTCACCACTCCCACCCCCACCCATAGTGGGCCTCTTGGCTGGGACTACTCACACCCCCACCCATAGGGGGCCTCTTTGCTGGGACTACTCACACCCCCACCCATAGGGGGCCTCTTGCCTGTCACCACTCACACCCCCACCCATAGGGGGCCTCTTGCCTGTCACCACTCACACCCCCACCCATAGGGGGCCTCTTGGCTGGGACTACTCACACCCCCACCCATAGGGGGCCTCTTGCCTGTCACCACCACCAATAGTGAACTGTGTGAGTATCACTACCAATGCCCACACACATAGGATGGGTGATGTGTAACACATACCCCATACCCCAACATAAGGACTACAAACCAAAGGATATCCACAACAACCTCATGACCACAACATGTAGTCTGTGTACAATACCCACCACAGTGAACATGACCATGTACACACAATGTAACTCACAACACGTGTCTGCAATACCATAGTGTGGCTAACACAAGCCAAGCCTCACATGAGCACTGCAGTAATGTCCTCAACACCCATCACTTGAGTGTACAAAAGGTAACTGTGTGGTACTAAACAGCAGCATATGTAGAGCACTGTGCTAATGGGGTCTCAACCCCCATCAGCACAGTGACATGAAGGTGAGTGTGGGGATCACACATGCAGCATATAGAGCACTGTGCCAATGGGGTCTCAACCCCCATCAGCACAGTGACATGAAGGTAAGTGTGGGAGCACCCATGCAGCATATATAGAGCACTGTGCCAATGGGGTCTCAACCCCCATCAGCACAGTGACATGAAGGTGAGTGTGGGGATCACACATGCAGCATATGTAGAGCACTGTGCCAATGGGGTCTCAACCCCCATCAGCACAGTGACATGAAGGTGAGTGTGGGGACCACCCATAGGGGGCCTCTTGCCTGTCACCACTCACACCCCCACCCATAGGGGGCCTCTTGGCTGGGACTACTCACACCCCCACTTATAGGGGGCCTCTTGCCTGTCACCACTCCCACCCCCACCCATAGTGGGCCTCTTGGCTGGGACTACTCACACCCCCACCCATAGGGGCCTCTTTGCTGGGACTACTCACACCCCCACCCATAGGGGGCCCCTTTGCTGGGACTACTCACACCCCCACCCATAGGGGCCTCTTTGCTGGGACTATTCACACCCCCACCCATAGGGGGCCTCTTGGCTGGGACTACTCACACCCCCACCTATAGGGGCCTCTTGCCTGTCACCACTCCCACCCCCACCCATAGTGGGCCTCTTGGCTGGGACTACTCACACCCCCACCCATAGGGGGCCTCTTTGCTGGGACTACTCACACCCCCACCCATAGGGGCCTCTTTGCTGGGACTACTCACACCCCCACCCATAGGGGGCCTCTTTGCTGGGACTATTCACACCCCCACCCATAGGGGGCCTCTTGGCTGGGACTACTCACACCCCCACCTATAGGGGCGTCTTGCCTGTCACCACTCCCACCCCCACCCATAGTGGGCCTCTTGGCTGGGACTACTCACACCCCCACCCATAGGGGGCCTCTTTGCTGGGACTACTCACACCCCCACCCATAGGGGGCCTCTTGCCTGTCACCACTCACACCCCCACCCATAGGGGGCCTCTTGCCTGTCACCACTCACACCCCCACCCATAGGGGGCCTCTTGGCTGGGACTACTCACACCCCCACCCATAGGGGCCTCTTGCCTGTCACCACCACCAATAGTGAACTGTGTGAGTATCACTACCAATGCCCACACACATAGGATGGGTGATGTGAAACACATACCCCATACCCCAACATAAGGACTACAAACCAAAGGATATCCACAACAACCTCATGACCACAACATGTAGTCTGTGTACAATACCCACCACAGTGAACATGACCATGTACACACAATGTAACTCACAACACGTGTCTGCAATACCATAGTGTGGCTAACACAAGCCAAGCCTCACATGAGCACTGCAGTAATGTCCTCAACACCCATCACTTGAGTGTACAAAAGGTAACTGTGTGGTACTAAACAGCAGCATATGTAGAGCACTGTGCTAATGGGGTCTCAACCCCCATCAGCACAGTGACATGAAGGTGAGTGTGGGGATCACACATGCAGCATATATAGAGCACTGTGCCAATGGGGTCTCAACCCCCATCAGCACAGTGACATGAAGGTAAGTGTGGGAGCACCCATGCAGCATATATAGAGCACTGTGCCAATGGGGTCTCAACCCCCATCAGCACAGTGACATGAAGGTGAGTGTGGGGATCACACATGCAGCATATGTAGAGCACTGTGCCAATGGGGTCTCAACCCCCATCAGCACAGTGACATGAAGGTGAGTGTGGGGACCACACATGCAGCATATGTAGAGCACTGTGCCAATGGGGTCTCAACCCCCATCAGCACAGTGACATGAGGGGACTCCACTCCTGTGGAAGGTAAGCTGTGCCATATGTTGTCCATGCAGGCCACCAGCATGTCAGCAGTATACTTTGTCACACAGCTAACATATACCACACATTGGTGCCCCTGGTAACAGCAGCCTGGGCACGGGAGGGTCCCCTGAGTCAACTGCACAGAGTCAACACACATGTAGATGAAGTAGCACTGAGGACACAGATGAGTCCATCCACATAGATGCATACACTTGCATGTCCATTGGAGATGGCCACACAGTCAGTGAAATGGGCCAATTGAACCATGCTAAGGCCAACAGGTGTGCATGTGTGTAAGACACTGATGAGACATTGCTAACAAAAGATAGATAACACATTTCCAAAGACCATAATCATGACCCCGTCGGATTGCTGCAAAGGATGACATGGATACACACCCCAACAGGACATACCCCCATGGGCCACATGGTCTCCAGCACAGTGACACTACATTTCCCAGCCATGGAATACACCATCACTGGAGCAAGGGCATGTCAAGTATCAACAACATCATGTACATCTGAAGCAAAACCACTAGTGAACAAAAAGGAGCTTTTATTCAGCCGAGTTATTTGTGAAATGGAGAATCAAGAAGAAAAACATGAAGGCCTATGGCCAGTCCATAAACAGACCCAACAGGGTCAAGTGTCCAAATGCCACATTTGGCATGCCTGCACTGCCAACGGAAGGGGACATACCCCTGGGAGGGGCATACATAGAGGTCAGCCAGGCACCGCAGGTACAGGATCATGGGTCTACAGAAACAGGCAGGGAAGGGCTGGTGGGTGCAGGAGCGGCAGCTGCAGCGGAGGAGTCTGACAGGGTGGGTGCAGGCACGACTGGGGGCACAAGTCAGGATCAGTGGGTGCCGGCACAACTGGGGGGCACAAGTCAGGATCAGTGGGTGCCGGCACAACTGGGGGGCACAAGTCAGGAGCAGTGGGTGCCGGCACAACTGCAGTGGGCAGGTCAGAGGGAGTGGACACGGAACCCACTGCAGTGCCCAAGTCAGACCGGGAGGGCAGAGACTCCACTGCAGTGCCCATCCCCAGGGGAGCAGGAAGTGGATCCGGTGATGTGGGCAGGACGGAGGGGAGGGCACGCCCTCCACAGCAGTGCCACACACAGGCTGAGTGGGGTGTGGGGTGCTGGAAGAGCAAGAGGCAGGTGGGGAAGGCCTGAGCATCTTGGGGATGCGGTAGCGGTGGGTGGGTGAACCTGGGGCAGGGTGTGGTGGTGGGACCTGTGGAGTGGGAGCCTGGGGGATGGCGGGTGGAGACTGTCTGGTGGAGTGTTGGGCCGGTGGTGGGGTCTTGCTCTTCCGTGTGCGGGGGACCTGCGGCGTGGTGTCTCAGCCTGCCTGCGCCTGGGGGAGGGTGTCTGGGGGCGAGGACACCCCCTCTGTGTGGCCGGACCCCTCTTCCCCTTGTGTGCTGGTGTGGATGGATCAGTGGGGAAGAGTCCGAGGTCGACCAGGAAGAGCCTCTTTGCAGCTGGGGATGCAGTTGAGGCAGTGGAAGGGGCCGTGGAAGGGGCTGTGGAGGGTGAGGCATCGGAGGACTGCGGAGTGCCTGTGGATGCATGTGTGTGTGTGTCTGACCCATCCCCGGTGAGTGTATTATCAGTCCCCTGAGTATGCGTGCGTGCATGTTTAGACTTTGGCTTGGGGGTGTGTGTAGTGCCTGGGTCTGTTGTGTGCAATGATGGTGCAGGTGTGTGTGTGAGTTGGACAGGTAGGGGGCTAGGAGTAGGGGATGGGGCAGGGGCAGGAGGGGGGAGGGACTGCTGGAGGAGGGACACTGCTGCCGTCAGTGAGGAGGCCATGCCCTGACTGGTCCTCTGTAGGGCAGACATGGATGATGACATGCCCTCCATGTACGACACCAGCTGGTTCAACAGACCCGTGTGCACATGGAAGACACGCAGCATGGATGACTGCCCCACATGGATCTGCCGCAGCAGGTCGACAGACTCCTCACTCAGGGCTGCAGGGGACACAGGGGTAGGGGGTGCGGTGCCTGACTGGAAGGAGACATGCCCATGAACACGGGCGCCTCCACGGACCTTAGATGTGGGAGCCATGGGGAGGGCAGTGATGGTGGGGGCGGGGACAACCTCAACAGCTGTTGGATGGTGGCTGCTGCCACCCGCCTCCACAAGGAAGTCCCCGTCACTGCTGCTGTGGTCCTCAGCTGCGGTGGTGTTTGCCGAGGAGCCCACAGACTCACTCCCCTTGCCCTCGGTGCCACTGGGTCCCTCCGACTCCTCAAATTCCGACCCAGTCTGGCTCTCTGGCTCCCCCTGGTCCGTGGAGCGGTCTCCCTCTGTGTCCGTGTCTGTATCTGCACAGGGAAAATAGAATGAAAACACATTAGTCATCTGCACTGACCACACACACCACAGAAAGTACAGCACATCAGTGGCCAAGTGCGGGCATCAATCAGTTGAACTTTGCTAGGAGTGCTCACACAGATTTGCATAGGCCAATGGTTAGTCTGAGAGTCGAGCATGGCATTCACATCCCTCCTGCCCTTGCACCCATCTGTCTTGCGCATGTAGGATCCCTACACCCCACTGCAGACACATGCACCACCTACCCATCACTTGACAAGACCTGAAAATACCTAGTGGTCTGTCAACATGCACACATCACATCTGATGACAATGGACCTGTACATTTGCCTGGACGTAGGGATGGCCAGTGTTGCATCTGAGAGGCTGGGGCTGAGTACATGCACCAGACATCCTGATCCTCGCAAGTCCTGCATACCTTGGCACAATGGAGTGCATGTTGCACATGACACACTCCTGCTGGATCACCCCTAGGAAGTGTAGTCCCATGGCTCAGCCATGCCTGTGAGATCATACATCACAGTCTCCAGTCACAGGGGGCAGGGCAGCCCTACAACAACTGTCACCACTGTGTCACATTCCCAAGACATGGGGCCTGCAAACTCTTTAGCTGACAACTACACATTACCATCCACAGTAACAACAGCGTCTGGATTCTGATGTGCCCACCCCAGATCCATTGGACGCATGAGAGACATGGGACAGGGCACTCTGAAGCTGAGCAACTCGCACGCTGCTGTGAATGACACCCAGCTGCTGGAACTACCCGGTTGCAGGCACCATTGTGCACGGTCAAGTCATCACATCCATACATGTCCCAGAGGTATTGTCTCACATGGGCACATCTCAGATTGCATGCTGACCCCAAACCCATGTACACACCAGTGGGCCTGACAACGGTGCCACAGCACAATGACACAGGGGCAGACACCTGAGGGAACTGTTCACCTGGCACAAAGTGCCAACCGAGACACGGGAGTGGGAGTACAGACTGTAGCATGCCCTGGACTAGCCATGACTGTCCTGCTCCACGTGGAACAGGTGATAGCCATGGACAGTAGGCAGGTGGCTGTGCATATGTGACACACTTGAGGTACATGCTCCAGAGGCCCCAACAGTTTACCCAACCAGCAGCATGGGTGTGTGCCGAATGCCCCAGGCACATGTGGTGAGCCCGAGCTGTCAATTGGCCACATGACAGGAGTACATGCAGATAAATACCAGGACCCTGGCATGTACTGTACAATGGTCCCACCCTTGAAGCACAACACTGAGTCCCCTGAAGCAATGCTGGCCCACATCCCATGCACCTTCACATGTAAGGGCACAGTTCCCACGTGACACTATGCCCAGACAGAAACAGCAACACCTGGCAAACAGATGAGAAGGGGCAAGTCACCAGAGAGGGACATGGGTCCTGGACTAACTGAACAATGTACTGTTGAGGTGTTACCAGGCCAGAGGGGGCACATAGCATGTCAGACACAGCACACAGTGCAGTGATGTACTCACCCCCTCCTTGCTGCTGTCTGGCCTTCAGCTGCCCATCCAGGTCCGGGAAGACCACCGCCAGGATCCGGAGCATGTGGGGGTCAGGGTCCGGTGTCCGCCCCTCCTGCGTGGAGGCGACAGCTTCAGCTGGACCCGTGCGATCCTCCGGGTCCAGCCCCGAAGGTCCTGCCACCTCTTTTGGCAGTTGCGGATCCTGCGCCTGTAGACCCCCACGGATCTCACCGCCCGGACGATGCTCCTCCAGATATCATGCTTCTTCTGGGCAGCAACCTGTGAGGATGACAAAGTGCAGAGGACATTACTACACTGGCAACATATTAGTGCAACACACAGGCAGTCACACATGTGGGCATCAGCAAGGCTAATGAGGTACACAGGTGGTGCAACTATGGTTGAGGGACCGGTGTCCAGCACTCACAGCTTTGAGACATTGCCTGGGAAGGGGACCTAGTGACAATACACCTTGCACTGCACTGCAACTGTGCAGTACATGTGGGTGCCCCATTTGTGGCAAGAGCAGTAGTCAGTGGGCAACCAAGCCACTGGTGTACACACTAATGCTGCTGCTGGTCAGACCAGTAGCACAAATAGCAAAGCAGTGGACAGCACACTCACCTGCTCCCCTGGTTTCCCATAGAGCTTGGTGTACTGCGGCAGGAGCCCGTCCAGCAGGGCCTGGTTCTCCTCCTCACTGAAGGCTGGGGCCCTCTCCACAGTACGTGCCATCATTGAAGCCAGAGGAAGCAGAGACAGCAGCAGTGATGATCTTGATGTGCTCCAGTAGCATGTGGTGCAGGCAAGTGGGTTCTCTGGGGGCCAGGCAGCCTTATATCTGTGCTGTGGAGGCATGTCTGCCCTGGGGTACAAAGGGATAGGTCCAAAAGCTTGCATCCTATGAATTAGGCCAATCCATGGGATAGCACGACTCGTACACGCCTTCAGCATCATTTAAAACATCACCTCCATGACACACTGGCAATTGCAACAATGTTGTACGACTCCAACTGAATTTCCTGCACACGCCTCGTTCAAATTTCAGATCCGCGTCCATCACCATGACAGCTCATGGCCAATGAGGGTGCAGGGCCCGGCAAATGACTGTACTACGCGGATTTTGAATGGCAACACACACCCGTCTCCATCAGATTCAATGGGCAAGACGTGCGCGCGGCTCGGTCATGCACGACGGACGCGTCACACGCGTCCGTCGCCATTGTAATGTGTGTCCCTGACATGCGCGCGGCTCGGTCATGCACGACGGACGCGTCACACGCGTCCGTCGCCATTGTAATGTGTACCTGACATGCGCGCGGCTCGGTCATGCACGACGGACGCGTCACACGCGTTCGTCGCCATTGTAATGTGTGTCCCTGACATGCGCGCGGCTCTGTCATGCACGACCGACGCGTCACACGCGTCCGTCGCCATTGTAATGTATGTCCCTGACATGCGCACGGCTCGGTCATGCACGACGGACGCGTCACACGCGTTCGTCGCCATTGTAATGTGTGTCCCTGACATGCGCGCGGCTCTGTCATGCACGACCGACGCGTCACACGCGTCCGTCGCCATTGTAATGTATGTCCCTGACATGCGCACGGCTCGGTCCGAACAAGTTATTTGGGTTTTGGGGACATTGAACGTGTCGGTCAGCCTTGCTGTCAATTCCTGACAGATGCCATCCTCTGTCACTAGCTAGGGACTATGGGGCACACCAATGGCACCACTGCCTGTGCCACAGTGTGTCTCCAGTCATGTATGGCTGCCTCTTATGTGTGTGTCTGGGGGCACAGGATGTGTTTGGTCGTGTGCCACTTGTTGACAAGCACTCTCAGGCTGGACCCGGATGTGGGTGGACACATACATGTGTGGTGTGCCCATTGCCACAGGGGGTGCAGCAATGCAGTACAGGACATTGGCAATGGACACAGTCCCAGCCAGGATGTGCGTGTGTGTCGTGTCACATGTACCCTGTCTCATCAGTGTTAGTAGCTTCAACGCAGGGTGAACCAGTGTCGACATTGTGATGTCCATACACTATCTGTGTGCATGTGGTGTGATCCAATGTGAGCTGATCCACACATCACATTGGTTTGTACATGCACAGTGTTGTTGTGTGGGGGTGGCACAGACACCTACATATGTCCACTTGTGGCGACAGGGCACATGGACTGTGGCTAACATGCTTGTTGTGTGTAATGTCAACGATACATCACATCATGCCTGTGTAACTGTCAGTCAGGGAGCTGTGATGTGGAGAAAATATCAGTCCTCACTAGTCACTGTGGGCTTTGTGTGGTAGGTGGCAACAGGGCAGATGTACTGTGCTAGGGCCCATTGCTTTGTCATGGCACAACAGGGGCCCTGTCATGTGCACATCTTGGGCTTCAATGTGCGTTGATGCCATGTATGGGACATTAGTGTCTGTAACCTGTGGCAACCACCTCAGCTCATTGTGTTATGTGTTTGTTTATGATGGGCTGTGTTGCTGTGGCTTTGTGACATTGCTGGAGGGTGTGCCTTCATCCTTTGTTTCTGTCTGTACTGCAGGGCCCCAAATGTACCTAGGCCATTCCCGGAGGAACGTGAGTCCATCAGAAAGTACTGTTTCACCAGGGCAGTGATTGAGGAGTTGGCAGGGCAGTTGGGCCCACACCTGCAACCTGGCCGGCCATACCCGACGGCACTGACCCCCAAGGTGAAGGTGATGGCAGCCCTTCATTTCTTTGCGACGGGTACCTTCCAGTACACTGTGTCTTCTGGTGGAGGGATGTCGCAGACAATGTTCAGTCGGGTGCTTCGGGATGTGTTGGAGGCCATGTTACATTTCCTGGACCTGTACATCTATTTCCCCACACCCCAACGACTTGCAGACATAAAGGGTGACTTCTATGCCCTGGGGAGGATGCCAAATGTCATAGGCTCCATTGACGGGACACATGTGGCTTTGGTGCCACCACAGGCACATGAGCTGCCATACAGGAACCGCAAGCATTTCCACTCCATCAATGCTCTGGTGGTTTGTTTGGCGGACATGACAATCTCCCATGTGTGTGCCCGTTTCCCTGGGTCTGCGCATGATGCCTATGTGATGAGGAGTAGTCGTGTCCCTAGACTGATGTCACGGATGCAGAATCTACGTGCCTGGCTTGTTGGTGTGTACTGACTTTTCCTCATTGTGTGTGCCTGCCAATTGTGTGCTACCTGTTTTTCTCCAACTCCTCTAATGTGCATGTGTTTGTATGTAGGTGACTCTGGATATCCCAACATGCCATGGTTGCTGACACCCCTGAGGAACCCTGTGACACCAGCCGAGATGCGCTACAACCAGGCACATGGTCGTACCAGGAGGGTGATAGAGCGGACATTTGGACTCCTGAAGAGCCGCTTCAGGTGTTTAGACAAGACAGGAGGTGCCCTCCCGTATGCCCCTGCTAAGGTGTGCCGGATCATCATCGTAGCATGCATGCTGCACAATCTGGCAGTGCGAAGGGAGTTGCCCCTCATCCAGGATGACAATGACCAACACCCGCCACCTGTGGAGGATCCTGGCCTGGGCCAGGATGCCAGTAGCGATGATGAGGCTGCGGAGGATGTCTGCACACAGCTCATCAACAACTTCTTCTCCTGAATGTGAGTATACAGTGATGTGTTGTAAATGTGTTGTGTGTGCATGTTTTGTGTGTGTGGTGCATCTTGCGTGTGGCTGTGTGCTACTTGTGTGGATGCCTGCAGTGATGTGTCCATCCAGTTTACCTGTACTCCCCACCAGTTGTGTGATGTTTAGTATTTTGGGGTGGTGTAGTCTGTGATTTGTGTTTGCCATGTGTGTTGCAGTTGTTTGGCGTCATGCAGTGTTAACAATTGTGTTTCTGTCTGTCCTTCACAGGGTACTGTGGCTGTTGTTTGGTGTACAGAGACCCCTGATGCCCATGCTCCACTGCCAGGATGGAGTCGTTAGTGTCCCGACGAGTGATGTGACAGGCACCCCAGGACTTCCGTAGTTATCCACTTGGTGACCGTGTGCCCACTGTCAGGTGTTGCTAGCTTGCATGTGTGTAATAAGGGACATGTGGCAATTGCCTGACAATAAACTGTGCTGCACCTTCTGATGTGTGTTGCTTGTGCCTACACATCAGACTGACATTGATGTACTGCACTTGTGGGCCTGTCACCACTGACTCAGGTTGGCTGTGTAGTTTGTGCATACCACAGGCTTGCTTGTCAACATTGATGTTGGCAATGCATTGGTTGGACGTGATGGGCATGTGTAAAGTAGACCTGGTGGGGTGTCTCCCACATATGTGGCACATTGGCCTGACTGACATGACAGTGTACTCAACACAGTACAGGTTTGCATGCACAGTGTTCTTCAGCACATCCAGATCTGCATGCCACTGGCAACCTCTCAATCACCACAGAGTCACGTCTTGTGTTTAGGTGAATTTATTAGCACATAAGTGGGGATGGTGCTCAGGATTGGGAGTGTTGTCCGTTGGCTTTAGAATCCAAAGTTCACAGATAACAAGTTAGGAGTGTTGGTAGATGAAATGTCTAGAGTACAGTCCACAGTCATTAAGCACATTGTTCCAACTCAGACCCTCCATGTCATGTGGGGGAGTACGATGTCGTACAACAAGGTGAACGGTTTGCACACAAAGGTCACTGTCCAGAACAGGTGTTGGTTTCCTGGGGGATGTGCATGGGCATCTTCGTCTCACTTGTTCCTCACCGGACGACCCCTCTTCTTCTTCTCAGGGGAGTCTCACCTGCAGGCTGCTGCCGTGCACGGGGCTTCCACCAGACCCCCTCACTCCCTGTGGCAGTGGCAGATGTTGTTGCCCGAGATGTAGTCGTCACACAGGGAGGTGGGCTCAAGTTGGTGCTGATCTGGCGGAGGCAGGTCAACATTTCCCGGTGCACCACTGCTATATCTTCCATGGTATCCCACTTGGACTCCATATTTGACAGGTGTGTTTCAACACAGGACATGTGGGAGTCCAAGCGGGCATGGTGGGCAGCCTGCTGTTCTTTGATGTCCGTGAGGATCCCCACTACCTGGCTGAACCCTCCGGTGCTCTCCTGGTACGCATCCATGATGCGTTCCAGGTGGGTGTCATCCTGCAGACCCGCACCCTCAGTGGAGCCTCTACTCGGCCTCCCACCCCTCCCACCACCCCTCGCCACACGGCCAGCACCTGTGGTGTTCCGCACAGGTGTCACAGGGGGACCTTGGATGTTGTTGCTGTTGTCAGGTGCCCTGTGAATCTGAAAGAGACACGTTAGTGACAGATTCCTTACCTTAGAATATCCCCAGGCGTCAGGCTGGATCCGGAAAGTTTTCTGCGTAGCAGTACCCTTGCGCGTCGGTAGGCGGCGTCGTGCGGCTCCGCGTCCGTCGTCGGCGTCGTGATCGCCGGGATGACGTCGCGGGCAGTACTTAGGCGCCGCCCCTGCGCGCTGACGTCAGTTCTTCTTTTTCCGCGCCAGTAAGCACAGATCCGGGAAGAGCAGTGCCCTAGTCACTTTTTGACTATCTTTTTTGGTGAATTTTTTCACTGTTTCTTCAACGAGTCTTCACGACTCCTAAGGTGTCGTAGGGATGCCCGGCTTTAAGCCCTGCGAGGAATGTGGTCGCATGATGTCGATCACGGACCCGCACTCGAGTGTCTCTTTTGTCTCGGCCGAGACCACGACACGAAGTCGTGTCCTGACTGCCGGAAACTTCATCCTAAGGCTTTGCGAGAGCGGTCTCGAAAGCTCCTTGAAGTCCGGCATTCGGCTCCGCGCCGCACCAAGCCCCGGTCCCGGGAGAGGTCGAGGGGCCGGACGCGGAGTCCCCGCCGTTCGTCGGATTCAAAGTCTTCGCGCTCCTCCGGTAAGTCGAAGCACAAGAAGTCTAAGCGGCGTCATCGCTCTAAGACTTCGCCTCGCCGGTCTCGCGACTCGGCTGAGGTCCCTGTCGGCACCGTCCCCGCGGCCCCAGACGTGCCTGTCGAGTTACCCCCGCAGTACCCGCCCTACCCGGGCTCGGGGGCGACTCAGGCCGATATACAGGAATTCCTGTCGGCCATGGCCCGCCTCTTCGGGCCTCAAGGTCCCTCCGGTGCGCCTCCGGGCCCCGCGGGCCCTGATGGGGTTGCTCCGGCGTCGCCGTCGACTCCGGTCCCGGCGTTGCCTGTCCCACCAGCCTTCGTCCCGGCCTCGGCTCTGGCCCCGGCCTCGACCCCGGCTCCGGTGGTGCCGCAACCCCCATCGACGCCGGTTGACCTAACCACGCCTCCTCCGACGCCGATGTCCCCGGTGCCGTTTCCGACGCCGTCCGGGGCTCCGGGCGGCGTCGTTCCCCGGTTCTCTCCGGGTCCGGACATGGAGCCGGACCGGCGTCGCCCGGCCGCCGTATCCGGCGCCGATGAGACCTTGGGTCCCTGATGTCCCTCCTCCTCCATATTTTCAACCTGAGGAGGACCAGGAGAGCTGGGAGGGGTCTGACGACCCTCTCACACAACAGTGCGAGTTTGACCCGGACTGGGTTGAGGAACTTGGGGATGCCAGTGGTCTGGATACCTCCCCTGACTCTGGCATGCTGTCTCCTCCCGTGGCAACGGAGGAGGGGGCTAATTTGCAACGATGTTGCGTAGAGCTGCTGGAGCCTTGAATCTCCAGTTGCCTACAGTGGTCGTCAGGTCTAACATCCTGACTGAAGTGCTTCAGCCGGCGGCCTCCTCTTCGGAGACTGTGCTGCCGTTCAACGAGGCACTGACTGACGTTCTTTTGGGTGCCTGGTCCAAACCCACCACAGGGGCTCCTGTGGATAGGAACGTGGCCCGACGCCATCGCCCTGCTCCGGGCGACCCCCTGTTCCTCTCCCAACACCCCACCCCTGAGAGCTTGGTTGTCCAAGCCTCTGCCTCCCAAACCGCCTTCCCTACCGCCCCTCCGGATAGGGAATCCAAGCGCCTGGATCACTTTGGGAAGAAGGCTTTCTCTTCCTCCAGTGCTGGCTTGCGGTCTGTTAATACCGCTTGCCTCTTGGGCCGATACACCCACTCCCTGTGGGATTCGGTGGCAACTGTTTTGCCGCAGTGTTCTGAGGAGGTCCAGACACTGCTTACCCGCGCCATTGCGGAAGGGCGTGATGCGGCTAAATATACCATCCGCTGTGGCCTTGATACCGCCGACTCGCTGGGCAGATCGCTTGCAACGACGGTGGCGCTGCGTCGCCACGCCTGGCTGAGAACCACTGGTTTTTTGGGGGATGTCCAGAATACACTCATGGACATGCCCTTTGATGGTGTCGGTCTTTTTGGTTCGAAGGCAGACCATGCGCTGGAGCGTTTCAAGGACTCTCGGGCTACTGCTAAGTCCCTGGGCCTTGCTGTTGTGCGCCCTCCGCTTACGTCTGCTTTTTGCCCCTTTCGTGGCCACGGAAGGGGCGCCCAGTCACGTCCGCAGCCCGGCCAACGGCCCGCGCAGCAAGCGCCTTCGCGTGGCCGAGGACTTGGATACCGCCGTGGCGGTTCGGGCAACCAGCGTGTGGGTCAGGCCACCACCTCCAACCCGTCCGCGGCCTCCAAGCCCTCCTAGTCCCTCCTTTCAGGTGCACAGTACGCCAGTCGGGGGCAGGGTCCGCCATCACCTTCACCTCTGGCGTCCCATCACCTCGGACAGGTGGGTCTTGGACATTGTCCGAAGGGGATACTCCCTCCCCTTCGAGACCACCCCCCCAGCCATGCCACCTCAATTCCACCGCATGTCAGGGGATCACTTGGTGCTTCTACAGAAGGAAGTCACGGCCCTCTTGGCCAAGAGGGCCATCGAGCATGTTCCGACCCCAGAAGTAGGGCGTGGTTGCTACTCCCACTACTTTCTGGTGCCCAAAAGGACAAGGAGGACATGCGTCCTATCTTGGACCTCCGGAACGTCAATCGCTTCCTCCGGAAGGAGAAGTTCAAGATGCTCACCCTAGCTCAGGTCTTGACTGCCCTCGACCCCGGAGACTGGTTGGTAGCGTTGGACTTGCAGGACGCCTATTTCCACATCCCCGTCCTGCCGGCGCACCGGCGTTACCTTCGGTTCACGGTAGGCCTCGAGCATTTTCAGTTCACCGTGCTCCCCTTTGGCCTTACCAGTGCCCCTCGGGTGTTCACGAAAGTGATGGCGGTGGTCGCAGCTCATCTGCGCCGGGCAGGGGTTTCAGTCTTCCCCTACCTCGACGACTGGCTGCTGAAGGCGGGCTCGTCCCAGGCAGTCGTCTCCCACCTCCAGACTACGGCCGAACTCCTGCACTCGCTGGGGTTCTCCATCAATGTGCCGAAGTCGCATCTGATTCCTTCTCCACAGCTCCTTTTCATCGGAGCAGTTCTGGACACGACGCAGTTTCGGGCCTATCCTCCCGAACGGCGAGTCCGGCATATTCAGGCTATGATTCCGATCTTTCAGCCTTTATCCTGGGTTTTGGTGCGGATGACCCTGAGGCTGCTGGGCCTCATGGCCTCCTGCATCCTGCTGGTCAATCATGCCAGATGGCATATGCGGGCTCTGCAGTGGGACCTGAAGTTCCAGTGGGCGCAGCACCAGGGCAATCTGTCCGATCACGTCCAGATCTCGGAGGGGACTGCAAGACAGTTGCAGTGGTGGCTCTCGAACCGGCAATGGGTCATGGGCAGATCCCTCTCCCTTCCCCAGCCAGAGCACACAGTTGTGACGGACGCGTCCCTTCTGGGATGGGGCGGTCACATGGGAGAGGCGGAGATCAGAGGCCTCTGGTCTCCGGCGGAGTCCCGGCTCCATATCAACCTTCTGGAGCTCCGGGCGATCCGACTTGCACTCAAGGCATTCCTTCCCTCTCTCAAAGGGAAGGTAGTGCAGGTGTTCACAGACAACACCACCGCCATGTGGTACTGCAACAAACAAGGCGGGGTGGGGTCGTGGACCCTTTGTCAGGAGGCTCTGCGCCTCTGGACATGGCTGGAACATCAGGGCATGTTCCTGATGGTTCAACACCTGGCAGGTTCCCTGAACGCCAGGGCGGACGAACTCAGCCGCAGGTGCATGATGGATCACGAATGGCGTCTTCACTCGGAAGTGGCGCAAGGACTCTTTCTACAGTGGGGAGAGCCTTGGTTAGATCTATTCGCCACCGAAGAGAACGCGCAATGTCATCAGTTCTGCGCGTTGGAATTTCCAAGGCGGCACTCGCTCGGCGACGCTTTTCGTCACGAGTGGAGTTGCGGTCTATTGTACGCCTTTCCGCCTATACCACTTCTACCCAGAGTGTTGAAGAAGATTCGGCACGACCGGGCCCAAGTCATTCTTGTGGCTCCGGACTGGGCTCGAAGAGTTTGGTATCCCGAGCTACTCAATATGAGCGTAGATCCCCCGATCCGTCTGCCTCTTCGGGAGGATCTTCTGTCGCAGCAGCAGGGGACGGTCCTCCACCCGAACCTGTCCAGTCTACACCTGCTTGCGTGGAGATTGAGCGGCGGCAGTTGATTCCTTTCGACTTGCCTCCCGAAGTTTGTGATGTGATTCTGGCAGCCAGGCGTCCCTCCACTAAGGTGGTATACGCCTGCAGGTGGAACAAATTTGTGGCATGGTGCACAGCAAAGGCTGTGAATCCCCTTTCTGCCCCTCTTTCTGAGGTCCTTCTGTTCCTTCTCTCTCTGGCCCAACAGGGTTCTGCCCTGGGTACCGTCAAGGGTTATCTTTGTGCTATCTCGGCCTTCCTCAGGCTCCCTGATCAGCCCTCCCTTTTCAAGTCCCCTGTTGTTAACAGGTTCTTAAAAGGCATTACTCACCTCTTCCCTCCTGTTCCGTTTGTGATGCCTCAGTGGGACTTGAACTTGGTTCTTACCTTTTAATGTGCGCTCCCTTTGAGCCTCTACATAACTGTCCTCTTCGTCTTCTGGCTCTGAAGACAGCCTTTCTGGTGGCCATCACCTCCGCTCGGCGGGTGAGTGAGCTCCAGGCTCTATCTTGCAAACCTCCCTTTCTGTCTGTTCATCCAGACAAGGTTGTTCTTCGGACGCGTCCGTCCTTCTTGCCAAAGGTGGTTACTGCTTTCCACATTGGGCAGACCATCACTTTGCCCACCTTCTTTCCGCCTCCGCATCCTTCCAGAGAGGAAGAGAGGCTCCACCGTCTGGACCCAAAACGTGCGCTCTCCTTCTATATTGACCGCACAAAACACTTCCGGGTGGATGACCAGCTCTTTGTTGGCTACGTGGGCGCCAAAAAGGTCGGGCGGTGCACAAGAGGACCATCTCCCGCTGGGTTACCTTGTGCATCAAGACCTGCTATTCTTTGGCTAAGAAGGAGCCTCCTGTTGGGCTGCGTGCCCATTCCACCAGGGCAGCGGCTGCTACCACGGCCTTGGGCCGTGGTGTTCCGCTGCCGGTTATCTGTCAGGCAGCTACGTGGGCCTCGCTGCACACATTTACAAAGCATTACTGCCTTGACAGTCAGGTCCGGAGGGACGGCTTCTTTGGCCGTTCTGTCCTCCAGGACTTCCTTGTCTGATCTTTGTTCGCAGACCCACCACCGGGGTTGGTATTGCTGGGGTATCTATTCTAAGGTAAGGAATCTGTCACTAACGTGTCTCTTTCAGATGCACAAGTTACTAACTTGTGTAACGATATATCTGTAAGAGACAGTAGTTAGTGACAGATTCCTTACCGCCCACCCATCCTCCCCGTTCTGCGAACTGATTTCTAGGGTTAAGGACCTCCCTTTCAGGGCCCTAGTATTTTTCAGACACCTATGTCAGCTTCTTGCATGGCTCTGCGTTCCTGGCGCGGAAAGTCGTGTACAGAACTGACGTCAGCGCGCAGGGGCGGCGCCTAAGTACTGCCCGCGACGTCATCCCGGCGATCACGACGCCGACGACGGATGCGGAGCCGCACGACGCCGCCTACCGACGCGCAAGGGTACTGCTACGCAGAAAACTTTCCGGATCCAGCCTGACGCCTGGGGATATTCTAAGGTAAGGAATCTGTCACTAACTACTGTCTCTTACAGATATATCGTTACACAAGTTAGTAACTTGTGCCTCTGTGCCGTCTGATGGTTCGGTGGGTCTGTCCGTGTTGGCAGGGGTGGCTTGCGGTGTATCAGCAGTTGCAGGGGTGGTTTCAAGGGGGGCAGGTGAATGTTGCCGAGGGGCTGCATGAGGGCCGAGACCGGAGGGGCCAGCTTGGGTGTCGTCCGACGAGGTGTGAGACTGTGCGCCACCGGAGCCAGGTGGGTCCACCGGAGCCTGGGACTGGGACTCTTCCTCGTCTGTGGTTGAGTCCACATCTGCCCCTGTGTTTGGAAGAAAGACACAATGTTAGTGATGTATTCATGGACATCAATGGTTCATACACATGACATTGGCCACTGTGGTTGGTGTTGCATGCCTGTCCATTGCATCATCCTACTTTGTCACTGCAGGAGATTTCCATTAGTGTGGTGCATTCACCTGACACCCTGAGGCACTTTGGTTGTCAAGTCTAGCTGTCTGCCTGCCTGGCATCTTAATTGCACGCTGGATTGTACTGTGCCATTCCTGCACTGGTGCTGACACATGCCTGACACAGGTGTTTCATCCCTGTCAACATTTGTGCTTTGACGCTGGCATCCTTGCAAAGGCACCTAGTTTGGGATCTCTGTTTGGGGCATGTGTGATGCCAGTTTGTGTCAGTCAATGTGCATCACATTAGTGTGTCTGCACAACCTGGTCACAGTCCAGCATGCCCGGGTTGTCCTGATGTTCTCTTCTGTGTTGTCTGTGTCCCCAGTCCACATCCCATTTCACACAGGTGATGGTGTCACTGTTGCTAATGGAGTTGTGTGTGAGTTTTGTGTTTGCACACATGCTTTGTGATGTCAATGTCCTCCATGGTGGTATGGACTGTTCGCTGCAGCTGTCTTTCTTTACTAGAGTCGTGACCAGAGGTGTGTGTTCGGTTGCTTCAGCTGTGACTTGCATGCCTGCTCCAGTGCAGCCCATGTTAGTCCTTGTGTCCCCAGTGTCCATGTCAGTGAGTGCTGTGTGGTGTGGATGATGCCTACAATACTGGACAATGTCTGCGTTTCATGTGGCTGACAACGGGTGTTTGAGTGTATGTCAGCATGCTACAGTGTGAGGGATGTTGGTAGGTCCATTGTAGTCAGTCAGGTGTCCCCTGTCACTGCTGTGTATGTGAGTTGCTGTGTGTTTGGGTCTCTGTGGTAGGTCTGCATTTCTGCACTTGTCAACTACAATCCGCGCCTACCTGTCCAGGCCAGAGGGGGTCCCTGGGACACTGCATCCCCGGAGGTTGAGTGCAAAGGTACATTTGCAATAGCTGGCAGTGTGACTGTGATTGGGTTGGTCGATGCGTGTGTGTGACTAGCAGCCTACTCATACATTGTATCCATGTGTCAGCCATCTTGCCCTGCTCTTTGGTTTGGCAGTGTGTGTTCCCAGGGCTGCTGTTAGTTTTTGCTGGATAGATGTGACTTGCAGCTGCCTCAATGGTTTTCAGTGTCATTGCAGTACCTCCTCCTCCCCAGGGGCCAGGCAATTCACACAGAGACATGCTTCAATGTCGGTGAGTGTGGGTTGATGTTGAGGTTGTGAGTCAGTGGTGTAGTGGTGGTTGTACACAAGTGGCAACAGTCCCTGTACGTCACACAGCAGTAGCCAGTATGGTGGGTTTTGGGTGTTGTTTGCATGAAGTGTGGGTAAATGCCTTCTCCCAGGTGAGTTGTGTGGAGTTTGTGTTGAGGGGTGTGTGACAGCACATGGTGGTGGGCATGGTCAGAGCTGGCAGTGCTTCTCCCTCCATGGCCAGATGGGCCACTATTGTGTATGCTTCCCTTGCAGGGAGTGGCAGTTGACTTTCAGGATGTCAGGCATCAGGGTCCTGCATTTGGTATGTGCACATAGCCCATCAGGGCCTTGTGCTCCCCACAGCAGGACCCAGTGTCAGCCATCTTGAGGGTACATTTCCACTGCCTGTGAGGTGCGCATGGTTAGAAGTGGTGTTGTTGGTCCATTTGTGAGGGGGGCTATTGGCTGTGACTACAACTCCCATCATGCTTTTGGCTACACTGACTTCCCCAACATCCCCGAGCTTCCTTCCTGTGGGTCAGGTTCCCTGTGAGGTGGTGTGACAGTGGTGGCAGACTGTGTGGCAGTGTCTGTTGGGGCTTTGTGGCACTGAGTTGCTCTGATGTTTGCTAGGTTTGTACACGTGATGACATAGTTCAATGTTGGTATGAGATAGCAGGTGTTGTGTTGCTGTGCCAGGCATATGGCTGTAGGGATGACTTTGTTTGTGTTACTGTGGCTTTGTTGACGGAAGTTGTTTTGCCTGTCCCCTTGACGGTGACATGTGTACATGGCCCCACAATCTTGAGTCTCTTATTTGTGTACTCACCAGGCTCTGGGATGTCAGTCAGACCATGTATGCTCTCCGGTGGTAAGATGGCCTGCACCTTCTCCTCCCAGGACCGGAAGTAAACGGGTTTGGCAGGGGGCCGCTGCCGGTGTGCTTGCTGAGCTTATGGTCCTTCTCCAGCAGCTTCTTGACCCTCCTGCGCACGTCATACCACCTGTTCTGGCAGTCGTCCTTTGTGCGCAAACAAGGTGCTTGTGCGTTCACCTTGTTGACGATTCTCTCCCACATCTTGGCCTTGTGGGACATGGGGGTCTTCTGTACCAATGTGCCAAACAAATGTGGCTCTACTCTGATGATTTCATCTACCAGCACTGTCAACTCACTATCTGTGAACTTTGGATTCTTCTTGGGGGGCATGGTGGTGGTGGTGGTGGTGGTGTCGAGGGTGGTGGGTTGGTGGTGGTGGTTGTGGTGAGGGGGTGGATGGGGGGTTGGGGTACTGGTGTTGGGGGTGGTGGTGGTGGTGGTGGTAGTGGTGAGGGGGTGGATGGGGGAGTTGTGGTTGTGGGGGGTTGGTGATGGTGAGGGGTGAGTGGATGGGGGTTTGGGGTAGTGGGGGGTGGTGTTGGTGGTGAGGGTGGGGTGGATGGGGGGGTTTGGGGGGGTGGTGGTGGTGGTGATTGGTGTGTGTGTGTGTGAGGGTGCAAGTGAGGTTTGTGGGTGTGTGTGTGTGAATGCTGTTGGTGAGATGGCAATGGTGTGTGTCAGCAGAGTTGTGTGTGTGGAGGTTCTCAAGAAATGGCAATGGCTCATGGGAGTGATTGGTGGCCTTTAAATATGTTGAGTTGTGGGTGTGTCTCTCTTAATTGATTTTTTTTTTTTTATATATTTTCGTTGTCAGTGCTTGTTTGGTCCTTTTTTTGTGTTTGGTCAGCTGTTGTTTGTGTGTGTGTGTACGAGATGTTCTTCTGACCGTGCCGGACGCTGCTGGTGAGTCGTACAGGCTTCTCCGAGCCTTTCACGCTGTTGTTATGCTGTGTTGTGTATGTCGTGTGCGACTCGGTCAATGGGCGTTCGACTCGGTCGTGGGCGTTCGTTTCGCTCGCGGGAGTTGAGTGTTTGTATCGTGTGCGTGTCGGTCGTGCGGCTTGTGCTCCATGCGAGTCGTTCTTGTTTCCCACGTATGGCATCGTACTTTGCAACTCGTACGTCACGGGTACGTGTCGCTCGGCTCCGTTCCGGGAACGTGTCGGACGGTACTGCTCTAGGGTTTTTTCCGGCCGGAGGCTATTTTTCCGTACGGCTCCGTCGTCCGCTTCATATTCGGGTGAGTCGGTTGGGATTCACAGGCTTTCCATCGTACTGCGCGGGTCGTACGGCGGCGAGACGTGTCGGTTGGTACTTTATCCCGGGACGTGTCGGTCGGTTCACTTTACAAACGGAATCGGAATCGACCCCTAAGTGTTGAATGGGTCACTACAACACTGCAAGGAGAGTTACAGGATGTTTGCTTTAGTGTATGGATACTGCCTGGGGAAATGAAGGTGTGTAAGATAAGTGTGTAAGTGATTAAAGGAGTGCATGCATATTCGATAAAGATTTGTAGCAGTCCATGTGCTGAAGCCAGAATCACTGCATGAGTACTTGTGTACTGATTAAATGATTAGAGTACTGCAAAGAGAATGCCCGGGTGAATTTATAAGCGGTTGGGTTTTGGCAGAGTGAATGCATTAGTACATGGTGCTGAATGGGTCAATACAGGATTGCAAGGGGAATGACAGGGTGTTTCTTGAAGTGTAAGGAGACTGACTGGGGAATTAAAAGCCTTAAACACAAGTGCGTAGATGGTTAGAGGACGACATGTATAGTGGATAGGAGTTTGAAACACTGTTTGTGTTAAGGCTCTAAATCACTGAATGAGTATTTGGATAGTAACTGAATGTAAACAGTACTGTAAGGAGAGTGCCTAGGTGAATTTTTAAGTGATTGGGTTTTGGCGCATTGAATGGATTAGTACATGGAGCTGAATGGGTCACTAGAGGAGACTGCTAGAGTGTATAGATACTGACTGGGGAATTGAAGGTGTGAAAGACAAGTGTGTAGGTAGTTACAGGACTACATGCGTAGTGGATAGGTGTTTGAAGCAGTCTATGTGCTAAGGCCTGGGTCACTGCATGAGTAATTGAACACTGACTGAATGATTAGAGTACTTCAAGGTGAGTGCCTGGCTGAATTCATAAGTGTTTGGTTATGGCACAGTGTTTAGATTAGTATATGTGCTGGATGGCTGAGTGGAAGAGTGCATGCGGAGTAACAAGGTGTTTATTGAAGTGTATGGATAGTGCCTGAGAATTGAAGAAGTGAAAAACAAGTGTGTAGGTAGTTACAGGACTACATGCATACTTGATAGGTGTTTGAAGCAGTCTATGTACTAAAGCCTGGGACACTGCATGAGTAATTGGGTACTGACTGAATGATTAGAGTACTTTAAGGTCAGTGCCTGGCTGAATTTATAAGTGTTTGGTTATGGCACAGTGTTTGGATTAGTATATGTGCTGGATGGCTGAGTGGAAGAGTGCATGCGGAGTAACAATGTGTTTATTGAAGTGTATGGATAGTGCCTGAGAATTGAAGGAGTGAAAAACAAGTGTGTAGGTAGTTACAGGACTACATGCGTACTTGTTCGGTGTTTGAAGCAGTCTATGTGCTAAAGCCTGGGACACTGCATGAGTAATTGGGTACTGACTGAATGATTAGAGTACTTTAAGGTCAGTGCCTGGCTGAATTTATAAGTGTTTGGTTATGGCACAGTGTTTGGATTAGTATATGTGCTGGATAGCTGACTGGAGGAGTGCATGGGGAGTAACAATGTCTTTATTGGAGTGTATGGATACTGCCTGAGAATTGAAGGAGTGAAAGACAAGTGTGTAGGTGGTTAGAGGACTTCATGCGTAGAAGATAGGGATTTGTAGCAGTCTATGTGCTAAGGCCTGGGTACTTGTATGAGTACTTGGGTAGTGACTGAATAATTAGAGTACTGCAAGGAGTGTGCATAGGGGAATTTATAAGTGTTTGAGTTTTGACGCACTGATTGCATTAGCACATGGTGCTGGATTGCTGACTAGAGGAGTGCATGGGAAGTGACAGCGTGATTCCTGGAGCATCTAATACTACGAAAACTTGACAACATGACAGGTTTTAAAACGGTTATCTGTCTGTAAAGATATGAACTACCCAAATGCTTCTCTCACAGTGGTTGCCCAAATGCACACAGATTCACAGTGTGATTCTAGACAAGCAACACAGTTCCTTGGACCTTTCCAAAACACATTCACTAGTATGGAAGGGGTAAGGTGACAGCACACATTTTACAAAATTCACTACTGCAGTCTACTGTGAATGACTGTCTCATTCTGCGAATGCACAAGCAATGACTGGCTTCTAATACTACGAAAACTTGACAACATGACAGGTTTTAAAGCGGTTATCTGTCTGCAAAGACATGAAGTACCCAAATGCTTCTCTTACAATGGTTGCCCAAATGCAGATAGACTCACAGTGTGATTCTAGACAAGCAACACAGTTCCTTGGACCTTTCCAAAACACATTCACTAGTCTGGAAGGGGTAAGGTGACTGCTCACATTTTACAAAATTCACTACTGCATTCTACTGTGAATGACTGTTTCATTCTGCGAATGCACAAGCAATAACTGGCTTCTAATACTACTAAAACTTGACAACATGACAGGTTTTAAAGCGGTTATCTGTCTGCAAAGACATAAAGTACCCAAATGCTTCTCTCACAGTGGTTGCCCAATTGCATACAGACTCACAGTGTGATTCTAGACAAGCAACACAGTTCCTTGGACCTTTCCAAAACACATTCACTAGTCTGGAAAGGGTAAGGTGACTGCGCACATTTTACAAACTTCACTACTGCAGTCTACTGTGAATGACTGTCTCATTCTGCGAATGCACAAGCAATGACTGGCTTCTAATACTACGAAAACTTGACAACATGACAGGTTTTAAAGCGGTTATCTGTCTGCAAAGACATAAAGTACCCAAATGCTTCTCTCACAGTGGTTGCCCAATTGCATACAGACTCACAGTGTGATTCTAGACAAGCAACACAGTTCCTTGGACCTTTCCAAAACACATTCACTAGTCTGGAAAGGGTAAGGTGACTGCGCACATTTTACAAACTTCACTACTGCAGTCTACTGTGAATGACTGTCTCATTCTGCGAATGCACAAGCAATGACTGGCTTCTAATACTACGAAAACTTGACAACATGACAGGTTTTAAAGCGGTTATCTGTCTGCAAAGACATAAAGTACCCAAATGCTTCTCTCACAGTGGTTGCCCAATTGCATACAGACTCACAGTGTGATTCTAGACAAGCAACACAGTTCCTTGGACCTTTCCAAAACACATTCACTAGTCTGGAAAGGGTAAGGTGACTGCGCACATTTTACAAACTTCACTACTGCAGTCTACTGTGAATGACTGTCTCATTCTGCGAATGCACAAGCAATGACTGGCTTCTAATACTACGAAAACTTGACAACATGACAGGTTTTAAAGCGGTTATCTGTCTGCAAAGACATAAAGTACCCAAATGCTTCTCTCACAATGGTTGCCCAAATGCAGATAGACTCACAGTGTGATTCTAGACAAGCAACACAGTTCCTTGGACCTTTCCAAAACACATTCACTAGTCTGGAAGGGGTAAGGTGACTGCACACATTTTACAAAATTCACTACTGCAGTCTACTGTGAATGACTGTCTCATTCTGCGAATGCACAAGCAATAACTGGCTTCTAATACTACGAAAATTTGACAACATCACAGGTTTTAAAGCGGTTATCTGTCTGCAAAGACATGAAGTACCCAAATGCTTCTCTCACAGTGGTTGCCCAAATGCACACAGACTCACAGTGTGATTCTAGACAAGCAACACTACTCCCTGGACTTTAGCAGGTGAAAAACATTAGTCTTATTAAAAACAAAGACACAACATACAACACCTCACAAATTAATAACTCACCTTTCAAATTAATTTGTTGATTAAGAAGTATGTCAGTCACACACCAGATGTCCTTAAACCAAATGTCTGTACTGCACTGCTCTTAGCAAAACCAAAAAATGGCAAACTTTCCCTCTCTTTCTGCACACATATACATGTAAATATCAAATTACATTACTTCCCACATTAATTCAAAAGCTAACACACATTTCTATTGGTTACACATTTCAAGCCTATCCAATTGATATAACTTTCAACCCTACCCCCAATCTGCTTACAGCCTGTTACCATAGTAACAGTTCATGGAACACTCAACTGAACTCACAGGTCACAAGTTCAGCACACAATGTTGCTAATCCAAACAACAAGTGCGCTTGACTTTTCAAAATATCAGCTTATCCTGTCTAATGTTCCTTTCAAACGCTTTTCATTAACCAATAAGAAACGTGCTCTTGAAACTCAGAAACATGCACCCTACTTTTTAGTCTATAATCTTCTCAAACAGCCAATCATTTTTTTTTCAGTTTTTTTTAAACTGCATCTTATCCACCATTTTAGAAAAACTTTAGTAGTCAAACTGCCATTTCACATACAGACACCTTCTGAGTGCATCCAGACCTCCTTTCAAGATGCTTAGAGTGTGGATTGTGGGACACAGCTATATTTTCTGGAGCCAAAGGTATGCAGAAAACAGTGGCATTGACAAAGACCTAGCTTTGCCAAATGTAGACATTAAATGGATTGGACAGAGAGGATTAAAGTGGCACCAATTGATGCCATTGGTTAAATCCTTTTGCATCTCCAACACCCTGACCTCATAATTGTGCACTGTGGTGGCAATGACCTAGGCACTTTGACTGGGGTAGGTCTGGAAATGCTTATGAAGGACACCTTTGGAGAATTGATATCACTTTTCCCCCAAACTGACTTTGTATATTCTAATATATGTCAAAGACAGAAATGGAACTGGTCCAATAAATTTTGTCCACAGATTGAGAAAGCTAGGAAACACGTCAATAAAGCTGTTTCTGCTTATCTCAGAGATTATAGAATGGGCTCCATTTACAACAACAATCTACGTTTTAATATGGACGGCATCTATAGGAGAGATGGTGTACATTTTACAGATGAGGGTAACAGAGTCTTCCTCATCAACTTTAGACTCTGCATCGGTACTTACTTGTAGGTACCAAAATATCCCAAAAAACAGAACGGCTCTTTTTAGAGCCACCCAAGACCTAAACACCTAAACTTCATTTATATCTGAAATTTTTGTACATTTGTTTTTCTTGGATTCGCGCACCCAACGCGTTGGAATCGTGCACCAAACGCGTTAGGGGTCACGCATCCAACGCGTGCACACCAGGGTCTCCTTGGATTCGCGCACCCAACGCGTTTGATTCGTGTACCAAACGTGTAACAGGTCGCGCATCCAACACGTGCACACCAGGGGCCGCGCTGGATGCGCGTCTCCTAATTTTACCGTAAAAAAAAATTAGCACCTTGCACTAATTTGTATTCTCCCCGGGGACCCCATCCCCCGGGGCCTATATACAACGTTGGGAACCGTGGGGGGTCCCCAATACCCCCACAGTCCCAGCCGGCTCCCCGCGTCCTACGGGAGCAGGCATTGCTTTTCCACATGGGGAGCAGCTAACATGTTGCTCCCCATGTGGAAAGCAATTGGGTTTGCATTCTGAAAGAGAGAGCAGGTTTCCTGCTCTCTCTTTCAAAATGCAAACCAAGTTTGCTATGACAGGACGGGAGCCGCGAGGCTCCCGTCCTGTCATAGCAAACTACAGTGTCCCGGGGTAGGCACCCCGGGACACTGCAGGAGCCGGCCCTGGGGGTGGTGATCCCCAGGGCCATCAAGGGCTCCAGGAGGGGGCCGCGCGGCCCCCTCCCAACAATTTCACAGCCCCGGGGAGGTGGTGGTCCCCGGGGCTTCAGGGGTCCAAAACGGACCCCCATTTTTTATTTTTAGTGCCCCGGGAGGTGGCGGTCCCGGGGCTGCGGGAGGGCCGAGAGCCCTCCCGCACCATTTATTTTTAAAGCCCCGGGGGTGGCGGACCCCGGGGCTTGGGAGGCCTTAGAGGCCCCTCTCATATTATAAATACCCCCCATGCCCCCGGGACTTGGCCCACCCGGGGCCAATTAACATCGAGCGCGGAGACCGCGCTTCGATTTTCCGGCAGGATCCGCGCACCCTGAGCGCATCCTGCCGATTTAAAAAAAAATAAAAAATAAATGCTTTTTTTTGCCCAGGGGGTCCTTGTGGGACCCCCTGAGCAGGCCTAATGGGTTAGGGTGTTTCTACCCTGCCCCCTTTTTGCGCTTTGCGCACTTGTTTCTGTCCCTCGGTTCTACCGAGGGACAAAATGGCTGCCAACACTTCCTGAATCGGAATGTTGACAGCCAGCTGACAGCCAATTAGCATGCAGCTCGTGATCGGGACGGTGCGCGCAGGGTGCGCTGAGGGTACGCGGATCCGACGCGCCCATAGATATATATGTGACTTTACTTGTGAATTTCTCAGGAACTACTGAACGGATTTACACCATTTAAGCAAAATGCACCAGTCTGAACCAAGGGCTACCTCTTTGCCAAATTTGGTGTAATTCCGTTCAGCAGTTCGGGCTGTAGCTGCGACTAAAGGTTCCTATGGAAAAATGAATGGGGAAAACGCGTTTAAAATGGATTGGACAGAGAGGATTAAAGTGGCACCAATTGATGCCATTGGTTAAATCCTTTTTGCATCTCCAACACCCTGACCTCATAATTGTGCACTGTGGTGGCAATGACCTAGGCACTTTGACTGGGGTAGGTCTGGAAATGCTTATGAAGGACACCTTTGGAGAATTGATATCACTTTTCCCCCAAACTGACTTTGTATATTCTAATATATGTCAAAGACAGAAATGGAACTGGTCCAATAAATTTTGTCCACAGATTGAGAAAGCTAGGAAACACGTCAATAAAGCTGTTTCTGCTTATCTCAGAGATTATAGAATGGGCTCCATTTACAACAACAATCTGCGTTTTAATATGGACGGCATCTATAGGAGAGATGGTGTACATTTTACAGATGAGGGTAACAGAGTCTTCCTCATCAACTTTAGACTCTGCATCGGTACTTACTTGTAGGTACCAAAATATCCCAAAAAACAGAACAGCTCTTTTTAGAGCCACCCAAGACCTAAACACCTAAACTTCATTTATATCTGAAATTTTTGTACATTTGTTTTTCTTGGATTCGCGCACCCAACGCGTTGGAATCGTGCACCAAACGCGTTAGGGGTCACGCATCCAACGCGTGCACACCAGGGTCTCCTTGGATTCGCGCACCCAACGCGTTTGATTCGTGTACCAAACGTGTAACAGGTCGCGCATCCAACACGTGCACACCAGGGGCCGCGCTGGATGCGCGTCTCCTAATTTTACCGTAAAAAAAATTAGCACCTTGCACTAATTTGTATTCTCCCCGGGGACCCCATCCCCCGGGGCCTATATACAACGTTGGGAACCGTGGGGGGTCCCCAATACCCCCACAGTCCCAGCCGGCTCCCCGCGTCCTACGGGAGCAGGCATTGCTTTCCACATGGGGAGCAGCTAACATGTTGCTCCCCATGTGGAAAGCAATTAGTTTGCATTTTGAAAGAGAGCAGGTTTCCTGCCTCTCTTTCAAAATGCAAACCAAGTTTGCTATGACAGGACGGGAGCCGCGAGGCTCCCGTCCTGTCATAGCAAACTACAGTGTCCCGGGGTAGGCACCCGGGACACTGCAGGAGCCGGCCCTGGGGGTGGTGATCCCCAGGGCCATCAAGGGCTCCAGGAGGGGGCCGCGCGGCCCCCTCCCAACAATTTCACAGCCCCGGGAGGTGGTGGTCCCCGGGGCTTCAGGGGTCCAAAACGGACCCCCATTTTTAATTTTTTAGTGCCCCGGGGAGGTGGCGGTCCCGAGGCTGCGGGAGGGCCGAGAGCCCTCCCGCACCATTTATTTTTAAAGCCCCGGGGGTGGCGGACCCGGGGCTTGGGGAGCCTTAGAGGCCCCCCTCATATTATAAATACCCCCCATGCCCCCGGGACTTGGCCCACCCGGGGCCAATTAACTATCGAGCGCGGGAGACCGCGCTCGATTTTCGGCAGGATCCGCGCACCCTGAGCGCATCCTGCCGATTTAAAAAAAAATATGCTTTTGCCCAGGGGGTCCTTGTGGGACCCCTGAGCAGGCCTAGGGGTTAGGGTGTTTCTACCCTGCCCCCTTTTGCGCTTTGCGCACTTGTTTCTGTCCCTCGGTTCTACCGAGGGACAAAATGGCTGCCAACACTTCCTGAATCGGAATGTTGACAGCCAGCTGACAGCCAATTAGCATGCAGCTCGTGATCGGGACGGTGCGCGCAGGGTGCGCTGAGGGTACGCGGATCCGACGCGCCCATAGATATATATGTGACTTTACTTGTGAATTTCTCAGGAACTACTGAACGGATTTACACCATTTAAGCAAAAGGCACCAGTCTGAACCAAGGGCTACCTCTTTGCCAAATTTGGTGTAATTCCGTTCAGCAGTTCGGGCTGTAGCTGCGACTAAAGGTTCCTATGGAAAAATGAATGGGGAAAACGCGTTTTGGGACCCCCTTTTTCTCGGCCCCGCTTCACGTATCACCCCGAGACTTTCAGGGTAGGAGCGGAGCGGAGCGCCCCAACAAGTTGGAAACTTTCACGAAGATTCGTCAACCGGCGCCAACGTTATTTCAAATAGAATGTCGCGGATTTCCTATGGATAATAGGTTGTAACTATAACTATCTACTGGCGACCGCCAGTAGATAATATATAAATATATATATATAAATATATATATATATATATATATATATATATATATATATATATCGTTTTTGTTGGGGGAGGGATGGAAATTTAATGTTTAAAAACAAAAATGTAATGCTTCTTGCCACACACAACCCCCCTTCTACCACCCTTCAGAGTTGGCACTCGAAGTGTACATACAGTGAGCTGCAAGGTTAGTCACGCCTGGCGCTTTGTTGTCGACTTTGCTATGGGAGAGGGAGACTCTGCTGCGCTACTTCTTCGCAAGCGCATTCTATAAACTGGAATTCATCGCCTTTCATTGCGTGGTGATTTTATGACAGCATTTCTGTTCCAGACAAGTGAACATTTGTGGAGAATTGCATTGTGTGCGTGCGCGTGTTGATAGATAATGCTGCTTAGCCATATACATGTATTGCATATACATGTGTGCACCTATTATATTTTACTCTGTTATCCTGCCTTTAAAATTGCTCTATTAATACATATAATACTTTACACACCATCAGGTTATGTCCCCCGACGAACCTGCGTGAGTTTACAAACTACACATTCGGTTTTAATAACAAAAGTCCGACATTGTGCAGGCAACAAACATCAACTGGTTCCCCCTCAAGAGGGTGTCACATATTGTAATAACCGCCCCCTCTTCCCTTTCAAGGACAGCTGTCTCTCGCACTCATCATCCACATATGACAAGATCATGTTACAAAAACTTCACATTAATGAGAAATGTTGGGGCACATTCTTTTATTTTTTTGCTTCTGTTCATGAGTGTCAGCAAACACCTAACTTCGGCCTATATGACACAATGTGTGCCCTTGCGCAAAACGTCATGTCAGACCCATTTGCACCATTTATCTGCTTCTTACTAGTTGGGTCCGCAGAGCGGTAAACAAATACTCTCATCTGATGTCAGCTCTCTAGCACAGGCGTCCCTTGACCCCACTTTGCCATGAAGAGCTTGTAATTTTCCTCACAGTCTTTTTAGAGCCACAAAAAACTAGGAACGCCCTTTTGTCTCGAACATGTATCAGCGTTCCATACTGCAAGACAACATTACAGCTATACATTCTGTTTTAAATGAATAAGACTATTTTTAAGAAGGAACCGCTATTGTTCTAAAGAATCAGAGAGCACAGGAACTGTGCAGTCAATTTCAAAGCCAATATCAAGACAAAAAAGCCGTTATTGCCATTCCAGCAGCCATGTCACTGAAAACATATCACTTCATGAAACATATAAAATGCATGAAACTGGATCCAGGGGGCTATATGCATAATACACGGACAGGGGCAATAGTTCTACAGCCATTAACCTCAGGACGATTCAGCCAGTTGGAGTTGCACAATATTACATTTGAATGAATGAAGAAATGAGATCGCTTGTATTACCCATGCTAACAGCAATAGATAACCTGTCATAGTCAAGCATTGACACCTACCATAAAACAAGCACAAAATCACCACACCTAGCCATGTAAGATAAGCCAAGCTAATCAGCTTAGCAAGACAAAAAACAATTGCAAAACACAATACCCTTGGCTATTTCTATAGTTATTGTTTACAATATAGCTTAATAAATAATCGAAAACATCAAACTATCAATAAAATAACATCCTGTCTTGCGGTAGGATACCCAGCAATAGGAGTGTGTAAATATCATGTGTAAAAAATGTTATGTCTCACTCTATATCAGCACAATACAGCAAATTCCAAGCTGGCTGACTCAGATGACTGAATAGAAATATCTTAAAAATTAAGCAGAAGATGAGGAATATACACAGGTAATCTGCAAAAGACAGCATAAGTAAGTAGTCCATTTACGTAAACGGAGTATGTCATATCTTGCAAGGACTTCTGACGACGTGCACTCAGCGCTAGGTAGAATAGCCTTTCCTCTGTAATATTCCCTTTTTAGAGTTTGCATATTCCGTACCACCTATAAAATTCTCATAAGCCTGAGATCTCAGAAGCAGAAATTTTCTTGAGTGAAATATTTTTCCTCGTTTTACTCTATAAGTCACTGCACCACTGCACTCTGAGCCACTGCACCACTATACTCTGAGCCACTGCACTAAACTCTACGCCACTCTACTTCACTTTATGCCACTCTACTCTGCTTCACTCCACCATATGCATCTCTAATCTATTCTGCATCACTGCACACCACCCACTGCTCTCTACACCACTCTACACCTCTGCACTCTACCCTGCACCACTCCTTTCTACCCTGCACCTCTCCTCTCTACCCTGCACCTCTCCTCTCTACCCTGCACCTCTCCTCTCTACCCTGCACCTCTCCTTTCCTCTCTACCCTACACCACTCCACAACGCACAACACCATTCCACATAATTAAGTCCATCACACACAATCCAATCTACATATTTCCATTACAGTTAATACAATTTAATTACTATCCACATAATTCCAAAGCACACCATGCCACATATTTCCATTACACAACTCTACACCACACCACACAATTCCACCACACAATATTCCACAACAAACAATTAAAAAACAACCCATCTCTACCTCACACTTCCACCACCGTATCATCTCTTCCCTACACAACCACTGCCCCTCTCATCTCTCCCTCACGCTCCCTGTCTCCTCTTTATACTACATGCTCACATATACTACTTTCCTATACCTCCTCACGCTGTGTATTAGTCAACCTTTTACCTGCACCCCCCCAAGTGCCCCTCCCACTAATCTCTCTCGCTCGCTCGCTCACGCACTCTTCCCGCCTCTCTCATATGGTTCACTTCAGGTCTTCAAGCACAGTTTCTTTCCTGTGCATTTTCAAAATTTCCATCCCTCAAACCCATGTTCTCCTCCTCTTCTTAGGGTGTCTTCAGCGTGCACAGAAGCTCCCTCTTTATGCATCTGTGTCCTGCTCTCCCCTTCTTTCTCTCTTTCTGCTCCTCTATCTAGAGTTCATTCACCAGTTCCTGCACAAACTACTTATCTCTCTCTATCTTCCTCTCTATTCTGTGCAGCTCTCACCCCTATCTATTCACCATGCCACATAATTTCATGACACAAAATTCACTACACACAATTCCACCCACCCACACAATTCCACAACTAACAATTCCAATGCAACCCACATAATTCCACTCCACAACACAAACATCCATTCCACGCCAAACAAAAACACATGGTTAAAAGTCATTATTATTTACAACATCAATAGCTCAAACTCCTAAATGCGAGACCTATTGCATTGCAAATGCTTGGTTTTTTTCTTGTGACAGTATACATGTCTATTCTCACCTGCAAATAAGGGAATTTTTCTAGGGTAAGTAATGAAAAGCTGCGATGATCTCAAGCTTTCAGCAGTAACATTAACATTTTTGTGAATACTGAAATGTGTTAATCTTTACCCATGACAGATTGTGAAACTGCGAGTGCAGATTTACTTCTTTCGGAAGGAGGTCCACCAAGTTGGCCATGCCATCTATAATACATGGAGCATAGAGCTTCTAAACACTCTACATTACCACAGATTTCATTCTAATTAAGACCTGACCTAGAGGAAGATTTAGTTGTTTACCAGGCTCATGTTTAAAAACAAATCCTACTAAAATCATACACCTGTATACATATAGGGACTTTCGGACAGCCCTCTTCATCCTGTGGTCTGTTCAAGTTCTAATCACAATTGGCTTCCACCCACCACAGCCTATAAAATCGGGCAATTGGTCAGTCCATTTCAACTATTGGCTCCCTTCACCTTGAGTGACTGTATTTTGCTCTTGCTTATATGCACATCCACCTAGAAAATAGTCCATATTAGTGCTAGGACTTTTAGGCCAATCTCTGTTTTCATTTCATTTAATTGTTTACGTTTATTTTTGCAGTGGGTCACTTTTGTGAATGCACATTTTATTTAACTTTTTGCAAAGATATGCACGTCACCTTTGCACACTTTTATGTTTTATTACTTTTAAACTACTTTTACACTTTTAATATCTATTGCATATGCAGTGGCAGCTTTCTTCTATGGGGAGGGGGGCCAGTGGGCGTATATAAATATTAATATTAAAAATAAAACTTACCTGAACCGACGTCTCCCCTCTGGACCTCTTCTGAGGAACTGGATGCTGCAGTGCGGGCACCAAACCTGGCGCTCCTCTGATGCTGTGAGAGCAGCCCCTTGATTGGAGGTAGTGGCCTCACTGTGCGCTTCCCAGTGCCCTGGACGCCTGCACTTACTCTAACCCAGCTGTCTTAAGACAGCTGGGTTAGAGGTTCCAAATTGCGCATGTCGCTGGCTGGCCGTCAGAAGACGGCCGGCCACAGGGACATGCTCACTTTGAAAAGTGCACAAACATCCCACCCTCCTCCCTGCTGCAGCTGCCTCGCCCCTGTCCTGACACTCAGTTCAGAATGGGAGGGTGAAAAATAAAATGGTAATGAATTACCATTTTTTTTTTCATCTTTGGGGGTAATTTAAGTAGGGCAATGCTCCTCCTCTCCAACGGAGGAGCCGCCCCTGTGCATATTTTTGCAAAAAAAGATATAAATAAACAAATTTTGGCTTGCCAAGGCTAAACCTATTGGCTTTGCCAATGCTCGTTTCATGTTGTGCTTTATTATCATGCATTTAATCCTGATCTGTCACTGGTATATCATTTGCTGACATCGTTTACCTTCTACAGGCCGAACTGCAAAAGATGAAGCACCAAAGCCTTGAGACCAAGCAGTTTATTGAAAACCAGGAAGCTGAAGAACGGAAGCTTTTGAAAATCATCTCAGAGGCTGACACTGAGCGGTTAAGGCAGAAAAAAGAACTGGACCAGGTAGGATGCTCAATTCGACTTAGTTTGACTTTTCCCAAGTTACTTATTTGCAATATTGTGGTCTGCATGTATGTAAACTTCAGAAACTGTATTGGTTGAGAAGCTATCTCACTGGATCTGGAGGCTTAGTGGACGTATGCATCCACTCAAGGAAGTTGCCTTGACTTCATGGCCACAGGTTCGAATCCCAGTGGTTGCACACAGCCTTTCTTCCTTCTTTGGTCAATAAAATCTGTGCCATTGAGTTGGGTAACAATAAACATCTGTTATTTAGCGCCAAGATGCATCTTGCAGGACCTCATTAACAATGGAACTAGTACAATGAACTCTTGCTTGTTTGTGCACTGGCAATTCTAAAAGTAAACAGCCATTGACCGCCCCACCGTTCCCGTAGATAAGAACTTGATCTAGCCCTTTATAGATAAGGCCCTCCAGTGGTACAAGGTGATCATGGTGAGTGCCAAATTGCTAAGTGCCATTCTGCTGCTACTGCTGAAAACTCAGCCCTTCTTTGAGCTGGCAAACGCCTTCCAGTTTTTCAAGGCTAGGGGCTCTTATTCAACTAAATTCCTGACTGGAGCCTCTTTTTCTTCACTCAACTGTGGCTGAAGATGACCTGTTTCATGTGAAAGAACAGGCCCTCCCCCCACCTGAGACCTACATGTACCAATGGCTTCCCCAAAGAAATGCCCATCCTCATTCTAATGAGGCCCACTCCACTTCAGTGACGGGCAGGTTTTCTCTCCACTAAAACCAGTGGACCAAGATAAATATTGATGGACAAGTCCTTTCATTGATGTTTAGCTAACATCTACAGCTTCCACTGCTGCCTCCATCCAATTCACACCTCCCAAGTCAACACCCCAGCCACTCTGCAGGTGGTGAAAGGTCTCCTTTAACGAGCAGTAGACAATCCCATCCCCAGGAAAGGGAGTCGGGATACTACTCCTACTATTTCTTTGTATGGAAAGATAGAGGAGGGCTCCATCTCATTTTGGACTTCCATGATCTCAAGCAAGTATTTCCCCTGTAAAATGTTTAAGATGCTAATTTTGAGTCAGGTCCGGGTAGCTGTCCATAACAATGACTGGCTTTGTTCAGTGGACCTATAGAATACCACAGGGTTATTTAAAGTTTGGCTGATGTGGAGAATTCACCAAACAATGTATGCCTGGCTATTCACTCTAGGGCCTTGATTATGAGTGCCTTAGCATTGGTGTGCTGTTTTTATCACGCCTGAGAAATAATGATACCCTAGGGATCATTGTTTATCATATCCAATAAATAACGCAGATAAATCTAATTATATATTTTCCTGTGATAATTCAAAATAAAGTTGCAGATTTTAGTGCTCACCACGCCAAAATCTACATGACTTGATATTTTCTGTGCCCTTTCCCTACTAAATATTGTCAGGGTTTGACATGTTAATTTGCTGATATTTATTGCATAGAATTTAGAGGGGTGGAAAAACTCCAACCGACTGGTAATTGCAACACCAGGTAAACAGGTTTACACGGGTGCAGCAATTCAACATGGCAATCCTATTCGAGGCCCAGATAGGGTGGAGAGGACAGCTAACAATTTTTTGGCAGGTGTCCCGCATCTCTCTAAACTCTAAATAATCCCCTATTTTAATCTCACAGTTCTACAGGAACCCAGGCAGTACCTCCATTTTACAATGGGAAATCAACACTGTGAGTTTCAGGACCATGCAATTTGGTCTCGATGCCACATCTTTACCTAGATCCTCGCCCAGCGAGAGACTTTTTTGTACAATGGGTGTACTGTTATCCATACCCAGACTATTGCCTAACTCATTCAGCGCCAAAGGAGGAGACGGAGATCGGCCTAGCCCTGACCCTTAGTGACCTATACTAGCTCTCAGTGAAATCCCCCAAATCCCTTTAGTACATTCAAGAGCATCCAGTTCATAGTGATAATCCTGGACTCCAACGTGCCAAAAACTGACAGGGTGAAGGCCATCAAACAAACAAACAACCATTTCAGGAGACATGAAATTCAGAAAGTCTGGTGGTTGCACAGACTGTAGGGACTACTAGGATACAGTGATGGCTGGTAGGGAACGGTGGCGGGGGACGGGGGAAGTGGGGGGATAGAAAAAAAAAGAGGAAAGAAAACTTACCTGGTGGGTGCAGTCGCCAGCCGCCGGCTCTCTTCCAGCAGGAACCAGGAACCAGGAAGCACACAGGCTCCCAGAATCCCCGACCAATCACAACGCTGCTTCACAGCAGCGTAGTGATTGGTCTGAGCGCCTTGGTTTGGTGCTCAGAGAGGGACTAGGAAGTAGTGCATGTTCTCCACCCAGGCTGTACAATACAGCTTGAGTAGAACATGCAAAGTGCACATGACGGTTTGGTCGGCCCGAGACGGCTGGCCAAACCGTCATGCGCACTTAAGGTGTAGCCACCACCCCTCCTCCCTCAACGTCAGGGGAGCACGGCCCTGCCTCACCCTAACAACCTGACAGCAGTGCAACTGCAACGCAAAAAAAATTGATAATTACGTTCCATTATTATCATTTTCTTTTTCGTTTGCATTGCTTTAAAGCAGTGGGGCGACGCTCCTCCGCCTTAGCAGAGGAGCTGCCCCTGCTAGGATGCTGCTTTGGGTGGTGCCCAATTGCTAAACTCCCCAGGCGTAACCTGGAGCTACAACTGCTGGAGCACTAGGACCATCTGTTAGATGACCATTTAAAGCCATGAGGTTCGGACGTCCATGTTTCTTATCTTGCAGTGGCAGACACAAGTTCCCAACCTCTTGGTGAAATGTCCCTTTCAGAGATGACAATCATCAATGACTCCTGTGAGTAAGGGGTGCATTTTGGGGAACTCCCCATCAGTTTCGTGTGGGATAAGTCTGAGTAATTCCTTCTCTTAAGCTTGTTGGAGCTGAAGGAAATGTTCCTGGCATTGAAACCCTTCTTTATAAGTGGTGAAATCCAGAGTGGTGATGAACCACACAGATAATGCCACAACCCTCATCTTTCTGGAGAATTAAGGTAACACCTACCCCATATAGCTCTACCGGCTGGCAGTTGCTCTGTGCGAACAGGCCTTACAACTCAATATTTTCCTTCTAGTCTCCTACATTGTAGGAATAAATAATATAAGAATTTACAGGCTGTGTATATGTCTGCTGTCACCACGTGGGTGAAACTCTCCACGACGACCTTGAAAATCTCTTGAAACCTGAGATTGTTCATCTTTAGGAGCTTTTGCTGCTTCCCAAAGGAAAGACTTCCTGTTGAAGGGGGGAGGAAGACAGATGCACCCATCTTTATAATAGTTCAGTTTGAGTGCAGTGTTTTGAAAAGCTAAACTTTGCCCTCTTGGAGACCTTGGAGGTCTGAGCACCTGATAGAATGTCTTCCACCAGGACTCAGAATAAGAACACGCAGCTGCTAGCTTGCCTTTGTGCACTAGCAATGAACATCAACTGGCTCACCTGCTCAATGAATGATGTTATGTGCGTTTCACATCACCTGGCTCGGAATGGGTTACAGGAGAACGTCTGCAAGGTGTACCTGATGGCCATAGGAGCTTACTGCAGCAGGTGTAAAGTCCCTTCGCCACTGCCACAAGTCTGCCAAAATAAATCTAAAACTATTCCCTTTATTTGGGCACCCTGCAGCCTCATTGGAGCTGTTTATGGGCCTGGCCAGGTTTGTGCATAAAACTGTTGAGCATTTGGGATTGTGTAACTTATAGCTATTTATGTGGAAGGCTACTTTCTTGAGGTACGGTGCAGGCCCACAGCATCTTAGAATGTTTCACAGTTTTCTACAGTGAAAAGGGGGTTCTGTGAATAAATCTTTGGTGCCTATTTTCATATCAATATTATTCTATCTCACAAAAAGATTCTCAGGTTTGTGGTTGCTTGAGAACATTTATAATTCTTGGATTTATATTTCAGGGTAATACCAGATTTATGGATGTAGTGACTGTTTAAACTACCGTAAAAGGAACTCAAGCCACTTGGTGATCAATGCACACGTTTGCTAGGCTGTTAAGCTTGCATCATCTTTCTCCCTTCATCTCTGGCCCAGAAATTGGCCTTTGAGAGTCTCATTTTCTCTAGGTGCATAAAAGAGTCCAAAAACAGTGATTGAAGATACTTTTGGTATATAACTTTGATATACATAACTACATTGCTTTGCAACCCCTTTTGTTTCAGGGAATTTTTGTCTCCTTGCTTTGCTTCATTCCTGCTTAAATAACCACTTTACCCTACATTTTTATTCGATAGGAATAGCCTGGGTAACACCAGGACCATTGATATTATGCTATTTTTGTGTCCCACTTAAGTACAGCCCACATTCACCCAAAAACCAGTCTTGCGTATTTTCTGTTCAGATCCAAATGGGAAGTGTAGAGATGAGGTCCTTTTGAACCCAGCCTTTCCTTAAAGAACACCAGCCAAATATGAAATCTGGGTGGGGTGCCTTGTTAATCGGTATATTATTTAAAGCATGATTTTATTACTTTAATTTGTGTGCTCTAAAGCAGCGTTTACGTCATTGAGTTGAAAGAATCTTGGATGCGCACATATCAGAGTACAAGCCCTTCCCTCGCCTATAAAGTTATTGACATTTTGTGCATCTTACTATAATTTTCTATGACTACTGCAGATCATTTGATTCACATTTAAAGTAATAAGAGGCATTATCCAATGTAAAGGTTTTCCCCAATGGTGTGTTTAAAGGTGATCAGCGAGAGGGACATCCTCGGGACTCAGCTGGTTCGCCGGAACGACGAGCTGGCGCTGCTGTATGAGAAGATCAAGATCCAGCAGTCCATCCTGAACAAGGGGGAGAGCCAGTACCGGCAGCGCGTGGAGGACATCCGGCTCCTCAAGCTGGAGATCAAGAAACTTCGACGAGAAAAGGGCATTCTCTTCAAGAGCGTGGCCAACGTGGAAGAACTCAGGTAAGGGGGGCGCATACGTCAGCACATGTCGCATGTGGCCTCACTTCCTGTCACACTTCTCAAGAATGTTATGCGTAAGTCAGTTTCACCGCCTCCATTTAATATCACGCATGAGCTCCTTTTGAATTCAGAGCAGCAGACAGGCGTCGGACGATTCTGTTGGCACCAAATTATGAATATCGCCTTTCCCAACACTTGGTTTTGTAAGAAGCTTGACACTCGTCCAACGGAAGAGTGTCTGCACTTGGCTGCCTCGGAGCGTCTGGTCTCTGAAGGCTTTTCTCATAAAACTGCGGAAGTTCTGCCAATGATTCGCAAGTCTTTAACAGATACTGACATGCCCGCGCAGGGTCGTACTTGGGCGGAAAAAAGGCCCGGGCACCAAGATAAAAGAGACCCTCCATTAGTGAATTAGATAGCTAAAAACGTGGCCCAAAGAAAAAAACGCTGTATTATTGTTTTGCAAGGCGTGACATACTGCATGGAACTGAACTTGCTGCAGTCAATGTTTGTTTTAATATCAGGGAAATTAACAGTAAAAACCGGCCCCGGAGACCATAAAAACAGGCCCACAAAGTGCCAAAAATTTGGCCCACACACTGACCCGCAGACCAGCCTGGGGAGCACTGCCTGATTACCCTATAGGCCAGTTCGACACTGTGTCCGCACGTTTTTTCTTTTCTGCCCTTATGAAAAAGATTTGCTTTCAGAAGAGGATGCGCTGAGACATGGCTGAACATCTGTAAGGATTTTTGTGCAGTCAGTTCCTTCCAATTAAATAGTGTCCCATGTCAACATTGTGCTTAAATTAATTCGCACCAAACACCAAAAGTGATTACAAAATAACAAAACCCTCACTTGTTAAACTTGGAATGTCAACTCTTTTTTTAATTTAATTTTAGTTTTTCAATAATTAACAGTAAACATACCACATATCTTACCATCATCTCTCTAAGTTCACAGTATACAGTTATAGTTGCTGTCACTAATATTTTCCTTTGGGGCTGGCCAGCTTCCGGGCACAGATCCTCATATAATATTTAGATATGTCTTGGCTGTTCGAAGTGTATTTTTCTCCCAGCTGCTGCAACATTGTATTTAAAATAGTGCCAAAACGTTTCCCATGTTTGTTCCTAAACCCGCTCATACCCTCATAGCTGTTTTCTATGTTTGTGGACACCACTTCTCACCCCAGAGCAGTATGTCCGTTCAAGGCTGTCTGCCATCCGGCGGATCCAACAGCTTTTGTATCATGGCCGCAAATTGATTTTTTTGTCCCCTTCTAATAAGTTTCCTCTGCTATGGTCAATTCAGTCAGTCTCTCTCCCATGCTTTCTGTCGTGGTCCCTATGACTTCGACCAGTGTATAGAAATGGCCCCAATGCTGCAAGTTTATGTCTCATTTTTCTCTTCTTGGTATTATGACTCTTATGGCAGACAATTGACTATTGGATGTAATCTGTTCATCACCCTCTTCCCAAAGCCCTGTACTATCTGACGGGTCCACACCACGTGGAAGAATCGTGCATCCATTGCCCATCATCTCAGCCACACTGAGGGCGTACCTGCCCTAACTTTACCAGGGTCAGGTAATGTCTGTGCAATTGATTGAAATTCACTAGTTTGAACCTGGCATTTCTTGAAAGTTTCTTAACCTGTGAGCAGGCTATTAGCACCCATTCCTTGTCTGTGAGTGGCTCTGGGCAGTCTGCGTCCCACTGCACTCTAGCTTTCATTGGTCCACCTCCCTTGCCCATCTTCTGTGCTCTGTATTGAACATCAGTGTTCCTCTTTGCACAAGACCCAAAACAGAATAAAGTATTTCTGTCCCTTTGGGGCATCCGGGAAGTCAGTCCCTATCTCTCTCTGTCAATGTCAGTTTGATATATTGTGAAAACTGTCATATAAAAAAGTCTCTGTGTGAAATACTAGTAAGTGTTACCTTCTAGCAGTAACTACAGTGTGGAGAGACATTTTGCTGCCACATCGCATGGTTGCTCAAATCTCTAAGTTAAGTGATCTAGGTGAATAATTCTTCACCTGTTGGTTTACTTCCTTTCTCCAGCATTAGATGTTTCATAGATTCACATGCTTGAATCATTCCCCATCGTCGAAGTGGGAGTCCCACTGTACTATAATGAAGCAATGTGTATTACTACAATATACAGAATGGCAATGAACCATAAGTTTAATAGCCTATCTATGTCCTTTTTAAAAATGGACCACACTACAAACTTTAGCCAATCAGGTGACAGCACCCCCTAGATCATTCCCAAGAGAGGCTGAATCCCTCAGATTTTCTACAGCACGTCGTTTGATGGGAGTCTCCTTGAGCTCTGCTCAAATTACCATTTTTCTCTGTGTTTCAGAGGAATTTACTTCCAAAAATCCTCACTTCTTCTACTACTTGCGTATTCTGACTGGACACCATGTCCCAACTCACCAAAAAACAGGACTTTTCAGACCCAGTGACACTTGCGGGAAGAAGAGGCTTCATTCGGATTACTTTTGTTGTGGCTACAAAAGCTGAAAACTAAAGAGTGCCTTTTATCTGAGGAGGAAGGTAATCAGTCTTCACAGACTTCATCTTCCCTCAAAAGACAGAAATCTAAAGAAAAAATTGCCTCAGAGCCACCTTCAAAGGCCATTAGGGAATATAAACAAATTACTACTGGGCACGAAAAGAGGCATGCGGACCTTCCTTCCTCCTCCAAAAAAGGAAAAATTGCCTCAGAAAGGGTTCACTTAGAGCCTACCACTCCTTCCCTGAAAGAAGCACTTCCCAAATGTGCTTCCAGTCTTTGCCGTCAACCACAAAATCCATGAAGAAAGCATCAAGCTCTGCAGTTGTATTCTCGTCGTCGATGACGACCGCGTCTACAGTAATGATGACATCAATGTTGATGTTCACCGCACATCCTCTCCTATGATCATCTCCTCTTCACCGATATCATAGATGATGATCATAATGACTAGGATATTAAAACAGCAGTCGACGAAGATTCTTCTGACTGCGTCTCTCCTCAACTTATCATTGATGACGAAGATCCAGTCGATGACAAAGTCCACAACCGGCGCAATCCCAGTTGCCCTCGATGCCGCAGTCAACGGCGATACCACTGATGAGGGGCTCGTTGACGATGATACCGTCAACGAAGATACCTGTCGACAATTCCACTATCAATGATGCCATTGGCGATGATACCGTTGAGTATGCCATAAATGACGACCATACCGTCGACGAAGAAACCATCGACGATGAAACAGTCAACGCCAAGAGCAAAGACCCGTGCAAAGATGACATTTCCTCCATTGTCTTTGATCCAAATAAGGGATAAATCTTCTGCAGGCACAATTCTGCCAGCCCACACCTCTCCAAGTAAGGTGTTGCCCTAACCACCTGCACACCTCTTAGATGAGGATGATGACTCTGATGATGAAGGTCCCTTTGGGGTGGCTTGTAGTTTGCCCCAACTACATGTCAAATGCCGGGACTTTGAAGAGGATGGCGAGCAATATCAGGAGGGCTTTTACTCTGTGAGAGAGCACTCAACCATATCAACATGAATATTCAATACACAACCAACAGGAACCTTATATTCCAATGCCTATGTCTCTGGTTACCAATTTGCAAAGTATGCTCCAAGACTATTATCGCAGATTCTCACCATTTTATTTTCATTTTGCAGAGTTTTATATAGCGCTGGCTAGACCTGGAGGTATCGGAGTGCTTTACATGAGGATCAGCGAGTTACAGGTTACAAGATTACATCAGTTACAGGAGCCAAGAATAAACATAGGAGAAAAACAGTGATTACACAATAACAAGAGATATTAGCGCATAAGCTGGAAAGGAGAGGTAGCCATAGGATCACGGAGGGAGGAGTCAGGGGAGGGAAGGAAACACAACGGGGAGTCGAGGAAAAACAATGTCCAATGTCCGGCTGGGTAGGTGACGGCCGAGGGGTGAACCAGAGCCAAACTCCTCTATAGCTGCCTAAACAGCTCCACCGGGCATCGGCCATGTTGCTCGGTCTCCGCGGTGAGTACAACGTTCATGGTTTCCGCCCGTGGGGCATTGTCATAGATCCATCTGCAGCACCAGACCCGGTGTTACTGGGAAACCCTGAGCGTCGTTCAGACATCAAGGCAGTGCTTGCTCCTTGGCGCTTGTCGGTTCCTCAGACCGTGCTGCAGCTCGTTCCGTGCCTCCCTCAGTAGTTCCTGTACTCCAGTGCGGTCCATCAATGAGGTGGGGAGATGTTTGGCAGGCTTCTGCACTATCGGTTCTGAAGTGCGTGGCTGCGGAGTGTTCCCCAAAATGGCCGCTTCATTGGCTGGTGGCCCCCAGGCTAATTCAGGCATTCCCTTGTGCAACGGGGGCAGCCCACCTCTAGGAGGCTCGTCTGGTGGCCGTCCGGGTGCCGTGGATAGGCGCAGCAATTAGGTCTTGATTGAGCAGAGGAAAATCGCTGAGTTCACTGAGAAACACTAGTTAATAGTACTAGTCGTTTGCACTATTACATTGGAACATTGTTTGGGCCAGATTACACTCACAAATGATGTGGAATGTCAGGCTTCCACTGGGCGGACGCCATCTTATATGCAGGGAGAACAGAGTCTTTGATCTTGTGGTCCATTGCGATCGTTATCGTACCCAGACAACAAAATAGGCAGCTGGCAAGCACTGAGTTATTGTTCTGCCACGAGTGAGGCACAGCAATTAGCTCCCTAGACGTGTGCACAATTGAAAATGTACTGTCAGTGTGCGAGCGCTACTAGCGCGGTCGCCATTTTAGGGTCAGGCAGCGTTGAGGAATCGATCGCCCCGCAGATTGTATTGGGCTTTGAAGGTCTGAAATAAATGAGTACCTTGAATAAAACTTGGCCTGAGAGTCATTGAGTGGTTTTCCTTCGGGAAGTAGCCGCTCGAGGAGGGAATCCGGAGCTCCGTTAAGCTGTAAGCACCACAGTCGGACACACCTGGGACTCCGCCATCTTGCGCTCAATGAGAGTGTGTTAGCGTCGGAGGATTAAAAGTAGAATTACACAGCCACTGGCGTGTCTCAACGGCGGTCCCGGAAGGCGTCGCGGGATGTTCCGGGAGGGGACCGCGGTATGCCAAGCACAAAGGTCGAGTCCTGAAGGTAGGTGACGGTCGGCGGGGGAAAGCCGCCAGCTCACATCCTCTCAGCAGCGAGGCAGTCCAGCCGAACCAGCGGCCATGATGGCATAGGCTCTGCAAGCGCACCCTCTGGAAACTCAGAGGGTGAGCAGCAGGCCACGAAAATCGTTCCGGGGGGAAAGGAAGACGCCGGAGCACGGTCAGTAGATCCTAGTATCTATATAGAAGAATATAAGCATCTACACCTGTGACTCCTATGCCACAAGCACCAAGGCCGGTGCAGTTGCTGCAAACTCCTACATCACTACCACAACCATCACAATAGCTTGTGGCACCTATTGCCCCTCTACCAGAGTTGACATATACTTTCGCTGATCCCACAGCTGATGATGCTCTGTCTACTGAAGAAGACAGGGAAGAGGGTGAAATACGAAACACTACCTCAGTTGCCAATGAGTGGGACGACTATCTCATCCCCACTCAATCCCCACCTGTGGCGGCACCAGTAGACTCTCCGCCAGAGGACATTAGCAGCTTCCATAGTTTGATGGAGAGCGCAGCCAAACGATTTGAACTTCCACTGCTCACCAAACAATCAGACTTTTTCCTCTATGATTTTAAAGAACCTACCAAGAAATCAGTAAGGGCTATCCAGATTATTCATATTATTTGGCAAGAAGGTCTTAAAGCCATGAAGAACCCAGCTACGATTCCAGCAGTCATCCATAGATTAGACAAAAAATATAAAGTCCCCAATGACTCTCCAGCTTGTCTGATTGGGCAGCCGAAATCAGACTCAGTGGTATCCCAAGCGGCTCAACGAGGCTCTAAAAACCTGTTCACACCAATTTCTTCCCTTCCGGAAATGGATGGCCGTTGGCTTGATAATATAGGGAAGAGATTCTCCTCAATGGCAGCCACGACAGTTAAAGCGGCAAGCTCCTTGGCTATCGTAGGCCATTATGACTGCCAAATGTGGTCGGATATGTCTACTTACATTGACTTACTACCAGAAGACACCAAGCTGGAAGCTCGCAAAATTCTACAGGAGGGTGAAAGAATATCGGCAGAGATAATCATCTGCACCATTGATGTCCATTCTACTGGGTTCAGGCAACTTGCGGGAGCAGCTGTTCTTGCAGACAAAGATGGTAAAAAATCCTCTTCATTCCGCTCAGAGATCCAAAGTAAGATACTCGACGTGCCCTTTTACGGCGAATCGTTGTTTGGCAAACACGTGGATGATGCCCTGCAGTCCATCAAGGCTGAAATGGATACAGCAAAGTCCCTGGGTACTCTCCAGTACAGGAAGCAGCCCTTTCAAGGAGCCAGAGGCAGAGGAACTTATTCTTTTAGGGGTGGTTACCAACCTTACAGGCAATAATATCAGTCTGGCCAGACTCAGTACCGTGCCTAGTATGCACAACAGCATCAATACAGACAACCACCAGTGGCTGCATATAAACACTCAGCCAGAGGAAAGTTATCTGCCGGCTGCAGTGATTCTAACAGAAAACAGTGGCCACAATTTAGTGCCAACTACCCCACACTCTTCACCAATCTGTATTAGAGGTCAAAGTTGAAACCATCTACATCAGTGGCCCAGAATAACATCCGAAAAGTGGGTGCTCGATGTGATCTACCGAGGACACACCCTCGAGTTTCTCAAAAAACCTCCAAACATCCCACCAACAGGACCACCTCCCCCTCACTTAAAACAACTCCTGAGAGAGATCTCCATAATGCTGAAGAAGGGAGACATAGAAGTAGCTCCAAAACTTCGGAAAGGATTGGGATTCTTCTCTCGTTTCTTTCTGATCAAAAAACTCCCAGGAGATTGGCATCCTATTCTCATTCTGCGAATCTGCGAACGTTGAACACATTTCTAAAGAAGCAATCTTTTAGCATGGTGACTCTTCAGGATATATATTACACTTCCTCGAGAAAGGAGATCATATGGCGGCCCTGGAACTCCAAGAAGCATACTTCCACATCCTGATATAACCAAAACACTGCAAATTCCTGCTCTTTAAGTTAGCCGGCACCCACTTCCAATTCAAGGTCCTTCCATTCGGGCTAAAATCAGCACAGAGAAGTTTTATCAAGATGCTGACTCCAGTGGCAGCCCATCTCAGACAGAAAGGAATCCAAGTCTTTCCGTACTTGGACGATTGGCTCATAAAAGCTTCCACACATCAACAAGCAGCAACAGCCACGTCCACATGTCTCTTATTGTTCGCCACCCTTGGCCTCACTGTCAACCATCAGAAATCTCACTTAAACCCCACAACAATGTTGACATGTTGACATTCTTGGGAGAATTCCTAGACACTGTGCACAACAAAGCCTTTCCCTCCCAAGACAGGCAAGTAAAGATTCGACAACTAGCTCACAGACTGTCCACAAAAAAGTCAGTTTCTGTCCGGATCTACAAATTGTTCATGGGAGTGATTTCTTCCTGCATCCCTCTTGTTCCAAAGTGCTGACTACAAATGTGTCCATTTCAAGAGGAACTGGACAAGCAATGGCTCCAGGCACAGGAGTCCTTCGATGACCTGGAACTGGGCTCTTTAACATCAGATATCGCTCAAAGCAGAACATGTGCCAGGAGTTTCCAACATCCTTGCAGATATGCTAAGCAGTACCAGTATCCCTTACAAAGTGTGGAAAATAGACCGGCACATTCTAGACGATCTCTTCCACCAGCAGTAGGGCAAGTCGAAATTTGGACCTATTTGCTACGAAGGAGAACAAAAAATGCCCATTCTTTGCAAGATGGCATCCCCAAGAGGGATCATGGGGGAATGTGTTTATGATGAGATGGTCAGGAATCTATGCTTTTCCCCCGACCCCTTCGGTCCCAAGGGTGCTCAACAAACTGAAGAGAGAGCCTTGCTGTCTAATCCTCATAGCTTCCAAGTGGCCCAGACAGTTCTGATTCACAGAGCTCCTGCTCCTCTCGGAACAACCTCATGTCTGGCTCAAACTGATACCAACGTTGCTGACCATGAACCAGGGCCAGGTCCATCATCCCAACCCGATATCACTACATTTATCTGCCTGGCTCCTCAGGTCAATGAGTTTTCCGTGATAGACATTCCATCAGACTGCAGGAAAATCCTTGCCAAAGCAAGAGCGGACACAATGAACAGAACTTATAAACTCAAGTAGGAACGCTTTTGCCTTTGGTGTGTCCACAATCTCACATCACCGCCGGAGCAAATCCTCCCATATCTACTTCACCTGGCAAGATCCGGCTTGACTTATTCTTCCATCAGAGTGCACTTGGCAGCAATTTCCAGGTTTAGGCAATCCAGTATTCATCTTCTTTATGGTCTAGTTGCACTGTAGAACAATTCCTCAAGTGCCTATTCAGAACTTTTCCTCTAGTAAGAAAACCCCCACCATTGTGGTAACTGAATGTGGTGCTGGGACAGCTCATGATAGCACCATTTGAGCCCATTCACAAGGAAGAATTTAAGTAACTTATGTGGAAAACTGCATTTCTAGTGGTTCTCACATCTGCCAAAAGAGTCAGTGACATTCCGGCCTTTGCCATTAAGGAACCTTTCCTTCAGTTCAAGTCAGACAGTGTAATACTTCAAACCAATCCTAAGTTTATTCCCAAGGTGCCATCAGACTTCCACTTGAACGCACCAATGATTCTACGGACATTCTTCCCAAATCCTCAAACGGCTGCAGAAAAGTCTCTCTAGACGTCAAACGATGTCTCAAATTTTACTAATAAAAAAGGACCCATCAAATCTGCAAAGCCGATCAATCATTTCTGGCTTATGGTGGTATCAGAAAAGGTCTCCCAATATACAAGCAACACAGACCATTGCCAGATGGATTGCATCCACCATACATTTTTGTCACTCGCAAGAAGGAAAGCCATTGCAAGACAAAGTCAAAACCCACTCCACCAGAGTGTTTCCACCTCTACAGCTCTGTTAGCTGGTGTGCCCATTCAGCATATCTGCTGAGCAGTAACGTGGTCCAGCAGGCAAATTTACAAAGCATTACTGCCTGGATGAGACTCATAAGACTGATGCGTCTTTGGGACAAACAGTGTTGTGACATCTGTTGCATTAAGGTGAGCCTCTCTTACCTTCTTTCCCACTGTCCGCTAAATATATGTTTACATGCTATTATTGTTCTTCACTTGGTTTACTGCTTACTATTCTGATTCAAACATGTGAAACTATGAAAGATCCAATACAGGAAAAGAAAATTAGTTACTTCCCTGTAGCTGTAATTCTCCAGTAGTGGTATCTTTCATAGATTCACATGCGACCCACCCTCCTCTCCTGAGATGCTCCCTGTCATATATATGATGTTCACAAATGAAAAACAGTACCAACACAGCTCGGAATCCCATTGCACACATTTATTCAAATTGCGATTTGCCATAATGAACACATTTCGGACACGGAACCGGCCTTTTTCGACATAGCGGACGCCATATTGGTTTCACCATGTATACACTAATGCAGTACATGTGATTCATAGACCTAAAACGTTGCTTCCAATATTGCTGCCGTTCACAACCATAACATTGAGCAACTGCATTTGGTCCAGTAACCTGCACGTTGATATTTTTGAATAGCGAGGACCTCCAGTACAATACCATAGACAAGTGTTGGATCCTCACAATTAGACCCCAACAAATGCACAATGACTAGGCACTGCTCATGCACAACGCTAAAATACAAACCATAATGTATTGACTTCACAGTTCATGCAGACACTCTCTCCTGAGGGGGTACATCATTGTGAAGGGGCATAAATGTTCATAGCAGCACGTGGTGCAATATTAATTAAAATCAAGGTACTTCTCATGGTGTTTCAATCCGCAATTTAAAACAACAGTTGCAAGCACAAAAATCTGAGGCATTCAGCCTCTTTTGGGAGTGTTCTAGAGAGTGCTGTCACCTGAATGGCTAAAGTTTGTAGTTTGGTCCTTTAAAAAAAAAATTAGATAGGCTATAAAACCTATAGTTTATTGCCATTCTATCTATTGCAGTAATATACATTGCTCAAAACAATACCCTTTCAGGCATAGTGTGACGCATAAATTATGCAAAAAAGAAGCAGAGAACTCTGGGTAGTTCTCAAGTTTAGGTGGAAAGCACCTCCTGCATAGAGCTCCCTCAACACCAGTGACACTCTAGATCTGCTCACCTCAAATGTCTGCTTTTCTATCAAAATCTACAAGCATAGGATTAGCACAGTGCCATCCACACCGAGATAGAAAGGGACAAAGTATTTTGCCATTTCTACAGCAAAGTCTTTAAGCATAGGACTAGCACAATGCTGTCCATGCCGAGCTGTAAAATGACAAAAGCCTTTTACCACTCCAGGCACAGTATTACAGCTTTGAATTGGTAAAATACTAACCAAGCCAACATTAAATGAATAAAAGCAATCCCTGACACGTGTTTCGCTCTCATTAAAGCTCTTCAGAGTGGTATAGCTTTGTCCAGACACAAGGGAGCACCCAGTATAAGTCAAAACAATTCCTTTTCAGGCATAGAGTGACGCATAAATTATGCAAAAAAGAAGCAGATAACTCTGGGTAGTTCTCAAGTTTAGGTGGAAAGCAGCTCCTGTATAGAGCACCCTCAACACCAGAGACACTCTAGATCTGCTCAGCTCAAATGTCTGCTTTTTCACCAAAGTCTTTAGGCATAGGATTAGCACAGTGCCATCCATGCCGAGATAAACTTTGCTGTAGAAATGGCAAAAGACTTTGTCCCTTTCTATCTCGGCGTGGATGGCACTCTGCTGATCCTATGCTTAAAGACTTTGATAGAAAATCAGACATTTGAGGTGAGCAGCTCTAGAGTGTCTCTGGTGTTGAGGGTGCTCTATACAGGAGCTGCTTTCCACCTAAACTTGAGAACTACCCAGAGTTCTTTGCTTCTTTTTTGCATAATTTATGTGTCACTCCATGCCTGAAAGGGTATTGTGTTGACTTATACTGGGTGCTCCCTTGTTTCTGGACAAAGCTATACCCAGTATGTCAAAACTATACCCTTTCAGGCATAGAATGACCCATACATTGCGCAAACAAGAAGCAGAGAACTCTGCACTGTGCTAGTCTTATGCTTAAAGACTTCGCTGTAGAAATGGCAAACAACTTTGACCCTTTCATTCTTGGCGTGGATGGCACTGTGCTAATCCTATGCATAAAGACTTTGATAGAAAAGCAGACATTTGAGGTGAGCAGATATAGAGTGTCTCTGGTGTTGAGGGTGCACTATACAGGAGCTGCTTTCCACCTAAACTTGAGAACTACCCAGAGTTCTCTGCTTTTTTTGTGCATAATTTATGCATCACTCTAGGCCTGAGAGGGTATTGTTTTGACGTATACTGGGTGCTTCCTTGTGTCTGGACAAAGCTATTCCTCTCTGAAGAGCTCTAATGAGAGCAAAACACGTTTCAGGGGTTGCTTTTATTCATTCCAGGTTGACTTGCTTGGTATTTTACCAATTCAAAGCTGTAATACTGTGCCTGGAGTGGTAAAAGGCTTTTGTCATTTTACAGCTCGGCATGGACAGCACTGTACTAGTCCTATGCTTACAGACTGTGCTGTAGAAATGACAAAAGATTTTGTCCCTTTCTATCTCGGTGTGGATGGCACTGTGCTAATCCTATTCTTAAAGACTTTGATAGAAAAGCAGACATTTGAGGTGAGCAGTTCTAGAGTGTCGCTGGTGTTGAGGGTGCCATATACAGGAGCTGCTTTCCACCTAAACTTGAGAACTACCCAGAGTTCTCTGCTTCTTTTTTGCATAATATACATTGCTTTATTATAGGACTGTGGAACTCCCACTTTGATGACGGGGAATGATTCAAGCATGTGATTCTATGAAAGATATTAATCCTGGAAAAATACAGTTACAGGTAAGGAACACATTTTCTCTCCTCCCATTTTGATTTTTTAGAAGAGGACTAAGCAGGGTCGGTTCCTCCACTGTGGCGGAGGAGCGTCACCCCACTGCTTTTGAGCAGTGAAGTAAAGGAAATATAGAATGATAATAACTTTGAGTTATTATCATTTTATGTTTCTTTTGCGGGGGCGGGTGGGAGGGGCTTGTCTGCTCTCGAGGCAGAGGAGGAGTGGTTTGCCCACTCCTAAGTGCGCAATGACTGTTTGGTCGGCCCTCTCGGGGCGTCCAAACCAGTCATGCTCACTTCTCCATTCTCCATGCAGGCTGCATTACAGCCTGCGTGGAGAACAAGCCCAGGCCCCCATTCCCTGGTTGAGCGTCGAACCAGGTCGCTCAAAACCAATCACAGCGCTGCATTGCAGTGTTGTGATTGGTCAGGGGAGCCTTTGCTGTGCTTCCTGTGCCTCATTCTGACGAGGAGAGCAGCAGCAGAGACGCAGTACTGGCGCGGCAAGGTAAGTGTTTCTTTTATTTGATCTTTTTACACACAACTCTGCATGCTGTATGTCGCTGAACGCAAGAAGTTTCAGCACTCATGTAGGTCCTGCTCCAGATTCAAGTCGTCGGCACGGGCTTGGTGCTGGCTCCTACGTTGTTCCTGCAACCACTTAACTTTGTGCTTAAAGTCCTCCAGTAAGTCCAATACCAAGCATAAGCATGAATAAGCAAAGCAGGATACAAAATCCCATCCTGAAATTTTGCCTAGAAAGAGGAAGAGTAAGGGCATCACATTGCTAGTCACTCCCCTTAGAGGTCTCTGGTCATTGAACTGATTCTTCAGCTGGTCCTGAGGCACTCAGAGTTTCCCTGGCCATTGACAACCCTAGATCAGAGGCCTTCAAAAAGATCCTGTTGCAATTTTTTTGTCTGGTTTCAACTCCCTCTGGTGTGCCTTTGGGTTTCTCTGAACTGCGGAGGACCACAGTTGGGTTACCTCCGGCAGGTCCATCTCCAGCACCATCTGTCTCCCCGGGCCTGTACCGACTCCGTTGCACACTCGTACTCTGGTGCACCATCCTGCTCTGGGCCCAATATCCACATTGGTTCCTGCTACACAGATGTCTATGCCACTGGAACCCCAAACTGGCTTTGGCTTAAGCCCAATCGATGTTGTGTTTTGAAATTACAAAAGTGCAAGCAGTCGTCATGCAACCATACTCTAACCCAGTGCCTCTGACATATCACATCTATCAGTCGAGGCTCCGTTATCTTTTTGGTTCTGGCTCTGATCATATGCCAGAGCAGGGTGCACCCCAAGATGTTGATGATTATGGGGATGACTTGTTCAAAGAGAAGAGAGTGATTAATTTGCGGTGGTGGTCTGGAGGGCAGCTGAGGAACTAGAGTTACAGCTATCCTCCATTGAGACCAAAACAAATGTGGTTATGGAGGTCTTACAGCCTGGTCCAGCTACTTCTTAACCTTTGCAACACTTTATCGATGCTCACAATGATACTTTGATGACTACTTTGTTGAAACTTTTTTCTTGCCCCCCTGTAAATAGGCAGGTAGACAGACATCACAGACTGGTGCCTGGTGAGGATTGAGGATATTGACACACACATGTTTTCTTACTCCAGTCTAGCATTACGATCTGTGCATGAATAGTGGATCAGCGACCTAAATGGCCGCTTGGAGCTGAAGCTCCGTGTGGACCCCGCACGCCACGGCGCAGCACGGCATGTAAGCAACTTTAACCCTCTCCAGAAACGGCAATCCCGGTATCGGAATAGTTGCTGAAGCAGCGGAGCCGAAAACTCTGCGGCAAAATCGACAACTGAGCCCCAAATCGACTGCTGAACATTTTGTGACCCGGGAAGCAAGATGGCGCCTACGGACCGCTGGTTCGATGCAAGTGGCACCGAAAGCAACAATACCTCACTAAAACACATCTGAGCAAAATCGGAATTCAGAGCAATTGACCGGAACGGAAATCCATCGGGCTCCAGGAGAATTCTGCATCAGGAGGCCCCCCCGGTACCCGCGTCATCTCGAGAGGCTCCAGTGCCGGACAAAGGCTGAGGATCTGCGAACACCGCGACTATTGTTACGCGTGGTGCGGCAGCTGCGGCGAGAGCGGGCGGAACCCTGGACTAGTGGCGACATCTGGTGAGTCTACGCGGCCCCCGCGGACGCCTGCTGAGCCTCATATGACCGCCGGAGCCCGTTAAAAATGCGGACTCTGAGGCGGCTCGTTTCGGGGGCCATGAGAAGACACGTTGCGATCCTCTTGGCAGCATAGACACGGCGCCACAGGCGCTGGGAGCACGAGGAGCGTTCCCCTGGAGCCTTGGTTCACTGCAGTGTAGCGCGGGGAGCGATAATAACTTGAGACTCACAGCCAGCTGGCAGGCTGCGATAATACTCACTGCCCCCCCCCCCCACGGCAACATAACTCCTCTGCACTACTTGGAGAAATAGTGCCTGCGGGGGAGCCTTCCGCCCGGGACTACAGCAGGAGCCGGTCCCCCGCCACGAGCAGGAGCTTTGCTCCCATCCCAGTATCCATCCGGGAGCCTCTCGCCCATCAGAAGCGCAGACCACGCCAAGGACCGTTCGCCGGATAGGGGTCTATCCTATGCAGAAGTTGGGATCCTCATGCGAAAAGTACCAGTTGCTGAAGACCCTACCAGAAAACCTGGGCATCCCAAAAGAGCACGGGCAGCGTTTGGCAGCATTGTCCGAGTAGAGGGCTTCCCCCCTCATTGCGGACTAAGGAACATCTGCTTGGCTCTGACCTGCCCTCCCACCCAGGTGCCCCAGATGTGTTTAGCAAGCACATCCACCCAGCTGCCCCAGATGCTTTCGGTGATCAGTGCGTTTTTATCCGTGTTCGTTTATTCTTGCGGGCTGTGAAGGGGTACAGAGGTGATCAGGGTCCCAGGATGCCTGACCCCAACATGGCCGACATTGGTGACTTCTTCCCCCTTGCTGAACTTTTACCTACTCAACCCTTCCTGGACTGTGCCTGACCTCAAGAGGACTTCTAGATCTCTTTATGACCATGGCCTCCCAACCCCACCCCCACCCCCGCACCACTCTGACATTCCCTGAGGACACATGACCTCTTTCCTGACAGCGGAGTTCGAGGATTTGTCCGACGCCCGGTGGAGCTGCTCTGTTCAGCTAATGAGGAGATCGGACTTGGTTCACCCCCTGACCGTCACCTGCCCAGCCGGACCTTGGGCACAGTCTCTCCCTTTCTCCCTGTCTTGCCCACCCTCCCCTCTCCCACCCCCGTTGGTGCTTCCTTGAGAGCTATAGGGGAGACTGGCCTCGGACTACCTCACTGGCCGTCACCTACCCATTCGGTCTTTGGGCTGACTTTACCTCTGTCTCTTATTCCTTCCTCCCCCTCGTCCTCTCCCTGAGTGAATTTACTATTTGCATAGTTACAACTATAACCACTAATATTCGCAGTAGTTCTTTGTACTTAATATCACTATTTTGTGATTTTGAGCTCTCCTGTGATTTTGAGCTCTCCCGTTTGCATCTCTCTCCTAAGTGACTCTACAATGTATACATTTCCTTTTCTGCTATCTGTTTCTCTTCTTTGTGGGACTCTTCAACTCGCTGTCTCCCTCCCTCTGTCGCCCCTGACCCTTGCCTTTCGCGGATCCTGTCTTTTTCTAGATCGCTAATTTACCCTAGTATTAAATGTGTTATCTTTTTGTATTAATATGATTTTTCTTTTGCGGTCTGTTCCCCCTCTGGTGACCTGCCAGTTCCGACCCGCCTCCTAGCCCCCTGTCCCTTGTTGCCCTTTTACTAAGCACTCCTTCTCATCTTGTTGGGGAAAGATCCAATATTCATACTCTGGAGTCTCAGGGACCCCCTCTGAGAGAGTCCACAGTGTCAAGGGAGCCACGCACAGTTGAGGTATATTATGGCGCCCCTTACCAAAGCACTCCCTCTCCCCTTGTTGGGGAAGGATCCAGTAGTTAGGCCTTGGAGTCTCAGAGACCCCTCTGAGAGAGTCAACTGCGTAAAGGGAGCCTCACGCAGCGGAGATGTGGGAATGATACCACTTCCCCTGGGAGCACAGCTTACCGGACCTTGGACGCGGCTTTTACTCGTCTACCGGTTTGTACCCCCTTAACCCTCCCCTCCTCTTTCATGCTCTGTCTCTCACCCTCCCCCTCCGCTTTCCCTTTTTCATTCTTTGTCTTCCTCCTCTGCTCCTATCCCCTCTCCCCTGAATCTCTCCGCCTGTCTGCTACGCCGCCTAGCCCCCTGTCCCTTGTGCCCTTTGACTAAGCACTCCTTCTCCCCTTGTTGGGGAAAGATCCAATATTTATACTCTGGAGTCTCAGTGTTTCCCCTGAGAGAGTCCACTGCTCTAAGGGAGCCACTCACAGTTGAGGTTTGGTATGGCACCCCTTACCAAAGTACTCCCTCTCCCCTTTTTGGGGAAGGATCCAGTAGGTAGACCTTGGAGTCTCAGAGACCCCTCTGAGAGAGTCCACTGCTTAATAGGGAACCTCTCGCAACGGAGATGGGGAATGATGCCACTTCCCCTGGGATCACAGTTTACTGGACTTTGGACGCAGCTATTTCGCGTTTACCGGTTTGTGCCCTCGTCACCCTCCCCCTCTTCTTTCTTGCTGTGTCTTTCACCCTCCCCCTCCTCTTTCCCCTCTTCATTCTAAGTCTACTCCCCCTGCTCCTACCCCCTTTCCCCTTGTATCTCTCCCCTTGCCTGCTTTTTCCTTTGCGTATATGTCCTTATTTTGTCTCGACCTAACATGTAATTATGTAGCTATGCACTAATAACGGTGTAACCTTTGTAACGATGTAACCTGCAACTATGTTCTGATTCTCATGTAAAGCGCTCTGATACCTCCGGGTCTAGCCAGAGCTACATAAATCCTTTCAAATGTTGACTACTAGTCAGCTATGCTACCCATATACTACTATATACCTCTTTTGTACTGAATGGCGAATACCGAATGTATGTATACTACCTCAACCATCTAATGTTTAATAACTGTATATTGTAAAGCGCTCTGATACCCGCATGGGTCATGTTCGCGCTATATAAAACTTTATAAATAAAATGCAGCTTGTTTACTGTGTTGCTACCTGCATGCCCTGTGGGACATGGCATACTGGATTTTGCTGGTGGTCCCGGAGGACCTTAGGGCCTCTTTGACTAAGACAACTCAAGATGGGCATGAAGTGGCCAAAAATGTTACCCATGCAGGCCTAGATACTACAGATTGCCTGGGAAGGGTACTAAGTACTAGTGTTGTATGCCGTCAACATGCGTGGATGTATTTCACAGGATTCTCTGACGATGTACAGTCCTCCCTCATAAATATGCCCTTTGAGCCCCACCTTTTCGGTCAGAGTCTGCGTTAGAGCGCTTTAAGGTCAGAATAGCTATGGCTTGCTCTTTGGGGCGGTTGACCCCTGCTAAATAGTTCCTTGATCCATTCTCAATTGTACTACTTAATATCAAGGCTAAACCTATCGAGTTACAAGAATATTGTGGGCAAATTATTGTAGACCTAATATTGAAATGTAAGTGCAGGTAGAGGAAGTATAGATTTTTGGAGCATGAATCCTTTTCTGAATTCACATTCTGTGCAATATTCCGCCATCTCGTGGTTGGGTCTGGAAACTTCTTGTTAGTCCTCTTTTTCTCTCCTTTTTTCCCTCTGGGCATCGTCTGTAGCCATTTGGTGCTATGTGTCTCTTCCTGTGACATCAGATGTACACCACGGAAGCCTCTGTGCATGGTCGCCATCTTCTGAGAGAAAAATAGAGAAAAAAAGTTGGAAAACTGAATACAATGATAATCACCAAGAGGTGCTTGAGAACCACCGAAAGGAATAACTGGACCACGTAAGTCATCTACCAATCGGTCAGAGAATGCCCAAAGGGGGTGAAAAAGCCACCAAGGGAAATGGAGAATATGCCTGTTAGATTCTGCTTCAAGTGCCACCTAAAGTTTGCCTAAAAAGACAGTCACGAGGTCTGTAACCTCTGCCTACCAGAGGACCACAACACATGTTTTACAGCAATCACCGAGTTTGAGGAAGCAGAAGTGGCTCAGACAGAAGCCTCTGACGAGGTGGAAGAGGTCAGCGAAGTTGAATCAAAATAATCAACGAAGAATTCCTGGGATGGGGACTGTTAGAAATGGGGGTCTCTAGTTGGCAGAGGTAGGCACCTTTGTCCAAGTAGGGACCCTTCTTCCTAGTCAGGGTAAGGGGGATACACTTCTAAAATAACTCCTGTTCACCCCCTTGGTAGCTTGGCACGAGCAGACAGGCTTATCTCAGAGGCAGTGTGTAAAGCATTTGTGAACACATACAGTAATACAGTGAAAAAACTGCAAATGGACACCACACCAGTTTAGAAAAATAAGTACTCTTTATCTAAACCAAACAAGACCAAAATGACAAAAATCCATAATACAGTAATAAAATATGACTTTCAAATTGTAGAAATAGTTCTGTTCAAAGCAAATTGCAGATGCGCCACTTTTCACGCAAAGTCCCCTGGATGCGTCGCGCACACAAACAAAAAGGATCGCACAGAAGGTGATGCATCAGTTCCTTACACTCAGGGAAGGTGATGCGTCGATTCCTTGCTCCAGGGGAGGAGATGCATCGGTTCCTTACTGCTGCGCAGGGGAGGTGATGCGTCGGTTCCTTACCGGAGAGGAGGTGATGCGTTGCTTTCTTACTGCGTAGGGAGGTGATGCATCTGTTTCTTACTGCGTCCCCCAACGATGCGACAGACCTGGCGCCTCGATGCGATGATCCGGTACGATGCGCGAGTTCCTGCAGCCGCACAGCAGGGCTTGCGTCGGAATCGGTGCGGTGATCTCGGACTTCGGAGATCGGTGCACTCGATGCGGCGTGCAGCGATTTCTTGAGCGCGGGTAGGCGCTGCGACAATTTTTTCGGCGATGCGTCGGAAACAGGTGCAGATGCGTCACGCTCCTCGAAGTTGCATTACTTTTCCAGCTCCCAGCGGCAAACAGTCTCCAGAGGTCCAAAACAACAACAGGCATCTCTTAGCAGGTCAGAACTCCCAGCAAGGAAGTTGAGGGGAGTTGGTGGTGAAGTCTTTGTGTCCCTGAGACTTCAGAACAGGAGGCAAGCTCAGTTTCAAGCCCTTGGAGATCTTCCTCAAGCAGAGGATACAGCAAATAGCAAAGTCCTTTTCCCTTTCCTTGGCAGAAAGTAGCCACTGCTGGCCAACTCAAGACAGCAAACAGCACAGGGGCAGTATTCCTCAGTTTCTCCAGCTCTTCTCCTTGGCAAAGGTTCCTCTTGATTCCCAGAAGTGATCTAAAAGTCTGGGGTCTGCGTCCCTCTTTTTATACAGTAAAATCCTTTGTTCTGTATGGCAGAGAAGCTCTTTGCACAGCCAAAACCAGTTCTGTCCTCTCTGGTGCAGCTTTATGGCAGGAGGTGGAGACAGCATTGTGGAAGGCAGACCAGGCCCATTCAGGTGAAAGGAAATCTCCTCCCCCTACTCTAAATGCAGCCCAGGTCTATTCAGCCCAGCCGTGACTCATCCAGACTCTCTGGAGCCACTGCACATCCCCAGGCCCTGTCACTCCAAAGCCAGACAGTCAATACACATCCTAGCAGAGGCACACTGGATGGCTAAGCAAGAAAATACCTACTTTCTAAAAGTGGTATTTTCAAACACAGAATGTAAAAACCACCCTCACTAAAAAATGTATTTTAACAGTCTGAGTTCAGGCATACTAAACTTTACTTTCCTACCTTGTCTCCAGGGTAGTTATGTTTATAAGATGTTATAAGCAAACTTCCCATTCTATCCTATGGGAACAGATAGGCTTACAAAAGTGAAAAACGAAATTGGCAGTATTTCACTCTCAGGACATGGCACACACCTCAGGGCATGTCCGACCTTTCACATACACTGCACCCTGCCCACAGGGGTACCTTGGGCCTACCTTAGGGGTGACTAACATGTAAGAAAAGGGAAGGTTAGGGTCTGGCAAGTGGATGCACTTGCCAGGTCGACATGGCAGTACCAGACTGCACACCGACTCTCAAATGGCAGGCCCGAGTTACATTTACAGGCTGCTTATGCGGGTGGCACAATCAGTGCTGCAGGCCCACTAGCAGCATTTGATTTACAGGCCGTGGGCACACACAGTGCACAGTACGAGGGACTGACTAGGAAATCAAATATGCCAATCATGGAATCACCAATCCATCATAACAATTTACAGGGAGAGCATATGCACTTTAGCACTGATCAGCAGTGGTAAAGTGCCCAGAGTCATAAAACCACCAACAACAGGTCAGAAAAAATACAAGAGGAGTGCAAAAAGTCCTGGGATGACCCTGCAAAAAGGGCCAAGTCCAACAGGGACCCTCGAAAACAGAAGTAACAATGAAAAAACCTCCTGGGGCCAATCCAAAGACTTCAGACTCCAAGCCGCATAAGACTGCCTTGATGCCAAAGCCCTCGGCGACCAAAGGGTCATGAGAAAAGAGTTGTAGTAAATTAATGTCCATCTCAGTCGCTTTTGTATATATGTGAATTGTAATATGTACCCTTTTTTGTTACACATTTTCTTTACATAAATTTGTGCTTCAATAAGTATACACCCGTCTCGCATTGCTCATTTGTGTTGAGCTCCTCTTCGTTGGGCGATTGATTCATTTTAGAATAACTAATTGTTTTGAAATTCAATTGGAATAAGCTACTAATCAGATCTTAAGAGAATTCACTTCTAAAATCACCAAAGTTGTTGATATGAAAAAGAACCCCTTGTATGCATCGTTACCTGACATTGAACTTATATTACCCAAGCCTCCAAGGGTTTATTGGGTTGCCCATTGTTCTGTTAAATAGTGAAGAGGGCGGCAGATAAGTATAGGGTAAAACTGGAGGAGGAGAAAGCACAGGCCTGCTTCCTCCTAGAGACATTCTTGTGACTCCCAGAGCAAGAACCAATATCTACTCATGCTGCCAAACATTTTAGATCAGGAAAGGGAGGCTTTTAGAGAGCCATCATCTTGCAAGGCTTTTACACCAGGGATAGAAAATAAATATAAACATTCTTTAAAGGACCCAGTCTACATCAAGGGCAATGTAATAGTGTATTCCATCAATATCGCCACTGCAAGAAAGAGGGAGAATGTCCCAACATCCATATGGCCCCCGCCAGAGAAGGAAAGCAAAAGAGTGGAGCATTAGGATAAAAAGTTGAACGGGGTGGGGGGGTTGCGAAACAATGAAGGAACGCAAACTTCCACACACTTCTAAATTGTTATGCCTATAACCAGTGGGAGGAAGTTGGAGAACTGAAACCTTTCCCTCAACAGTATCTAAAGAGGGGAGCCGCACTGGTAGAAGAGGGGAAAGGAATAGCCAACACCTGCCTGAAGTCACCTTTGGATGTGACAGATACAGCCAGTAGACCACTTGTAATAGGAACATCTATGAGCAGGCAGGCCTGGCTGCGGGTGTCCAGTTTTAAATTTAAGGTCAGGCGAACATCATAAACATACCCTTCTTAGGGGACAGCCTGTTCGGATTCGCTGTGGACAACACACTGCAGCATATTAAGAAAGATAATGACACCAGAAGGGCCATGGGGTCATTCCAGTCCCGTGGACAACCAAAAAGAGGAACAATTCCAGTGAGAAGACCCGCAAGGCGGGGAAGTTTTCACGGCACAACGCCCCAGCCGTCATTCCAGCTGTGTCAACGCCTTGTGGTAATTCCCAACACAACACCGACAGTCCTTTCGGGGCAGAGCCAAAGGAGGGGGGCAGGCTTCCAGAGGAGCCAGCTTCTCCAGCAAGTGACTTTGACTGCCAGACCCCCCACCACATAACATTAGTAGGGGCAGATTAAAAGACTTTCTCCAGGAGTGGATGGGGTCACAACAGACAAATGTATCATAAACATCATCCAACATGGTTACTGCATAAAACAGATAAGGACGCTACCCGGAGTCAGACTAAAGGAAAGGCTACATCGAGAGGAGGAAAGGTGCTGTCTGCAAAGTGAAGTGCAGGAACTACTTGCAAAAGAAGACAATAGAAAGAGTGCCCATGGCAGAAATCAATCAAGGAAATTAATCAGCATGCTTCCTCGTCCCAAAACCAGATAGGTCACTCCAATCAATTCAGGACCTTCGCTTCCTAACCAAGTTCATAAAGACGCAAAAGTTCACACATACTAAACTGCAAGAGGTCATCCCACGGCTGCGAGGAGAAGACTATATGACAACCACAGGCCTAAAGGATGCCTACTTGCACATCCTGATGAACCGCAAGCACAAAAATACCTCTGGTTCGTGGTCGACAAGACACACTACCAATTCATTGTGCTCCCATTTGGAATCAAATATACGCCCAGAGTTTTCACCAAATCCCTAGTGGCATTGGCAGCTTACCTAAGATGGAAAGGTATATGTGTCTACCCCTACCTAGATGACTGGCTAATCAAGGCAAGCTTGTACACACTGTGCGAAAATTACACCAGGATATTCATGGACACTCTCCACAAACTAGACTTCACAATCATCCTTCAAAAATACTCTACGAAACCGGAGAGAGAGAAAAGACCTTCATGTGGGCAAGAATCAAATCATTGATGGCAAGAGCCTTCCCTACCCTCAAGTGGATTCAGGTGATAACAGACCAAGCTCGCCGGTACAGCAAGGTTCATTCTCTGACAGTGAGGAGTGTGTCGAAGATGTTGGGCATGATGGCCTCATGCATTCCGCTAAATCCACATGCAAGACTGCACATGAAGCCACAGAGTGGATCCCAAACCAATGGTCACAGGCGACAGGCAGTTGGGAAGATCTAGTGGTTGTAACCCCAAGAGTACAGTTTGAGATGGTATGGTGGAACATAGACAATACCACTGTGGGCAGGACCTTTATACAACCAACCCGGTCTGTGACCATCACCATGGACGTGTCCCACACGGGCTGGGCAGCACACATAGGTGTAGGAAGTAGACAGCCTGAGTCTTGCTGGCTCACTCCCAAGGACATAGAATTTGGGCGCTTGAATCTCCCAAAACATTTAATGGACATTCTAAAGGAAGTGAAAAGCCGAGCACATTAAAATGCTACACGGCAAAATGGCATAAATAAGTACTATGTTGCAAAGACAGAGGTCAGCTCCTCAACAGGACAGAGGACACCACAGTGATCAGGTATCTTACCCACCTGCTACATAACAAATTGACGTACACCTCACTAAAGATACACTTGGTGGCGATAGTAGCCTACATTAGAGGCCACATGGGGAGGAGTTTCTTGACAACTCCAGTTATCAAGAGATTCCAGGAAGGAGCAAAGAGAATAGCTCCACCAAAATCATCACCGACACCAATGTGGAACCTCAACCTGGTACTAGCGCAGCTTATGATAGCATAGTTTGAGCCACTGCATAAGGCAGAACTGCGGTTCCTAACCTGGAAGACTGTCTTCCTAATGGAAATCACATCACTACGCAGGGTGAGCTTGCAACAGGCACTAGCCACTGAAGAACCATACCTGCAAATACACAAGTATATGGTAACTATGAGGACCAACCCACATTTACTTTGAAAGATCATATCACAATTTCATGTAAACCAAGCTATCCAGTTACCGGGGTCCTTCCAAAATCCAAGGACACAAACGGAGAGAATACTGCATACGCTAGGCATGCACAGGGATCTGATGTACTATGTTGATAGGACAAAGGAGATTGTGGAAGGAAGTCAATTCTTCATATCATTTGAAAACCCTAACAAGAGCTCACCTGTAGCAAAGGGGCCCATCGCAAAGTGGATCCTTAAAACAATTCAGTTGGGTTATCAGATGGGAGAAATGCCTGGAAGAGAAGCGTAGAGCACACTCAACAAGGAAGAAGCGTCCACTATGGCCTTCTTAGCAAACGTACCAATAAACAACATATGTATGCAGCCACATGTTCATCAATCCATGCCTTCACAAAACACTTTTGTGTGGACATCCAAATAAACAAAGAGGCGGAAGTGGGACAGAGAGTTCTGAAACATCTGTTTGCATGTTCAACCTCATTTTAACATCGCCGTCATGAGTAAAACCAGAATACCTCTACAAAATCAATGCACAGTACAAGAATCCAGAAAAGGATTCATGCTACAAAACAAAATGCTTACATACCAGTAAGAGTAGTTTTAGCTTGAAGAATCTTCTGGATTCACATGTGATCCTCCTCAGGAAATATGGTGAGGCAAAGAGAGAAGGAGAATACAATTCTAACAGATAGAAGAGAGCAAAGGCAAAGTAGTCGCCAAAAAAGGGGAAAAAAGAATCTGAAGAGGCTTCCCAGGCACACGTCTGACGTCACAGGAGGAGGAAAATAGCACCAAATGGCTACAGACGATGCGCAAAGGAAAAAAGAGGACTAGCAAGAAGACACAATCACTGGATGGCGGAATAATATACAGCATGTGAATCCAGAGAGTTCTTCAAGCGGTATAACTACTCCTACTGGTAAGTAACCTTTTCGTTACTATTCCTACCTCCACAGCTATGTATCTTGAAGACATATATATCTTCAAGGTACATACATGTGAAGTTAGGTATAAATAAGAACAATCAGGCTATCTATAGTTTCCTTTCGATACTGTGGATTCAATATTTTGTCCTCCAGATTTGTATACCTTGATGTTCTAGCTTCAATGTTCAGGGGGTGTATTCCATTCAGGAAATTTAGAGGCTAATCCAGAGGGCTGACGTATAGATAGACAGTCTTCCCAACTAGTTCAACAGGCGCCCCAGTCTATTCGAGACCGTGGATGTGGTGTTGACAGGCAGCATGCTGGGCATCAGTCCTCCAATTTATTTTTCATTGCTACAGCCATTAAATCACTTTACGGTTGTTACTATCGCTGAATCCTCTTTCCAAAAAAGGATTGGTGCATCAGTCCTATTTTGGACCTTCTGAATGCCTTCCGGCAGAAGGACAAATTCAAAATGCTTGGTGGCTCAGTTCCTGTCTTCTCTGAGCCCGAGTTAATGGATTGTAGATGTGTATTTTCATTTACCCATCCTACAGTCCAACAGACATTATCTGTGGTTCAAGGTAGGCCACAAGCAATTCCAATTTGTGTGTGTTCTTTCAGCCTCACCAGGGTGTTCTCCAAAGTGGTTGCAACCCTTCTTTGGAAGTTTGGGATATGAGTCTTCCTGTAACTCAACACCTGGCTGTTGAAGGCAGGCTGGTTGCAGTCAGTTGCAGTCGGTCGTAGATTAATTATCATTGAGACAGAATCCCATCTGGCACCTTCGCAGAAGCTTCCATTTGCTGTAGCAATCTTAGACCATTAGAGTTCAGTTCTTTCCCCGCCACTGGCCTCTTAGCCTACTGCATTCTCCTCCCCAGCTATGCCAAGTGACCGAAATTGGCTCTAAAATGGAATTTGAATTTCCAATGGGCCCAGCATCAAGGCAGTTTGGCTGCTGCTATCCAGATCCTGGAGGAGATTGCTAGAGATCTACAGTAGTGTCTGGTGGACTGCAATTGTTCCAGCACAGGCTTCTCTCCCTTCCACACCCAGATCTGATGGTGGTGACGGACACATCCCTTCTGGGCTGAGTTGTTCATCTGGGGGAGGTGGAGATCAGGGGACTCTTGTCTCCTGCTGAGGGCTGGCACCACATTAGTCTTCTGGAGGTGACGGCCATGCGTTTGGCTCTAAAGGTCTTCATGCCATCCATCAAAGGGAGGCTGATGCAGATTCTCATGAACAACACCATTGCCATGTGGTACTGCAACAAGTAGGGCAGAGTGGGGTCCTGTGTCCTTTCTCAAGAGGCTCTACAGCTGTGGAAGTGGTTGGAATATCAGGGCATTTTCCTGATCACAAATCACATGGCAGTGTCCCTGAACGCTAGAGCGGACAAACTGAGCAGGCGGTGTTTGGTGGACCAAGAGTGGTATCTACATCCTGAGGTGGTGGAGGGTGCCTTCCAACCTCATCATTCCAATGGGGAGAATTCTGGCTAGATCTTTTTTCCACTATTGAGAGTGCAAATTGTCAAATGTTTTGTGCATTGGGGCTTCCACTAGACCACTTGTAGAAGATGCATTTGGGCTGGAATGGAACACAGGACTCCTGTACTCTTTACTGTCCTGACTCTGTTGTCCTGAGTTCTGAAAAAGCTCAGGAACGATCCAGCCCGGGATATCTTAGTCGAAATTGGGCCAGGAGATTGTGGTACTTGGAACTTCTGGACATGAGCATCTGTCCTCTGATCAGGCTACATCTTCATGAGGACCTCCTGTCTCAGCAATAGGACAGGTTTCGCCACTCAAATCTGTGCAATGTACACCTGTATGCTTGGAGTTTAAGCAGTAGGCAACTGACTCAGTTTGGTCTGCTGCCTGAAGTGGTGGATGTAATCTTTTCCACCATTCTACAAAATTCATTTATTCTGGATGCTGGGACAAATTTGTGGCCTGTTATGGCCTTTGGAGGACTGACCCTTTATAAGCAAAGTTGTCAGAGTTCAGCTCAGCACCATGCCATAATCCTTATTCTATGGTAAGAAATCTGCATTCAGACAAAGTGTCCACCAGAAAGAGGTTTCTCATAAGTAAAAAATACTCCATCACTCTATCTGCTCCAAATAGAGCAGGCAGTTTGATGGATTTTTTCTGATGGTCCCTACTCCATCACGCCATTGGAATAAGCTCTTTGTAGACAGTGCCAAAGGGGCTCCACCAACAGAAAGCATTTGGTCCACCCATCTCTAAATGAGGGCATTGTCACTTTTGCAAACGAATACTCTGTCTGCCAAATTCTAAATCGGCCACTAGGCCTTTAAAGTCTGAAGGAAACACCTCAAAGGAGCGCCCTAGGGGGTACATAGTAGAGTTTGACTGCGCTGTCTTTGGCATCTCATCATTGGTATCTCATCATTGGTATTTCTCTCCGTCTGTGGACCCTGTCATTAGTGGGTGGATACTTGTGTTGCCTGTATTTGTCCATCACACGTTTTGCTGAGCAGAAGGGGCCCTCCGAAACTTGCCCTAAGGCTGCCCCTATATCTGATGTGGGAAGCTGCCGTCAGAAAAGGGTGTGAATTCTCCTTTAAATGGTTTAATTTTCCAGTAGCCTATAAAAACATCTGTGTTACCGAAAACCTTTATTAGGATGTACTTTATCACATACTAAAAACTCTGTGATCATGCCACATGTATAAACCTCTGTGATGTAGAGATCCACGGTTCACTGCCTGTATGCTGGTGGCAGTTTATTTAAGACTTTCGAGAACTTGGGAATATTTATGGTGTCTCCAGGGTTAAGTTACCTAGTGCGTTGCTTCATCCTCCAAACAAATCATACCGATCGCAAAAATCAATTATAAGATTTGGTACGCATCTTCTTCAGAAAAATTACCTTAAAACATCTGGTAAATACAAACTTGTTTTCTGTGCAATAATGGGGTTAAGTCTGCTCAAGGTGTCATATGTCTCGTTAATGCATAGTGAGTGATGCATTCAAATTGAACTACATTGCTGTGAGGGAACAGAAAGGTTACGTGAACCTGGGTCTAATGGAGGAGTCTAGATAGTACTAGTGCTCATGCGTATTTGGGACTTCATAAAAGAATGCCCCAACTAGTAAACATATCAAAATTTGGAGGCTGGACAGTATTTCTGCCCTTTATGTATGTACTTAAGAAATAAGGATTTGACTGGTAAACACAATATTATGTCCTCTGACATGCAGTGATACCTGCTGCTACTGCATCCCAATGAGGTGCTGATTAGTGTGGGATAGATGAAGGATATTGAGTTTATGGCAGAGATGCACAGCATACAGCAAGCATTTTAACTGTGCAGCTGTTACCTGGTTTTCTGGGGCATAGGGTTGTAAATACTCACTTGTCATATTAGCCTAGGGCTTAAAGACAGTCAAACTTTGTACTAGTCCGATGGACCTGTGTGCACATGGGTGTCTGGAGCTGATGGTACTCCATGCCCGTCCTCCCTGAGTCAATACCTTGAACCAGTAGTGATTCTTAGGAAGTGATTCCTAGGTTTTCAAGGTTAACATAAAGTTTTTAAGGATCAGGCTTATAGAGCACATCACTGCCCCGCCGGGTGTCCCGGCACTATGAAGCGAAGAATGCACATCAAAGTTAACCTTAGTCATCAAGAAGGCAGATTTTGAGCTGAGATCCAGAAAGGTTCTCCTTAGAACACACTCTGTCGGACTTCTTACCAGCCCACATCTTCCGTTATAATGTTATCTCTGAGTATATTTTCCCATGGGACACATGACCTTTGAGTCTAGTTTATAGTGAATTATTTCAACGCAAGCTGCTATCCAATGAATTTGTTTGTTATTATAAGGCCCAATGTCCCGGGCCAATACTGACATTGACGAAGGCCAGGTGGCTGAAACACGTTTGTCAGTTTGTTTTCTCGAGTGGCATGAAAAATAAATGCAAAAAATTATTTACGAGCCTGAGTGCGCAGCTTTGTCTTCGGACCTCTGGTGCAATATATATATATATATTCACTGAAAAAACCATAGGTTTCAGATAAGTTATAGTTAGAAATTAGCATTTAAAAAACCTTTGAAATTCACTGAAAAAACCATAGGTTTTAGGAACAGTTATAGTTAGTTGGACATTGCACTCGTACAAAACCCGTGAAATTCCCCGTTATAGTTAGTTCAGCTAACTATAACTCGCGCCCCGCAATGCACTGCTGATGACGTCACATATTACATCACTCATGACATGGTCAGTGACATCACTGATGACATCACTGATGACATCTCAAATGACATCACTGATGACATCATCCAGTGACTGTGTGTTTCTGTAAAGTTTAAATATTTTTAATATATATAGGAAAAGACGTATTGAAGAATGAGTGGGTGTGTAAGTGTCTGTATGGATGATTTAGTAGGTGCGTGACTGACTCTATAAGTGAGTGATTTAACGTATCTTACTGAATGCATGGGTTAGTGACTAAACTGGGTGAATGTCTGTATCCGTCTGTCTGTTGCTGTGTAAGTGGCTGCATGGGTTTGTGAATAGCTAAATGAGTGTCTATAAGAGTTATTGATTTGTTGTCTGAGTATCTGTATGGGTGCCTGAGTGTTTGTGTGGATGGGGTGTGTGCGACTGTGCATAAATGTGTGAGTGGGTGATTCACTGGGTGGATGGTTTCAAGAGTGCATCTGTGATAGACTGTATGGGTGGGTAAGTGTGTGTAAGAGTGTGTTAGTGAGTGAATGTATGTCCCAGTGGTACATGTGTGAGTAACATATGTGAAAGGCAGTATATATGTGTGTTGGAGTATATAAATAGCTATAAGCGAGAGTGAGTGATTGTGATAGTGGCTGTATGGATGAGTGTGTGCTTGTATCAGTGATTGTATAAGAGCGTAACAATGTGCTAGTATTTGTATGATTAAGTGAGCTGGTGTGTGTATAACTGTATAGGTGAGTAAATGGCAGTGTGTTTAATTATTTGCATGACTGACTAGGTGTGTGAGTACCTCTATGGATGAGTGGCGGTGTTTGAGTGTCTATATAGGAGTAAGAGTGCATATGATTGTCCTGTACTGAGTGACCATAAGTATGAGTGACTGTACGGGTGAGTGAGTGGATATGTGTGTGTAGACCTAAGAATCAGTGAGTGGGTATGTAGTTATTGGTGTTGGAGTGTCTATTGTTTTGCGAATGGCAGTCTGTAATTTAGATTGGGTGTATCAAAGGTTATATTAGGGTGTGAGGAGGTGCATCAGATTATCACGTGGATGATGTCATCAGTGATGTCATTTGAGATGTCATCAGTGATGTCATCAGTGATGTCACTGACCATGTCATGAGTGATGTAATATGTGACGTCATCAGCAGTGCATTGCGGGGGCGCGAGTTATAGTTAGCTGAACTAACTATAACGGGGGAATTTCACGGGTTTTGTACGAGTGCAATGTCCAACTAACTATAACGGTCCCTAAAACCTATGGTTTTTTCAGTGAATTTCAAAGGTTTTTTAAATGCTAATTTCTAACTATAACTTATCTGAAACCTATGGTTTTTTCAGTGAATTTAAAAGGTTTTTTAAATGCTAATTCCTAACTATAACATGTCTGAAACCTACGGTTTTTTCAGTGAATTTCAAAGGTTTTGTAAATGACAATTTTTAAATGTATTAATTGTTATATTAATTTTTTTCATACTGATTTACTACATTTTTAGAAACAATTTTTTTATACATATTTTATTTTTTAAATTACATTGTAATTACATTATACATTACATTACAAAAAATACTTTCTCAGAATGAATTACTTTAGTTTAAATACTTTGCACATAGGCAATAGACTTTTAAGTACAGTAGTTACAGTTGTTGCAATGGGCACCACATTTTCAAACACAATGCAACATTCAGCTCAATGTGAATTTCTAGTTAAATGAAATTAGTTACTTTATGGATTATTTTTCTAACCACAGGACTGGATCCTAGATTCAGTCCTGGTACATCTCCTGTAAACAGTTGAGTAAAAGCGTTTTGGTTACAGTCGTGATTTTTAAGGAATATTATTGTATTTTAAAAGTTGACACTTAGAAACTTTTTCTCATAGAATCACCAATGTTATCCTATGGAAGGAAATTCACTTAGCAGGTAAAAACTGTTATCGTTACTTTTTCTTACTCAGTGTTGGATCCTGGATCCAGCACTGGTGCATCTCCTGTAAACAGTTGAAAGAATGCGTTTAAGTCATACAGGCGATTTTTAAGGAATATTTGTAGTTTGTGAAAATCGACACTTTGAAACTTTTCTGCTGAAAACCAGACAATGGATTCCTATGGAAGAAAATATAAGTTACTGGTAAGTACGGTTAAAATTACTTTTGAGGATCAGTACTGGGCTGAAAGATGCAGCACTGAGGTCTCTCCTGATAACAGTTGAGTAAATCGGAATTCGTATTTAGTTGATTTTAGAGGAATATTTTAAAGTTCCAAAACTCCACACTTAGAAGAATTTCCAAGTGAAACCAGTCAATGTTAGCCTATGGAAGGAAATTCAAGTTACTGGTAAGTACGGTTAAAATTACTTTTCAGGACCAGTACTGGGCTGAAAGATACAGCACTGAGGTCTCTCCTTATAACAGGTGAGTAAATCGGAATTCGTAATTCGGCTGATTTTAGAGGAATATTTGTATGTTTCAAAAATCAACACTTAGAAACTTTTTCAGCAAAAAGCAGGCAATTATATCCTATGGAAGGAAATTCAAGTTACTGGTAAGTACGGTTAAAATTACTTTTGAGGATCAGTACTGGGCTGAAAGATGCAGCACTGAGGTCTCTCCTGATAACAGTTGAGTAAATCGGAATTTGTATTTCGGCTGATTTTAGAGGAATATTTTAAAGTTCCAAAACTCCACACTTAGAAGAATTTCCAAGTGAAACCAGTCAATGTTAGCCTATGGAAGGAAATTCAAGTTACTGGTAAGTACGGTTAAAATTACTTTTCAGGATTAGTACTGGGCTGAAAGATGCAGCACTGAGGTCTCTCCTGATAACAGGTGAGTAAATCAGAATTCGTATTCCGGCTGATTTTAGAGGAATATTTGCACAATGGTGAAGGGAGGGGGCGGGGCCTGAGGTGACATCTGTGCAAACGCGCCCCGTGGCGCGTTTTAAGTTGGGGGATTAAGTCCCCTTGAATCATGAGGGTCCCTACGGGCCAACTAGCCCACCAGGAACCTCCAGTATGCGCCAGGGGCTGCGTTGCAGAGACATGTACAGAGGCCACACCCCTTTTTACACCTCTCTGCAACGCAGCTCTGTGGCGCTTTCTGGACGTACCTGTTGGGCTAGTTGGCCCCCAGGGACCCTCAGGATTGAAGGGGATTTAATTCCCCATCTTAAAATGCGCCACAGGGCCTGTTTGCACACATGTCACCTGAAGCCCCGCCCCCTCCCTTCACCACTGTGCAAACGCGCCCCGTGGCGCGTTTTAAGTCGGGGGATTAACTCCCCTTGAATCCTGAGGGTCCCTGGGGTGCAACTAGCCCACCATATACCTCCAAAAAGCGCCACAGAGCTGCGTTGCAGAGAGGTGTAAAAAGGGGCGTGGCCTCTGTACACCTCTCTGCAAGGCAGCCCCCTGGTGCATACTGGAGGTTCCTGGTGGGCTAGTTGGCCCCAGGGACCCCAGTATTCAAGGGGATCGTTCCCCCTCTGCAAACGCGCCAGGGCGCATTTGCAGAGTGGTGAAGGAAGGGGGTGGGGCCTGCGGGCCCGATCGTTTTGTTTTTTTTTCCCCTGAAGGGGGGCTGTGTGGCCCCCTTCCTTTTCCAATTTTTAGGCCCTGGGGACCCCATCCCCCAGGGCCTTACCCTTTTTTAAATTAAAATTTAAAAAAAAAAAAACGGGAAGGGGGCCGCGTGGCCCCCCTTCCCTGGGCCTGTATTGGCCCCGGGGACCCCATCCCCCGGGGCCGGCCTTGCACTTTTTTTTTTTTTTTTACCTTTGGGGAGGGGGGCTGCGTGGCCCCCCTCCGTGGCCACTTATGGCCCCGGGGACCCCATCCCCCGGGGCCTGGCCTCTCGTTGGGGACTGTGGGGGGGTCCCCAAACTCCCCACAGTCCCGCCGGCTCCCCGTGTCCTACGGGAGCCGGCATTGCTTTTACACATGGGGAGCAGCTAACATGCTGCTCCCCATGTGGAAAAGCAATCAGCTTTGGATATTGGAAGAGAGAGCAGGTTTCCTGCTCTCTCTTCCAATATCCAAAGCAGTTTGCAATGACAGGACGGGAGCCGCGAGGCTCCCGTCCTGTCATTGCAAACAGCAGTGTCCCGGGGGTAGGCACCCCGGGACACTGCAGGAGCCGGCCCTGGGGGGTGGCGGTCTCCAGGGCCACCACAGGCTCCAAGAGGGGGGCCCCGCGGCCCCACTCCTTACATTTTGAAAGCTCCGGGGAGGTGGTGGTCCCCGGGGCTTGGGGGTCCAAAACAGACCCCCATTGTAATTTTTCTTAGTGCCCCGGGGAGGTGGTGGTCCCCGGGGCGTGTGGGGGGGCTGGAGCCCCCCCACACAGGTTTTTCAAAAATAAAAAAAGAAGCCCCGGGGAGGTGGCTCAGAGCCCTCCCGCACCATTATACATAAAGCCCCGGGGGGTGGTGGTCCCCGGGGCTTGGGGGGCCCTTAGAGGCCCCCCACACATAAAATTAACCCCCCCAGCATGCCCCCGGGACTTGGCCCACCCGGGGCCAGTTAGCTATCGAAGCGCGGGAGACCGCGCTTCGATTTTTTTTTCGGCAGGATTCGCGCACCCTGAGCGCATCCTGCCGATATAAAAAATAAAAAAATTTTTGCCCACGGGGTCCTTGTGGGACCCCTGAGCAGACCTAGGGGGTCAGGGTGTTTCTACCCTGCCCCCTTTGTGCGCTTTGCGCACTTGTTTCTGTCCCTCGGTTCTACCGAGGGACAAAATGGCTGCCAACACTTCCTGATTTGGAGTGTTGACAGCCAGATTAGCATGCAGCTCGTGATCGGGAGGGTGCGCGAATCCGACGCGGCCATAGATATATCTATCTTTTTACTTTTGATTTTCTCAGCAACTACTGAACGGATTTACACCATTTAACAAAAAGGGTTCTTTCTGAACCAGAACTACCTCTTTGCCAAATTTGGTGTAATTCCGTTCAGCAGATTCAGGCTGTAGCCGTGTCTAAAGTTTCCTATGGAAAATTGCATGGGGAAAACGCGTTTTGGGACCCCCCTTTTTCTCGGCCCCCGCTTGACAAATCCCCCGAGACTTTCAGGGTAGGAGCGGACCGGAGCGCCCCACAAAGTTTGAAAATTTTGCGAAGATACGTCAACCGGCAAGAGAGTTATTTCAAATAGAATGTCGCGGATTTCCTATGGATAATAGGTTGTAACTATAACTATCTACTGGCGACCGCCAGTAGATAATATATATATATATATATATATATTATCTACTGGCGGTCGCCAGTAGATAGTTATAGTTACAACCTATTATCCATAGGAAATCCGCGACATTCTATTTGAAATAACGTTGGCGCCGGTTGACGAATCTTCGTGAAAGTTTCCAACTTGTTGGGGCGCTCCGCTCCTACCCTGAAAGTCTCGGGTGATACGTGAAGCGGGGGCCGAGAAAAAGGGGTCCCAAAGCGCGTTTTCCCCATTCATTTTTCCATAGGAACCTTTAGTCGCAGCTACAGCCCGAACTGCTGAACGGAATTACACCAAATTTGGCAAAGAGGTAGTCCTTGGTTCAGACTGGTGCCTTTGCTTAAATGGTGTAAATCCGTTCAGTAGTTCCTGAGAAAATCAAAAGTAAAAGTACATATATATCTATGGGCGCGTCGGATCTGCATGCCCTCAGCGCACCCTGCGCGCACCGTCCCGATCACGAGCTGCATGCTAAGTGGCTGTCAGCTGGCTGTCAACATTCCGATTCAGGAAGTGTTGGCAGCCATTTTGTCCCTCGGTAGAACCGAGGGACAGAAACAAGTGCGCAAAGCGCAAAGGGGCAGGGTAGAAACACCCTGACCCCTAGGTCTGCTCAGGGGTCCCACAAGGACCCCTGGGCAGAAAAGATGTTTTTTTTTTTAAATCGGCGGGATGCGCTTAGGGTGCGCGTATCCCGCCGAGAAAAAAAAGAAACAAGTGTGCAAAACGCACAAAGGGGGCAGGGTAGAAACACCCTAACCCCTAGGCCTGCTCAGGGGTCCCACAAGGACCCCTGGGCAAAAAAGCATTTAAAAAAAAAAAATCGGCAGGATGCGCTCAGGGTGCGCGAATCCTGCCGAAAAAATCGAGCGCGGTCTCCCACGCTTCGATTGTTTTGCCCCCGGGTGGCCCAAGTCCCGGGGGCATGGTGGGGGTTTAATTTTATGTGTGGGGGCCTCAAAGGGCCCCCAAGCCCGGGGACCGCCACCCCCGGGGCTTTCTTTTAAAAATGGTGCGGGAGGGCTCTGAGCCCTCCCGCAGCCCCGGGACCACCACCTCCCCGGGGCTTTTTTTTTTTAATTAAACAACCTGTGTGGGGGGGGCTCCAGCCCCCACACGCCCGGGGACCGCCACCTCCCCGGGGCACTAACAAATTAAAATGGGGGTCCGTTTTGGACCCCCGAAGCCCGGGGACCACCACCTCCCCGGGGCTGTGCTGATGTAGGGGAGGGGGCCGCGCGGCCCCTCCTGGAAGCCCTTGATGGCCCTGGGGACCGCAACCCCCAGGGCCGGCTCCTGCAGTGTCCCGGGTGCCTACCCCGGGACACTGTAGTTTGCTATGGCAGGACGGGAGCCTCGCGGCTCCCGTCCTGCCATAGCAAACTGCTTTGGATATTGGAAGAGAGAGCAGGAAACCTGCTCTCTCTTCCAATATCCAAAGCCGATGCTTTTCCACATGGGGAGCAGCATGTCAGCTGCTCCCCATGTGGAACAGCAATGCCGGCTCCCAAGGGACGTGGGGAGCCGGCGGGACTGTGGGGGATTGGGGACCCCCACAGTCCCCAACGGAGAGGAGCCAGCCCCGGGGGATGGGGTCCCCGGGGCAAGTAGTGGCCCGGGAGGGGGGCCACGCGGCCCCCCTCCCCAAAAAAGAGCAAAAAATTTTTTTTTAAAAAAGGAAAGCCCGGCCCCGGGGGATGGGGTCCCCGGGGCCTTAAAATGGCCAGAGGAGGGGGGCCACGCTGCCCCCCTCAAAAAAATAAATATAGAGGCCATGCCCCGGGGGATGGGGTCCCCGGGGCCAATACAGGCCCCGGGGACCCCATTTTTTTTTTTTAAAGGTAATTTTAAAAAAGGGGTAAGGCCCTGGGGGATGGGGTCCCCAGGGCCCCAAAAAGAAAAAAGGAAGGGGGCCACACAGCCCCCTTCAGGAGAAAAAAAAAAATTTAAAAAACGATCGGGCCCGCAGGCCCCGCCCCTTCCTTCACCACTCTGCAAACGCGCCCCTGGCGCGTTTGCAGAGAAGGCAATTCCCCTTGAATACTGGGGGTCCCTGGGGGCCAACTAGCCCACCAGGTACCTCCAGTATGCGCCAGGGGCTGCCTTGCAGAGAGGTGTACAGAGGCCACGCCCCTTTTTACACCTCTCTGCAACGCAGCTCTGTGGCGCTTTGGAGGTATATGGTGGGCTAGTTGGACTCCGGGGACCCTCAGGATTCAAGGGGACTTAATCCCCCAACTCAAAACGCGCCACGGGGCGCGTTTGCACAGTGGTGAAGGGAGGGCGGGGCTTCAGGTGACATGTGTGCAAACAGGCCCCGTGGCGCGTTTTAAGATGGGGAATTAAATCCCCTTCAATCCTGAGGGTCCCTGGGGGCCAACTAGCCCAACAGGTACATCCAGAAAGCGCCACAGAGCTGCGTTGCAGAGAGGTGTAAAGGGGTGTGGCCTCTCTACACGTCTCTGCAACGCAGCCCCTGGTGCATATTGGAGGTTCCTGGTGGGCTAGTTGGCCCCTAGGGACCCTCAGGATTCAAGGGGACTTAATCCCCCAACTTAAAACGCGCAACGGGGCGCGTTTGCACAGATGTCACCTGAGGCCCCGCCCCCTCCCTTCACCATTGTGCAAATATTCCTCTAAAATCAGCCGAAATATGAATTCCGATTTACTCACCTGTTATCAGGAGAGACCTCAGTGCTGCATCTTTCAGCCCAGTACTGGTCCTGAAAAGTAATTTTAACCGTACTTACCGGTAACTTGAATTTCCTTCATAGGCTAACATTGACTGGTTTCACTTGGAAATTCTTCTAAGTGTGGAGTTTTGGAACTTTAAAATATTCCTCTAAAATCAGCCGAAATACGAATTCCGATTTACTCACCTGTTATCAGGAGAGACCTCAGTGCTGCATCTTTCAGCCCAGTACTGGTCCTGAAAAGTAATTTTAACCGTACTTACCAGTAACTTGAATTTCCTTCCATAGGCTAACATTGACTGGTTTCACTTTGAAATTCTTCTAAGTGTGGAGTTTTGGAACTTTAAAATATTCCTCTAAAATCAGCCGAAATACGAATTCCGATTTACTCACCTGTTATCAGGAGAGACCTCAGTGCTGCATCTTTCAGCCCAGTACTGGTCCTGAAAAGTAATTTTAACCGTACTTACCGGTAACTTGAATTTCCTTCATAGGCTAACATTGACTGGTTTCACTTGGAAATTCTTGTAAGTGTGGAGTTTTGGAACTTTAAAATATTCCTCTAAAATCAGCCGAAATACGAATTCCGATTTACTCACCTGTTATCAGGAGAGACCTCAGTGCTGCATCTTTCAGCCCAGTACTAATCCTCAAAAGTAATTTTAGCCGTACTTACCAGTAACTTGAATTTCCTTGCATAGGATATCATTGCCTGCTTTTTGCTGAAAAAGTTTCTAAGTGTTGATTTTTGGAACTTTAAAATATTCCTCTAAAATCAGCGAAATCCGAATTCTGATTTACTCACCTGTTATCAGGAGAGACCTCAGTGCTGCATCTTTCAGCCAAGTACTGATCCTCAAAATTAATTTTAACCGTACTTACCGGTAACTTGAATTTCCTTCATAGGCTAACATTGACTGGTTTCACTTGGAAATTCTTCTAAGTGTGGAGTTTTGGAACTTTATAATATTCCTCTAAAATCAACCAAAGTACGAATTCCAATGTACTCACCTGTTATCAGGAGAGAACCCAGTGCTGCATCTTTTAGCCCAGCACTGACCCTGAAAAGTAATTTTAACCGTACTTACCAGTAACTTATATTTTCTAACATAGGAATCCATTGTCTGGTTTTCAGCAGAAAACGTTCAAAGTGTCGATTTTCACAAACTACAAATATTCCTTAAAAATCGCCTGTATGACTTAAACGCATTCATTCAACTGTTTACAGGAGATGCACCAGTGCTGGATCCAGGATCCAACACTGAGTAAGAAAAAGTAATCGATAACAGTTTTTACCTGCTAAGTGAATTTCCTTCCATAGGATAACATTGGTGATTCTATGAGAAAAAGTATCTAAGTATCAACTTTTAAAGTACAATAATATTCCTTAAAAATCACGACTGTAACCAAAACGCTTTTACTCAACTGTTTACAGGAGATGTGCCAGGACTGAATCTAGGATCCAGTCCTGTGGTTAGAAAAAGTAATCCATAAAGTAACTAATTGCATTTAACTAGAAATTCACATTGAGCTGAATGTTGCATTGTGTTTGAAAATGTGTTGCACATTGCAACAACTGTAACTACTGTACTTAAAAGTCTATTGCCTATGTGCAAAGTATTTAAACTAAAGTAATTCATTCTGAGAAAGTATTTTTTGTAATGTAATGTATAATGTAATTACAATGTAATTTAAATAATAAAATATGTAAAAAAAATTGTTTCTAAAAATGTAGTAAATCAGTATGAAAAAAATTAATATAACAATTAATACATTTAAAAATTGTCATTTACAAAACCTTTGAAATTCACTGAAAAAACCGTAGGTTTCAGGCACGTTATAGTTAGAAATTAGCATTTAAAAAACCTTTGAAATTCACTGAAAAAACCATAGGTTTCAGACACGTTATAGTTACAAATTAGCATTTAAAAAACCTTTGAAATTCACTGAAAAAACCATAGGTTTCAGACACGTTATAGTTACAAATTAGCATTTAAAAAACCTTTGAAATTCACTGAAAAAACCATAGGTTTTAGGGACAGTTATAGTTACTTGGACATTGCACTCGTACAAAACCCGTGAAATTCCCCCGTTATAGTTAGTTCAGCTAACTATAACTCGCGCCCCATAATGCACTGCTGATGACGTCACATATTACATCACTCATGACATGGTCAGTGACATCACTGATGACATCACTGATGACATCTCAAATGACATCACTGATGACATCATCCACGTGATAATCTGATGCACCTCCTCACACCCTAATATAACGTTTGATACACCCACTCTAAATTACAGACTGCCATTCGCAAAACCATAGACACTCCAACACCAATAACTACATACCCACTCACTGATTCTTAGGTCTACACACACACATCCACTCACTCACCCGTACAGTCACTCATACTTACGGTCACTCAGTACAGGACTATCATATGCACTCTTACTCCTATATAGACACTCAAACAACGCCACTCATCCATAGAGATACTCACACACCTAGTCAGTCATGCAAATAATTAAACACACTGCCATTTACTCACCTATACAGTTATACACACACCAGCTCACTTACTCATACAAATAGTAGCACATTGTTACGCTCTTATACAATCACTGATACAAGCACACAATCATCCATACAGCCACTATCACAATCACTCACTCTTGCTTATAGCTATTTATATACTCCAACACACATATATACTGCCTTTCACATATGTAGTTACTCACACATGTACCACTGGGACATACATTCACTCACTAACACACTCTTACACACACTTACCCACCCATACAGTCTATCACAGATGCACTCTTGAAACCATCCACCCAGTGAATCACCCACTCACACATCTATGCACAGAGTTGCACACACCCTCCCACACAAACACTCAGGCACCCATACAGATACTCAGACAAGCATTCAATAACTCATATAGACACTCATTTAGCTATTCACAAACACATGCAGCCACTTACACAGCAACAGACAGACGGATACAGACATTCACCCAGTTTAGTCACTAACCCATGCATTCAGTAAGATACGTTAAATCACTCACTTATAGAGTCAGTCACGCACCTACTAAATCATCCATACAGACACTTACACACCCACTCATTCTTCAATACGTCTTTTCCTATATATTTTAAAAATATTTAAACTTTACAGAAACACACAGTCACTGGATGATGTCATCAGTGATGTCATTTGAGATGTCATCAGTGATGTCATCAGTGATGTCACTGACCATGTCATGAGTGATGTAATATGTGACGTCATCAGCAGTGCATTGCGGGGCGCGAGTTATAGTTAGCTGAACTAACTATAACGGGGGAATTTCACGGGTTTTGTACGAGTGCAATGTCCAAGTAACTATAACTGTCCCTAAAACCTATGGTTTTTTCAGTGAATTTCAAAGGTTTTTAAATGCTAATTTGTAACTATAACGTGTCTGAAACCTATGGTTTTTTCAGTGAATATATATATATATTCACTGAAAAACCATAGGTTTCAGGCACGTTATAGTTAGAAATTAGCATTTAAAAACCTTTGAAATTCACTGAAAAACCATAGGTTTCATACACGTTATAGTTAGAAATTAGCATTTAAAAAACCTTTGAAATTCACTGAAAAAACCATAGGTTTTAGGGACAGTTATAGTTAGTTGGACATTGCACTCGTACAAAACCCGTGAAATTCCCCTGTTATAGTTAGTTCAGCTAACTATAACTTCGCGCCCACAATGCACTGCTGATGACGTCACATATTACATCACTCATGACATGGTCAGTGACATCACTGATGACATCACTGATGACATCTCAAATGACATCACTGATGACATCACTGATGACATCATCCAGTGACTGTGTGTTTCTGTAAAGTTTAAATATGTTTAATATATATAGGGAAAGGCGTATTGAAGAATGAGTGGGTGTATAAGTGTCTGAATGGATGATTTAGTACGTGAGTGACTGACTCTACAAGTGAGTGATTAAACGTATCTTACTGAATGCATGGGTTAGTGACTAAACTGTGTGAATGTCTGTATCCATCTGTTTGTTGGTGTGTAAGTGGATGCATGGATTTGCGAATAGCTACATGAGTGTCTATATGGGTTATTGATTGGTTCTCTGAGTATCTGTATGGCTGCCTGAGTGTTTGTGTGGGTAGGTTGTGTGTGACTCTATACATAGATGTGCGAGTGGGTGATTCACTGGGTGCATGATTTCAAGAGTGCATCTGTGATGGACTGCTTGGGTGGGTGAGTGTGTGTATGGGTGTGTTAGTGAGTGAATGTATATCTCAGTGGTACATGTGCGAGTAACTACATATGTAAAAGGCAGTATATATGTGTGTTAGAGTATTTAAATGGCTATAAGTGAGAGTGTGTTATTGTGAGAGTGGCTGTATGGATGCGTGTGTGCTTTTATCAGTTATTGTATAAGAGCGTAAGAATGTGCTAGTATTTGTATGAGTAAGTGAGCTGGTGTGTGTATAACTGTATAGGTGAGTAAATGGGTGTGTGATTAATTTTTGCATGACTGACTAGGTGTGTGAGTACCTCTATGGATGAGTGGCGGTGTGTGAGTGTTTATATAGGTGTATGAGTGCATATGATAGTCCTGTACTGAGTGACTGTAAGTATGAGTGACTGTACAGGTGAGTGAGTGGATGTGTGTGTAGACCTAAGAATCAGTGAGTGGGTATGTAGTTTTTGGTGTTGGAGTGTCTATGGTTTTGAGAATGGCAGTCTGTAATTTAGAGTGGGTGTATCAAAAGTTATATTAGGGTGTGAGAAGATGCATGAAATTATCACATGGATGATGTCATCAGTGATGTCATTTGAGATGTCATCAGTGATGTCATCAGTGATGTCACTGACCATGTCATGAGTGATGTAATATGTGACGTCATCAGCAGTGCATTGCGAGGCGCGAGTTATAGTTAGCTGAACTAACTATAACAGGGGAATTTCACGGGTTTTGTACGAGTGCAATGTCCAACTAACTATAACTGTCCCTAAAACCTATGGTTTTTCAGTGAATTTCAAAGGTTTTTAAATGCTAATTTCTAACTATAACGTGTCTGAAACCTATGGTTTTTCAGTGAATTTCAAAGGTTTTTAAATGCTAATTTCTAACTATAACGTGCCTGAAACCTATGGTTTTTTCAGTGAATTTCAAAGGTTTTTAAATGCTAATTTCTAACTATAACGTGCCTGAACCCTATGGTTTTTCAGTGAATTTCAAAGGTTTTTAAATGCTAATTTCTAACCATAACTTGCCTGAAACCTATGATTTTTAAGTGAAATTCAAAGGTTTTTTAAATGCTAGTTTCTAACTATGCCAACAGAGGTAGGACATGTGAAGAAAGAAGAAAAACGCACAGAAAGAAGCAAAAGATGTGCAGAAAGAACCAACAGAGGAGCAGAAAGAGGCCTTGTTGCAAAATCATCCTGTGCCCACAACTTTTTCAGACGGGTACTGGTGGTAACTGACTCTGACTAACCAGAGCCAGTGCGCGTTTGCACAGTGGTGAAGGGAGGGGGGCCTGAGGTGACATGTGTGCAAACGCGCCCCGTGGCGCGTTTTAAGTTGCGGGATTAAGTCCCCTTGAATCCTGAGGGTCCCTGGAGCCCAACTAGCCCCCCAGGTACCTACAGTTAGGACCACAGAGCTGAGTTGCAGAGAGGCGGTCCGAGGCCACGCACTTTTTTCACCTCTCTGCAACGCAACTCTGTTATGCTTACTGAAGGTACCTGGTGGGCTAGTTGGCCCCCAGGATTCAAAGGAATTAACTCCCCAACTTAAAACGCACTATAGGGCGTGTTTGCGCACATGTCACCTGAGGCCCCGCCCCCTCCCTTCACCACTGTGCAAACGCGCCCCGTGGCGCGTTTTAAGTTGGGGATTAGGTCACCTTGAATCCTGAGAGTCCCTGGGGCCCAACTAGCCCACCAGGTACTTCCAGTAAGCACCACAGGCCTGCGTTGCAACGCCTGTAACAAATTGTGCAGTTGTGTTTAGGTAGTGAAGAGGGTCGTGCAGGGGGTAGTGTTTTAGGGTTTAGGGTAGTGCAGTGGTGTTTGTGTAGTGTAGGGGGTCATGCTGGGGGTAGATTTAGGGTTTAGGGTAGTGCAGTGGTGTTTGGGTAGTGTAGGGAGTCGTGCTGGGGAGTGTTTTAGGGTTTAGGGTAGTACAGTGGTGTTTGGGTAGTGTAGGGGGTCGTGCTGGGGTTAGTGTTTTAGGGTTTTAGGGTTTAGGGTAGTGCAGTGGTGTTTGGGTAGTGTAGGGGATACTGCTGGGGGTAGTGTTTTAGGGTTTAGGGTAGTGCAATGGTGTTTGGGTAGTGTAGGGGGTACTGCTGGGGGTAGTGTTTTAGGGTTTAGGGTAGTGCAGTGGTGTTTGGGTAGCGTAGGGGGTACTGCTGGGGGTAGTGTTTTATGGTTTAGGGTAGTGCAGTGGTGTTTGGGTAGTGTAGGGGTTCGTGCTGGGGGTAGTTTTTAGGGTTTAGGGTAGTGCAGTGGTGTTTGTGTAGTGTAGGGGTTCGTGCTGGGGGTAGTTTTTTAGGGTTTAGGGCAGTGCAGTGGTGTTCGGGTAGTGTAGGGGGTCGTGCTGGGGGGAGTGTTTTAAGGTTTAGGGCAGTGCAGTGGTGTTCGGGTAGTGTAGGGGGTCGTGCTGGGGGGAGTATTTTAGGGTTTAGGGTAGTGCAGTGGTGTTTGTGTAGTGTAGGAGGTCGTGTTTTAGGGTTTAGGGTAGTGCAGTGGTCTTTGGGTAGTGTAGGGAGTCGTGCGGGGGTATTGTTTTAGAGTTTAGGGTAGTGCAGTGGTCTTTGGGTAGTGTATGGGGTTGTGCGGGGGTAGTGTTTTAGGGATTAGGGTAGTGCATTGGTATTTGGGTAGTGTAGGGGGTCATGCGGGGGTAGTGTTTTAGGGTTTAGGGCACTGCAGTGGTGTTTAGGTAGTGTAGGGGTCGTGCTGGGGGAGTGTTTTAGGGTTTAGGGCAGTGCAGTGGTGTTCGGGTAGTGTAGGGGGTCGTGCTGGGGGAGTGTTTTAGGGTTTAGGGCAGTGCAGTGGTGTTCGGGTAGTGTAGGGGGTCGTGCTGGGGGAGTATTTTAGGGTTTAGGGTAGTGCAGTGGTGTTCGGGTAGTGTAGGGGGTCATGCTGGGGGTAGTGTTCTAGGGTTTAGGGCAGTGCAGTGGTGTTCGGGCAGTGTAGGGGGTCGTGCTGGGGGTGGTGTTTTAGGGTTTAGGGCAGTGCAGTGGTGTTCGGGCAGTGTAGGGGTTGTGCTGGGGGTGGTGTTTCAGGGTTTAGGGCAGTGCAGTGGTGTTCAGGCAGTGTAGGGGGTCGTGCTGAGGCTGGTGTTTTACGGTTTAGGGCAGTGCAGTGGTGTTCGGGCAGTGTAGGGGGTCGTGCTGGGGCTGGTGTTTCAGGGTTTAGGGCAGTGCAGTGGTGTTCGGGCACTGTAGGCGGTCGTGCTGGGGCTGGTGTTTCAGGGTTTAGGGCAGTGCAGTGGTGTTCGGGCAGTGTAGGGGGTCGTGCTGGGGCTGGTGTTTCAGGGTTTAGGGCAGTGCAGTGGTGCTCGGGCAGTGTAGGGGGTCGTGCTGGGGGTGATGTTTCAGGGTTTAGGGTAGTGCAGTGGTGTTCGGGCAGTGTAGGGGGTCGTGCTGGGGGTGATGTTTCAGGGTTTAGGGTAGTGCAGTGGTGTTCGGGCAGTGTAGGGGGTCATGCAGGGGTGGTGTTTCAGGGTTTAGGGCAGTGCAGTGGTGTTCGGGCAGTGTAGGGGCGGTGCAGGGGTGGTGTTTCAGGGTTTAGGGCAGTACAGTGGTGTTCCGGCATTGTAGGGGGTGGTGCTGGGGCTGGTGTTTCAGGGTTTAGGGCAGTGCAGTGGTGTTTGGGCAGTGTAGGGGGTCGTGCTGGGGCTAGTGTTTCAGGGTTTAGGGCAGTGCAGTGGTATTCGGGCAGTGTAGGGTGTTGTGCTTGGGCTGGTGTTTCAGGGTTCAGGGCAGTGCAGTGGTGTTCAGGCAGTGTAGGGGGTCGTGCTGAGGCTGGTGTTTCACGGTTTAGGGCAGTGCAGTGGTGTTCGGGCAGTGTAGGGGGTCGTGCTGGGGCTGGTGTTTCAGGGTTTAGGGCAGTGCAGTGGTGTTCGGGCACTGTAGGCGGTCGTGCTGGGGCTGGTGTTTCAGGGTTTAGGGCAGTGCAGTGGTGCTCGGGCAGTGTAGGGGGTCGTGCTGGGGGTGATGTTTCAGGGTTTAGGGTAGTGCAGTGGTGTTCGGGCAGTGTAGGGGGTCGTGCTGGGGGTGATGTTTCAGGGTTTAGGGTAGTGCAGTGGTGTTCGGGCAGTGTAGGGGGTCGTGCAGGGGCTGGTGTTTCAAGGTTTAGGGCAGTGCAGTGGTGTTCGGGCAGTGTAGGGGGTCGTGTTGGGGCTGGTGTTTCAGGGTTTTGGGCACAGCAGTGGTGTTCGGGCAGTGTAGGGGGTCATGCTGGGGGTAGTGTTTCAGGGTTTAGGGCAGTGCAGTGGTGTTCGGGCAGTGTAGGGGGTCGTGCTGGGGGTGGTGTTTCAGGGTTTAGGTCAGTGGTGTTCGGGCAGTGTAGGGGGTCTTGCTGGGGGTGATGTTTCAGGGTTTAGGGCAGTGCAGTGGTGTTCGGGCAGTGTAGGGGGTCTTGCTGGGGGTAGTGTTTCAGGGTTTAGGGCAGTGCAGTGGTGTTCGGGCAGTGTAGGGGGTCATGCTGTGGGTGGTGTTTCAGGGTTTAGGGCAGTGCAGTGGTGTTCGGGCAGTGTAGGGGGTCGTGAAGGGGTGGTGTTTCAGGGTTTAGGGCAGTGCAGTGGTGTTCGGGCAGTGTAGGGGGTCGTGCTAGGGGTGGTGTTTCAGGGTTTAGGGCAGTGCAGTGGTGTTCGGGCAGTGTAGGGGGTCGTGCTGGGGGTAGTGTTTTAGGGTTTAGGGCAGTGCAGTGGTGTTTGTGTAGTGTAGGGGGTCATGTTTTAGGGTAGTGCAGTAGTGTTTGGGTAGTGTAGGGGGTCGTGCTGGGGGTAGTGTTTTAGGATTTAGGTTAGTGCAGGGGTGTTTGGGTAGGGTAGGGGGTCGTGCTGGGGGTAGTGTTTTAGGGTTTAGGGTAGTGCAGTGGTGTTTGTGTAGTGTAAGGGGTCGTGCTGGGGGTAGTGTTTTAGGGTTTAGGGTAGTGCAGTGGTGCTTGTGTAGTGTAGGGGGTCGTGCTGGGGGTAGTGTTTTAGGGTTTAGGGTAGTGCAGTGGTGTTTGTGTAGTGTAGGGGGTCATGTTTTAGGGTAGTGCAGTGGTGTTTGGGTAGTGTAGGGGGTCGTGCTGGTGGTAGTGTTTTAGGATTTAGGTTAGTGCAGTGGTGTTTGGGTAGTGTAGGGGGTCGTGCTGGGGGTAGTGTTTGAGGGTTTAGGATAGTGCAGTGGTGCTTGTGTAGTGTAGAGGGTCGTGCTGGGGGTAGTGTTTTAGGGTTTAAGGTAGTGCAGTGGTGTTTTTGTAGTGTAGGGGGGTCATGTTTTAAGATGCAATGCTCCAATACCTGACCAGTCTGCACTACATAAAACTGCAAAAAAACTAAAAATAAAAAGTGTTTTGCACACTTTTGTCATTGGGCTATATGTGGGCTACATCTGGGTAATATTTGTGCTACATTTGGGCTCTTTTTTCACTGGTGGCCATCTTGGAAGACTTCTTTGTTATGAAGTTTCCTAATTTCTTCATTTACTGCAGTCTCCTCAGTAGGAAATGCTTTCAGTTTTTTACTTTGATTCCATCAAGAAGGCATTCAGATGTGTCTCACATCTGCCATAAATCAGAATGTTAGCACTCTAGTTGCTCATTAGATCACTGGAGTAAAGCTACTGCTCACCAGGGAGTTAACTGGTAGTCTGCTGCTGGTATTGAAAGTGATTGTTTCAGTCTGCATGTCAGACTTTTCTAATGAAATAGAAGAGGATTTGAGATCTCACTTAAAACATGCCCTAATTTTTCTTTCTGCAGCACTAACCATAATTTCTATTTCAAAAAGAACCCCTCATTTTGTTCCTTTTTAAATTAAATGTTTTAAGTGTTACCGGTTTATTCCAATCAAGATGGCTTCAGGTGTGCCATACTTTTGTCATAAGTAAGGCTGTTAGCGCTCTAGTTGTTCTTTAGAACACTCTGGGAAGCTGCAGTAGAACACAAAGGCATCAACTGGCAGGCTGCTCCTGTTGAAATATAACAGGAAGATATTTGAGATCACACTTGAAATATGTCCTAATTTTTCTTTCTACAGCACTAACCATAATTTCTATGACAAAATGAACCCCATCATTTTGTTCCTTTTTAAATTAAATGTTTTAAGTGTTACCAGTTTATTCCAATCAAGATGGCTTCAGGTGTGCCATACTTTTGTCATAAGTAAGGCTGTTAGCACTCTAGTTGTTCTTTAGAACACTCTGGGAAGCTGCAGTAGAACACAAAGGAATCAACTGACAGTCTCTGCCCTTGTTGGATGTACATGTTTTACTGAGAATGTCAGACTTCATTCTCACATGAGTGAGAAAGATAATGTGAATTTACAGAAAATATGCTCTCATTTTAGCTTCTGGAGCACCTTCCAAACCTCCATGGGACAAGCATGAGAAAATAGTGTTCTCTCAAACATGATTCATGATATCCCAGCAGAAGGTTTTTCACATGGTAAAATCACCTTAGAATACACCACAATTCCTAAAATTAGTATGGTACCATCAACAAATAAATTCTAATGTAACTAAAGCCTGTTATCACCCTTTATAGTTCTCCTTTTGGTGACCCTCAAAATCTTCTATTCACTACAATGCATTTCAATGAGGTACTATCATTTATATTGGTCCCAAGATGGCTGCCAGCAATTCCAGGATGAAGTGCTGACAGCCAATCAGATCTCACAATGACGTGTGGTTAGGCTCCGCCCAGATATATATGTGACTTTACTTTTGATTTTCTCAGGAACTACTGAACGGATTTACACCATTTAAGCAAAAGGCACGACACTGAACCAAGGGCTACCTCTTTGCCAAATTTGGTGTAATTCCGTTCAGCAGTTCTGGCTGTAGCTGCGACTAAAGGTTCCTATGGAAAAATGAATGGGGAAAACGCGTTTTGGGACCCCCCTTTTTTCTCGGCCCCCGCTTGACGTATCACCCCGAGACTTTCAGGATAGGAGCGGACCGGAGCGCCCCAACAAGTTGGAAACGTTCGCGAAGATTCGTCAACCGGCGCCAACGTTATTTCAAATAGAATGTCGCTGATTTCCTATGGATAATAGGTTTTAACTATAACTATCTACTGGCGACCGCCAGTAGATAATATATATATATATATATATATATATATATATAGACTATAGCCTCTGCCCTGTTTATAATTATTTTCTCTTTCGGTGCTGACTCCTACATCAGAAAAAGATTGTTTGTGTAAATCAGCTTTTATATGCCAGCCAAGGGGCCTTATGGGATTGGTAGTCCTGTTGGATTCTGTGCGCATGCTCGTTGGCTGACATTTAGTCGAAAAGTGCACACTGTGGGGCGGAAAACGTACCGACCGACTCGGTACGGGAATTTAGTCCGACCGACACGTACCGGCGCTGCCCGACCCAGGTAGGTCGATGAAATGCATGTGAATCACGACCGACTCGTACGGAACTCAAGCCGAACGACCGACCCGGATGGAAACAAGCTATCCGGCCGGGAAACCACGCGAATCGAACCGACCGACACGCACCAGGAATGAACCAGAACGAAACGTGCCCGCGAACTCCGACCCGCGCAGTACGATGCAATGTGTGCAAAACCAGACCGATTCGCACGGAGCTCAAGCCGTACGACCGACACGCATACAAAAGCCAGCCAAACCAACACAATACTCCGCGACCGACGCGTACGCCGCACATGAAACCTAGCTGAAACACAGCGGGAACGACTCGGAGAAGCGCGCACGAGACAACTGCAGCGTCCGACTCGGTCAGAAGAACGTCTCCTACATGCACAAAAATCAAAAAGGAAAAAATAAAAAAAAAGAGGGCCAAACAAGCAATGACGAAGTCAATAAATACAGGGGAAAAAAAATGGAACAAGGACACCCCCAACTCCACCTATATAAAGGCCACTAATCCCTACCATGATCCTTTGCAAATTCCACTGACCTGCCAGCACAGAACACCATCAGACAGCAACCACAGACACACTCACAGCTCATCCATCACACAAGCCACACACCATTAGCACCTCAACAAATAGCACCCTCACACACACCCAGCAAAACCTACACTCACCCACCCTCACTTGCACACACACACACATCAATCACCACCACCACCCATCACCATGCCCCCAAAGAAGAATCATAAGTTCCTAGATAGTGAATTGGAAGTCCTGGTAGACGAGATCCTGAGGGTAGAGCCACAGTTGTTTGGCACATTGGTCCAACAGACCCCCATGGCGCAGAAAACCAAGATGTGGGAGAGGAGCGTCGACAGGGTCAACGCACAATCACCATGTTTGCGCACAAAGGAAGACATCCAGAACAGGTGGTATGATGTGCGCAGGAGGGTCAGGGACCTACTGAAGAAGGATTACATCCTGAGCCAGCACACTGGCAGTGGCCCTCCTGCCAAACCACTATACCTCAGGCCCTGGGAGGAGAAGGTGCGGGCCATCCTACCATCAGTGAGCGTATATGGACTAACAAACATCCCAGAGCCTGGTGAGTACACAACAAATATACACAATATGGTGTGACAATACACACACATCACTGTCAAGGGGATAGTCAAACCATGCACCCTTAGCAAATCCACAGCAACCAAAAGATAATCATCCCAAGATGTGAATGCCAGTCAGACAAACACAATACCTGCCATCTCATAGTGACATGTAACTGTGTCATGACATGTACAAACCTAACATCAAATACAGCAAGGCAGTGGCACAAATATAACCAACAAACACTGTCTGATATTTTGCCACCACTAGAACACCACCTCACAGGGAAGCTCACTGAAAGGAAGGAATTCTGTGTATGCTGGTGAAGTGAGTGTAGCCAATAGCATGATGGGAGTTGTAGTCACAGATATTGGTCACCCTCACAATTGGCCCATCAACACCACTCTGAACCATGCTCACATCACAGGGAGTGGAAAAGAACTGACAAGATGGCTGACACTGGGTACTGCTGTGGGGAGCACAAGGCCCTGCTGGGAACTGGGCACCAACAAACAGCAGGACACCACTGTCAGCCATCTTGCCATTGCTGTCACACTCACACACAGTGAAGTCTACCCAAAAGGAAGGAAGTATGGGCATGCTGGGAAGGGGGGTGTAGGCAATAGCATGATGGGAGTGGTAGTCACAGATATTGGTCACCCTCACAATTGGCCCATCAACACCACTCTGAACCATGCTCACATCACAGGGAGTGGAAAAGGACTGACAAGATGGCGGACACTGGGTACTGCTGTGGGGAGCACAAGGCCCTGCTGGGAACTGTGCAACAACCAACAGCAGGACACCACTGACTGACATCCTGAAAGCCAACTTGCACTCCCTGCAATGGAAGCACGTTCCATGGTGGGATATCTGGCTGGGTGGGAAGGAGGACTGACAGCTCTGACCATAGTTACAAGCAGCTTTTCCCACACACCCCCTTAACACAAACTCCACATAACCCACCTGGGAGAATGCAATGACTCACACTCTAAATGAAAATCAAACAAAGAACCACCACCCTGGGTTATGCTGTGTGAAGCACAGGGACACTCTTGGGACTTGTAGCCAAACAAACGCCAGGACAACACTGTCAGCCATCCTGTCAGCACAGGCACACTACCCCACAGGGAAGCAGAGTCAAAAGGAAGGAAGTATGGGCATGCTGGGAAGGGGGGTGTAAGCAATAGCATGATGGGAGTGGTAGTCACAGCTCAACATCCCCCACCCACATGGCCCAGCAAGCTAGCACTGAAGCATGCACACCTCACAGGGAGTGAAAAGCCATATCAAAGATGCCTGACAATGGTGCTCTGTTGTGGGGAGTACCAGGCCCTGCTGGGACCTGTGCACCAACCAACAGCAGGACACCACTGAATGACATCCTGAGAGTCAACCTGAACCCACGCAAGGGTGGCATGCTTCATGGTGGGATAACTGGGCTGGGTGGAGAAGGAGGGCCGGATGTCCACCAAATACCACCAATGCTGGCCATGCACACACCTCAACATTCACATTGAAATGCCTCAGGTTTGCAGGACAATGTGCTACACCAATATCAACCTCTTACTGTGACAACTTAGGACGATGCAATGTACAGGCCCGCATCCAGAGGTACAGTCACAACTGTCGGGTGTGTGAACCATTGATGCCTGTAGAAATATAACATACATTGTGTGTCTCTTCCAAAAACAGGTGATGATGGGGACACAGCAGCAGGCGAGGAGGAGTCCCTGTCCCAGGCTCCGGAGGACACTGAGCCCACTGGTGTGGAACAGCCTCTGCTCTCCTTGGATGGCGAAGACCTACCTAGCCCCTCCAGCGTGAGTCATCATGCAGCACCAGCAGGACCAACATCTGCACCCCCTGCACCCACTGCTCCAACAACTGCCAACACACAGACCACCCCCGCCGACACGGACAGACCAAGGACCACCAATGACAACAGCACAGGGACCCTGGCACAACGTCGAGCTACGGACAACGACCCCAGTAACAACCCACAAGGGGGCCTAAGGTCACTTGTGCGTGCCACCGCAGGTCCCGCATGTGTCGCCAGGGGTGGTGGGAGGGGTGGTAGACATAGGTCGCTGTTTGCAGAGGGGTCTGGACTGCATGATGACCCACAACTGGCACGCATTGCTGAGGCATACCAGAATAGCACCGGAGAGGTCACCCAGGTAGTGGGGATCCTCAAGGACATTAAACAGCAGCAGGCTGCCCATCATGCCCGCTTGGACTCCCACATGTCCCGTGTGGAGACACACATGTCCCGTGTGGAGACACACATGTCTCGCATGGAGTCCAAGTGGGACACATGGCAAGAACTGACAGCGGTGCATAGGGACATATTGACATGGCTCCACCAGAATAGCACCAACATGGCCACATCTCCCTGTGTGGCCACAACATCTGGTGCTGCAACAACTGCAACTGCCACAGGGAGGGAGGAGGACTATGGCGGAGAGTCCCCTGCACCGCAGCAGCCTGCACGTGAGGGTCCCCCCCCAAAGAAGAGGGGTCGTCCGAGGAAGCAAAACTGAGAGGTCGATGGCCATGTACATCCCCCAGGAAGCCAACACCTGTTCTGGAAATTCTCCTTTGTGTACAAACTGTTCACCCTGTCGAATGCAACCCAACTCTCCCACATGACATGGGGAGTTTAAGTTGGACTAATGTATCAGATGACTGTGGACTTCACTCAGGACATTTCTGCTACCAAGACTTGCAACTCATCTGGGAACTTCGGATCACAATCCCAATGTACAGCACCCACCATCCTGTGCACTATACTCACACATGTATGTAAATAAAATCACTAATACACCATACTTGCCTCTGTTGTGATTCCAACGTGGTTACTGTCATGGGGATGATGATCTGCTAAATTACACTGTGTATGCTAACTGCTACAGCAAGTACAACACCGTCATGTGAGTCATGGTGACGTGACACATATGAGGGAGACACACCACTAGGGCTACACAACACAGAGACACCAGGGCCATCGGACTCATCGCCTACACTGATGTTGCCAGGAAATACTGTGGAATGCACAGACACCACACCTATTCAGAGTCTGTGTTAACTAGCCCACAGGTGCAGTAAGCAAATGTCAGTCAGATGTGTGACCACAGACAACGCACATCCCAAAGTGAAGCACAGGTTTATTACACATTTGTAACATGTTGTTTCCACTACAAATGCAAGGTAAACCCACGTGGCAGTGGCCACACAGTCAACAAGTGCAGAAGATATAAAGTCCAGGGGTGTGTGGCACATCACCTGTAGGGAAACGACTTCTGCCACCCTGAAAGCTGAATCATGGTGTCGGGGGATCCAAGTTGACCAAACAACTCTGTAAGCACCCTGTGAAGGACAGACATGACACACAATCAAAACCACTGAAGAACAGGACAGAAATGCAATACTCATGCCCAATACATGTCACAAGATAACTACACAAAACCAAGTTAGCATGTCAACACTGTTGGGGAGTACAGACTACCTGTAAGGACACATCGCTGCACGCATCCAGTCAAGTAGCACATGGCCACACTCAAACAGCACCAGAGCACCACCCACACATATCATGCAAACTCACATCATTGACATGACAACTCTCTGGATACTCACATTCAGCTGAAGAAGTTGGTGATGAGCTGTGTGCGGACATCACCATCATCATCATCACTGGCATCGTGGCCCAGGCCAGGATCCTCCACAGGTGGCGGACGTTGGTCATCGTCATCCAGGATGAGAGGCAACTCCTTCCGCACTGCCAGGTTGTGTAGCATGCAGCAGACGATGACAATCTTGCACACCTTTGCTGGGGCATATGGGAGGGCCCCTCCTGTCTTGTCCAGGCAGCGGAAGCGGCTCTTCAGGAGACCAAATGTCCGCTCGATCACTCTCCTGGTCCGACCATGTGCCTCATTGTAGCGCATCTGGGCTGGTGTCACAGGGTTCCTGAGGGGTGTCAGCAACCACGGCATGTTGGGGTATCCGGAGTCACCTACAGACAGACAATTGCACATTAGCTGAGTTGGAAAAGTGGGCGGAATACAACATAGCAGAACACACACAATGGTACAAAGTCAGTACACACCGACAAGCCAGGCACGCTGGTTCTGCATCCGTGACATCATCCTCGGGATGCGACTACTCCTCATCACGTAGGCATCGTGTGCCGAACCGGGGAAACGGGCACACACATGTGTGATGCTCATATCTGCAAGACATACCACCAGAGCATTGATCGAATGGTAATGTTTCCGGTTCCGGTATGCCTGCTCATGTGCCTGTGGTGGTACCAAAGCCACATGTGTCCCATCAATGGAGCCAATGACATGTGGCATCCTCCCAAGGGCATAGAAGTCACTCTTGACGTCAGTGAGTTGTTGACGTGTAGGGAAATAGATGTACTGGTTCAGGCATCTCAACATTGCCTCCAAAACATCGCGTAGCACACGGCTGAACCATAGTCTGTGACATCCCACCAGCAGTCGCCACAGTGTGTTGAAAGGTACCGGTGGCAAAGAAGTGTAGGGCTGCCATCACCTTCACCTTGGGGGTCAGCGCTGTAGGGTACGGCCGGCCAGGTTGCAAATGTGGGGCCAAGCGCACTGCCAAATCCTCAATCAGCTGCCTGGTGAAGCGGTACCGTCGGATGCTGTCACGTTCCACCATCGTTGCCAGGTCAGGGAATGGTCTATGGACAGCTGGAGCCCTGCAGTGCATAGGTGAAGAAAGAAAGATTGTCAGTCACCCCACATATGTGCCATTCACCATACTCAATTTCACATGATACATCATTACAAGACACAAGTACTTGATGTGTGTGCCGTTCTGTTTGGACATATATGGCACCTACATGGCCATCATCTAACATCTCAGTTCAACATGTGTTGACAACAGGTTCCAGGTTGTGCTATGTGAAACCATTAGGCTGTGTCACAGTACCCATTTACTGCTGTCACGTTCCACACACACACCACAGTGACATGTCTGGACAGATGCGCCACAGGCATCACAGCTCATTAACAGGTAGATTCCCAGTGACCCTGTCTTGCCACATGGACACTGGCATGACATGGCGTATCATGTACACGTCAGAAAAACAAACATGACTCCCACAGGTAGTGGCACCTGTTGCCTCCGCAGGACAGACATGGACGTCTGTGACACACACACGCACAACATCAAAGTCCATGCACAAACAACGTTGATGTGGAGACTGTCTCCCATTGTGCACATGGAATCAGAGACATCGGAAACACAACATGCACACAGACTGTGGAGGGCCATCACTATTGTGGCAATGGGTCACCCTGTGACGTACATGCCTTCCCACATGGGACCCTGGGGGTATGTGACATGTCATACACATACACAACCTGGAAATGTGACCATGCCACATGCTCCGAAATGAACAGTTGCACATCACAGTGGTCATGTGCACAACACACAAAGGATCCTGTCCCCATGAACACGTGCACAGCCTGGGTGTGGCTGCCCCCAAGTGCCACCCCAAAAACCACATGTTTACCCCCATACACAGAAAAGGTAATGCAGCCTTACATGCCTTAGGATACAGTGTGGACTGGGTGTGGTATTGTAGGTGTGCCCCTGAGTTCCTGGCAAGTATATGTGGCTGGCATACGTACACCAGTGACAAGCATGGTGACATATGCGAGTGACCTGTACAGGGACGCGTTGTACAGCAATGGACCGATCGGTGTGTCCGCACGGCCCATTGCATCTGTTGTGAGCGGGTACGCCTTGTATCCCGGAATACGCGTTGTACAGCAATGGACCGATCGGTGTGCCCGCACGGCCCATTGCATCTGTTGTGAGCGGGTACGCGTTGTATCCCGGAATACGCGTTGTACAGCAATGGACCGATCGGTGTGCCCGCACGGCCCATTGCATCTGTTGTGAGCGGGTACGCGTTGTATCCCGGAATACGCGTTGTACAGCACTGGACCGATCGGTGTGTCCGCACGGCCCATTGCATCTGTTGTGAGCGGGTACGCGTTGTATCCCGGAATACGCGTTGTACAGCAATGGACCGATCGGTGTGCCCGCATGGCCCATTGCATCTGTTGTGAGCGGGTACGCGTTGTACATCAATGGACCGATCGGTGTGCCCGCACGGCCCATTGCATCTGTTGTGAGTGGGTACGCGTTGTATCCCAGAATACGCGTTGTACAGCAATGGACCGATCGGTGTGTCCGCACGGCCCATTGCATCTGTTGTGAGTGGGTACGCGTTGTACAGCAATGGACCGATCGGTGTGCCCGCACGGCCCATTGCATCTGTTGTGAGCGGGTATGCGTTGTACAGCAATGGACCGATCGGTGTGCCCGCACGGCCCATTGCATCTGTTGTGAGCGGGTACGCGTTGTACAGCAATGGACCGTTCGGTGTGCCCGCACGACCCATTGCATCTGTTGTGAGCGGGTACGCGTTGTATCACGGAATACGCGTTGTATAGCAATGGACCGATCGGTGTGCCCGCACGGCCCATTGCATCGGTTGTGAGCGGGTACGCGTTGTATCACGGAATACGCGTTGTACAGCAATGGACCGGTCGGTGTGCCCGCACGGCCCATTGCATCTGTTGTGAGCGGGTACGCGTTGTACAGCAATGGACCGATCGGTGCGCACGCATTGGCTGGGGCCTGGCATGGCAACGGACGCGTTTTCGAAGCTTCAACGAGTCTGATGCAGTGAATTCAGTTGGCCAGCCACAACAAGGTTGCAAATTCATGGGTGTCATGAAGTTTAACTTTTGAAGGATGCTGTGGGCGTGTATTAGTGGTGCAATTCCATGGATTGGCCAGATTCAGAAGATGCAAACGACTTGGACCTATCACTTTGGACACATGGGACAGTATCTGCCTCTGCAGCACACATATAATGCTGGCTGTTCCCCTGAGGGCTCACTTGCCTGCACTACATGCTCCAGGACGACATCTGCTGCCACCAACACTGCTGCTGTCTCTGCATCCTCTGGCTACTGCAATGGCACGTACTGTGGAGAGAGCCCCAGCCTTCAGCCTTGAGGAGAACCAGGCCCTGCTGGACAGCCTCCTTCCACAGTACAGCAAGCTGTATGGGACACCAGGGGAGCAGGTGAGTGTGGTGTCCACTGCCTTACTAATTGTGCATGTTGTCTGACTAGCAAGACTTACAGTGTGCACACCACTTGCTAGCATGCTCACTGAGTAGTTCTCACCCCCCAAAGTGTGTAGTCACATGCACTGAACAGGTACAGTGCAGTAACAGTGCATTCCAACAAGGTTTACTTCCCATGCAATGATACCATGTAGTAACTGCTGGCAAACTGTTCATAGCCATCGTTGCACTGCCTGTGTACATCATATGCCCCTGTGATTGAGACATGTATATCCAACTGTGTGATGCACGTATATGTTGCATGTGTAGTAATGGCCTTTTCACTTTGTCATCCTCACAGGTTGATGCCCACCATAAGCAGAAAATCTGGCTGACCATCGCCCGGGCAGTAAGATCCGTGGGGGTCTACAAGCGCCGGATCCGCAACTGCCAGAAGAGGTGGCAGGACCTTCGGGGCTGGACCCGGAGGATCGCAAGGGTCCAGCTGAAGCTGTCGCCTCCTCGCAGGAGGGGCGGACACCGGACCATGACCCCCCACATGCTCCGGATCCTGGCGGTGGTCTTCCCTGACCTGGATGGGCAGCTGAAGGCAGACAGCAGCAAGGAAGGGGGTGAGTCCATGACTGCACTGTGAACTTTGTCTGACATGCTATGTGCCCTCCTCTGGCCTGGTTAAACTTCCACAGTACATCAGTCTTATGGTCCAGGACCCATGTCCCTCAATTGTGACATGCCCACTCCTCATCTGATACGCAGGTGTGGTCCTTACAGTCAGGAAATTGTGTCACTCGGGTACTGTGTCCTTGCATTTTGCTTCGCTCAAGGTGGGGGACAGCATTTGTTCCTGTGACTTTGTGGTGTGCTTCATGGGTGGGTCAATTGCTCACACAATGCCTAAGTCCTGACATGTAATCTGGGTGTAACTATGATATGTGGTCCACTTGCTAATCTGAATCACCACATGTCCCTGGGGTATTTGGCACACCACCATGCTGCTGATGGGAACAATGTTTGGGCCTCAGGAGTATGTATATCAAGTGTGTCACACATGCTTAGCCACCTGCCTACTGTCCAGGGCTCATCCCTCTTTCAGGTGGAGCAGGACAGTCATGCCTACTCCAGGGCATACAATACACTCTGTACTCCCACTCCCGTGTATCAGCTGACATGTTGTGATCAGTGAAATGTTCCCTCAGGTGTCTGCCTCTGTGTCATTGTGCTGTGGCTTCGTTGTCAGGACTACTGGGATGTTTATCGGTTAGGGCTCAGCATGCCATCTGAGATGTGACCATGAGAGACGATACTTCTGTGACTTATAGGTGTTTGATCACTTGACTGTGCACACAGGTGTATGCGACTGTGAATTTCAGGCAGCTGTTTTTCATTCACAGCAGACTGTGAGGTGCTCAGGTTCAGAGAGTTGTGTTTCATGTCTCCCATATGTCCAATTGGTATGACGTGGCCAAATAAGAGTTCAGATGATGTGGTTTGTGGGGGATGGACATGTGCACTTGTCAGCTACATAACTTGCATTCCCCATGTCCTAGGATTGTGACACAGTGCAGACTGTTGTTGGCTGGCTGCCATGCCCATGAGACTGGAGACAGTGATGTATGACTTTGCAGGCATGCCTGTGCCATGGCATTAAACTTCCTAAGAGTGATCCTGCAGGGGAGTGACATGTGCAACATGCACCCCATTGTGGCATTGACTATCCGGACATGGGTGCATCATGGTGTCTGGTGCTGGTATGCATCACATGCATTTCTAATTAGACTCTGGCCATCCCTTCATCCGGACACCTGTACTGACTCAGTGGAAAGAGATGTGATGTGTGCATGTTCACATACTTCACCGTGTTCTCTGCAATGTCCAACAACTGTGTAGGTGGTGCATGTGTCCACACTGGGGTATTACCATCAGACAGGCACCAGACAGATGGGTGCAAGGGCAGGAGGGGTGTGAGTTCCATGGTTGACCATCAGACTGACAATTGGCTTCTCCTAATCTGTGTGAGGACTTTTGGCAATGTTCAACTAAGGATGCCAGGGCTTGCTCTGTAATGTGCTGTACTTACTGTGGTGTGTGCGGTCAGTGCAGGTGACTGATGTTTGTCTGTTTCCCTAATTGTTTGCAGATACATCCACGACCACAGGAGGGGACAGCTCCACGGACCAGGATGAGCTGCAGAGCCAGACTGGGTCAGCAGCCGACGAGTGGTCGGAGGGACCCAGTGGCACGGAGGGCGAGGGGAGCCACACCGAGGAGTCCTCAGCACCATCCACCTCAGCTGAGGACCACAGCAGCTCGGAGGATGACTCCCTTGTGGAGGCGGGTGTCAGCAGCCACCACACCCCAGCTAGTCTGTCTGGCCCCGCCACCACCACCACCACCGCCCTCCCATTGGCTCCCATTCCTGAGGTCCGTGGAGGCTCCCGTGTTCGGGAGCGTGTCTCCTTCGTGCCAGGCACCGCACCCCCTGCCCCTGTGTCCCCTGCTGCCCTGAGTGAGGAGTCTGTGTACCTACTTCGGCAGCTCCATGTAGGGCAGACAGCAATGCTGAGTGTCCTCCATGCACACACCACTCTGTTGACACAGCTGGTGTCGTTCATGGAGGGCATCTCGACGGGTATGTCTGCCCTACAGAGGAGCAATAAGTCCATGGACTCCTCCCTGACGGCAGCAGTGTCCCTCCTCCAACAGTCCCTCACCCCTCCTACCTCTGCCCCATCCACACTTCCATGCACCCTACCTGTCCCAAGCACATGCACACCTGCACGATCACCGAAACACACAGACACGAGCAGCACAGAAACACCCAAAACAAAGGCAAGACGTGCACACAAGCATCCTCAGGGGACTGATACCACACCCACAGGGGATGGGGAACAGACACACACACAGGCATCCACAGTCACTCCGCAGTCCTCAAAATCCTCTCCCTCCAAGACCCCTTCCCTTGCCTCACCTGCAACCCCACCTACACAGCAGTTCTTCCTCTGTGACCTCGGCCTCTTCCCCTCCAATCCCGCTGATCCAGCATACAGGGGGAAGAGGAAGTCCACCCACACAGAGGGGAGTGCCCCTCGCCCCCGGACACCCTCCCCCAGGCGCAGACAGATGGGGGCCCCCACCCACAAGTCCCTCCGGTCCCGGAAGAGCAAGACCCCGCCACCGCCCTGCAAGTCAAGCACACAGTCTCCTTCCTCCATCCCTCAGGCCCCCACAACACAGGTTCCCCCACCACACCCTGCCCCAGGTTCCCCCACCCACAGATACACCATCCCCAAAATGATCCGGCCTTCTCCACCTACCACTTACTCTTCCAGCACCACACCCCCGCTGCACATGTTGGTGCCACTGGTGTGGAGACCGTGTCCTCCCCCTCTGTCCTGCCCACCTTACCTGAACCCCATTCTACTCTCCTGGAGATGGGCACTGCAGTGGAGTCCACTACCACCCCGTCTGACTTGGGCACTGCAGTGGGGAACCTGTCCTCTCCATCTGGCCAGCCCACTGGAGTTGTGCCGGCACCCACACCATCTGACTCATGCCCCCCAGTTGTGCCGGCACACACCATGTCAGACACCTCCACTGCAGTTGTCAGTGACTCTCCAGCACCAGCCACCCCTTCCCTGCCTCCTTCTGGTGAGCCCTGATCCTGTCCCTGCGGTGCCTGGCCTGCCCCCCGTATGCCCCTCCGAGGGGAATGTCCCTGGTCCCTAGCAGTGTAGGCAAGTAAAGGGTGACATCTGCCACTGTCACCCTGTTTGGACTTTATTCATGGACTGGCCATTGGCCTTTGTGTTTTTTCTGGACTTTAATTTTCCACATAACATTTGCTGAATAAAGCTACTTTCAGTTCTCTAGTGGTTTTGCTTCAGATGTACATGATGTTGATGATGCTAACCATGCCCTTGCTGCAGTGATGTTGAATTTTTGATGTCAGGTAAATGAAGTGTTACTGTGCAGGACCCCATGTGGTCCAGGGGGAATGTGTCCTATCCTGGTGTGTAGCCATGTCATCCTTTGCAGCAATATGAGGGTGTCATGTTTTCCATATTTGCAAATGGGATTCCCTACCTGTTTTTTCAATATCACATCTGTGGCTTACAGCCCTGCACATCAGATGTGCTTGCCATTGTTCAATTGGTCTATTTCCCTGACCGTGTGACCATCTCCACTGGACATGCATGTTTGGGCATCAATGGGGAAGGACTCATCTGTGGTATCAGTGCAACTTGCTATACATGTGTATTTGATCGGTGCAGAGGATTTGGGTGACAATGCCATGACCAGGCTGATGTGACGTGAGCCTTCATTTTGTGCTAATTGTTGACTGAGTGACCAAGTGTTCTGCTGACATGATAGCGCCCTGCAGAGACAACGTATGGCACAGCTTTTCTTACACAGGAGTGGAGACCCCTCATGGCAGTGTGTAATTCCGTGACATTGCCTGAGCCCAAGGTGTGTGTTGTGTGAGCATGTCTGTGTGTGTTCACTTCCATTTTGCTACGCAGGCTGGGGGCCCTAGTGATGTTCCTGTTTGTGATGCTTGCTGAGTTGAGCAATGTTCCCCCAAATCTTCTCCCTGGGTGCTCTGTGATGTGGGTGCATGGCACATTACTGGTGATCAGGGTGTCATCCATAGGTGTGTTTGCTGTCAGGGCTGAGTTTGTGGGCAAACGCTGATGAGACACAGTCAGGATTCCCCTTGGCACTTGTTGGTTACACAAGTCATGTAATTTACTGTTTGTGTTAGCTTCCAGTGATTGTGACACGTTGTGTGTGTGACTGCTGCCACTCCTCAGGGTCAGAGCTGCAATGTTGGAAGTTGTCTATGTGTGTTGTTTGTGGGTGAGCTTGCCTTCTTCATTGGTGTGTGACTGTGTCCGGGATCCCATTGGTTGGTGTGGATTTGACTTCATGCCCATGTACAGCGTACTGTGCAGTGTGTGAGACATTCACAAGTCTTGTTGACTGGCCATGTGTGACGGGTATCTCCGCCTTAGTTCCCTCCACCACCCCTGGGATTGTCATGGGTGCATGTGCAATGTCACCAGTCCATGTGAGCTTCACTGCTGCACATTGGTGGAGATCAAGGTGTGTGGTGTTGAGTGTGTGCAAATGAGAGTTGTTGCACGGCTAGACCCCTACCTCCAAGTTGGCCTTGGCTGACAGGCCGTGCTGTTTTATTAGTGCTTGTGTAGGTGTGATGGTAGTTAGTTGCTCAGGACACATGACTGTGGTTCACAGTGTGTACGACATCTACCTTTGTCATCACAGTGGGATTATCATGCAGGCCAGTGTCACCACAATGTGGGCTCCCTGGGGGTAGTGCTGTGGTGGGTCTGTCTCTTGCTGTGTTAGTTGCTGTTCCTACAAGCTTGTGTGACATTTGTAATTTGGGCTCCCTCATCTAACAATGCCTGATTGCCCACATAGGGGAATCCGATCCATGAGTTACTTTTGTGTGGCACTGTGTTGACATCTGTGTAATAGGGATTCAGGCCTCCTCGTGTGTTGTGTGTTTGCCTGGGGACACTGGCACACCACCCCCTCACCTGTTGTGTTTGATATGCAGTGTGAGTCTGCCTGTTTGTGTTTGTGCATTTGCACCACAGCATTGGCATATCTTTGTGTGCCATTGGCTGTATGTTGTTTGGTGGGTTTCCTCTGCTGTCCCTGGGACTCCTAGGTCATCAGTCAGCACAATGATCATGGTTTGTATGTCCCATTGCTGCCATGGTATGGTATTTGTTCACCTGACATCTACAGTCTCCACAGGATATCTACATTTGTGTGTCCATTGGTGCAGATATGTGGATCTGCATTATGATGCTCACTTCTGTCATTGTGTTATTTGTGAATGTTGACAATGTGAGCCCCCATGGGTGATGTTTGTCTGCACATGGCCAAAGCGATGTTTCATTGGCACTGCACTGTTTGCCTCACCCAATCTATGTTGCTATGGGACACAAGCACTACTATGCCACTGATGTGTTTGTTGTTGTGTGACCAGGAATAATCCATGCAGTTTGGCATTTGCAGCTTTTACCATGACTACACTTACATTTTGGTCACTGTGGTGATGGGGCTTTAGGCCCCATTGACACAATGTTCAAAATGTGCTTCAGCTATGGACCCCACACTTACCTTTTGGTCACTGTGATGATGGGGCTTTAGGCCCCATTGCCACAATGTTCAAAATGTGCTTCAGCTATGGACCCCACACTTACCTTTTGGTCACTGTGATGATGGGGCTTTAGGCCCCATTGCCACAATGTTCAAAATGTGCTTCAGCTATGGACCCCACACTTAGCTTTTGGTCACTGTGATGATGGGGTGTTCGACCCCATTGCCACAGTGGTCATGGTCGGCTTGCATTGTGGAGGCCACACACATTTATGTGTGACACATGTGATAGGGGGTCACATTGTATGTTCAATGTCATGTTCAGTGTTGTAGGCATTTGACACAGACTACACACGCTTGTCATGGTGTTGGGGGGGATGTAATTTTCAGACATTCCTTATGTTGGAGTATGCTGGTTGTGTCATGCATTACCCGTCCTATGAGTAGGGGTTGTGTGGGTGGTAGGCATCCATCCCCCTATGAGTGGGGGTGGTGTTAGTGGTAGGCATCCATCCCCCTATGAGTGGGGATGGTAGTAGTGACAGGCATCCAGCCCCCCATGAGTAGGGGTGGTGGTAGTGGCAGGCATCTAGCCCCCCATGAGTAGGGGTGGTGGTAGTGACAGGCATCCAGCCCCCCATGAGTAGGGGTGGTGGTAGTGGCAGGCATCTAGCCCCCCATGAGTAGGGGTGGTGGTAGTGGTAGGCATCCATCCCCCTATGAGTGGGGATGGTAGTAGTGACAGGCATCCAGGCCCCCCTGAGTAGGGGTGGTGGTAGTGGTAGGCATCCAGCCCCCCATGAGTGGGGATGGTGGTAGTGGCAGGCATCCAGCCCCCCATGGGTAGGGGTGGTGGTAGTGGCAGGCATCTAGCCCCCCATGAGTAGGGGTGGTGTTAGTGGCAGGCATCTAGCCCCCCATGAGTAGGGGTGGTGGTAGTGGCAGGCATCTAGCCCCCCATGAGTAGGGGTGGTGTTAGTGGTAGGCATCCATCCCCCTATGAGTGGGGATGGTAGTAGTGACAGGCATCCAGGCCCCCCTGAGTAGGGGTGGTGGTAGTGGTAGGCATCCATCCCCCTATGAGTGGGGATGGTAGTAGTGACAGGCATCCAGGCCCCCCTGAGTAGGGGTGGTGGTGGTGGTAGGCATCCAGCCCCCCATGAGTGGGGATGGTGGTAGTGTCAGGCATCCAGCCCCCTATGAGTGGGGATGGTAGTAGTGACAGGCATCCAGCCCCCCCTGAGTAGGGGTGGTGGTAGTGACAGGCATCCAGCCCCCCATGAGTAGGGGTGGTGGTAGTGGCAGGCATCTAGCCCCCATGAGTAGGGGTGGTGGTAGTGACAGGCATCCAGCCCCCCATGAGTAGGGGTGGTGGTAGTGGCAGGCATCTAGCCCCCCATGAGTAGGGGTGGTGTTAGTGGTAGGCATCCATCCCCCTATGAGTGGGGATGGTAGTAGTGACAGCCATCCAGGCCCCCCTGAGTAGGGGTGGTGGTAGTGGTAGGCATCCATCCCCCTATGAGTGGGAATGGTAGTAGTGGCAGGCATCCATCCCCCTATGAGTGGGGATGGTAGTAGTGACATGCATCCAGCCCCCCCTGAGTAGGGGTGGTGGTAGTGACAGGCATCCAGCCCCCCATGAGTAGGGGTGGTGGTAGTGGCAGGCATCTAGCCCCCCATGAGTAGGGGTGGTGGTAGTGGTAGGCATCCATCCCCCTATGGGTGTGTATGGCATTGGTGATATATACTCAAGATATATACTCAAGTTCCTTCGTTATTTTACAAAAAGAAAACAGCACTCACGGGGGCGGTTTGCTGATGTTTAATCCCAGCACAACAACAGACACGTTTCGGATTACTCCTTCGTCAGTGTTTACACAGCACACCGAGAAGCGTCATCTTAAATCATGTTTCATTCTCACCAACAACATTGAAAAGGGCAATTGTCCATGTTTGCATTAATGGTGCCATTTTAAACGAGGTTTTGGTATCACATTTTGCATAGCATTGGTACTTCTAAAACCAAATTTTATGCAATGTACTTAATGTGAACGGATACACATTAATCCATATTTACAGCGCAAAAGCAATTCATAGTTTATAACGCTTTCCGCCGCGTATCGGCAAGTACGCCTTTTATGACAAATGTTAGCATGACATTATTGTATCCATCCAAATTACTTTATTTCGGCTGCTAGGGCCATCAAAGTACAATTCACAATAAAACAGATATAGTACATTTATAGTTAAAAAATTATACATTTCTCAGATTCATATTTTAAACAAGTCATCCAATGGGCATACACAGATTAAAAATCTCACAAAAAGTACAAAAGCTCATAATACATACACCTGCCTATTAAAAAGATAAAAGATAGATGGAGTAGACTGGATAAAAACAGCACTCAAGGATTTATACACAACTAAAAATATGGGACTACGGCACTAAACCCAGAGCATGCGTATAATTAATTAACCTTATCTATAGTCAGTGCATTTCTACAGCCCCTTTGTTCTGCTTAAGAATAGCTCGTCGAATGTGCCACATGCTATTTAAAAATCGGGATACAGCGAAGACTATTGGTGGATGAGTATCATACTTTAAAACTCTGTAGGCCTCTGTGCAGCGCACAAAGCCTAGGTTCTTGCAGAGTTGTATTAACCAGCGCTTGCGCGGCAACCAATAGGCTGGACAGAGGAGCAGAACGTGTATTTCGGACTCCGCCTTATAATTACATGTAGGGCAATCCCCCTTTTGTTCTTTAACCCATTTGCTAGTAGTTGCTACTAAGGGGAGGGTCCCTAGTCTGAATTGCACGTAAAGTTTCCTAGCCAATGGGGGTTGAATGAAGTCCAGAAACTGTTCCATACTGTATGTATTTTTAACTAGCAAAAATTCTGTTGTTAAGCGACCACGTGAGACACTTTCTTCTAGGGACATTAGATTGGTTTGCCTAAAACATTTGACTAATTCAAGCCTTGATGTCATGGCACATGATGCTTTGGGAGTACTCCAGAGGCCCGGTTTACCTAGCTTGGTGGCTAGGTCCCTTATGTGTCGGAGCCACGGGAGCTTCTTAATAGTACTTAAGGTCAGGAGCTCCTTTAGTTCGGCCCTATAAACAGACAACTCTGGGGTCACCCAAAGCCTCCTCCAAAATGTCAGTGGTCTCAGGGCAATCTCTTGCTCAAGGGGCCTGATATCCATATCCATGCGGAGGGGAATGAGAGGAGTACTACGGGTTAGGCCCACAAGCTGCCGCACAAAGTTGTTCTCGACCTTCGCTAAATTAGCGATGGAGCAGTGCCCCCAAAGCTCCACCCCATATAGCGAGGCGCCCCTTGCTTGAGCTTTGTAAATTTCCACCACAGGGGCTACTGGTTTACAAACTGAACTTCTGTGTGTAGGAGAGTAGGATCTGCTTCACAGGGGTACCCCCACTTTTTGCTGATACTTCACTGGTTTTCGACATTAGTCTGGCTGGGGCCCTGCTATTCAGAACCCCAGCCTAGCTGTTTCCTCTTTAAAAGGGTCTCCATGTGCCTTAGGCACATCACTGATTGGGATCTGGAGTGCCCTTGTAAGTCCCTAGTATATGGTATACTATGTACCAAGGGCATAGGTACCTCAGAGGCCTGCCAGGGGCTGCAGCATGTATTATGCCACCCCTGGTAGGCCATCCAAACTGACACCACAGGTCTGCTACTGCAGCCTGGGTAAGGTGGTGCATGCACCCCTTGCTGTGGTATAGGTTACCTATATCACTAAATGCATACACACATATAAACCTATAAGTCACTCCTAAGGCAGGCCTTATCAATCCTAAAGGCAGAGTGCATGGTTCCTATGTGAGAGGGTGCCCCTGCATGAGCAGGCCCCTCTGCAGCGTTCGGAGACCATCTCTGATGCTGTTTGTAGTGCAGCCTGACCATATACTCTTAAACGCATTATATCCTCGCGGTAAAATGCTAACTATGGAATGGCTGCACCTAAACATGTCGTGTTTGGTGTCAAACATCTTGGAATACTACCCCCCGCCAATCCTGGCGGCGGGGGTAGCATTCCACCCTTCTAGAGGGAAAGGCATGTTAACTCTGACGAGTCCGGTAACTTCTTTCCAGAGCCCTGGCATCACAAAATGGATGCTGCTGCCACAGACACGAGTCTGGCCTCCTGCTGCTGGACGAAACTCCGGCAGGGGAGGCCTGGACAATAGGTTTCCTGTCCCAGGGAGGTGTGACCACCTCCCCAGACAGGACAATGTGTATTGGGGCTGGGCGGGAGCACTTTCGGGTGCTTTGAAGTCCTGCACTGGGGGCACATTTGGTGTCCCTGTGCATACCCCAGTTCAAACCGGATCAGGGGCTTGCAGCCCCTGTTTTGGCGCGAACTGGACAAAGGGAAAGGGGTGTAGCCACCCCTCTGCCCTGACCCACCCATAGGTGGGGCCACAGAGTAGTCCATCCCTATTTTTAGAATAAAGGTAGGAACCCAGTCCTTAGGACTTTAGATATACCTGGACGAAACTCTGAAACAGAATCCTGGACCTTCGACGCTCTACTCACGATTAGAGGACTGAAGAATCTCCCTTGGGGTCAAGGACTGACTCCCCTGCTTGGCAGGCACCAAAGAAGCATCTGTCCGGTTCGCATCACTGAAGCTCCCGTCGGACGCCGAAGTCATCGCATCACCAGAGGTGGATTCTCAGACTTCCCCGAGGCTACCCTGAGTCCCCAGCAAAGCTGAGGCCCGTGGCTATCGTGGGTGACTTGAGACCGTGACCCCTGGACACCGAGCACACTTGCAAGTGCACCATCTTCTGGGTCTCCCAAGAAGTCGTGCTTTGGGCTCCGAGTAGCCCTAGCCTCCAGCACCACCTGCACCGAAGATCACTGGCCCCCACTCCACGAGTGTCCTGTAAGCCAGCTCCACGTGCGGCGTCACGAGGCTCCTTCGCGGTCGCTAGCCCGTTGGCTAGTAGCCCTTAACGAAGGCCAATCTTTTCTTTACTTGGCAGTCTGGTTGCTCCAGGCCTGCCCTCACTTACCCTCGCTGGGTGAGTTCCCCAGACCTTGCTGGTCTGCATCATCGACGATCTACATCTTACTCGAGACTTGCCGTTGCCAAGGCCTGTTGGGCCCAATCTGGTCGCCGACACCTCTGCACTCGACAGACATTGAGCAACAGCCCGAATCCTGCTCCTGGTCGCCGACAACGCCTCCCGGACCTCGTGGCTGAAGAGTCAAGACGACCGTCATCGAACCTGAACCACTCGACATCGGTGGGCATCTGTCCATCGCCTCCCTGGTCACTGGCTAGTGACCCAGACTCTGTCCCCTCTGCTTTCAGGTTCTTCAGAACTCCGATCCACTCTTGGATCCACCCGGACACTTTTCTCCTGGTCGCCAGCAGCACTTTGCAGCAGATCGCCATAAGAAACGACGACGAAACCCGACCCCGAAAGGCACCTATGCACCCGGCTTCCCTGGTAACACGAGTACTCCGGTGCTCCCGTGGGTAGAGACTCTTCAAAGTCCTAGATCTCAAAGGGTTTTGTCCTAGTCCTCTTTTAAGTGTCCCTTTCCTCTATTTTCCCGATCCCGACTTTCTCCATAGAAGTTAACGGCGTATCGCGGTTGTGTATTTACACTGCACGCGTCTCCCGTGGGTCCCCTGTGTCACTACCTTGGGTGGTTCCTTGTGGTCCAAGCACTTCTAGAGGCTCTAGGCCTAGTGTCTAGTTCAGTCGTGGTTCGCATACCACTTTATTGGTATATGGTTTGGTACGCCCCTAGGGCCCAAACGTGTATTTGTGCTATTACTGTGATTTAAGATCTTATAACCTATGTACTTCGAACTCTAGCCTCATAAAGAGACTAGAGGGGTGTGTTTAGTAATAAATACATATATTTTGAATATATACCTGGTGTGGTGCTCTTTCATTTGGTCACTCAAGAGATTATAGACTGGTAAAACAAGCTGCTTTACATTCCTTCAAGACTTAGCCTGAAGGCTGCTCTCCATAGCTACCACTAGGATAGCTTTCAATAAGGTTGTCTTTAACCTACCTACCATAAGAGTCGATTTGGACTGGTGCACGGTGCCCACTATAATTAGTGGACAGCATATGCCAGGCCAACTTCTCACATTGGTGTGCCGCGTGTGGGATTCCAGCTTGCTATTGTTTTACCAGATAATCTCAATTGAATTGATCAACTGAAAACCACTAAAGGTACCTAAGGTACATATAATTTAAGCTTAGAATATCAGTAAGTTCTACTGAACTTAGAGTTGTGTGTTAAGGGATAGCACAACCCTTTCTACAACTCAAGAGAGTTTAGTAGGCCACACTAGAGTAGGTAGTGCATACACCACACAACACTAGTAATGTCTTTAAAAGCAGGATCCAAAGATGCCCTGCAGGAAGCCATTGAGCTTCCCCCTCCAAGTATGACACACTCCCATTCTTGGAACTGAGAGCTTTGTGTAACGTGAGGAAATTAAGGACAGGCCAAAGTCCCACCACCCAACACCTCCAGGAGTTGTTGGTGGCTTATGATCTTAGTAAGTCCTCAGAGACTGAAGGGGTAGGAGCAGAGGGTGGGCCAGCAGATGAGGAAGGGGCCAGGGGTACTACTACCCCCAGCCCCCTCTGAAACTGACCAGGAGGGTGACAATGACCCTGACCTGGAAAACCCAATCCCTTCTGGGGAAGATGAAGATGAGGATCTAGAGAACTACACCTTTGTCCCCCAGGAAGGATTATGAGTGTGCTCAGAAAGTCTAGGTCTCCTTCTCAGGAGTCTAACCACTCTGGCACCTCAATAGGGAGCTCTGTTTCTTCTCACAGGAGGGAATCCTCTCATGAGAGAAGAAAGAGACTGGTCCAGTATGAGGAAACTCAACTAGAGATCAGGAAGAAGCAATTGGCTTTAGATAGAGAATCCCTAGATCTCCTTAGAGAGAGAAGAAAGTTGGGACTAGAGTCCCATGGTGGCAGCCATGTCCCTAGAGATAGGGAAAGGTCCTATGACCATAGGAACCTGAGCAAGATTGTCCCTCCCTACCAGAGTGGGGATGATATCCACAAATGGATAACTGCTTTAGAGAGGGCCTGTAAAGTACAGAAGGTCCCTCAGGAGCAGTGGGCAGCAATCTTGTGGCTCTCCTTTGCTGACAAAGGTAGAGACAAGCTCCTCACTGTTAGAGAGGAGGATGCTGACAATTACAAGGTCTTGAAGAGTGCTCTTATTGATGGGTTTGGCCTAACCACTGAACAGTACAGGTTGAAGTTCAGAGACACCCAAAAAGCACAGACTCAAGACTGGGTAGACTATGTGGATTGTTCTGCCAAGGCTCTGGAAGGCTGGTTGATGGGCAGTAAGGTGTGTGACTTCTCAGGATTGTATAATCTGATAATGAGGGAGCAGATTCTTAATAACTGTCAAAACCAGCTGTTGCATCAGTACCTGGTTGACTCTGATCTGACCTCTCCCCAAGAATTGGGAAAGAAGGCAGACAAATGGGTCAGAACCAGGGTGAAGCAGAAGGTACAGAACCAAGGTGGGGAAACCAAGAAGCAAGATGCTAAGAACTCTGACAAGGGTGGGGAGAAGGGTAAAGATCAAAAGTCTTCATCAGGCCCCCAAAAATCTTCTTCTGGTGGGGATTCCCAGTCTACCAAGGGTAAAGGCCAAAGAAAACCATGGTGCAAGGTCTGTAAGCAAAAGACCCACTGGACCAGTGATTGCACCAAGTCCAAAGACTCCAGTCCAGCACCCACCAATGCCCCTAAGGCACCTGTTCCCCCTAGTACAGTTGGTGGAAGTGCTCCAGCAAAGGGTTTAGTAGGGTTCACCCTGGGAACTGAGTTGGGCTCTGACTTAGTCAGGGAACTGACTCAGGCTGTGTTAGTCTGTGATGGAGGCATGGATGTGACCTCCACTGTGAGTCCCAGTAATCTGGGCAAGTACAGACAACAGCCTTTAATCAATGGACGAGAGGCTTTGGCATTTAGGGACACAGGGGCAAGTGTCACAATGGTGACACAAGACCTTGTGCTACCTGGGCAAGTTATGCTTGGTGAAATGTACCAAGTGACCAATGCTAGCAATGTCAGAACAGACCATACTCTGGCAGTTGTTAACTTCTCCTGGGGAGGGGTAACTGGCCTTAAGAAGGTTGTGGTAAGTGCAAACCTACCAGTCGAATGCTTGCTTGGCAATGACTTAGAGACTTCTGCTTGGGCAGAAGTGGAGCTCAGGACCCATGCAGAGATGCTGGGGATCCCTGCAGATGTGTTTGCTGTGACCAGGTCACAAGCTAAACTGTCTAAAACTGAACAGGCCTTGGATCCTGGAAGAATGGACCAAGTGCCTTCCAAGAGGAGGAGTAGTAGGGTTAAGGCAGTGCCTTCCCCCTTGGCTCAGGAGGAAGATCAGTCCCTTGAGGGGGATGATCTCAGCCCTGAAGAAGGAACTGTCCCAGAGGAACTTGAACCTGACCAGGTTGAGTTCTTGGGGACAGGGGACCTTCTAGGGCAGATCTGAGCCAGGAGCAGCAGAGCTGCCCCTCCCTTGAACCCCTCAGACAGCAAGCTGCTGCTGAGGCTGCTGGGAAAGCTAGTGGTCCCCATACAGTGTATTGGGATGATGGACTCCTGTACTCAGAGAGTAGAGACCCCAAGCCTGGTGCTACCAGGAGGTTGGTAATACCTTTGAAGTTCAGGGGCTTCCTATTGACCCTAGCCCATGATATTCCCTTAGCAGGACACCTGGGCCAGAACAAGACTTGGGACAGAATTGTCCCTCACTTTCACTGGCCCCACATGTCTGAAGACAGTAAGGAGTTTTGTCGCTCCTGTGTAACCTGCCAAGCCAGTGGCAAAGCAGGTGGCACCACAAAGGCCCCCTGATACCACTACCTGTGGTGGGGGTGCCCTTTGAGAGGGTAGGGATTGACATTGTTGGTCCCATGGATCCCCAAACAGCATCTGGGCACAGATTTATACTGGTGGTAGTGGATCATGCCACCAGGTATCCAGAGGCTATACCCCTTAGGACCACTACAGCACCTGTGGTGGCAAGGGCCCTCCTGGGAATTTTCTCAAGAGTGGGCTTTCCTAAGGAGGTAGTATCAGACAGGGGTGCAAACTTCATGTCTGGGTACTTAAAAGCAATGTGGAAGGAGTGTGGAGTTACTTATAAGTTCACCACACCCTATCACCCACAATGCAATGGTTTAGTTGAGAGATTCAACAAAACCTTGAAGGGCATGATTAAAGGGCTCCCAGAAAAGCTTAGGCGTAGATGGGACATACTCTTGCCCTGCCTTTTATTCGCATATAGGGAGGTGCCTCAGAAGGGGGTTGGTTACAGCCCTTTTGAACTTCTGTTTGGCCACCCTGTGAGGGGTCCACTGTGCTTGGTGAAGGAAGGATGGGAGTTACCTCTCAAGCCCCCAAAACAAGATATAGTGGACTATGTACTTGGTCTCCGCTCCAGGATGGCTGAGTACATGAAAAAGGCAACCAAAAACCTTGAGGCTAGCCAGGAACTTCAAAAGGCCTGGCATGACCAAAGAGCTGTTCTGACTGTTTACCAGCCAGGACAGAAGGTGTGGGTGTTGGAGCCAGTGGCCCCAGCAGCTCTCCAAGACAAATGGAGTGGACCCCACACTATTGTTGAGCAGAAGGGTGAGGTCACTTACTTAGTGGACCTGGGAACACCCAGGAGTCCCCACAGGGTTCTCCATGTCAACAGACTTAAGCCATATGTGGACAGGGCAGACATGGGCTTGCTCATGGCTACTGATGAAGGGCAGGAGGAAGAGAGTGACCCACTCCCTGACCTGCTCTCACAGAACCCTGACGATGGGTCAGTTGATGGTGTAGCCTTGGCAGTCAGCCTCACTACCCAGCAACAAACTGATTGCAGGCAAGTCCTCAATCAGTTTAGACATATGTTTTCACTGACACCCAGTCAGACCACCTGGTGCACTCATGAAGTGGACACTGGGGACAGTCTGCCTATTAAAAACAAGATTTATAGGCAACCTGACCATGTCAGGGACTGTATCAGGACTGAAGTCCAGAAGATGTTGGAATTGGGAGTGATTGAGCCCTCAGATAGCCCTTGGGCTAGTCCAGTAGTCCTAGTACCTAAACCTCACACCAGTGGTGGGAAAAGAGAGATGAGGTTTTGTGTAGACTACAGGGGCCTCAATGCAGTCACTAGGACTGATGCCCATCCAATACCCAGGGCAGATGAGCTCATAGATACTTTGGCCTCTGCCAAATATCTCAGCACATTTGACCTAACAGCTGGCTACTGGCAGATCAGACTAGCTGATACTGCAAAGCCCAAAACAGCATTTTCAACCCCTAGTGGGCATTATCAATTTGTGGTGATGCCCTTTGGTCTGAAAAATGCACCTGCCACTTTCCAGAGGTTGGTGAACACAGTTCTCACAGGACTGGAAGCCTATAGTGCAGCTTATCTAGATGATATTGCTGTCTTTAGCTCCACCTGGGAGGATCACCTGGTCCACCTCAGGAATGTTTTACAGGCCCTGCAAAAGGCAGGCCTGACTATCAAGGCCACTAAGTGCCAGATAGGGCAGAGTCAGGTTAGTGTACCTGGGCCACCTTGTGGGTGGAGGCCAGGTTCAACCTTTGCAGAGCAAGATCCAGACCATCATGGACTGGACTGCTCCCACTACCCAGACTCAGGTGAGAGCCTTCTTAGGCCTGACTGGGTACTATAGGAGATTTGTCAAGGGGTATGGATCAATAGTGACACCCTTGAATGACTTAACTTCTAAGAAAATGCCCAAAAGGTTCAGTGGACAGTTAGCTGTCAAAAGGCATTTGATGACCTCAAGCAGGCCATGTGCACTGCTCCAATTCTGCAGAGTCCTGATTACTCCAAGAAGTTCATTGTTCAAACTGATGCATCTGAATTGGGGGTAGGGGCTGTACTGTCACAATTGAATGAAGAAGGTCAGGATCAGCCAGTAGCTTTTATTAGCAGAAGGCTGACCCCTAGTGAGAAACGTTGGTCAGCCATAGAGAGGGAGGCCTTTGCTGTGGTCTGGGCTCTGAAGAAGTTGAGGCCATACTTGTTTGGTACACACTTCCTGGTTCAGACAGACCATAAGCCCCTCTTATGGCTAAAACAAATGAAGGGTGAAAACCCCAAACTGCTTAGGTGGTCCATTTCCCTACAGGGGATGGACTTTACAGTGGAACATAGGCCTGGGAGTAACCATGCGAATGCAGATGGACTCTCTAGGTATTTCCACTTAGAACATGAAGACTTAACTGGGCAAGGTTAGTTTAATGTCCCTACGTTTGGGGGGGGTTGTGTAGGAGAATAGGATCTGCTTCACAGGGGTACCCCCACTTTTGCTGATACTTCACTGGTTTTCGACATTAGTCTGGCTGGGGCCCTGCTATTCAGAACCCCAGCCTAGCTGTTTCCTCTTTAAAAGGGTCTCCATGTGCCTTAGGCACATCACTGATTGGGATCTGGAGTGCCCTTGTAAGTCCCTAGTATATGGTATACTATGTACCAAGGGCATAGGTACCTCAGAGAGCCTGCCAGGGGCTGCAGCATGTATTATGCCACCCCTGGTAGGCCATCCAAACTGACACCACAGGTCTGCTACTGCAGCCTGGGTAAGGTGGTGCATGCACCCCTTGCTGTGGTATAGGTTACCTATATCACTAAATGCATACACACATATAAACCTATAAGTCACTCCTAAGGCAGGCCTTATCAATCCTAAAGGCAGAGTGCATGGTTCCTATGTGAGAGGGTGCCCCTGCATGAGCAGGGCCCCTCTGCAGCGTTCGGAGACCATCTCTGATGCTGTTTGTAGTGCAGCCTGACCATATACTCTTAAACGCATTATATCCTCGCGGTAAAATGCTAACTATGGAATGGCTGCACCTAAACATGTCGTGTTTGGTGTCAAACATCTTGGAATACTACCCCCCGCCAATCCTGGCGGCGGGGGTAGCATTCCACCCTTCTAGAGGGAAAGGCATGTTAACTCTGACGAGTCCGGTAACTTCTTTCCAGAGCCCTGGCATCACAAAATGGATGCTGCTGCCACAGACACGAGTCTGGCCTCCTGCTGCTGGACGAAACTCCGGCAGGGGAGGCCTGGACAATAGGTTTCCTGTCCCAGGGAGGTGTGACCACCTCCCCAGACAGGACAATGTGTATTGGGGCTGGGCGGGAGCACTTTCGGGTGCTTTGAAGTCCTGCACTGGGGGCACATTTGGTGTCCCTGTGCATACCCCAGTTCAAACCGGATCAGGGGCTTGCAGCCCCTGCTTTGGCGCGAACTGGACAAAGGGAAAGGGGTGTAGCCACCCCTCTGCCCTGACCCACCCATAGGTGGGGCCACAGCGTAGTCCATCCCCTATTTTTAGAATAAAGGTAGGAACCCAGTCCTTAGGACTTTAGATATACCTGGACGAAACTCTGAAACAGAATCCTGGACCTTCGACGCTCTACTCACGATTAGAGGACTGAAGAATCTCCCTTGGGGTCAAGGAGTGACTCCCCTGCTTGGCAGGCACCAAAGAAGCATCTGTCCGGTTCGCATCACTGAAGCTCCCGTCGGACGCCGAAGTCATCGCATCACCAGAGGTGGATTCTCAGACTTCTCCGAGGCTACCCTGAGTCCCCAGCAAAGCTGAGGCCCGTGGCTATCGTGGGTGACTTGAGACCGTGACCCCTGGACACCGAGCACACTTGCAAGTGCACCATCTTCTGGGTCTCCCAAGAAGTCGTGCTTTGGGCTCCGAGTAGCCCTAGCCTCCAGCACCACCTGCACCGAAGATCACTGGCCCCCACTCCACGAGTGTCCTGTAAGCCAGCTCCACGTGCGGCGTCACGAGGCTCCTTCGCGGTCGCTAGCCCGTTGGCTAGTAGCCCTTAACGAAGGCCAATCTTTTCTTTACTTGGCAGTCTGGTTGCTCCAGGCCTGCCCTCACTTACCCTCGCTGGGTGAGTTCCCCAGACCTTGCTGGTCTGCATCATCGACGATCTACATCTTACTCGAGACTTGCCGTTGCCAAGGCCTGTTGGGCCCAATCTGGTCGCCGACACCTCTGCACTCGACAGACATCGAGCAACAGCCCGAATCCTGCTCCTGGTCGCCGACAACGCCTCCCGGACCTCGTGGCTGAAGAGTCAAGAGCGACCGTCATCGAACCTGAAGCACTCGACATCGGTGGGCATCTGTCCATCGCCTCCCTGGTCACTGGCTAGTGACCCAGACTCTGTCCCCTCTGCTTTCAGGTTCTTCAGAACTCCGATCCACTCTTGGATCCACCCGGACACTTTTCTCCTTGTCGCCAGCAGCACTTTGCAGCAGATCGCCATAAGAAACGACGACGAAACCCGACCCCGAAAGGCACCTATGCACCCGGCTTCCTGGGTGAGGTAACACGAGTACTCCGGTGCTCCCGTGGGTAGAGACTCTTCAAAGTCCTAGATCTCAAAGGGTTTTGTCCTAGTCCTCTTTTAAGTGTCCCTTTCCTCTATTTTCCCGATCCCGACTTTCTCCATAGAAGTTAACGGCGTATCGCGGTTGTGTATTTACACTGCACGCGTCTCCCGTGGGTCCCCTGTGTCACTACCTTGGGTGGTTCCTTGTGGTCCAAGCACTTCTAGAGGCTCTAGGCCTAGTGTCTAGTTCAGTCGTGGTTCGCATACCACTTTATTGGTATATGGTTTGGTACGCCCCTAGGGCCCAAACGTGTATTTGTGCTATTACTGTGATTTAAGATCTTATAACCTATGTACTTCGAACTCTAGCCTCATAAAGAGACTAGAGGGGTGTGTTTAGTAATAAATACATATATTTTGAATATATACCTGGTGTGGTGCTCTTTCATTTGGTCACTCAAGAGATTATAGACTGGTAAAACAAGCTGCTTTACATTCCTTCAAGACTTAGCCTGAAGGCTGCTCTCCATAGCTACCACTAGGATAGCTTTCAATAAGGTTGTCTTTAACCTACCTACCATAAGAGTCGATTTGGACTGGTGCACGGTGCCCACTATAATTAGTGGACAGCATATGCCAGGCCAACTTCTCACACTGTACATCTTCATTATACCACCCACTATCTGGCTTAACCGCAGTCTAGCTTTGGCCAACTCGGGCCCCCATTCAAAATGCTCTGACAGGGTGACTCCCAGATAGTCAAATGTCTTTACTCTTTCTAAAAGAGTGCCACTTAGCGAGGGGTTTGGCCTGGACGTACTGGGGGGGTTGAAGACCATATATTTGGTTTTATTTAAATTGATCTCCAGCCCTCGCAGCTTACAAAAATTAGCAAAGCCATCCAGCGTGCGCTGGATGCCCATTGATGTTTTTGAGAGTAACAAGGTGTCATCGGCAAACATCAGCGCAGGCACCCTCCCTGATGCTAACTTAGGAGCATCGATGTCCTTGATGTTTGTAAGATAATCAACCAGACCATTAATGAAAAGACAAAATAAAGTAGGGGCCAGGACGCATCCCTGTCGTACCCCCTTCTGGACAGGGAAACGAGAAGTAAGTTCCCCGTTTTTTCCACAACGTACCTGCGCAAAGTTTCCCAGGTGGAGCCTCTCTATGACCGTGAGAAGATAGGGAGGAATCCCAAGATCGCTCAGCACTTTCCAGAGCTTCTCACGGGGAACCAGATCGAAGGCCGACTTCAGATCAACAAATATAAGATAGAGGCTGCCACCCTCTATAGTCACCGTTTTCCAGAAAAGTAGTTGTAATTTGAATATCTGGTCTACGGTTGACATGTTTGATCTAAAGCCGGCCTGGTAGGGACTTAGTATTTGTTCTTCCTCCATCCAACCCTGGAGACGGTCCAAAAGCACCCGGCCGAAAAGTTTTTGGGTGATATCGATTAAACTAATCGGCCTATAGTTGGAGGGTGAGAGGGGGCAACCTTTTTTAAGTATGGGCACTATCTCCGCCCCACGCCAGGTATCAGGGGGATCCCGACCCTTCAGAACAGCATTAAAAAGGGCACACAAATAAGGTACCCATATTTTTGGATCTTCCCGGAAAAGGTCCCCTGGTAGTTTGTCTAAACCTGGCGCTTTATTGGGGTGTAACTTTTTAATGCCGTTTTCCACCTCGGTCATGGTGATCTCCAGAAACCCAGCCAAATGGACCTCCTCTATCATACTAGGGGGAGTAGAATTGACAGAGCCACCATCCCCGCTGGTATATAATGACCCAAAATGGGTTTCCCAAGCCTCAGGCGCTATGTTTGGCTCGATAGCCGATCTCCCTTCCCTGTCACCCGAGCTTACTATGGCCCAGAAGGTTTCCAGATTTTTATCATTAAGGGCGATCCTGAGGGATTCCCACCTTTCTGCTTCCCAATTTTTTTTTTCCTGGTGGGTGATCCGTTTGTACGTGGCCCTAGAAAGCTTAATTAATGTCTTGTCCTTCGCCTTCACCGCATCCAAAAGGTCCTTCTTAGCTTTGCGGCAATCATTATTAAACCAGGAACATTTATTTCGATTATTTACCCCTCTACGCACACAAGGAAAAAACACATCAGCTAGTTTCGTGGTTAGCTCGGTGTGTATTTTCCCAGCCACTTCTAGATCCCAGGTGGGCCCTTCCGCCTGCGTTGCCTCCCACATTTTAGCTATCATTGGGATTGCTAACTGATACACTCTGGCGAGCTTAGTGGGAGACTGTTGTATATTGCCCCATCTAACCTTTCTTCTATTGTTTGTTAGAATTAGTGGGCCTGTCCCATTTGTGGTGCTAGGAAGGGGATTAGAAATGCCAAGGTCCCATGGTTTTAAAATCAAGTTCAGGGCATTATGGTCGCTGTCCTGCCTCTGTGTGATGTAAAAATCGAGGACCTTGTCCCACAATCTCGTTTCCACCATAATATAATCAATTAGCGAGGATTGACCCACTCTGTTGAATGTGTGCTGGCTTGGCTGATCGGATTTGGTCCGTCCATTGCATGCCCTAAGTGATAAAGTTAGGGTAAGTGAGTTAAGCTGCATTACCAGTGGTGACCAAACTTTGATAGGGGTAGACAAGGGATCCGGAATTGACCAGTAAAGATCTTCTTCGGTGGAGGCAGAATGGTTAGGGTCAATGAGGGGTTCAAAATGGCAGTTAAAATCACCTGCCACAATCAACCATATCTCTGGGTCCAAAGTAAGAATAAAATGTCCCAGGTGGTCGATTGTGGCAGATTCTTGGCCATTGTTGACAGGGCGGGAGTACACGTTGATTAGGGCAATTTTCGTCTTTGAGGGGAAGGAGAGCAGGACACATTGGATGTCATTTGTGGGTGTTGTCATCTGGTCTGCCCTGCAACCAAGGTGAGTACCTACCCAGATGGAAAGACCACCTGAGGGTCTACCCCTCCCCCCCGAAGATGCCAAGCTGTTAAATGAGGCGAAACCCATCCGGTGAAGGTTTTCCCTCGCCCATGTCTCCTGAAAGAGACATATATCGTGTTCATCCACAAATTCACCCCAATCAGGGCAGGGCAACTTGTTTTTGATACCTGCCAAGTTCCACGAAAGTAACCTCATCCCGCTTGCCTGCCCTCTTTCCTCCCTTGCAACCTTGGGGGCACCAGCACGGTGAGATGGAGAGTCACCAGTGCCAACCCCAGACTGACTGACTAAGGCCCCCCTCAATTGACCTTCTCCTTTTGTGGTGCCCGGCAGGACGGGGGAAATCACGTTTTGAGTCCCGCTTGTTCCTGTCCTGCCACCTGCCGGAACATTCTGATAAGGGAGGGTGGAGCTGTTACCCCTATTTACAAATTTCGAGCCACCACCCTCTTTGCCCGTCATGTATTGACCTGCCGGATCTGTATCCCCACCCTTGAGGAATCCCTCCATCAGTCAGTCTACATCCTCAAGGGGGCCATATCTGTTATTCACCGGGATATTAAATTGGGGGAACCTGGTATGAGCATCCCTGCTTCTCTCTTGGAATACCCCTTGACCTTTTAGTGGGAGTAAAGATGGTACACGGCTTCTAGGATACGATTGAGGTTGTGGGTAAAAGAAATCCAGAGGACGGAGGCTCATGACTGTTGGTGGATTGTAGGAGTTGGGGGAGATTTTAAATAAATTGGTGGCAGTTTGAGGGTTGTTAAAATTAATGACTATACAGTCACCTGGCTCACTCTTTCTGCGGTTACCTACCCACCCAACCCTTCTGACCATTAGCATCTCCCCCGCTCTGGCATAGTCAAAATGCTTGTGACTAGCCAGCCAAAAGAGACATTTATTTCTCAGCTGGAATTGTGTTTCCATAGAGTCCAATTCAATTGGCGGGACACCTGTCAGAACAGCTACATACGGGGAACAGGGAGGGGGAAGATTTATAGTGGGCAGGACTACGCTTAAATGGGCCTGTCTCCCCTCAATGGGTTCTTGTACCTGCTGCCCTCTAACTTGTCTGTTCAAAACTTGTTCTTGGGTGCTGGGTTTGTCAAGCTGCCTATGGGGAGATGGCCTATTTTTAGCCCTAAACTCATGGCTTGAACCCCTGTCTCTCTGGTGCGTATAGTCACTCTGCTCCCCCAACTCTTGTCTAATAAGTGGACCATCGTGGTCATATGACTCCGGGCCGGAATATTGGGCCCACACTATCTACCTGGCCACCCATGTCAATCCCTCTCACCACCCTCTTGGGTGAATGGTTGTCAGGGTCAGTTGATCTAACTTCTCTTGTTGCCAATGCTTTCTCCAAACTGTCTAAGCGCTTGATAAGGGGGGTCACTTCTTCTCTAATAATGGCCCTCAGATTATTTTGTAGATCTGTCATCAGATTCAAAGCCCAGGCCGGATAAGTTGGATCTAAGATGTCTTCCGATGCTCTGCCTGGTGTCCATTCATGCTCTTCCCCCTCCAGATGGACTGAGTTGCCCTCACAGCATTTCTTTTTATTCTTTTTTGGACCGACCTCCAGTGGTGACTTGCGCTTTCCTTTCTTGGGAATATTCATGATGGTTTTGCTCTTATGCACTACTTTCTTGCAGGGGACAGCCAGTGGTGGAGATGACAGGGGTTGGACATCTGACTGAGACTGGGAGATGTCTGGTGGCATAGACACATCAGGCGGTAGAGTAAATAAATCTGGTGTGAGTGAAAGCCGTCTTTCTGTTAGCTCAATTTCACTATCTACCACCCCTATTGCCCGCTGCAACATTTTGTCTATAGCTGTCGGAGAAGGCGGCATCGGAGGTGCACTGGTAGCTTTGGCTTTAACTGGGCCTGCCTTCCTCCCCATTTTGTGGCTTCCTACTGGTCCAATACCCCAAGTCTCTCCACCCTGGATCTATGCAACAACTGACTATTATGTAGAACCTATGTCTAACTTCACCACCTAGGGCCAAAAGCCTACAGGGAACCAAAGGCCAATAACCAGATAAAACAAAAATGCAGACTACCCCAACATTATTGTATCCCTTTAAGAACCATTTTGATAAATATTGGATTTCAACAAAATTTCATGTACCATGTGTCCAAATTAATAAACCTCGTAAATAAGCCGTGAATCGGCCTAAGTTCAACCGCGGCAGTGATTATTGACATTCTACATCAAGTTTCAAGTTTATAGCCATCAACCTTCATCATCAAGCCGTGTATCTGCAACAATGTTGTTGTGATTATTTCATTTCAAAAGAATCAGCATATTGTTTTTTTTTAAAACTTTATTTATGAAATTTGACATATGCACCATATGAACATAATCATCCACTGTTACAGTTCACACATTGAATACCATGTAGTCAAGGATGTACAAATATGTCGCACATATTGTTATCAAAGAGTCCCAGCTGATAGCAAAGATCGGAGACCCATAATCACGGTCATCCCCACAATGTTGGAGCTCATCCCTCCCGCCTCCCCGGCATCAATACCTCCTGGTGTGTTGCAGACACAGGTGCAGAATCCATGTTGATAAAGCCTCATCAATAAAACATTCGTAGTACCCTTGTGTGGATTATGTTAGAGAGCAATGGTCAGTTCACCCCACCCCAGTCGGGACTATGCCTTGCTCTAGTTGTGGGGTAGAGGGCCGCCGATGCGATTCAATGTATGCCCTGAATGGACCCCATATGTCTCTGGGGCGAGAAGAGGAGGGTAAAGTGGTGGAATAGATCTCGCTATTTGTGTTGCATGATGCTAAACTACTCATCCAGCACTGCAATGTGGGGACTGTCCTGCGGCCCCAATGGATTGCAATCTCTCTTTTGGCTAGCAACAAACTTAGGGCTGCAAATTTTCGTGTCTTTTTGGGAAAGTTAACCACATAGTCTAGTAGCGCCACGTCCGGGGTGGGAACCAGGGGCAGATTGATAATTTCACCCAGGGTCTTGTGCACTGCCTCCCAATACGGCTGCAGGAGTGGACATGTCCATTTAAGGTGTGCAAAGTCGGCTTGAGGGGCCGCGCATTTGCGGCAAGTGTGGGGCCTGGACTGATCCAGTCTATGGGATTTGGCGGGGGTAATGTACATTCTGCGCAAAAATTTGAAATGTAGCAGCTTGTGTCTGCTGTTTAGAGAGATATCCTTTGTAACAGAACAGCATTTAGCCCATTGATCATCCGTGGTTGGGCGGCCGAGGTCGCCTTCCCAATCCCTATGGATTTTGTCATCATTTACCGAGATGATCCCTGAGCAAGCTTTGTATAGTTTGAAGATGAGGTGAACTCCTTGTTCGCTTTCTATGACCAGGGACAGAGGGGCAAATGAATCGGGTTCAATTGGGAAACCAGGCAGTGTAGCGCGCAGAGCCGAGTGCAGCCGGCTCAACACAAAGCTATCCATAAACGTGGCATCGGGAAAGCGGCCATCATCTTGCACAGAAAAGGCCTGGCCATCGGGGTATAGGTCTCCCATTTTTGTAATGTCGAATTTAGTTAACGTGCGCTGTACAACTCTCTCCCCCGTAATTGGTAACCAATGGGCATTAGGGAGCGGAAGGGAAGTGGAATATAGCGCGGCGGTGCCAGTAATCCGCCTCAGCTTCTCCCAAGCCCAGCTGGTTGTGGACACTGTCTGTATGTCTTTTGGGTCTCTGGGAATGCCCCGGGGCAGCACCGTGAGTAATTTCTCAGGAAGAACGAAGTCAGATTCCGGACGAAGGAACGGGATCCTGGCATCCGGGTGGTACCATGCGTAGGTGTAGTTGCATTGGGCCACAAGATAGTATAAGTGTAGGTCTGGTACCCCGTATCCCCCTCTCTCGTATGGCAGAGTGAGTACCTGCCATCGAACGCGAGCTTGTTTGCCCCCCCCACACCAATCTAATAAGGAGGGACCGTAATGTCAGGAAAAATCTGTTAGGGAGGGGTATCGGGATGTTATTAAAAAGATATAAAAACTTGGGTAGGACCACCATCTTAAGTATCGCCACTCTGCCAGCGATAGACAATGGTAGCCTTAGCCATCGTTCTATTTGTGCTTCGAGAGCGCTAATTGCCTGCCCATAGTTGAGGCGTATAATCAAAGCTGTGTCCAGATGGATGTGGATGCCTAAATATTTAACGGAGTCTGAGCACCATTCCAGAGGGAATTCAAACTCCCACGGCTTGGTACTGGTAGTTAAGGGGAAGATCACCGATTTGTGCCAATTAATACCGAGACCCGAATGTCGACCAAATCTGATTATTTCTCTTATGAGGGGTTCTAAATTGGCCTGTGGTTCCCTCACGTAAAGAACAGTGTTGTCTGCATAAAGCGAGACCAGGAGAGGACCTGTGTTGAATTGAAGGCCGTGCTGTAAATGTTTTTCTTGAAAGTGGTGAATTAAGGGACCCATAGCAAGTATGAATAGCAAAGGCGACAGAGGGCAGCCCTGTCGTGTACCCCGGGATAGTGAGAAGGGTCGAGAGAGTGTGCCGTTCAATCGGAGTCGTGCGGTAGGGCGGCAGTAGAGTAGTGAAGTGGTGGCAATGAAACCTATCGACATGCCCATACGGCGCATAACGGACACAAAAAAGGGCCATTCTAAAGAGTCGAATGCTTTCTCTGTGTCGATTAAAATAGCCGCAGCCGGGGTATCTGGATTAATTCTGTGAAGAACTGACAAAAGAGTCCGTAAATTAAGTGAGGTGGATCTATGGGGGACAAAGCCAGATTGGGCTGGAGAAATAATGAATTCCATCAATTGAGATAGGCGCATTGCGATAAGTTTGGCCAGAATTTTATAATCCAGATTCAATAATGACAGAGGGAAGAATCAACATATTGTTAAAAAATATATTGATCATCCTCTTAGACATATATTACCATCCAACCCCCTCAGATTAATTACCCAAATGAACAGCCAGTTCTTCCCCGCTGTTTAACCCTTTGGGGGTTTTTGTTTGTAGGTCAATAATATATCTAGACTCGAGTCTTCGCAATTTCAAGATTCTATCACCTCCTCTAATATGTGTAGGCGCATTGTCAATACTGAAATATTGCAACAGATCCCTGTCGCTTTTATGTTTAATGGCAAAATGCTGGGCCACTGGATACGAGAAATCCCTATTGGCAATGGCTTGCATGTGTTCCAATATTCGGATTTTTACACAATTGATCGTACTCCCTATGTATTTAAACCCACATGGACAAATAAGGCAGTAAACGGAGTAACTTGTTTGACATGTCATAAATTTAGTTATTGTTCTCCGTTTTCTTGTTCCAGGTATTTCATAAGTTAATACTCTCTTGCTATTAATACATGCCTTGCATTTTCCGCAGGGGTAAAAACCTTTCATTTCCTTGAATGTGCCCTTCTTTAGTGCCGTTGTTTCCAAATGGCTATGGACCAGCATGTCTTTTAGTGATCTAGCTTTTTTAAACGTCATCAAGGGAGCTGATGGAATATCTGTTCCTATGATCACATATGTCTTTAAGACATGCCAATTCCTACGGAGAATGCTCCTAAGGGAGTCTGCATCCTCCGAATACGTTGTGACCATGCAAAATTTACCTTCTTCCTTTTTCTTTTGGATCTTATCCTTTCCTTTTACTAACTGTTCCCTTGGAGTACTCTCTACTTTTTTCAGTGTTGTCTCTAGCAAACTATTGTTGTACCTTCTGGCTTTAAATCTAGCAATACTTTCTTTTGCTGCTAATTTTAAATCACAGCTCCTAGAGCAATTGCGTTTTAATCTAAGGAGTTCACCATATGGTATACTTTGTATGTATGTTTTTAAAGGGATACAATGATATAATGTCATGCTAACATTTGTCATAATAGGCGTACTTGCCGATACACGGCGGAAAGCGATATAAACTATGAATTGCTTTTGCGCTGTAAATATGGATTAATGTGTATCCGTTCCCATTAAGTACATTGCATATAATTTGGTTTTAGAAGTACAAATGCTATGTGAAATGTGATACCAAAACCTCGTTTAAAATGGCACCCTTTATGCAAACATGGACAATTGCCCTTTTCAATGTTGTTGGTGAGAATGAAACGTGATTTAAGATGACGCTTCTCGATGTGCTGTGTAAACACTGACGAAGGAGTAATCCGAAACGTGTCTGTTGTTGTGCGGGGATTAAACATCAGCAAACCGCCCCCGTGAGTGCTGTTTTCTTTTCGTAAAACAACGAAGGAACTTCAGCCATTATATTTTCGTTGGGGCACCACCGTGATCTTAGAGCACCCGTCCGAGAGTGATCCGCTTTCTGGTGCAGTTGAGTGGATATATATATAATATATATATATATTCCAAACCATCCTCCGAGTACCGGAGCCCCCGACCCTTCAGGGCGGCCTCTTTACACAATGGGCACGGAGCAGCCCACCAATTCCATAAACATGAAGCAACAGATAGAGGCCCACTGCTGGAAAAGTTGCATTTATTCTTGTCACAACAGCACGGAAGCTTCCGTCTCCTTACGCGTTTCGGCGAACATTACCGCCTTGCTCACAGGTAGAAGCAATGTAAAATGCAAAGTGCAAGCGTGCATGTTTAAAAATCATTGAGTCACATGACCAGTCAGTTGCAACTACGTTTCCCATAATGCAGGTAAGTTCTCTTTAAAGTACAAGCAAGGAAATCCTTTTCTTATTTTACCTGCACGATGTTGGTGTGGAAAAATACAAATGCAACTGGTCTTGTTTGTGTGTAGTTTTTGCAGAGTGCTCAATATTTATTTTTATGCGTGCTTCGAAAATGCCCGTCTCCAGCACGATCAGAAAGGATGTCTTCCTTTCCGAATCCCTTCCATGCACTCTCTGGATTCGCTCAGTAGCATATCCTTTGATAAGTCCTGAGAGGGCAAGTGGGTCATGCTCCTCATTCGAAATTCCAAACCAACCTCCGAGTACCGGAGCCCCCGACCCTTCAGGGCGGCCTCTTTACACAATGGGCACGGAGCAGCCCACCAATTCCATAAACATGAAGCAACAGATAGAGGCCCACTGCTGGAAAAGTTGCATTTATTCTTGGCACAACAGCACGGAAGCTTCCGTCTCCTTACGCGTTTCGGCAAACATTACCGCCTTGCTCACAGGTAGAAGCAATGTAAAATGCAAAGTGCAAGCGTGCATGTTTAAAAATCATTGAGTCACATGACCAGTCAGTTGGAACTACGTTTCCCATAATGCAGGTAAGTTCTCTTTAAAGTACAAGTAAGGAAATCCTTTTCTTATTTTACCTGCACGATGTTGGTGTGGAAAAATACAAATGCAAATGGTCTTGTTTGTGTGTAGTTTTTGCAGAGTGCTCAATATTTATTTTTATGCGTGCTTCGAAAATGCCCGTCTCCAGCACGATCAGAAAGGATGTCTTCCTTTCCGAATCCCTTCCATGCACTCTCTGGATTCGCTCAGTAGCATATCCTTTGATAAGTCCTGAGAGGGCTTATATATATATTATTTTTGGTTTTCTTCACAGGGGCTCTTCAGTGACGAGCCTATAAAGAGCAAGTTGTGCGTAGCTTATTTTTTTAAAAATCCTGGTGTGTTGTAATATGCACTGCATTTTTTAAATAGATTCTTCCCAACGAACCGCTGCTTGTTGCATCTTTTTTAAAGGGCCTAAACAGTGGAATACCTCATATTGTACTTTTCCCTAAAAACCCTGGAAGGGTCTGTAACTCTCTTTAAAGGCACTGGGTGGTGAAGTGTTAATCATTATTCATCACCCCTTTCTTTAAAGAGCATGTCCAACAAGTCCCCACATTAATGTGGGGTAAAGAACATTAAAGTCAGTAACATGGGCCAAAGGTAAACCATATAGATTTAAAAAAAACACTTTACAGTGAGATATGGGGGTATTGCCCACATAATGGCTGTTAATTACCCTACCCGCACATACAGGCCCGAACTCTAGGCTGGGGCTGGGGAGGTGATTAAAACCTGGTCTTTCCCTGAAAATAAAGGCAATTAGGCTATAATCACCTCCCCCTCCCCCGTCCATCACCACCAAAATTAGAGAGATCTATGGGCATTTTTAGGTCGAAGCCTACCAGACAGCACAGCTGCGTGGTTTGCTAACAACATCTTGGGGACATTCGGGAAGCTTGCCAGGGAATGCATTCCGCCCATTGCTTAAAATTGGCTTTGTGATTTGTAACTCACATTTGCTTGCTTTCTGTTAGCTGGCTCTATTCGTTTTAGGCAGTCCAGCTTGAGTTTGTCCTTTCCATTAGCTTAACCCTTTTTATTATATTCTTCCATCAGTACTGATAAATAGGCCTTTAAATCTTGTTCCTATCTTGTCACATTTGCTGTGCATTCAAAGAGAAAGGTCATATGTCAGGCTCTATCTTCCATGGAGCTTGGTGCTACTCCAATTTTACCCCACTCCACTGTGCACAACTCCACACTTTGCCGCTCCACTCCACACTGTCACTGCACTCTACTCTGCACTACTCCACTCTATGCCACTTCACTCTACGCCTCTCTACTCTACACAACTCTACTCTATGCAAATGGACCCCACACTACTCTACTATGCACCACTGTACTCTTTGCACTCTACAACACTCCACTCTGTGCTACTCCACTCTATGCCACTCTACTCTGCAATGCTGTATTCTATGACACTGCACTGTACGCCAATGCACTCTACTCTGTACCACTCCAGTCTATGCCAGTCCACTCTACCACACTTTAATCTATTTTGCACTCTGCGCCACACTACTCTACGCCACTGTACTCTACCACCACTCCCCTCGACTCTGAAACAATCTACTCTATGCCACTGCACTCGGCACCACTCTACTCTGCTCCACTTCACTCTACTCTGCATCACTGCAGTCGATGCCAATGCACTCTACACCACTTTACTCTAAACCAAAGCACTCTGTGCCACTGCACTCAATGCCAATCTACTCCGCACCACTGCACTCAGGCCACTATACTGCACTCTGCAACATTTTATGCCACTGCACTCTAAGCCATTGTACTCTACATCACTGCACTCTACGCCACTCTATTCTACCCTGCACCACTGTCCTCTACGCCACTGCTCTATATGCCACTCTATTCTGCACCACTCTACGGCACTTCATTCCATGCAAATGCACTCCACGCCACTCTACTATACACCACTGCACTCTACGACAGTCTACTCTGCAACACTGCACTCTCTGCCACCTCACTTTATGCCACTGCACTATACTCTGCACCACTCTACTTTGCGCCACTCTACATCATTGCTCTCTACGCCACTATACTCTTTTCACTTCACTCTCCACCACTGCACTCTAACCTGCACTACTTCAGTCTACTCTACACCACTCCACGCCACTTCCCTCTATGCCACTCAACTCTGCAACACTGCACTCTCCCCCACTGTACACTAGAACTCTGTGCCACTCTTCTCTGCACCACTTCACTGTATGCCACTGCACTGTACTCTGCACCACGCTACTGTGTGCTACTCTACTTCACTCTACGCCAATGCACTGTATGCCACTATACTCTAAGCCACTCTACTCTGCATCTCTCCACTCTATGCCACTGCACTCTATGCCTAGCCACTCTAATCTAATGTGCACCACTGCACTCTACGACACTGCACTCTATGCCACTGCACTGTACTCTGAAACAACCTACTCTGCACCACTGCACTCCTTACCACTCCACTCTATGCCACTGCAATTTACCTTGCACAGCTGTACTCTACCCCACTGCCCTCTACACCACTCTATTCTACATTACTGCACTCTACACCACTGCATTCTACACCACTTTACTCAAAACCAATACACTTGAAGCCACTGCACTCTACTCCACTCTGCTCTACGCCATTTCACTCTCCATCACTTTCCTCTGCACCACTCTACGCCATTGCACTCTACGCCATTGCACTCTACGCCATTGCACTCTACGCCATTGCACTCTGCACCAATGCAAGGTACACCACTGCACTCTACAACACTGTACTCTGCAACACTGCACTTCCCGCCACTGAACTCTGTGCCACTGCAATTTATGCCACTGCACTCTACACCACTCCAGTCTAGGCCACTCCACTCTACACCACCCCACTCCACTCTATGCCACTCTACTTTGCAACACTGCACTCTATGCTACTGCACTCCACCCTGCACCACTCCACTCTATGTCACGTCACTCTACTCTGAAACAATCTACTCTGCACTCTGTGCCACACTCTATGCCACTCTGTTCCACTCCACTCTACGTGACTGCACTCTACGCTGTGCCACTCTGCACCACTGTCCTCTATGCCAGTCTGCTCAAAACCACTGTATGTAATGCCACTCTACTCGAAACCACTGCACTTTATGCCACTCTACTCTAAACCACTGCACTCTACACCAATGCACTCAACACTACTTTATTCAAAACCAATGCACTCTACGCCACTGTACTCTACTCCAACTACTCTGCACCACTGCACTCTATGCCACTATACTCTACTGTACAACACTCTACACCACTGCATGCTATTGCCACTCTATTCTACTCTGCACCACTGTACTCTACGCCACTACTCTCTGCATCACTCTACTCCGTGCCGCTCTACTCTGTGCCACTCTACTCTGTGCCACTCTACTCTGCGCCACTCTACTCTGCGCGACTGCACTACACACCACTATACTCTACTCTGCAACACTCTACTCAATGCCACTGCACTCTGTGCCCCTCTGCTCTATGCCATTTTGCTCTACATCACTTACTCTGCCTCACTCTACACCATTGCAGTCTACACCAATGCACTGTATGCCAATCTACACCACTGCACTCTACAACACTCTACTCTGCAGCATTGCACTCTGCACCACTGAACTCAGCGCCGCTCTACTCTGTGCCACTGCACTCTACTGCACTCTACTCTACTGCACTCTACTCTACTGCACTATATGCCAATGCACTCTAGGCCACTACACTCTACGCCACTCTAATCTACTGTGCACCACTGCACTCTTTGACACTTCACTCTACGCCAGTTCACTTTATATCTGTATACTCTACACCACTCTACTCTAAGCCAATACACTATACCCCACTCTGCTATGCACCACTGCACTCTGCACCACTCCAGTCTAGGCCATTCCACTCTGCTCTGCAACTACCACACTCAACGCCACTCCACTGGTAAGTACACAATATCGAGTTTTTAATATCGTTGTTCTATAATATCGAGTTTAAAATGTCGAAAGTCAAAAACATCATTGTGTATAATATCGATGTCAAGAATATCGATTTAGTGTGTTGTACAAAATATCGTTAAGAATATCGGTTTAGAAAATATCGTTAATAAAAAATATTGATTTTGTAAATGTGAAATTTTTATTATAGTATATATTTGTAAATGTATTAATAATTTTTTAATAAATTGTATGTGTTTTATAGAACAAAAAATGTAGGAGCGGGATGTTGGGTTTATAGGGGTTAAGGGTGGGAAGTGTTTTAAAAAAATGTTTTAAATTAAAAAAGTTTAAAAGTATTATTAAAGAAATTTACACGTTTTACAGGAGCGGGATGTTGGCGTTATAGGGGATAAGGGTGGGAAGTGTTTTAAAAAAGTTTTTTTTATTTTTAAAATGTTTTTAATTAATTAATGTTTTAGGAGCGGGATGTTGGGTTTATAGGGGATAAGGGTAGGGAGTGTTTTAAAAAATAAAATAAAATTTTAAAAGAATATTATTAAATTATGTTAAAAAAATATAATTTTTTTATTTCAGAGCGGGATGTTGGGGTTATAGGGGATAAGGGTGGGTAGTGTTTTAAAAATGTTTTTTTGAAAATTTAAAAATAAATTTATGTTTTATAATAAATAAATACAAATTTGGATTTTAGGAGTAGGATGTTGGGGTTATAGGTGATGAGGGGGTAGTTTTTAAATATAAACATTTTAAAATTTAAATTAAAAGAAATTACAAATATATATATTTTTTAATTATTTGTGAAAATTTGTGAAATTTGCAAATAATTTTGTAGAGTAATCTTTTAATGAAAAAAAATCAAAAAAGTGAAAATTTGAAAAAAGTAAAAAAAAAATTGGATTTTAGTTTAAATATGGTATTATAGTAGTGAAAAATGAAAAATCCTAAATAAATAAATTAATATTTAATGTAGAGTTGTTTTGAGATGGTAATATTGTTTCTTTTTAATAAAAAATGTGTAATTATATTATTTTAAAAAAACATAAAAATTTAATAAAATAAATAAATTGTAAATTTTGAAGATGTTTAATGTTTGATTTTGAAAATAATAATGTTTTAAAAGTGAGAATTGATTTTTTATGTTTAATATTTTATATAATATTAATAATTATATTCAATGTTTTTTTTTTTTTGAGGAACATGGCGGCCGCAAGCTAAACGGCCGCGGTCCGCTCTCCTGGGTATTACGATCGTAATGTCCTAACAGGTCTAGCTGCAGTTTAAGCTATAAGGTCCCCCCCCCTCCCCCCGGCCATGTACGATGACCCCCCTGTTTTTGGTCCCGATGGGGGCTCGGGCCGAGATACCTGCAAGGAGCTCGGCGTGATCTGTTGTTGGCGCTGGGAGGAAGCGGCGTCTGGGCTTGGAAGATCGGACTCGGCTCGGCGTAGGCTCCGGGTCGGCGGGGGCAGAGCCAGCACTGGAGCTGGCGCGCTTTCCTGTTCCTGGGTTCGTGAGGAGTGCGGGTGGAGGTTGGATTGCGATACCCAGGTAGGAGTTGCAGATTTGGGGTGTTGTCCAGTTGGAAGAGCCGGCCGGAGTGGAGGTGAGAGGAGGCTTTTTTTCTTTTCCCTGTTGGGAGGCATGTGTGGAGGTTTGAGTGGCAACCTCCCAAGGAAAAGGGCTATTTCCATCTCGAAATTATTCACAGTGGAGGAGGTTCACCTATACTGTATGGAGAAAAGTGGTGATACAGTGACAGAGAGAGCAGGCGCCTCACCACCTAAAATAAATAGGTATATCTTGCGGACAAGAGTGGCGCATTCATCCAACAATATTGATATCATCAAATCTAATTTTCCTCCTAGAGTCTCTCCACCTGTCTCTGAAATAAAAGCCTTTGCACGAAAGCGCAAGCAGAAAGGTGACACGAAAGGCGAGGTTGCTCCCAAGGGGGAGGAAGTAGGTAAGAAGAAGGGCAGAGGCAGGGGTAAGAAGATATCACTCCCCCAAATTAAATTCACTCCCTCATTGAAAACATATTACAAGGTTATGTCCTCCATGAATACTTCAACTGCCTCCGGCTGTGATCTTCTGAAGAATAAGAGCCAAGTGAGCCCCCAGGTGGGTGAATATAGCTCTTTGAGTCCGCCAATGGCATCTATAAGTCATCTTCCCCCTCATTCACAGATGGAAGCATGTATAGTAAGCGCAGAGACGTCAACTGCTCAACAAGAAGATTTATCAGTGGTGCACTCAGAAGTGAGCCTTTCGAATAGGTACTCCGTTTTGGCTGCACATGATCTTCAGGGAGCATCCTCGAGTACGTTGGAAATTTTAGATGACAACGCGATTAAAGACCCCATAGTTACAACACGTCCTCTGGCAGATATCCTACTTGCATTGAAGGATGAAATGTCAAGTAGATTTACTATTTCTGAGACGAACCAGGCTGAGATGACCAGTAGATTTCTGGTTTCTGAGGCGAATCAGGCTGCCATTCAGGCCTCCTGCGAAGTACTGACCAAGAGATTAGATGAAGTTACCTTAAGAACTGATGCAATTGAGCTAGAGATCCCTAAGATCAAAGAGACTATCTGTACAACCTCTTCAGAAGTGGCCAAGCTATTGGTTCAGAATAAGGAACTTAAAGAAGGTCTTGAACGTCTAGAAAACCACTCAAGGAAGAACAATGTAAGGCTTTTGAATGTACCCGAAGCCTTTGAAGGGTCTGATATTAAAGGCTTTGTGATCTCTTTGTTAAAGGGGACTGTTCTCAAGAATTCACCTGAAGTGGACCTAGTACATGAGATACAAAGGGTGCATCGGGATCCGTTTAAGAGGAATCTAGCTAGGCAAAACCTAGGAAGATCTTGGTCAATTTTCTGTCTTACTCCGTTAAGGAGGAGATTTTGTCTTTAGCCCTTAAGGAAGGCAAAATAAAATTTGAGGGTTTAAGTCCATTCTCATTTCTCATAAGATCTGATATTTCCCACATTACTGCAGTAAGGCAGTGGGAGTTGGGGAAAAGGCTTGAGGAGTTAAATAATATGGGGGCAAAGGCTCAGCTGAAGTTTCCCGCATTCCTGCGCGTAATGTGGAATAATCATATGCATCAGATCTATACAACCGAAGAGGCTGATGCCCTCATCGCAAAAATTAAATTGGATCAGGGGGAGAGAGGGGGACCGCGGGGGGGGAACGAGCTATGTAACTAATAGGCAGCTGGACCCAAGTAAGACTTTAGACTTAATATATTTCATTAGCCCCGGAGGAGTAGAGACCGAATAGGCTGCGCCTATTGGAAGGGAGGGTTCCTCACGGGAAAGCGGGGTTCGGGTTAGGGGCACAGAGGGAGGGGATGGGTAAGGGGAGGGGGGAGAGGTTCACTGGGTGGGGAGCTGTGGGTAAAAAATAAAAAAAATGGAAACTCATCTCACATAATTTTGAAGAAGGTCTGCTCTGTCGGTATAAAACGTCTGCAAGCTAATGGCAGGTACTACACTAAAAGATAAAAAGGTCACATTTATCTCTTGGAATGTGAACGGCCTAAGGTGCCCCCGTAGGCAAAGATTGATTCTGAAGTATATTGAACTCTCTTCAGCTCAGATATGTATCATTCAGGAAACCCATCTTAGTTTCATAGAAAGTCGTGCAATATTTTCAAAAGTGTCTTGGATACAATGTTATTGCACTTCACAACAGACAATCAATAGTAGAGGTGTGGCAATTTTGGTTAAGCGTGGGGTTAATTGTTTAATTAAATCAGTACAGACGGATCAGTCCGGGAGGTGGATAATAGCGCAGATGGACCTTGGAGGGTCGGAGTTAATATGTGTATCATTTTATGGACCTAATGTTGACGATCCGTCATGTATATGTAAGTTACAATCTAAATTGCTATTGGTAACTCCTCCATTGATTATAGGTGGTGACTTTAATGTCCTTATAGATCCATTAAAAGATAGATCCAATCTAAGTCATTACGTAGGGGCCCCCGAGTCCGTCGTGCTTTGGTAAACATGTTTCACGACTTAGATCTGGTAGATGTTTGGAGGGCAAGGGAGGGAGACCTGCAGGGTTTTACATATTACAGCAAAAATATGGTCACTCCTCTAGGATCGATTATATTTTAACAGATAGGCCTACCTTGGTCGGCTTATTAGAGATGTTAGTTTTACCAAGCCATCTCTCCGATCACGCCCCAATTCTTTTTCCTATCTTAGTAAAACACATCAATTTCTACCTAGATGGACTCTAAATAGAGCCATGCTCCTGGATTTAGAGATAATTCAGGCCATTAAGATATCATCTTTAGAATTCTTCTCTTTGAATATGGGTTCAACCTCTATGGATTTTATCTGGGATGCCTTTAAGGCTAACTTGCGGGGTAGGCTTCTTGGACTTATAGCTTTTAAAAAAAGGCCGAGGCTCGAGAGCTCCGTACCATGGAGGAGAGAATACTCCAGTTAGAGGACGAGAGGAATAAATTAAATCATGGTAGTCCAAGGAAGCTGTCCCAAGTTCAGGGTGACCTGGAATGTGCCAGGCAAGAATACAGGGGCAAATTAGATGCAAAATGTAAGGCACAATGGCTTATAAAGAGTATGCAAAATTTTGAATACGGGGAGAAGGCTGGTGCCCTTTTGGCTTGGAAAGCAAGAGTGGACCGCTCAAAAAATAATATCAATGAATTAATAATAAACAGTAATGGAGATAAGTCTTGTAATATTGAAGACTTGCAAGCGTGTCTGCTTTCCCTGTTCTCAGACCTTTATAAAGAAGATTTAGTTCCGTCGATAGGCTATATACAATCTTGGCTGAAGAGTAAATCATTACTAACTCTCACAGTTGAAAGTCGGGACATTTTAGAGGCTCCCATTACGCTCGAAGAGATAAAAAATCAAATAAAAAAATGCAAGAGTAAAAAGGCAGCAGGCACTGATGCACTTCCAAACGAAGTATATAAACTTCTAGTGGAAGAATTGACTCCAGCTTTGGGTGCCACTTTCGCCTCAGTATATTGTCTTTTTGGCAAAGTCCCCAAATCGTGGAAGGAGGCGACTATTGTTTTGATACTAAAACCAGGGAAAGATCCTTTGAAAGCTGATTCCTATCGTCCAATCTCCCTGCTGAATGCCGACTATAAGATCTTTATGGGCATTTTGGCAGGGAGATTGGCTAAAATAGCACCAAATCTGGTTCATGCCGATCAGAATTGTTTTATAGCGGGGAGGTACATCCAGGAACAGACACAATTGTTAATAGGTAACATCGACCTGGCCATTGGAAGATCTGATCCTCTGGCCATTGTGGCCCTGGACGCGGCCAAGGCTTTCGATAGGGTCTGTTGGGTGTATCTCTGGGAGGTATTAGAAGCAATGGGCTTTGGCCCTATCTTTATTCAAACCTTAAGGAATTGTTATCAAGGGGCCACTGCTAGGATTCTTCTGAACGGCATGTTAACCGCCAGTTTTAATATTCAGAGAGGAACAAGACAGGGCTGTCCCATCTCCCTCTCTTGTTCGACCTCTATATAGAGCCTTTAGCCCAAGCTATCAGATTGGACGATTTAATTTACCCCTTCAAGTCTCAACAGTATAGCTGTAAGTTGGCTTTATATGCTGACGATTTGATTCTATATACTAACAACCCCGAGGCGACTATCCCTCGGGTTGAAGCCCTACTAATGGAGTTCGGTTCTTTCTCTGGTTACCTAGTTAATACCTTAAAGACCGAGGTGATGTGTTGGAACATTGACCAATGGAGGGGTTTAATCAGTAGTGACTTTAGGTATTTAGGTATTTAGGTATCCATATTGTCAAAGATCTGGATAAAATCCCCTTGATTAATTTAAATAAAATTACAAAGGAAATAGACCGACTCTTTAGTAGGTGGAGGAACCTTCCTTTGACTATTTACGGGAAGGTAAATTTGGTAAAGATGGTCATACTCCCTAAATTGACTTACCTGTTTAATGCGATCCCATTGGGGTTTCCAAGTAAGAACCTAAGTAAGGTTCAGAGCAAGATTGGGAGTTTTATATGGGGCGAGAAAGGCGCGAGGCTCTCTTGGAAAAAGCTGAGGCGTAAGCTAATTAAAGGGGGCCTGGCTCTTCCGGATATTAGGTGGTATATGGTTGCGTTCCAATTCAAAGGTACTCGGATGTTGCTCTTAAAACCGGAGGAGTCAGCGTGGGGAAGATTGTTGGGGAAATGGTTACAATGGAGGGTGGTGGAGGTGGAGAAGGTTTTTGTATAAGTTTGGGGCCCCAAAGTACTTTAAGCGAGTACGTCTTAAAGTTCTTAAGGCAGCCTTGGAAACATGGCATAAAGTGAAGTGTAGATGGGGGATTGGATATTATTCAGACTTCACTCCAATATGGGATTCCCCTGGTACCCCCCAATGCCTGCGGGATAGTTTGGCAGTACCTATTAAGAGGGCGGGCATTAACACTTGGTCGGAACTGTTAGACACAGAGGGGATCCATCCCTGGGAACTGCTTAAGGCCAAGATCGGTACGGGGTTCTCCAGGTTTAAGTATCTACAACTTGTTTCCTGGTTTGAAGCAGAAAAGGAGGAGGTTAGAGGTAACTGGGAGACGGAGTTTTCTCTCCAAACACCGCATCCAATAAAGAAGGAGATCTCTTTGTGGTATAACAAGTTTTTGGATGCGGAAGACCAGGAGATCCCATCACAGTCCTCAGTGTGGAATCACTCTCCCTTTGAATCAATCATCGATGACCTGTATGAGCCCTCCCTGAAAATATTATACAAATTTGTTAAACCAGCATGCCTAAAAAGAATCACTTTTTTGTTATTAATAGGCTTTACTATACGCCAGCCAAAATAGCCAAGTTTGCCCTGCAATCTGTTCCTAAATGCCCCAGATGTATGACTTCCAAAGCTGATGATATCCATTTCTTTTTGAGTGTCTTGAATTGAGAAAGTTTTGGAAAGAGGTGGGAGACGCTATATGTGGCATTTTTAAAGCGCCTGTTGAAGTCAACCTATCTCTAGTGTTTTTGGCGACGATGGATCGTTCAGTCTGAATGCATCACAGCTACAGCGTGGACTGTTATTATACTTGATACTTCTCGCCCGGAGAGAGGTTTGTAAGAAATGGAAAGACCCCCTACCCCCGAAGAGTGATGACTGGCTGAAGGCTGCTTTTGCTATGCTGCGCATTGACTTGGTTGGTGCAGGGGAAAGCACGACTAATATCTGGCAGCCGCTTTTGAGTTGGGGTCATAACCTGAGACTAATATAATCAGTCCTATGATTACACCAAGTCCCAACTAAATTTGGGCCGGTCTGGGCGACCTAAGCAAGTGCGGTAAGTCAAAGGGCGTCTAGACAGAAATATTGGCTTTGTAAAGATCCGCAGAAGCTTATTGGTGAGATGAGGACAAAAAAAAAAAAATTATATTCAATTTTTTTAAAATTAATTTTGTATTATTTTTGTATTTAATTTATAAATACTCGAAAAATTATTAACATAATTTAAAAAGTCTTATAATTTTTATTTGGATATGTTTTTATAATTGGGAATAGGTTAATGTATATGTATTATGTATATTATTTTATATGTGTTTATGTAATTTTTTATGGAATATAACATTTTATGAGTATATTGTTTGGCATTTTCCTTGAGTTAATATAGTTTCGGGTGGGAATAGTAAATTATATATGTTTAATGTAAAGGACCTTCCCTGAGTTAATACAGTTTGGAGTGAGAATAGTAAATTATATATGTTTAGTGTCCAGCACCTTCCCTGAGTTAATATAGTTTCGAGTGGGAATAGTAAATTATTTATGTTTCGTGTCCAGCACCTTCCCTGAGTTAATATAGGGGCCGATTACGATGGCGGTGAAGCCGCCACCGGCAGGCTGCCGGTGGCGGTTTTACTGCCATCGCCAAGCACTTTTCCGCCCGCCATATTATGATGGCCGGCAGTATGCTGGCAGACGCAAAGTCCACCTGCCACGGGTCCGCCACAGGCAATCGTTTCGATTGCCTGGCGGACCTGGCCAGCATGCATAGAATGATGGTGCCTAGCAGGCACCGTCCGCCAAATTACTATGCTGCTTAAAGCCAGCCTTTCCATGGCGGTGATACATTACATTTTTAGTACATATTTAAACATAAATATATAATATTTAAATAAAGTCAGCATGAAACATTTTTATGTTTTTTATAATGGAAAACTTGGTAAATATGTAAATTTTTTACAAATAAAAGATGTAGTTGCCCACTGGTTTTTGTACATTTTTTTAATACATATTTTTTTGGTAAGAGTTATAGAATATGTATTTACATTGTAAATATGCATTACATATAGGGCCCGATTCTGATGCGGGTTGGAAAAGCTTCCCGACCGAGGGCCTGATTCTGATGCAGTTAGGAAGGCCTCCTAACGGCATTTGCTCCTTCCAAACCGGATCAGGAACGTGTCTTCCCGACCGAGGGCCCAATTCTGATGCGGTTAGGAACAAATGTTCCCATTGAAGTCAATGGGAGTTCAACCAAATCGTATCTGGAAGCATCCGGATGCATCCTACTCCGCCGGTCGGACTTTCCCGATCCGAGTGGGTCGGAAACCATTTCCCAACCGATTCGGTCGGGAAGCTTTCCAACCCGCATCAGAATCGGGCCCTAAGTGTACATTTTAAATTACATATTTTTTACAATTTTTTCATTGTATAACTTTTTTATATTTTTGCATATTTTCTAATAAATAATATATTTTGTATAATATTTAAATTGTAAATACAAATAAAATTATCAAGGTAAGAAAGCATTTTGAAAAAGAAAAATATTTTTAACAGTAATACATTTTTCACATTTTTAACAAGCAGTACACATTTTTCTAACACATTAGTAAGTTAACATATTTTATTTTATTTTATTGTATAATAATAAATATTATTTATTTTCTAATATTTACTATCAGAATTTAAAAATTTTAAACAGCAAAGAAAAAACATTTGGTACATTAGTAATATTAAATAGTATTTTTTAAACATTTTTTTGGATTACATTTCTAAAGTACATTGAGTTTAATGTAGAAAAGTATTTTTATTATTTCAATTAGGCAGCCATTTTCTAAACTAAGTTGTATTTTGTAGGCTATCTGTGTTGTTTTAGGTCATTTCTGAGGGGAGAAGCTCGCGGTTGAAAGCTGCGTCGCATCGGTTAAGGTAAGTTTAAATTAATTACTTTTAGGCTTAACTTAGGTGTAGGGCGAAGGTAGTTAGGTAGTCTATAGTGTATGTAATGTTTGTATTTTGTGTTTTTTGTGAGGTTTCATTTGTAGGTTTGCGTATGCGAAATGCGGTTAGTGCGTTGATAGGTAGATGTTAGGGTATGTTCTATATGTTTAATAATGTTTAGAATATGGTGTTATTAGTATGTTTATGTGTGTTTTATAATGATTTTATTGTATATTTGTGCGGGAGGGATTGTGTTGTTTTTTCTACAGGTTTTTGTTGTTTGGAAGTTGCCATTGGGAGAAGTTTGCTTTTTTTTTTTAAAGGAACTGTGTATTAGTTTCTAGTAAACTAATAATAATTTTACAGTTTTATTTTTAGGGTTTTTCTAGAGCGTTTCTTTTTTAATTACATTTTTCGGGTTTTTAATGGATTCAAGTCTATGGATATGTTGCCGGTGGATTATATTTTACACAGTTGTATTTTTAAATTTTTCTTTGGGACTTTTAACTAAGTTTTGGGATTTTTACACGTTTGGATTTATTGATGGCAGTTTGGATTCAATTCTTCAGCAACAAAAAGGTTAGTTATTTCAAATTATTTACGATGGGAGGGAAATGTAATTTTGGAAATTGTTTTTGATATTTTTAAATAAATCAAATATATTTATGTCAATTATTTTTTTTAAAAAGTTAAAATTAATTGACATAATATTTATATTTTAGATGTTTGCAAAGAAATGTTTATTTAAGAATTCATTTCACAATTACGATTTTTCTATGTTTTTGTATTATTGTTTTAAAGAAGGGATTTAGCTATTGTTTCTAGATATTCTAGCCTTTTAGTGTTTGGGTAGAGTCTTACGTTGTATTGTAAGTGCTCGAACATTGTTTTAGTTTGTTTAGTTAGTTTTGGACCTAGTTGTATTAGACTGTTCAAGTCTTAGTTGTTGGTAGCTTTGTTCTTTTTGGATTGATTGTAGTAATTTATGTAGGGTTGGTTGGGTTCAGCCTGTTGTGGCTTGGAAAGCATTATGCCATCCTTCCACAGCGTTATTAGTTTTTGCTTCTTTGTTTAGGGTACTGTTATATACATTCCACCATGGAATGTGGTATTTGGTCTGTCTCCTGTGTCCAGATCTGTGTAGCCTTCCCACCCAGGTATCCTCGAAATAGTAGAGTAGGGGACTTAGTTTATGTTCATTTGTTTGGTAGTAGGTGCTTTCTATTAATAGATTGTAGTGTTCTGCTACATGAGTTATTGGGACGTATGCTAGTGCAATTAGCTTTTTAATTTCATATGCAAAATTGCTATTAGTTGCATATTCTATGCTATGGGGTCGATTCCGATCTCGCTCGGACAGCCCTACGAGAGCTGTCCGTAGCCTTACCTTGCGACCGACTCGTTCCGGGAGCCGGTCCGTCCGGGCGATGAAGTACGGTGCGCAAATGTGTAAAAATCCCGATCGGCACGTACGCACCCATTCCAGCAACATTTCCCGTACGAGCCGGGTCAGTAAACGCCGATTCGAGTCGCACGGAAGCATTTTCACAGCAGTTTCCGGCCGGACAAGTACGATGCGTACTTCCTACGCGCCGAACGGGTCGCCACTTCCAGCACGTCACAGCATCCGGGAGAGCTGTATTTCAGGTCCGATTCGCACCACTACACAATCCACGGCTACGAGACGGACCAACTATCAACGTGTACGAGACGGAGCAACAATCAGCAAGTACGAGACGAACCAATGATGAATCCCATCGCGCAGGTCATCCCAGTACTGTATATCTATGACCGGATCAGGAACAGACGCGTACGTCGCAGACGGTAAGTCAGACACCCACCACACAAACAAACGTCACGAACCCGCGAAATGGTACACACACATAGGGGGTGGATATCCCTTCCAACAGCAACAGCCAAACCATAGGGGTTGTATGGTTATCACTACCAGCAGTCCCCACTCATACGGGGGGGCACATCACTACCAGCAGTACCCACTCATAGGGGGCTGGATGCCCATCACTACCAGTATCCCCTACTCATAGGGGGGCTGGATGCCCATCACTACCAGTATCCCCTACTCATAGGGGGCTGGATGCCCATCACTACCAATATCCCCTACTCATAGGGGGCTGGATGCCCATCCCTACCAGTATCCCCTACTCTTAGGGGGCTGGATGCCCATCACTACTACCATCCCCACTCATAGGGGGCTGGATGCCCATCACTACCAGCAGTCCCTACTCATAGGGGGGTATGGCTATCACTACCAGCAGTCCCCACTCATAGGGGGGGGCTTATCACTACCAGCAGTACCTACTCATGGGGGGGCTGATCACTACCAGTATCCCCTACTCATAGGGGTCTGGATGCCCATCACTACCAGTATCCCCTACTCATAGGGGGCTGGATGCCCATCACTACCAGCAGTCCCTACTCATAGGGGGGTGTATGGCTATCACTACCAGCAGTCCCCACTCATAGGAGGGGCTTATCACTACCAGCAGTACCTACTCATAGGGGGGGGGGGGCTTATCACTACCAGTATCCCCTACTCATAGGGGTCTGGATGCCCATCACTACCAGTATCCCCTACTCATAGGGGGCTGGATGCCCATCACAACCAGTACCCCCTACTCATAGGGGGCTGGATGCCCATCACTACTACCATCCCCACTCATAGGGGGCTGGATGCCCATCACTACCAGCAGTCCCTACTCATAGGGGGGTGTATGGCTATCACTACCAGCAGTCCCCACTCATGGGGGGGGGCTTATCACTACCAGCAGTACCTACTCATAGGGGGGGCTTATCACTACCAGTATACCCTACTCATAGGGGTCTGGATGCCCATCACTACCAGTATCCCCTACTCATAGGGGGCTGGATGCCCATCACTACCATCAGTCCCTACTTATAGGGGGGTGTATGGCTATCACTACCAGCAGTCCCCACTCATAGGGGGAGGGCTTATCACTACCAGCAGTACCTACTCATAGGGGGGGGCTTATCACTACCAGTATCCCCTACTCATAGGGGGCTGGATGCCTAGCACTACCAGCATTCACACACATAGGGTGTCAAAGCTAAACCCCCCCCCCCTACCATCTTGGCTAGATTGTTTTTTTGTGTGTCAAATGCTTACAACACAGATTCTGACAGTGAACATACAATGTGACTCCCATCACATGTGCGCCCAAAAGGTTATTGTGGGCTTCAAAAATCCAGCATTTTTGGATCATTGTGGTAATGGGGTCTAAACCCCCCATCACTACACTGACCAAAAGGTGATTGTGGGGTTCAAAACACCAGCATATCAGGAACAATGTGGTAATTGGGTCTAACCACACATCACTACAGTGACCAGAAGGTGAGTGTGAACATAATAATAGCAGCATCTTCAAACCAGCATGTATGATTCCTGGTCCCAACACCACAAGCAATGTTGTGGCAATGTAGTGGTTGTGTCCCATACAAACATGGATTTGGTGAGGCAAAGATTGCTGTGTATCACAAGAACACCCTCTGCCATGTGCAGACAAGCATCGGCCATGATCCCCGACAATGCCTCCAGTGTCCAATTAGACTATGTGAAAAGTGAGCATCATGACGCATACACACATATCTTTACGAACAGACACACAAACTAAGGAATCCTGTGGAGACTGTAGATGTCACGTGACCAAGTCCCATACCATGGCAGCAATGGGACATACCAAACATGATGAATGTGCAGGCTGATGAGCTAGGAGACCCAGGGACACTAAAGAAAAACCTCCAAACAACATCCAGCCAATGGACCGCAAAAGCCATACCAATGCAGTGGTGCAGATGCACAAACACAGACAGGCAGCCCCACACTGCATATCAAATACAACATGTGTGTGTGTCTCACTGTCCCCAGGCTAGTACACAACACATGATGGTGGGCTGAACTCCAATGACACAGATGTGTACACAGTGCCATACAAAAGTAACTCATGAACTGTGCACCCCTTTGTGGGCAAGCAGGCATTGCCAGATGAGTGGGATCCCAACAGATTCATGTGACACAAGCTGGGAGGAACAAAAACCAACACAGCAAGAGACAGACCCACCACAGCACTACCCTCAGGGACCCTACATTGGGGTGTCAGTAGCCTGTATGATAATCCCACTGTGATGACAAAGGTAGATGTTGCCCATACTGTGGAGCACAGTCACCTGTGTGCACTGGGTCATGTGTCCTGACCAACAAACTTCCATCACACCTACACAAACACAAATCACTGGCCATGGCCTGTAATCAATGGGCAAAATGTAGGTAGGGGCCTAGCCATGAGACAACTCACATTTGGCCACTCTCAACACCACACACCTTGATCTGCACCAATGTGCATCAGCTAAGCACACATGGACTGGTGACATTGCTCATGCACCCATGACAATCCCAGGGGTGGTGGGGCGATCCAGGATACCCAAAAATCATCACACATGGCCAGTCAACAACCCTTGTGAATGTCTGCCACACTGCACAGTATGCGGTACATGGGCATGACGTGAAATCTACCAGAATCATTGGGATCCCTGCCACACTCCCACACCAATGAGGAACCAAAGGAGACCCACGAAGAACACATGTTGACACCTTCCAACATTGCAGCTCTGACCCTGATGAATGGGAGTAGTCACACACACATACAAGTGACCCACTCACTGACAGATACCACATAGGGAAAACAACATGATGTTGGTAACACAGAAGTGCCAAGGGGAATCCTGAATGTGTCCCACGTGCGTTTGACAACATCCCCGGACCTTACAACTAAAACACCTAGGGATGACACCCTAATGACCAGTAGTTTGCCATGCACCTACATCCCAGGAAACCCAGGGCAAAGATGTTGGATGAACATAGGACAACTCAGCAAGCGCCACAAACAGGAACATCTGTAGGGAACACAGGCTGTGTAGAAAAAGGGAAGGGAACACACACAGACATGCTCACACAACACACTCCATGGGCTCAGGAATTGTCACGGAATGACACACTGCCATGAGGGGACTCCACTCCTGGGGAAGGTCAGCTGTGCAAAACTTTGTCTGTGCAGGGCTCTGCCATGTCAGCATAACACTTGCTCAGTGAGCCAACAATTACAACACAATGAAAGCTCTGGTCACATCAGCCTGTGTACGGGAGTGTCCCTTAAGTCATCTGCACATACGCAATACACATGTATAGCAAGTTGCACTGATGACACCGATGACTTGTGAACCATTGATGCACAAACCTGCCTGTCCAGTGGAGATGGGCCCAGTCAGGGAATCTCACAATGTGCACAAATGTAAGCCCAACATATGTGCAACAGTGTATGCCAAAGATGTGAAATAGCAAACAAAAGGAGAAAATCCTGGTCCCAAATTCTTGCTATCACTACAACCTGAAATTGCAGCAAAGGATGACATGGATACATACCAGAATAGTACACATATCCCATGGACCACATGGAGTCCATCACATCAGCAAATTGATCTCTTATTCCTTCAAAACACCATTACAACAGCAAGTTCATGATACTCATCATCAACATCATGTACATTAGATGCAACACCACTGGATAACAACAATTGGCTTTATTCAGCACATAAATCCTTGTAACTGTTAAGTCCACAATGTCAAAAGGCCAATGGCCAGTCCATATCAAGAGTCTCACCAGGGTGACATGTGACAAGTTGTCACCCATTGCTTGCCTGCACTGCTACTGCCAGGGGACATCTCCCCTTGGAGGGGCATACATAGGGGCAGGCCAGGCACCGCAGGGACAGGATCAGGGGATAGCAGAATGGGGCAGGGGAGGGGTGGTGGGTGCAGGAGTGTCACTGGCAACGGCAGTGGAGGTGTCTGACACAGTGGGCGCCGTCACCACTGCAGGGATCAAGTCAGATGGGGTGGTTGCCGGCACCACTGCAGTGGGCAGGTCAGATGGTGTGGATGGGGTCTCCACTGCAGTGCCCAAGTCAGACGGGGTGGATGTGCTCTCTACTGCAGTCCCAATCTCCAAAGGAGTGTAATGGGGTTCAGATGAGGTGGGCAGAACAGAGGGGGGACACACGGTCTCCACACCAGTGGCAGGAACAGGCTGAGCGTGTGAGGTGGGGGTGGAAGTGCATGTGGTGGGGGGGAGGGCCTAAGCATTTTGGGGATGCGGTGTGTGGGGGAACCTGGGGCAGGGTGTGGCGGGGGGACCTGTGGAGTGGGGGCCTGGGGGCTGGAGGACGGAGACAGTGTGGTGGAAGTGCGGGATTGTGGTGGGGTCTTGCTCTTCCTGGTCCAGGGGGATTTGCGGGTGGGGGCCTCAGTGTTCCTGCGCCTGGGGGAGGGTGTCCGTGTGGCAGGGGAACTCCCCTCTGTGCGTGGTGACTTCCTCTTCCCCTTGTAAGTTGGATCAGATGGATCGGTGGGGAAGAGGCCAAGGTCACAGAGGAAGAGCTGCTGGGAAGGGGGGGTTGCAGGTGAGGCAAGGGAAGGGGGTTTGGAGGGAGAGGCATCTGAGGACTGCGGAGTGCTCATGGATGGCTGTTTGTGTGTCTGTAACCCATCCCCTGTGTGTGTGCCATCAGTCCCCGGAGTGTGCGTGCTTGTGCGTCTGGATTTTGTCTTGCGTGGCTGTGTGCTGCTTGTGTCTGATGTGGTGCGTGCCTGCGCCGGTGTGTGTGTGCATCGGACAGGTAGGGTAGTGGGGATTGTGGATGGGGCAGAGGTAGGAGGGGTGAGGGACTGTTGGAGGAGGGACACTGTTGCCGTCTGTGAGGAGGCCATGGACTGAATGGTCCGCTGTAGGGCAGACATGTTTGATGAAATGCCCTCCATGAAGGACACCAGTTGTGTCAACAGACTGGTGTGAGAATGGAGGACACTCAGCATCGCTGTCTGCCCTACATGGATCTGCTTAAGTAAGTCCACAGCCTCCACACTCAGGGCAGCAGGGGAGACAAAGGCAGGGGGTGCGGTGCCTGGCACGAAGGAGACATGCTCCCTTACATGGGAGCCTCCACGGACATCTGGGATGGGAGCAGATGGGAGGGTGGAGATGGTGGTGGTGGCGGAGACAGACTCACTAGGTGTTGTCTGGGGTCTGCTGACACCCGCCTCCACAAGGGAGTCATCACTCGAGCTGCTGTGTTCCTCAGCCCAGGTGGTTGTAGCTGAGGTCTCCTCAGTGTGGCTACCCTCACCCTCCGTGCCACTGGGTCCCTCCGACTCCTCTGCAGCGGACCCAGTCTGGCTCTGGTGTTCCTCTTGGTCCGTGGAGCTGTCTCCTTCAGTAGCCGTAGATGTATCTGCAAACAAACAGGATAAACAGATCCACATCAGCCACCTGTATTGACCTGACACATCACAGTCAGTACAGCACATTACAGAGCACGCCTTGGCATCATTTGCAAAATATTGCAAAAAGAGCTGACACATATTTGAACAAGACACTTGTCAGTCTGCCAGTCAACCATGCCCCTCATATCCTTCCCGTTCATGGACCCATCTGTCTGGTGCATGCAGTATGCCACTACTCATATGTGCACACATGCACCACATAGACAGTTGTCTGAACTGCAGGATTTGTGATTGAAATGTGTCAGTACACACATATCCCATCTCCTGCCACTGACTCAGTACATCTGTCAGGATAAGGGATGGCCAAAGTCATTGTCAGCAATATGGATATGCTTCCTTCACCAGACACCATGATGTGCTCATGTATTGATGGTCAATGCCACAATTGAGTGCATGCAGGACAACTGACATTAATGCAGGATACACATTTGCAAGTGGTATACCATGCTACAGGCCAGTCTGGCTAATCAGTCATTACTGGCCTCAGTCACAGGGGCAGTGCATCCCAAAACAAACAGTCTACACTCTGTCACAATCATGTTTTTGTGGGGAATGTAAGCTCTGCAGCTGTCAAGTGCACATGTCCACCCACTGCTACCCACATCTTAAGGCATCTGATGATCCCACGTAATACAAATGCTACAGTTGAGTGACTGCAAGCACAAATCTGTAAACATGATCACATCACAGTCTGATGAGAACGAATTAAAGCTGCCTGCACTTTAATGTAGAATACACCATTAAGCACAGTCAAGTGATTACACACCTATGTTTCACCCCATTGTGCTGATCCAACAGCCACATCTCAGCTGGCTGCCCACCCCAAACTGTTTAACACCCCAGGAGTCTAAAAAGCTAGGCCACTCCACAATGACACAGAGGCAGACACCTGATTGCACATTTCACAATGCACAAAATGTAGGCTGGCACACAGGAGTAGGAGAACAGAGTGTACTTTCATGTCCGGAGTATGCATACCTGTCCTGGTCCATGTGCAACATGGGATAACCCTGAACACTAGGCATGTGTCTATGCATGTGTGACACACATGATGCACATTCTTCTGAGGCCCCAACATTGTCTCACCTGCTGCATGGGTGTGTGGTAAATACCCCAGACACATATGGTGAGCCAGAGCAGCAATTAGTACACATATTAATGGCCCACACAGAGTACATGTCACCTTTCTGGCAATGTGCAGACACATGTCAATCAATTGCCTCACTCATGAAGCCCAAAACAATGCACCGGTAGCAGATGCTGTTTCAAACCTTATCCTTGGACAACAGCAGGGACACACAACCCAAGTGACACAGACTGAAAGGGCCACACCTGTGTATCAGATGAGGATGGGCCATCACCTAATTTAGGCACAAGACTCTTGTTCAAGCAGACAGACGAACTGTGGGAGTGTAACCAGGCTGAAGGAGTGCAAATAGCATGTGAGACATAGTTCACAGAAAAGGCATGCACTTACCCCCTCCTTGCTGCTGTCTGGCCTTTAACTGCCCATCCAGGTCAGGGAAGACCACCGTCAGAATCCGGAGCATGTGGGGGGTCAGGATCCGTCGTCCGCCCCTTCTGCGAGGAGGCGACAGCTTCAGCTGGACTCTTGCGATCCTCCGGGTCCAGCCACGAAGGTCCTGCCACCTCTTCTGGCAGTTGCGGATGCGGCGCTTGTAGACCCCCACAGATCGAACTGCCCGGACGATGGTCTTCCAGATCTCCTGTTTCTGATGGGCATCAACCTGTGAGGATGACAAAGTTAAAAGACCATTACTACACATGCAACATGTTTGTGCATCACACAGTTGGATATACATGTCGTTATCACAAGGGCATATGATGTACACAGGTAGTGCAACTATGGTAATGGACAGTTGTCCTGCATTAACAACATGGAAACATTGCCTGGGTCTTATGACCGTGTAAAAATGCACTTTTTCAGCACAGTACCTGTTCACTACAGGTACCTACACACTTTGGGGGTTACAACTACTCAGTGAGCATGCTAGCCACTGGTGTACACAATGCCATTAGTGCTAGACAGACAACATGCACATTGAGAAAGGACGTGGACTGCACACTCACCTGCTCCCCTGGTTTCCCATACAGCTTGCTGTACTGTGGAAGGAGGCTGTCCAGCAGGGCCTGGTTCTCCTCTGTGAAGGCTGGGGCCCTCTCCACAGTACGTGCCATTCTTGAAGCCAGAGGATGCAGAGACAGCAGCAGTGGTAGCAGAGATGTCAATCTGGAGCATGTAGTGCAGGCAAGTGAGCTCTCAGGCGACACGTTTGCATCCTATGAATCTGGCCAATCCATTGCATTGCATGCCTCGTACACGCCTTCTGCATCGTTAAAAAAGTTCAACTTCATGACACCAACGAGTTTGATACATTGTTGTAGGGAGCCAACGGATTTTTCAGCACACGAATCGTACAAGTATCAAATCCGCGTCAGTCTCCATGGCAGTCAATAGCCAATGCGTGCGCACGCCTTGGTCCCTGGTGTCCGACGCGTCTTTTGAAAACCCACCCGCGTATGTCACCGTTACATTCAGGGTCCAAGGCGTGCGCACGGCTTGGTCCCTAGGTGTCCGACGCGTCTTTTGAAAAACCAACCGCGTATGTCACCATTACATTCAGGGTCCAAGGCGTGCGCACGCCTTGGTCCCTAGGTGTCTGACGCGTCTTTTGAAAACCCACCCGCGTATGTCACCATTACATTCAGGGTCCAAGGCGTGCGCACGCCTTGGTCCCTAGGTGTCCGACACGTCTTATGAAAACCCACCCGCGTATGTCACCATTACATTCAGGGTCCAAGGCGTGCGCACGCCTTGGTCCCTAGGTGTCCGACGCGTCTTTTGAAAACCCACCCGCATATGTCACCATTACATTCAGGGTCCAAGGCGTTCGCACGCCTTGGTCCCTAGGTGTCCGACGCGTCTTTTGAAAAACCAATCGCGTATGTCACCATTACATTCAGGGTCCAAGGCGTGCGCACGCCTTGGTCCCTAGGTGTCCGACACGTCTTTTGAAAAACCAACCACGTATGTCACCATTACATTCAGGGTCCAAGGCGTGCGCACGCCTTGGTCCCTAGGTGTCCGACGCGTCTTTTGAAAACCCACCCGCGTATGTCACCATTGCAGTCAATGGGCAAAAGGATGCCACCCACCATAGCTTGCCAGGGACCCATGTGCACACCTACAACAATACAGCTTGTGACACAGTATGCCAAAAGGCATGTCAGGCAGCATTACCTGTGTGTGTATGCGGGTCAACATGTGATTTAGTATGTGGCACTTAGTGGCACCCACTCCCAGGCTGTGCAAGGTGTCATGGGGACAGATACCTTTGTGTGTTGTGCACATGACCACTGTGATTGACAACTGTACAGTTCAGAGCACAAGGCATGAACACAGTTCCAGGGATACATTGTGTATGACATGTGACATACACCCTGACTCTTAGGTGGAATGGTATGTGTGTCACAGGGTGTCCCAGTGCCACAAATGTGATGTTCATCCACAGTATGTGTGCATTTTGCAACGCAAATGACTCTGATTTCCTGTGCTCAATGTCAAACGGTCACCATATCCATGTGTTTTGTCAATGTGAGTTGATGTTGCGTCTGTGTGTCACAGACATCCATGTCCGACCTGCAAACAAATCAGGTGGCACTTCATGTGGGTGTCATGTGTGCGTTGTGGCATGTACATGAGACGCTACATCACAAAAGTGTCCTTGTGGCAATACAAGGTCCCTGTGTGTGTCTGTCAAAAACCTGTGATGTGGGGAATACATCTGTCCTAACTAGTCACTGTGGTGTGTGTTAGGTATATGACACTCGTACTGATGTACTGTGACAGAGCCCATAGAATTGTCACAGCACAACATGGACCTTGTTGTGTAGACATGTAGAGCAGAGATCTCAGATGATGGGCATGTAGCTGACATGATGTCAGATGATGGGCATGTAGCTAACATATGTGCCCCTACCCAACAGCACACACATCAGGTACTTGGGTCCTGTTGTGATGTTTCATGTGGTATTTAGCGTGGACACTGGCACATAGATAGGGGAACTGACAACCTTTATTTGCTCATCTATGTACTGCAGGAGACCAGCTGTCCACAGACCGTTCCCTGACCTTGCAACCATGGTTGAACGTGACTGCATCCGACGGTACCGCTTCACTAGCCCACTGATTGAGGATTTGGCGGAGCAGTTGGCCCCACATTTGCAACCTGGCCGGCCATACCCTACAGCGCTGACCCCCCAAGGTGAAGGTGATGGCAGCCCTACACTTCTTTGCCACCGGTACCTTCTAATACACTGTGGCTTCTGCTGATGGGATGTCACAGGCCATGTTCTGCCGTTTGCTTCGAGATGTGTTGGAGGCGATGTTGCATTTCCTCAACCACTACATCCCTTTCCCAACCCCACAACAACTCACTGACATCAAGAGTGACTTCTATGCACTGGGAAGGATGCCACATGTCATTGGCTCCATTGATGGGACACACGTGGCTTTGGTACCACCACAGGCACATGAGCAGACATACCGAAACAGGAAACATTTCCACTCAATCAATGCTCTGGTGGTATGTCTGGCGGACATGACCATTTCACATGTGTGTGCACGTTTCACAGGTTCAGCGCACGACGCTTACGTAGTTGCATCCCGACGATGATGTCACAGATGCCGAACCAGCGTGCCTGGCTTGTCGTTGTGTACTGACTGTTTACCATTGTGTGTGTTTGGTAATGTTATTTTCCACCCTGTTTTCAAACTCATCTAATGTGCAATTGTCTGTATGTAGGTGACTCCGGATTCCCCAACATGCCGTGGTTCCTGACACCCCTCAGGAACCCTGTGACACCTGCGGAGATGCGCTACAATGAAGCACATGGTCGGACCAGGAGAGTGATCGAGCAGACATTTGGTCTCCTGAAAAGCAGATTCCGCTGCCTGGACAAGACAGGAGGGGCCCTCCCATATGCACCAGCTAAGGTGTGCAAAATCATCATAGTGTGCTGCATGCTACACAACCTGGCAGTGAGGAAGGAGTTGCCTCTCATCCAAGATGACGCTGACCAACATCCGCCAGCCTTGGAGGATCCTGCCCTGGGGCATGATGCCAGTGATGATGAGGGTGAGGGTGATGTTCGGACCCAGCTGATCCACAACTTCTTCACATGAATGTCAGTATACAGTGATGAGTTGTCAAAGTATTTTTTTGCCTGATATATGTTGGTGGTGCACTGGTGCTGCTTGAGTGTGGCTGTGTGCTCCTTGATGTGTCCTTTCAGGTAGTCTGTACTCCCAAATAGTGTTTACCTGTTTACTGGGTTGTGTTTACGTAGCTTGGGATTTGTTTTGGGCATGTGTATTGTAGTTGTATGCTGTAAATCTGTGTATTTGATTGTGTTTTCTGTCTGTCCTTCACAGGGTACTTTGGCTGCTGTATGGTGAGGTCTGCACCCCGACACCCAGATTCCTGTTCCAGAGTGCAAGTAGTCGTTGTCCCAACCAATGATGTGCCACACACCCCTGGACTTTCATTGTTTACCACTTGGTTACTTTTTGATCACTGTCACGTGAGGTTACCTTGCATCAGTTGTGGAATCCTCAGGTTGTAAATCTTTAATAAACCTGTGCTTCACTTTGGGATGTGCTTCGTCTGTATCCACACATCCAACAGTCATTTGCATTCTGTACCTGTGGGCTGATTGCCACTGACTCAGGATGGGTGTGGTGTATGTGCATTCCACTGTATTTCCTGTCAACATCAGTGTAGGCGATGAGTTAGATGGCCATGGTGAGTATGTGTTGTGTTGCCCTAGTGGTGTGTCTCCCTCATATGTGTCACATTACCATGACTCACATAACGGTGTTTACATTGCTGTAGTAGTTAGCATGCACAGTGTTCTTTAGCAGATCATCATCTCCATGACACAAACCCAGTTTAAATAACAACAAAGGCAAGTATTGTGTGATTGTCATTTTATTTACAAACATGTGTGAGGATAGTGAACGTAATTGGAAGTGCTGTACAGTGTGATGGTAATCCAAAGTTCACAGGTGAGTTGGTAGTGTTGGAAGATGAAATGTTCAGAGTAAAGTCCACAGTAATTTGATGCATTGTTCCAACTTAGACCCTCCATGTTAAGTGGGTGAGTTGGGTGTCAGTCAACAAGGTTAAATGGTTTGCACACAAAGGTCGATATCAAGAACAGGTGTTGAGTTCCTGGGGGATGGGCATGGCCATCAGCGTCTCACTTGCCCTTCTTCAGACGACCCCTCTTCTTTCTCGGGGGACCCTCAAGTGCAGGCTGCTGCGGTGCCGAGGACTCTCCGCCAGAGTCCTCCTCCCTATGGCAGTTGCGGATGTTGTGGCAACAGATGTCGTGGGCGCACAGGGAGGTGTGGTCATGTTGCCGCTGATCTGGCGGAGGCATGTCAGTATGTCCCTATGCACCGCTGTTAGATCATCCAATTTGTCCCACGTGGACTCCATGCGGGACATGTGTGTCTCCACTCGGGACATGTGGGAGTCCAAGCGGGCATGATGGGCAGCCTGCTGTTGTTTGAGGTCCTTGAGGATCCCCACTACCTGGCCAAAACCTCCGGTGCTTTCATGGTACGCATCTATGATGCGTCCCAGGTGTGGCTCATCATGCAATCCAGCCCCCTCTGCAGGCCGTGTCCTCTGCCTGCCCCCCCTCCCACCGCCCCTACCCACACGGGCAGGACCTGCCGTGGCTGTCACAGGCAACACTGGGCCCCCTTGGGTGTTGGCGCTGGTGGTGTTGTCCGTTGCTTCCAGGGTGCCCTTTGTACCTGTGCCGTCGGTGTTCTGTGGCCTTGGTCTGTCCGTGTCGGCAGGGGTACTCTGTCTGTTGTCAGATGTGGCAGGAGTGGTTGCAGGGGGTGCTGATGTTCCTACTGCTGGTGCTGCACGAAGACTCACACCGGAGGTGCCAGGTCGTACGTGGTCGTCGTCCGAAGAGGACAGAGACTGATCCACACCGGAGAGCTCAGGGTCCGCCAGAGTCTGGGACTGTGACTCTTCTTCAGTTCCTGCTGTGTCCCCAGCATCCCCTGTGGTTGGAAGAGACACACAATGTATATTATGGTTCTACACACATCAACGTTTCACACACATGACAGTTGCCACTGGACATCATTATGAGAGTCTGTACATTGCATTGTCCTAAGTTGTGACAGACAGAGGTTGATATTGTTGAGGCAGTTTGTCATGGCAACCTGAGGCATTTCAATGTGCACGTCAAGCTGTGTGCATGACCAGCTCATGTATTGATCAATTGTCTGTACATGGCCATTGCTACTCAAGTGCCATCACATGCCTGACACAGCTGTGTCATCCCTGTTCACATTTGTGCTTTGACGATGACATATGTACAATTCCACTTAGGGTATGTTGCAAGCTTGGGGCATTTGTGGTGGCAGTTTTTGCTTGTCTTTGTGCGTCACATTGGTGTGTCTGAACAACATGGTCACAGTCCGGTATGCCTGAGATCTAATGGGAGATACTATTTGGTTGTCTGTGTTCCTAGTTCACATCTCATTTCATACAAGTCATGGTGTTACCGTAGCTGATGATGTTGGTGCTGAGTTTTGTACGTGCTAACATCATTTGTCTTGTCAATTTCCTCCATGGTGAGAGGGATTGAGCACAGCAGCTCTCTTGCTTTTCCATGCTCATGACAGTGATGGCCAGGGGTGTGTGTGTTGCAGTTCTGCTGCTGTGAGTTGCATGCCTCCTCCAATGCAGTCCAGGTTAGTCATTGTGTTTGGAGTGTCTATGACAGTGAGTGATGTGTTGTGTGAATGATGCATACAACGCAGAACGATGTGGGATTGAAATGCAGCTCACAACTGCACCTTTTGGGAATGACACCATGCTACAATGTCAGCTATATGGGTGTGTCCATTCTAGTCACTGTCAGGTGTCCCTTGTCAATAATGTATAGGTGACATTGTGTGTGCTTGGTGCTATGTACTATGTCTGCATCTCCCCAATTGTCATCTACGAGACACACCTTCACAGCCAGGTCAGGGGACACCCCTGGGACACTGCATCTCCAGACAGTGAGGATACCTACAGTTCCAATGGCTGTGAGTGTAAATGTGTTTGAGTTGGCCAGTGCGTAGGTGTAACTTGCAGCCAATTCATACATCAGGACATGTGTCAGCCATCTTGCCTGGGCATTCACTTTCGGAGTGACTGGTCCCAAGGGTGCTATTTGTTCTGGCTGAGAAGGTGTGTTTTGAGCCGGCCTTGGTAGCATTTGGAGTCATTGCTGGACCTCCTTCACCCACAAAGGCCAGGTAATCCCCCATGTGGCATGCTTCCATTGCATGGAGTCACAGTTTACGCTCAGGATGTCAGGCAGTGGTGTCCTGTTGTTAGTTTGAGCCCAAGTCCCAGCAGGGCCTTGTGCTCCCCACAGCAGGGCCTAGTGTCAGCCATCTTGTCAGTACTTTTGCACTCCCTGTGAGGTGTGCATGGTTCAGTGTGAGCTTGCTGGGACATGTGGGTGGGGGATATTTAGCTGTGACTGCAACTCCCATCATGCTTTTGGCTACACCCACCTTCCCACAATACCTGACCTTCCTTTCTGGGATTCATTTTCCCTGTGTGGTGGTGTGCCTGTGCTGACAAGATGGCAGACAGTGGTGTCCTGGTGTTTGTTTGAACACAAGTCCCAACAAGCCCATGTGCTTCACACAGCAGAACCCAGTGTGGTAAATCTCTGTGAGATTTTTTAATTGAGTCTGAGGGAATGCATTATCCCAGGTGTGTTGTGTGGAGTTTGTGTTGAGGGGTGTGTGTGTGTGCAAGCACCTGCTGGTAGATGTAGTCAGAGCTGGCAGTACTCCTTCCCACTAGGCCAGATATCCCACCATGAGGCATGCTTCCATTGCAGGGAGTCACAGTTTACGTTCAGGATGTCAGGCAGTGGTGTCCTGTTGTTAGTTTGAGCCCAAGTCCCAGCAGGGCCTTGTGCTCCCCACAGCAGGGCCTAGTGTCAGCCATCTTGTCAGTACTTTTGCACTCACTGTGAGGTGAGCATGGTTCAGGGTGGGCTTGATGGGCCATGTGGGAGGATGACTTTTGGCTGTGACTACAACTCCCATCATACTTTTGGCTACACCCCCCTTCCCAGCATACCCAACCTTCCTTCCTTTTGACTCTGCTTCCCTGTGAGGTACTGTAATGGTGCTACCAAGATGGCTGACAGTGGTGTCCTGTTGTTTGTTTGAGCACAAGTCCCAGCAGGGCCTTATGCTCCCCACAGCAGAGCGCCATTGTCAGACGTCTTGGAAGTGGCTTTTCACTCACACTCTTGTGGAGCATGATCCCAGGTGTGTATTTTGGTGTTGGTGGGAGGGGTGTGTGTGAGGGGGCTGCTGGTAGATGTAGTCAGAGCTGGTGGTCCTCCTCCCCCCAGGCCAGATATCCCACCATGCAGCATGCTTCCATAGCAGGGAGTGGAAGTCAACACTCAGGATGTGAGGCTGTGGTGTCCTGTTGTTTGTTTGGGCACAAGTCTCACCAGGGCCTTGTGCTCCCCACAGCAGAGCCCAGTGCCAGCCATCTTATCAGTACATTTCCACTGCCTGTGAGGTGTGCATGGTTCAGTGTGAGCTTGATGGTCCATGTGGGATGTGGACTATTGGCTGGGACAACCACTCCCATCATGCTATCGGATACACCTACCTTCCCAGATACCAAAGCATCCTTCCTGTGAATCTGCTTCCCTGTGAGGTAGTGTGACAGTGGTGGCAAAATGGCTGACAGTGTTTGTTGGTGATTTATGCCACTGCCTTGCTGTATTTGTTGTTAGGTTTGTACATGTTATGTCATGGTTCCATATTACTATGAGATGTCAGGTATTGTGTTTGTCTAACTGGCATACACGTCACAGGATACTTGCCTTTCGGTTGCTATGGCTTTGCTGACAGTACTTGGGTTCACTGTCCCCTTGACAGTGATATATGTGTATTGCCGCACAATATTGCGTATATTGGTTGTGTACTCACCAGGCTCTCGTATTCCTGTTAATCCATGGATGCTCTCCGGTGGTAGGATGGCCCGCACCTTCTCCTCCCAGGACCTGAAGTGTGTTGGTTTGGCAGGAGGGCCACCGCCAGTCTGCTTGCTCAAGGCGTGATCCCCGTCGATGAGCTTCTTGACCCTCCTGCGCACATCATAGTACCTGTTCTGAATATCGTCCTTTGTGCGCAGACAAGGTGCTTGTGCGTTGACCTTGTCGACGATTCTCTCCCACATCTTGGTTTTCTGTGACATGGGGGTCTGTTGGACCAATGTGCCAAACAACTGTGGCTCTACTCTGAGTATTTCATCAATCATGACTTCCAACTCACTATCTGTGAACTTTGGATTCTTCTTGGGGGCATGGTGCTGGGTGGTTGTGGGTATTGATGTGTGTGTGAGGGTGTAAGTGAGTGTGGTGGGTGTGAGTTTCTCTGTGAATGTGTGATTGATTTTTTGAGAGGTGCAACTGGTGTAGATGTTGTGTGGTGTGCGAGTTGTGGTGTGTCTCTGCAGTGTGGTGGTGTTGTCTGCTGTCCTATGTCTGTAGTTTGCAAAGGATCATGGTAGGGATTTCTGGCCTTTATGTAGGTGGAGTTGTGGGTGTGTCTTTGTTCCATTTTTTTATTTTTTTTATTTATTGGCTTTGTCATTGTTTGTTTGGTCCTTTTTTTATCTTTTTTCCTTTGGTTTTGTTGAGCATGATGGAGATGTTCATTTGACCGGGTCGGACGCTGCCAGTGGCTCTTGCGGGGTAATCAGAGTCTGTCACACTGACATTGTGCTGTGTTTCATCGTTGGCGTACGCGTCGGTCGCAAAGGAGTATATTGTTTGCTAGTCACTGTTTTCTGTACGTCTCAGTCTTCCGGATTGTGCTCCGTGCGAGTCGGTCTCGTTTCACACGCATTGCATCGAACTACGCGGGTCGTACACCGCGGGTACGTGTCGGTCGGGTCCATTCCTGATGCGTGTCGGTCGGTACGTTTCCCGGTACGTTTACGGGTGAATCACTGTTTTCCATACGGGTCGATCGTGCGGCTTGTGTTCCGTACGAGTCGGTTGTAATTCACACGCATTGCATCGTACTGCGCAGGTCGTAAGGCGCCGGTACGTGTCGGTCGGTCTACATTCCCGGTCCATGTCGGTCGATACGGTTTCCAACCGGAATCGGAATCGGCCCCTATGTGTAGATTTTTTAAGGTGTCTCCATATGCATTGATTAAAGTGGTAATAGCAACTTTGTATTGCTGTGTGAGGGTAGTTTTTCAGGATGGCTTGTATCATTGACTGTTCAAAGTCTATGATAATTTTTTGGGGATAGTAATTATTAGTTTCTTGCTTTACTTTTGGGAAGAGTTTTACATAGGTAGTGGTTTGTTTGTTTGGTAACAGGGCATATATAAAGGGGATGTTGGTACTGTGATACAGTCCTTGGATTGTGTATAATTGGTAAAATGGTTTGGGACATATTTTAAATGTTCCGTCCATCATCCATGTCTCACAATTCTGTAGTTTAAGTAAGTTTGTGGGAGTTGCATATATTATAATCCTTTTGTCGTTAGATTTATTGTCATAAAGTAGATATTGCTCTTCAGTATTAGTTACAGTGAGTTCAGGTGGTATTTGAATTTCACTGAAAGTTTTGGGTGTAGGTGGGATGGTAGCAGTTGATTTGTTTGTTCTAGCTATTAGCCTTTTTAACGTTGAGACAGAGGGTAATTGACCAGTTACATGTTCTGGAACTCTGGGGAGTACGTCTTTTAGTATTTCAGTAGTAGGTTTTTGAGAGCTAGTGCTAGCTTCTTTCAGAGTATCCAAACTGTCTCTCACTTCTATTTCAGCTATGTTAGGGGGGTGGTTATGTTCCTTAACATTTAATACAGTAGTTTCTTTTGTTGTAGCCCTCCCATAAAATGCATTGGAATAATATTTGCTGCATTTCCAATTAATTTTGTCACCTGTCTGTTTTTCTTGGGTGTAGATATATCCCATATAGCATAATAGAAATTTTCCTTTTTGGGAAGTTATGAATTTTGTAACTTCAGTCGTACTGATGATTCAAATGCTACGAGAAATGTATATTAAAAAATATTAAATGTATTGTAAATGCTTTTATTGTAATACAGATTTTTATATACAAACTTATACTCACATGCTTGAAAATGTTGAACTTTTTTTGATGCTGGGGCGTTTCTGTTGGTGCTTGGCTTTAGTGTTTCTTTTTATTTCCTGCAGAAAAAAATGATAATTTTAATAAATGTGTTTAACAGCATTTTCTGTATTTTGGGGTTTGTGTGGTTAGTGGGCGTTTTGGGCTGAGATTTTTAGATGTTTTAAAAGTTTAATTTATATTTATACTTACTTTTTTGGCAAGCTAGTTTTTTGATGAGGTTTGTAGTTAGTTGAGTGTCTTTTGGAGTTTCTGTAGAAGAGATATAATTTAAAAAAAATATACATTAATTATTTAATTATTGTAAAAAGTGCTTTACAATTATTTTATACAGTTGTAACATTAAGGGGCCCATTAGGATGTCTGGCGGATCGCCACCGCCGGGTCGGCGGTGGCGATCCGCCCGCCAAATATCCTTTTTCACCCCCGCCATATTAGCATGGTGAGGGGCACCGCGGCGGACGGAAAGACCGTCCGCCGCTTTTCCGCCTGTCGGATTGCCGGCCGGGCGAAAAAGGCAGACAACATGGTGGCGGTGCCTTGCAGGCACCGCCATCCATATTAGCATGCCTGCGGTGACATGCCTTTCCATGGCGGAGACTCCACCATGGAAAGGCATGCAGAGAATGCCTTTGGGGGCCCGTTGCGGGCCCCCTGGGGGGTGGGGGGATGGATGCCTGCACTTGGGGGGTACCCATGGTACCCCCCCTTCATTGGCATGCACAAGGTGGCAGGCACCGCGCGGTGCCTGACACGTTGTGCATGCCAATGCACAACATGCATATTTTGCATTGCGGCTGGTGCTGCTGACAGCACCACCCGCCGCAATGTAAAATGTGCTGGTTGCGACCGCCAGGGTGGCGGTAGCATCCTAATTGCCATGGCGGGACCGCCGCACCTTCGGCGGTCGGTCCCGTGTTCCGTTACTGTGGCGGGCGGTCCGCCGCCATCGTAATAGGCCCCTAAATAGATATTTTGCTTACTTTGTGAAGTTGAAATCAGAGCTTTCAATGAGAAAGTCCAATGTTGCAGAAGCAATCCGGCAGAGATTCCCCTTATTCTTCGTTTTGTTGTTGGAGCATAAAATAATGTTAAATTTTCTTTAGTTTATATAGTGTTTGTTTAATTGTGCTTTCAATTCTATTGGGTTATTTAAGTTGTAGGTGTTTTTTATTGGTTGTTAGTAATGTTTTCAATTAATTTGGCAGTTGTTTCCTTATATGGGAATCGCTAATTAATGTTCAGTTAAACTTCTTTTTATTCTTACTTTATTTAAATGTATAATAGTATATTATTTATAATTTATATTGCATTGAATGTATAATAAAAATTATTTATTTTATATATTGAGTTTGTAAGGAGTAATTAATTTGGTGAATTTAATTGTGTTAAAGGTATTTTTTTTAATTATAATTTATTTAACCTTAATTTTATTTATTTAATATGTTATGTGTGTTTGTGATAGTGTTTATTTTTTTTTAATGTATATTGTGTTATTAAAAATATTTTTAAGGTGTCGATATTTTGTTTTTGGCAATAATTGTGTGGTCCTTATTTTTGTTATCGATATTTCTGTCATTTTGTATGTTTATTTAATGTTTTCGATATTAGTTATGACGATATTTTTTTCATCAATATTAGTGATATCGATGTTAATGTTTGACGATATTTTTGTGTCGATATTTGTGTATTTTTTTAAATAACTATAGTATATCGATATTTATGTTATCGATATTTGTGTGTCGATAATTTTGTAGGTCGATATTATGAGTGCCGATGTTATCTCATTGATCCCACTCCACTCTATGCCACTCTACTCTTCAACACTGCACTCTATGCCACTGCATTTCGCCAATGCACTCTATGCAACTACTCTACCCTGCAGCACTCCACTGAACCCTGCAGCACTCCACTCTTCCTTGACCCACTACACTCTATGCTACTTCATTCTACTCTGAAACAATCTTCTCTACGCCACTGCACTCTGTGCCACACTGCACTCTATGCCACTGTATTCCACTCTGCGCCACTCTACTGAATGCTCCTCTACTCTGCTCCACTCCACTCTTTGGCACTGTCCTCTATGCCACTCTACTCTGCTCCACTCCACTCTTTGGCACTGTCCTCTATGCCACTCTACTCTAATCCATTGCACTTTACGCCACTCTACTCTTAACTACTGCACTCTATACCAATGCACTCAACACCACTTTATTAAAAACCAATGCACTCTCTGCCATTGTGCAGTATGCCAACTACTCTGCACCACGGCACTCTACGCCTCTAAACTCTACAACACTCTACACCACTACATGCTACGCCACTCTATTCTACTCTGCACCACTGTACTCTATGCCGCTACTCTGTGCACCACTCTACTCTGTGGCACTCTCCTCTGTGGCACTCTACTCTGCGCCACTGCACTATACGTCACTATACTCTACTCTGCAACACTCTACTCAATGCCACTGCACTCTACGCCACTCTGCTCTGCCATTTCACTTCACGTAACTTTACTCTGCACCACTCTACATCATTGCACTCTCCATCAATGCACTGTATGACACTCTACACCACTGCACTCTACAACACTCTACTCTGCAACACTGCACTCTACACCAGTAACTCCGCGCCACTCTGCTCTGTGCCGCTGCACTCTACTTTGCACCACTCTACTCTATGCCAGTCTACTGCAATCTATGCCAGTGCACTCTAGGCCAATACACTCCATGCCACTCTAATCTACTGAGCACCACTGTACTCTATGACACTGCACTCTATGCCAGTTCATTTTATGCCTCTATACTCTACTCTACTCTACACCACTCTACTCTACGCCAGTACACTATACCTCACTCTACTATGCACCATTGCACTCTACACCACTCAAGTCCAAGCCACTACACTTCACTCTGCTCCGCGGCACCCCCCTCTACGCCACTCTATGCCACTCTGCTCTGCAACACTGCACTCTATGCTACTGGACTCCAAGCCAATGCACTCTGCGCCACTAGTCTGTGCCACTACTCTCTACCCTGTACCACTCCACTCTACCCTGTACCACTCCACTCTACCTTGTACCACTGCACTCTGAGCTACTTCACTCTACTCTGAAACAATCTACTGTATTCCACTGCACTCTGTGCTACTACTCTACGCCACTGCACTCTACCCTACACCACTTCACTCTACCCGGTGCCACTCCACTCTACCCGGCACAACTCCACTCTACTATGCGCCACTCTACTCTGCGCCACTCTACTCTACACTGCACCACTCTACCTTGCACCACTCCACTTCACTCTACTCCGATACAATCTACTCTACACCACTGAACTCTGTGTCTCTACACTCTATGCCTCTCTGTTCTACTCTGCACCACTGTACTCTACGCCTCTACTCTCTGCAGCAATCTACTTTGTGCCACTCTACTTTACGCTTCTCTACTCTGCGCCACAGCACTATATGCCACTATACTATACTCTGCAACACTCTGCTCAACGCCACTGCACTCTACGTCACGCTTCTCTATGCCATTTTACTCTGTCACTTTACCCTGGAACACTCTACACCATTGCACTCTACACCAATGCACTGTGTGCCACTCTACACCAATGCACTCTACAACACTCTACTGTGCAACACTGCACTCTCTGCCACTGAGCTCTGCGCCACTCTACTCTGTGCCCCTTTACTCTGCGCCCCTTTACTCTGCGCCCCTTTACTCTGCGCCCCTTTACTCTGCGCCACTGCACTCTATGCCACTGCACTCTATGCCATTGCACTCTACTCTGCAGCACTCTACGCCATTGCACTCTAGGCCATTACACTCTAGGACACTACTCTCTATGCCACCATGCTACTGTGCATCAATATACTCTATGACACTGCACTCTGCGCCTCTAAACTGTACTCTGCACCACTCTACTCTACTCTACACCAGTACACTCTGCACCACTCTACTATGCACCACTGCACTCTACACTACTCCAGTCTAGGCAACTCCACTCTACTCTGCACCACCCCATTCTGCGCCACTCCACTCTATGCCACTCTAGTCTGCAACACTGCACTCTATGCCACTGCACTCTATGCTTATGCACTCTACACCACTACTCTGTGCTCTACTCACACTACTCTGCACCATTTTACTCTACTCTGCACCATTCCACTCTACCCTGCACCACTCTACCCCTCTTCACTCTACTCTGAAACAATCTACTGTATGCTACTGCACTCTGCGCCACTGCACTCTATGCCACTCTATTCCACTCTATTCCACTCTATTCCACTCTGCTTCAGTCCACACCACTGCACTCTATGCTGTGCCACTCTACACCACTCTAGTCTGCACCACTGCACTCTACGCCAATGCACTCAACACCTCTTTACTCAAAATCAATGCCCTCTCTGCCACTGCACTCTATGCCAACTACTCTGTACCACTGTACTCTATGCTACTATACTCTACTCTGCAACACTAAACGCCACCGAATGCTACGCCACTCTATTCTACTCTGCACCACTGTCCTCCACACCATTACTCTCTGCACCATCTAATCTATGCCACTCTACTTTGCGCCACCCTACTCTGCGGCATTCTACTCTGTGTCACTCTACTCTGGGCCACTCTATATTGCAAGACTGCACTTTACTCTGCAAGACTGGACTCTCTGCCACTGAACTCAACGCCACTCTACTCTACATCACTGCACCGTACATCACTGCACTCTACTCACCCTACACCATTGCACTTTATGTCACTGCACTCTACGCCTCTGTGTTCTGCTATGCACCACTGTACTCTATGCCACTGCTGCTGCACCACTCTACTCTCCGCCACTCTGCTCTGTGCCACTGCACTCTACGACACTCTGCACTGCAAGACTGAACTCTCTGCCATTGAGCTGCACGCCACTCTACTCTATACCAATGGACTCTACGCCACTGCATGCTACGCCACTCTACACCATTGCGCTGTATGTCCCTGCACTCTACGCCACTCTGTTCTACTATGTAGCACTGTACTCTATTCCATTGCTCTCTGCACCAATCTTCTCTCCACCACTCTACTCTACACCACTCTACGCCACTGCACTTTATGCCACTACACTCTATGCTACTGCACTCTACGCTCTGCTCCACTCAACCCTACACCACTCTACTGCACTCTACATCAGTGCACTATATACCACCCCACTCTATGCCACTGCACTCTATGCCACCCTACTCTGCACCTCTGCACTCTACCCTGCATCTCTCCATTCTACCCTGAACCACTTCACTCTATACCACTTCACTCTAGTCTGAAACAATCTATCCTACACCACTGCACTCTATGCCACTGCAATCTACGCTATTCTACCTCACTTCACTCTCCATGAATGCACTCAATGCCATTTTACTCAAAACCAATGCACTCTGCGCCACTGCACTCTATGCCAATCTACTCCGCACCACTGTACTTTATATCTGAAAGAAACACGTAGTGATAGATTCCTTGCCTTAGAATATCCCCAGGCGTCAGTCTGGATCCGGAAAGTTTTCGTCAGCAGTACCCCTGCGCGTCGGAAGGTGGCGTCGTGCGGCTCCGCTCGTGATCGCCGGGATGACGTCGCGGCAGCTACTTAGACGCCGCCCTCGCGCGCTGAGGTCAGTTCTTTCTTTTTCTGCGCCAGCAAGCACAGATCCGGAGCGAGCGGTACCCCCAGTCTTTTTTGACTGAGTTTTTTGAGATTTTTTTGTCTCACCTTTTCGAGCCGATACGACTCCTGGTGCAGTTAGGGATGCCCGGGTTTAAGTCTTGCGAGGACTGTCATCGGATGATGTCGGTGACGGACCCGCACCACGTGTGTCTCTTCTGCCTGGGGCGCGACCACGACCCCAAGTCGTGCCCCGACTGCCGGTCCATGGCACCGAAGTCTTTGCGGGAGCGGTCCCAAAAGCTGCTTGAAGCCCGGCAGTCGACTCCGCGCCGTGAAAGGTCCCGGTCCAGAGGGAGGTCGAGGGACCGGTCGCGGAGCCACCACCATCGGAAGTCGTCCGAATCGAAGTCTTCGCACTCGGGGTCAGGTAAGGCGAAGCGCTAAAAGAAGTCAAAGAAACGTCATCGTTCCCCGACTTCCCCTCGCCAGTCGTGCGACTTGGCTGAGGGTGCGGGTGGTGCCACCCCCGTGGCTCCAGCGGAGCCTACGCAGTCGCCGGTGACCTACCCGCCCTTCCCCGGTTCATCGGCAACTCCGGCCCAGGTGCAGGAATTCCGGTCCGCTATGGCTCGCCTATTTGGGCCGTCGGGCCCCTCCGGTGCGCCTTCGGGCCCGCGGGCCCAACTGGGAGTCCTCGTCCTTTGACGCCGGTGGCTCCGGCCCCGGCGGCGCTGGCGGCTCCTGCCTCCGCACCGCAGGACTCCCGTGGATCCCGGTCGACGACGGTTGACCTCGTGACACCCCCACCGACATCGACCCCACCGGCACCACGTTTCGCATTGCATGGCATGCCGGACGATGTCGTCCCCGGTTTCAGCCCTGAAGTGGAGACGGTGCCGGAACGGTGTCGACCGACGCCGATTCCGACGCCGTTTGGGAATCTGTTTCCCTATCTCCATCCTCCTTAGGCCTGTACAACAGCATGAGGAGGAAGGGGAGGACCCTCTCACTGCTCAATGCGAGTATGACCCGGACTGGGCAGAGGAGTTGGGGGATGCCAGTGGTCTGGACACCTCTCCAGACCTTGGCATGCTGTCTCCTCCTACCGTGGCTACGGAGGAGGGTGCTTCTTTTTCTGTGGGGTTGCGTAGGGCAGCCGGGGCTCTCCACCTTGAGCTACCTACTGTGGCTGTCAGGACTAACCTCCTGACGGAAGTGCTTCAGCCAGCAGTTACCTCTGCGGAACCACTGCTGCCCTTTAATGACACACTTTCGGACGTTCTTTTGGGCTCTTGGTCCAGGCCCAACACAGGGGCTCCTGTGGACAGGAACGTGGCCCGACGCCATCGCCCGGCCCCGGGCGACCCCATCTTCCTCTCCCAACACCCCACCCCTGAGAGCTTGGTTGTCCAAGCCTCCGCTTCCCCAAGCGCATTCCCTAACACACCCCCGGACAGGGAATCCAAGAGGCTGGAACAATTTGGGAAGAAGGTTTTTTCTTCAGCCAGTCTAGGGCTGCGGTCAGTGAACACCGCATGCCTCTTGGGCTGTTATTCTCACTCTCTGTGGGATACGGTGGCGCAGGTGCTGCCTCAGTGTCCGGAGGAGGCTCGGACACTACTCTCCCAGGCTATTGCTGAGGGGAGAGATGCAGCCAAGTTCACGATCCGTTGTGGCCTTGACACCGCCGACTCGCTGGGCAGGGCGATTACCACGACAGTGGCGCTCCGCCGCCACGCCTGGCTGAGAACAACTGGCTTCTTGGGGGATGTCCAAAACACTTTGATGGACATGCCCTTTGATGACATTCGCCTCTTTGGCAACAAGGCAGACAGTGCTGTGGAGAGATTTAAGGACTCACGGGCTACGGCCAAGTCCCGTACCACGACAGTGGCGCTCCGCCGCCACGCCTGGCTGAGAACAACTGGCTTCTTGGGGGATGTCCAAAACACTTTGATGGACATGCCCTTTGATGACATTCGCCTCTTTGGCAACAAGGCAGACAGTGCTGTGGAGAGATTTAAGGACTCACGGGCTACGGCCAAGTCCTCGGGCCTTTCGGCCACACGACCTCCTCAGCCTTCTGCCTTTTGCTCCTTTCGTGCTCGCGGAAGGGGCAACCCACCACGTTCGCAACAGAGCCACAGGCCGGCGCAACAGTCCACGCACGGCTGCGGATGTGGGAACCGCCGCGGCGGTTCAGGGGGCCAGCGGGCGGGTCAGTCCACCACCACCCCAACCACCACTGCCTCCAAACCTTCCTAGTCCGACCTTTCAGGCCCACCAAACGCCAGTGGGTGGAAGGCTTCACCATCACCTCCCCCACTGGTGCACCATCATGTCGGACAGGTGGGTTTTACGATAGTCCGAAGGGGCTACTCCCTCCCCTTTGAGACCACCCCTCCAGCCATGCCACCTCAATACCACCGCATGTCGGGGGATCACTTGGCACTTCTCCAGCAGGAAGTTGTGGCCCTCTTGGCCAAGGGGGCCATAGAGCGCATTCTAACGCCAGAAGTAGGTCGTGGTTGTTATTCCCACTACTTTCTGATTCCAAAGAAGGGCAAGGGCCTGCGTCCTATCTTGGATCTTCGGAACGTCAATCTCTTCCTCCGAAAGGAGAAGTTCAAGATGCTCACACTTGCTCAGGTCTTGTCTGCCCTAGACCCACAAGACTGGATGGTAGCGTTGGACTTGCAGGACGCTTACTTTCATATCCCCGTCCTGCCGGCCCACAGGCGTTACCTGCGGTTCACGGTAGGCCAAGAGCATTTTCAGTTCACTGTGCTTCCCTTCGGCCTTACCAGCGCCCCTCGGGTGTTCACGAAAGTGATGGCGGTGGTTGCAGCTCATCTGCGCAGATCAGGGGTTTTGGTCTTCCCCTATCTCGACGACTGGTTGTTGAAGGCGGGCTCGCCCCAGGCAGTCGTCTCCCACCTCCAGAATACGGCCGACCTCCTGCATTTGCTGGGGTTCTCCATCAACGTGCCGAAGTCGCACCTGATTCCCTCTCAGGAGCTCCTCTTCATCGGAGCAGTTCTGGACACAGCACAGTTTCGGGTCTATCCTCCCGAACAGCGAGTCCGGGATATTCGGGCTATGATTCCCATCTTTCAGCCCTTGTCCTGGGTTTCGGTCAGGATGACCTTGAGGCTGCTGGGCCTCATGGCCTCCTGCATCCTGCTGATCAATCATGCCAGATGGCATATGCGGGCTCTGCAGTGGGACCTGAAGTTCCAGTGGGCGCAGCATCAGGGGAATCTGTCCGATTACATCCAGATCTCGGAGGGCACTGGATGACAGTTGCAGTGGTGGCTCATGAACCAGCATTGGGTCAGCGGCAGATCCCTCTCCCTTCCCCAACCGGAGCACACAGTGGTGACGGACGCGTCCCTCCTGGGATGGGGCGGCCACATGGGAGAGGCGGAGATCAGAGGCCTCTGGTCTCCGGCGGAGTCCAAGCTCCATATCAACATTCTGGAGCTCCGGGCGATCCTACTTGCACTCAAAGCATTCCTTCCCTCTGTCAAGGGGACAGTAGTGCAGGTGTTCACAGACAACACCACCGCCATGTGGTACTGCAACAAACAGGGCGGGGTGGGGTCGTGGACCCTATGTTAGGAGGCTCTGCGCCTCTGGACATGGCTGGAACATCAGGGCATTTCCCTGGTGGTTCAACACCTGGCAGGTTCACTAAACGCCAGGGCGGACGAACTCAGCCGCAGGTGCATGATGGATCACGAATGGCGTCTTCACTCGGACGTGGCGCAAGGTCTCTTTCAACAGTGGGGAGAGCCTTGGTTAGATCTATTCGCCACCGAAGAGAACGCGCAATGTCAGCAGTTCTGCGCGTTGGAATTTCCAAGGCGGCACTCGCTCGGCGACGCTTTTCGTCGCGAGTGGAGCTGCGGTCCATTGTACGCCTTTCCACCTATACCACTTCTACCCAGAGTGCTGAAGAAGATCAGACGCGACCGGGCCCAAGTCATCCTTGTGGCTCCGGACTGGGCTCAAAGAGTTTGGTATCCCGAGCTATTCAGTATGAGCGTGGATCCCCCGATCCGACTTCCTCTTCGGGAGGATCTTCTGTCGCAGCAGCAGGGGACGGTCCTCCACCCGAACCTGTCCAGCCTCCACCTCCTTGCGTGGAGATTGAGCGGCGACAGTTGATTCCATTTCACTTGCCTCCCGAAGTCTGTGATGTCTTTCTGGCAGCCAGGCGTCCCTCCACTAAATCGGTATACGCCTGCAGGTGGAACAAATTTGTGGCATGGTGCACAGCAAAGGCTGTGGATCCCCTTTCTGCCCCTCTTTCTGAGGTCCTACTGTTCCTTCTCTCTTTAGCCCAGCAGGGCTCTGCTCTGGGCACTATCAAGGGCTACTTTTCTGCAATTTCAGCCTTTCTCAGGCTACCTGATCAGCCCTCTCTTTTCAAGTCCCCTGTTGTAAATAGATTTCTCAAAGGCATTACTCACCTTTTCCCTCCTATTCTGTTTGTGATGCCACAGTGGGACTTGAATCTAGTTCTTACTTATTTGATGTGCGCTCCCTTTGAGCCGCTTCACAACTGTCCTCTTCGTTTATTAACCTTGAAGACTGCTTTCCTGGTTGCCATCACCTCCGCTAGGCGCGTGAGTGAGCTCAAGGCTCTGTCATGTAAACCTCCTTTTCTGTCTGTTCATCCGGACAAGGTTGTGCTACGCACACGTCCATCCTTTTTGCCAAAGGTTGTTACTGCCTTCCATATCGGGCAAACTATCACCTTGCCCACTTTCTTTCTGCCTCCGCACCCTTCCAGAGAGGAAGAGAGGCTCCACCGTCTGGACCCAAAACGTGTGATATCATTTTACCTCAACCGCACACAACAGTTCCGGGTGGATGACCAGCTCTTTGTTGCCTACGTAGGCGCCAAGAAAGGCCGGGCTGTACACAAGAGGACTATCTCCCTTGGGTTGTCTTGTGTATAAAAGCCTGCTATTCTCTAGCTAAAAAGGAGCCTCCGGCGGGGCTGCGCGCCCATTCTACCAGGGCAACAGCAGCTACTACTGCATTGGGACATGGTGTCCCCCTGCAAGACATCTGTCAGGCAGCCACGTGGGCCTTGCTGCACACTTTTACTAAGCATTATTGCCTTGACAGCCAAGTCCGGCGAGACGGCTTCTTTGGCCATTCTGTTCTCTGTGACTTTCTGGTGTGATCTTGGTTCGCAGACCGACCACCGGGGTTGGTATTGCTGGGGTATCTATTCTAAGGTAAGGAATCTATCACTATGTGTTTCTTTTAGATGAACAAGTTACTTACCTTCGGTAACGATGTATCTGTAAGAAACATTAGTAGTGATAGATTCCTTACCGCCCCACCCATCATTCCCGTTCTGCGAACTGATTTCTAGGGTTAAGGTCATCCCTTTCAGGGCCCTAGTTTCAATGCACCAGTGGTCAGTATCTTGCATGGCTCTGCGTTCCTGGCGCGGAAAGTCGTGTACAGAACTGACGTCAGCGCACGAGGGCGGCGTCTAAGTAGCTGCCGTGACGTCATCCCGGCGATCGCGACGCCTACGACGGACGCGGAGCCGCACGACGCCACCTTCCGACGTGCAGGGGTACTGCTGACGAAAACTTTCCGGATCCAGACTGACGCCTGGGGATATTCTAAGGTAAGGAATCTATCACTACTAATGTTTCTTACAGATATATCGTTACCAAAGGTAAGTAACTTGTTCGTCACTTCACTTTAGTCCACTCTATTCTACTCTACAACACTACACTCTACAACACTCTACTCCACTCTACGATGCTGTAAGTAACTCCCTCTATGCCACTCCACTCTACTCTATTCTACAACACACTACTCCATGCCACTCCACCCTATGACACTCAATGCCACTCTCCTCATTGCCAATTGACTGTACAAAACTCTACTCCGCTCGATGCCATTCCACTCTCTTACGCTACTGCACTCTATGCCACTCCACTCTATGACAATCTACTCCACCTCTCTACTCTACAACACTCTACTCCACTCTAAGAAACACCCTCTACGCTACTCCAGTTTGTTCTACACCACTTCGCTTGCCACTCCACTCTACAACACTCAACTCTACTCCACTCTATGCCCTTCTACTCTACAACAGTCTACTCCCTCCATGACACTCCACAACACTCCACACCACTCTATGACACTACACTCCACACAACTCTATGACACTACACTCCACTTCACTCCACTCCACACCATTCAACTCTCCTCTACACCACTCCATAACACTCCACTCTACTTTACAAAGCTCCACTCCACGCCACTCTCCTTTACCACACTAACTTCAGTCATGCTGCACAGCAGCCACGCTGGTGTACAACATGGCTAAAACATATTGGCAAACCCATTAGCTCTTGCATAGGCGAGACCTGTTGCCTTTGCCAGTGCTTGTTTTACTCAGTCATTTAGATGAGCGGCAGCTCGTGCTACTTACTGCAGCACACAATGTTAGGACCAATACTTTCCACAGCACACCAGAGGAATGTAGTTAGCTGGTAGCTACAGAATGCTCCCTTTGTTGGCCTGTAGAATTGGATGTAGCCGGCAAAAGGAGCATTCTGATTGCCCTGTTCCAGGTTCCTCTAATGGTGACGACCCTTCCTTTTACATAATATAGTTAATGTAGCTGCAGTTTTATTATACAAATTTAATCTCATTCTAGGATTTCCTACTTCCTCTCCATATTATATCCTTGTAAAGTGATTGGAGACAGATCGATCACCTTGCACTTCACCAGAGAAATCTGCTTGAACGCCTCTGTCCAGAACTGTCACAATATAGAACATACAGAGCATGTAAAAGCTCAAGAACCGGAATACCTTGAGGGTCTCACTAGTGAGCTCCAATGGACTAATGAAATAGATTTGAGATTAAAGACTGCAACTACCAGAATACACTGGGATCTCACAGAGGATCTACATCTTAATTATGCAAAGGCCTTTGGTGCCTTGTCTGAGCATCATCACGTTTTCTTACTAAACATTCTGGATAGATGTTGCTCTGTGAACACAGCCATAGCATCAGTAATAGTCCTGGGCATGTACTGGGACAAAGCCCCTGTCAACAATTTGCCTCATCGTAATTCTGAGTAATGCATTCATGTTCTTAACGCTAAATGAAAATGAACATGCTGCTAAAGAAAGACTGCAGCTGTACCCAAGCTCCTGCACATTCGTCTGTATGTACAGCTGCACGCGGTGCTAGTCACAGAACCAACCAATACATGACGAGGAAGAAGATATCTTCTCCTTCAAATGCATATCATACAATGGAGAAACATACATCTGAGTCATTCCAGGTCCTGTGCCTCAGCCCCACAGCAACTCCCCTATTATGAAATATACACATGAGGAAGTCGATGTCAGAGTAGAGGAAAGATATATTAGACACCTTGTGCACTTTAGATGAGCTTTCACAACAGCCAAAACCCAGATGTTTGCTGACAAAAATGGGCTAAGAATTCTCTAAGATACCCTTGGCTCCCCCTACAGGTAACATCTGATAGTTCACTATTTAAACTCTTCAGAGGTTCAGGGGATGTACTAATCTACTATCAGACTCATGTTTCCACTGTGGGGATGCAGAGTTTGATGCTGCCCTGTCTCTCATACTGTGTTCTCTTGCGAGGCTAGACTGCGGCACACCCGAAGACACGGGCCAAGCAGTTTGGGAAAAGACATACGTGCTGCTTAATGCCCGCATCTGCACCTGGTATGGATTCTTCTCCTATCCTGTGGTTTAAAAATCTCTGGTCCTATAAGAAGTAAGAAAAGGTGTAACATTAACTCAACGATCTTATGGGCTAAAGTACATTAGGATATTGCATCACAACTTATCTTTTTAGAGTTGGACAGTCCTCTGTAGTTACGTATGCTTTATATGCAATATCACCCTTGTAGAAATGTCTACATGCTCAAAAACTGTCAAAATATTTCTGGATCAAAAACTTTCAACAAAAATATGCTAAACTCTGGAGTGAAAAACAAAACACCAATCCAATGATAATAGAAGAAACTGCTTTGAAGCATACTGAGGCGCGAGCAGACAGAAACCCATTTTGAAGCCAATATCTTCATGGTAAGCGTCTTAATATATTAGAGGTTCAAAAATGGCCGCCACTAATCCAGTTCACCTTTGATCTTATTCAAGATGCAAAAACTTTCTTGGAATCAGCAACCATCTTAGATTGGGAAAATCACAAGTCTCTTTATACACAAAAACCGCCATCTTAGTTGGAAACATAGACTGTCACTGTATTCAGTATCAGCAAGGTTAATTCAGGGATTACATCAGAGATATAAATATTCTGGAGGGCATTGTATTAAGAAGCATATATTATTTCATCAATTAGCCTTTTCGTGTATTGCTGCCCATCTACCTTTATTGGCCCCTGTATTTAGTCCTCTCTGACATTGACAGCATGTGAAAGACAATGTGGTAATGTTCCTGACATCAACTAGCACAATGTAAAACAGTTAAGACATGAAGAACTGAAGGTATAGGACGAAGGGTAGCTATAACTGCTGGAAACACATGTTCTGTAGATGCCACAAAAGGTGTGATGGCGTAAATGGAAGACATTGAGGTATGTAGGCCTAGATGTTCTATAGGTTTTGTATAAGAGGACTTTCTTGTATGTGCCTTCTTGGGCCCTTTTGACAGGACTATGATCAATGGGCAGCCAAGCTGCACGTATTCGTGGCCAGCTTAGACATGGAATATTGGCCCATGGCAAATGTTGTCTTTGGACTTTGAAGAAATTATGGAGCTCATTTCACTTAAGTGGGAGCAAATCATGGACTGTCAGGACCCAATACATCCAACAAGACTTGCACTGACAACCACCGTCTTCTCTGTTACCAAACACCTTCAAAACACAGTGTGATATGAAATGTACTGGAAGAAATGTCCACAGAGAAAATGTAACATAACGAGATGGCTACAATAACTACAGCGGGCACAGACACTTTGCATGCCTGACACTCTGTGATTGACATGTGGGGTCCCTTTGGGCTGCATTTTCTGGTGAGTATGCAGGTGGATCGAGACACAGACTGGATATGAATCTGGTTTCACTGCTCAGAAGCTGCTCTAATTATGCTCTTAGTGAAAAAGTCTGACTAAGGTGAAACATTTCCAGGCATGGAGGCTGCAAAATCCTGAATTATTAACTGAGGGGAGATGAAGTTATGAACTTCTCAAAGTTCATAAACCCTTGCCCTGTTAGGTACAATACAAATTCAGTGAAAATACATTGGCTTAGCCCTGATAGGAAACCGCAAAGTTGTGGGTCTTTTCTCAGAAAGAGGTGAGTTAAGTGCTTAAGCAGCATCAAACAAATATTCAATTTAATTTACCAGTTACTAAACTCTACTAATAAGTTTACTGAAGAAGAGATGAGTTTAATGAATAAAGCAAACCCAAAGTGGCACAAATTGGACAGGAGAATCCAGAGATATTAAGTATTGAAGAAAATCTGAGAAAAACGTCCCAAGGAGAAGCAGGGTAGGGGTGAAAACCAATGAAAGTCTATTTGATTCCCGAAAGTGCCTACCAGAGGACCCTCTTCCATCAAAAATAAGACTGTTACAGACAAGCTGTACTGCTCCATGCAGGATGGAAGGGCTGAGACATGTGCAGCTACTTTCTAGTCTTGGACCCTCAATTGCTGCCAGATGTCTTACATTGGTTAATATATTCGTCCTGGCCACTCCTAAATTTCCCAAACTTTAAGGGACAGCTTCCTGGATACCAGGACACGTATAGCAGTGGGAAGCTGTTTTAACCACTCTCTTCAGCTGGCGCTCTAGTATGGGTTTCAGGTCCCGCTAGTCCGCTGGATCTTCTGTAAAGAAGCCCGTCTTGTCCTTTATGGCCCTTTGTCCATATGAGGCTGCTAGTCTGACCCCTAAGAAGCACTTTGGTAAAGGGGAAAGCTGGCAAGACCTCTGTCCTTCCGTTAAGGTCTATGCGGCAGCAGGTCTTTTTAGTCTTATTGTGTAGCTAGGTTCTGAGCTCAGGAGGCATTTCTTATAGTAGCCACTGGCTAGTGATCAGTGGTAAGTCATCAACTTATGCTTAAAGGGTTCTTTTAGCCCCATAATTTCCCAAAATAATTAGCAGTGGATGCTTTGTTCTTCAGACCCCCTCCCTACCTACCAGGCCTGCAGGTGTAGGTCTCCTACAGGGTCCCACCTTGTTAGCCTTCTTGTTTACATGGTATGGGCCTGTTTAAACAACATATCTGTACTGCTCTAATGTATACAGACAACAGCTTGTGGTGAGTCTGGACTAACAAGCCGACTAACACGCTCGTGAATCCCTAGCCATGTTAGCAACTGCTTAGTGAGCATACAGTTGGAATTTTACACGCAGACCTCTAAGCTTATCTGGCCTGGTACAAGGTCTTCCTCGGGTACATTAAACACTCAATACATACGTCATGGCTGCCTACTACAAAAAAATGTACTTTGGAAAGTCAAGGGGTTGAGCAAAGACACTCATAATGGCTGGAGAAACGCAGATCTAATATAACTCATTTTAAGAATCATAATTACATCATGTACTAGCCATCACCTTATCTGACAACACCTCTGCAAGTGAAATTCTTGTGCAAATGTTTGTCAGTGTACTAGCAGAACTACAACATCATGACAAAATCAGCAAGCCTCTGCAGCAACGACTTGTAAAGACAGTCTGTGATCTTGGCGTATAATGGCGTCGGTGGCAGAAGAGAAGCAGGCACAGCCCAATATTCGATGCATTGTGGGTGAGGGAGGTATAACGCACGGGGGGCTCACAAGCAAGCAGTGTTTTTACAATTCTACACCAAACTTTGACAGGAAGATTAATCAGGAATCATACAGGAAGGATGCACCAACCTATTTTGCAACGTAGGATCTTCTCTGATGATCCTAAATGTAGAATATACCTGCCTGCGTGTGGCAACCCTTTTCAAATGCAGACAAAAACCTCCAAAGCCTTCTCGAGCTAGATTTATTTTTGAATTCTTTCTTTAACTTTGCACAATAAAGCAACATTGTATCATGAGTGCGCTGCAACAAAGTATCAAAGCTGTCAACTCAGTAAGAAAGATGTATAAAGCAAAAATTGACCTATTAGTTGCAATGCACAGAGAAGTGAAACTCTGCACTGCCCCTTTAAGTTGCCAGGCTTTAAGTTGCCTCACAAGATGGCAGCCTGTGTGTGTGCATGCACATACATACACGGTCGGACACCTGTGAATGTTTTCAGTTTAATGTATGAAATGCCATTTAAAATGTGGCTTCTTCAGCAATGCTGTGCAACCATAGCACTCATCTTTGAATGGAATCTATTAAAATAAACCAAAATGCATTCAAAGATGGTGCTGTGGATGTGTGCATTTCCACGGCAGCCATCTTGGTACATCAATTGTTAAAACATTACAAATGTATTCTGGCTGCTGTAGATCTGTGCATTAAACGGGCATCTTTTAACGCATTTGTCAATGTGTTAAAACCTGTTCCATGATGGTCACCATGGATGCGCGTATTTGCATCATCTTGCCAAGGTCAACAGGTTTCACTGCAAAGACCTTTAGGCTTTGACAATTTTTGTGTTTCGTTTGGTCTCGCATCCTCTTTTGATAGTCGAGAGCAGTTCATAGCATGGATTACAAATAAATTAGCCCACAGTTTGCAAAAAAATAAACTTAAGAAGGTGTGTTGGGTGTGGTTTGTTTGGGAACTCCCACAAGAGAGAAAATATAAAGATATATTATACCGTCTAAAGTGGTATTTGAAAATTCAGTAGATGAGCGTGGCACCAGCGTTTATATAGGCAAATTAAATGAAGCATCAGATTATGTATTTTTCAAATTTACCTTGAAAATAACAATGCATGAACTTTCCTCCTCTTTCAAATTAGAAGATAACATCAGTTGTATTAAAATCCAGGCGTGTGCGGCCCAGTGCGGCTTCAGTTATTATGAATGGATCAATTCTTGCTAACTCTAGCACAAGTCTGAGTTTTAATGAACTCACAAATCTTCGACGAAACAGAAAACCCCAATAACCATGTAATTGCTTGCAGAAGAAATAATTGGAATTTACAAAATTCAGCAAATGGAGTCTTTCCTTGCAAGAAAGAAGAGATGTGCATTGTTTCCCAGCCTGACCGTGCTTTAGTGTGGCCAACTGGCATGGGTGCACATTCAGGACAGTGAGTGTAAAAATTCTGGACAAATGGTCAAAATTCAGGACAAAAATTCAGGACAGAAGGTCAGAATTAAGGACAAAAAATTCGGGACAAAAGGTAAGTTTTACAGACACATCAGAGGAGGTCGCACAATATTACATAGGTAAATAGACAACCAACACAAGTGCAAGTCAAAATAAATGTATATTAGGTTGAGACAACCTTGCACTGCATCTGTTGTGCACGCGAGTGAAACTTAAACACCTGCCTTTGCATATTCCCCCCCCCAAAAAAAATGAGATCAAAGCTGAAGGCTTCTCAGATCTTACATGCCCCCTCTTTCCCATTGAAAAAAAACACCAGATCCACAGCACAAATGCAGAAACTTTGCACTATTGGAGCAAAAGAAATAAACAATAAAGGACAATTGTATTTTTGTATTTCTACCATTATCACTGCTTGGTTGACAGTTTAAGAGGTGAACAGTGGAGGCACCTGGGTAACATGCGCCAAAATGAAACCTCCACCTCCCCAGAGCTTGGCCCCTGGTGAGGTGACAGGAGCCCATAAACAAAAGCAGTTTGCCATGCCCTGGGCTCTGGCAGGAGGAGACCCAGCAAATGCTGTCCATGCGCAGAGAGGCCCATTATCATTCTGTATGTGATAATTAGGCCGACATACAGAACGATAATGGGCTGAAAGCAGTCTGTGCCAGGTCGGGGAGGGGCTGCTGCAGGCCACTATCACAGCAGGAGTGCGAGCAGGCCCCTACAGTGAGAGTTACAGAACTCTCAGGCTGCTTGCAGGGGGCAGCTGCTCCAATGTCTGAAATTAAGGACAAAAGGCGTCCGTGAAAGAATTCCTCACGGACAACGGACAAGAGGCCCAAATAACAGGCAGCCCGTGAAATTTACGGGTGGTTGGTCACCCTACCGTGCTTTCCAAGTCTGTAAGAGCTGAGCTAGCTAGTGGGAAGCATGTCGCTGCCCCGTCTAGCGGTGATAAACAAGGCATACCTACAAAAGGAGGGCCTGCATCTCCCTCTCAAGAGCTCATCAATGTCGAGGTACCACTCTGACTGAAATTGCTAATCAAGCCAGCATTAGCTACGCTAACAGGTTTGGTTTTGTATGGTGCTCACTGCTTACACGCAGTGACACAGAACATTCATGTGTAAACTGACACACTCATCAATGGATGTGCAATGCTGTCAGCAACACAGAGACCCACACCCTTGTAAACAAAACCCAACACTATACAAATACCGATGCATACACCACTGCACCTATTTACGCCATACACAAACGTACTGCCACCGCAGCGTACAGACCGTCAGGTAAAAAGGTATTGATAGATATAGACACATAGAGGCTCTCATGCGCAAACAACACATTCCTACCCACATGGAATCACACACAACACAAAGACTGGCAGTGCACAGGCATGCACACGTTACCAGACCGATGTGATGGACAGATAAAAGGACCAATGGACAGTTGTATAGACTAATGAATACTGTATTGGTTCTGGGAAGATTCAGGCAGCATGTTCACTCCGTGTTGGAAAAGAAAGTAGACTACTGTCGAGGCCCATTCACTCCTTGGGCTCTTATTATAATGAAAAATCCCTTCTGGGAGATGTCAGACTTCACTTTCCATGCCCATCCAGTCCTTTTGTTCTTTCCAGTAAAGCCTTGTCTGTAACAAGGCAATGCACTGTCCATGCTCATTCCATCCTTGACCTCTTTGGTATCGGCAAACGTAAAAACTGCATTTGCCAAATAAGAATGTGTGTAGGCGGCTTACGATTTTTTTTCTATATATCGCTACATATCACATATGTTGTTGTTCTGTGCCTTAAATAGCAACATTTTCTGCTACCCAGTTTAAAGGTACATAGTTTATCAACTTCGTAAGAATGAAAGAGCGAGTAAGCCCCGCTGGGCTTCAAAGACTCGACCTGCCAATCATCTCAGTGCCATGTTGCTTCTTTCTCAACTTTTAGAAGCAAATTTCACAACCCATCTGCCAAGACATCTTAGGGATCTTGGGGGCATACTGGAGAAAATGAGACAATTCCATTATATGGGCACAGTGCCATGAACCACGGATATGCTGGACTGATGCGAGTAGGCTTCTAGGCACTTAATTACCCAATCCTATATATATGATCTAAAATGAGTGGCAGTGCCCTGGTGGGAAGGTTGTCATTCTTACCCTGTGGACGTGTTTCTTGACTTCCTCACAGATATTGTTTTTAAAAACTGATCATTGGCAGGTGCTTGATTCTCATCAGTATGTATTTATGCCGTGTGAGAGATGAAAAAAGCGTCTGCTGAGAGAGATGGATGGGCGCCCAGATTTAACTTTCGCGTTGTTGTCTCATTTTAAGGCGCGAGGTTTACCACATGCAGCGAGAATTGATGAAGGAGAGGACCCGGTGCCGCGCGCTGGAGGAGGAGATGGAGAACCCCATGAATGTGCACAGGTGGAGAAAACTGGAGGTGAGATGCTCTAATGTGCTGTTCTCGAGAGCTCTTAAAGCGCATGTTTGCAAAGTTCCAACGTGACGTCACAAAGCTTAACTGGGCTGCATGCACTTTGCTATTGAAAGGGGAAGGGCAGTAAAAATGTAAATTAAAAACTATTTGCATGCAGATTCCGGGCACCAGTCACTTAAAATAGTGCTCTGCATCGGATGCTTGATATTTTAATATAAATTAGACATTTCTTTATTTCTGTAAAAGTAGTCTTCATGTCATGTGTTGGCTAGGTTTTATTTTATAGTTTTATTTTCCTATCAGTCTTTTTTTTTAATGACATTGGTATTTTTCCATTAGCTAATTTAATGTGGAGCACTTATTACATGTGACATCATATAGCATCCCTTATCACGTGTACAACTCAACAAAACTAAAAATGTACCAGAAGAGCAGGTATTCTGATCACATGTGCATCACCCACTGATGATCCAAGAGTCTGTGGTGAGGTGTACGGGTTCCTAGTGCATATTGGGGAGACTTTACTCTGCTGTTCCAGAGCTTTTATTTATTATTAATGGTTTCCAGTATCTTAAAGAGTCTGCATTGGGTAAGTGACTTGGAAATGGTTATTTTATCTTCTTTGGGATCCTCCTTCCTTCCTTTTAGTTTTGACTGCAAGTCCTAGAATTGAGGACCGAGAGAGAGCAAAGTATTCATCAAAGGGAGAGACAGAATCAGAATCCTGCCCAAGTGATCGCTTCACCCCAGCCTCCTTCCATTTCAAGCGTATCATGCACTAATCAATTCAACCCTTGGGCATGTTTGGGGCATGTTGAGGCCGCTGAGCCAGTATCTGTTGTAGACCTGGGGTCTAGAGGGAAGCAAGATGGTTCTATGATTGAACTGGTTCAAACCTTGATAAGATCTGTTGTGGACCTTAAATCCGAGGTGACTTGTTTGAAGGAGCAGATCGAGTTGCTAACTGACTCACAAAAAGCTACCAGGCCTCTATTCCATTATCCGAAAGCAGATGACAACCCCATAGTGGTTAGGTAGTATCTGCACTCTGTCTCTGTAAAATCGTCCATGCAGTCCTTTGAAGGTCCAACCACCCATATACCCCTGGCTCCCAATATTCTCAGCTCTTTTCAGAGGCTGAAGCAAAGGATGGTAGGCCCGAATATAATGGACACCCCTCATACTTACGCTTCCCCAGTGTTCCAACTTCCTGTGAGACGTGTCTTTGACTGTACAGGGCCTGGTTCTTTCCACACTATGTTGAGCATGGGATCTGGGTCAATGGGGCTGGTGCCAATTGTCCTTGCGCTTTCCCAGCTGCCAGCTCCTTCCAATCCTCCTTAAGAGTGATTACCCCGGAGTGTTCTAGCACTGTCTTCATGCACAATGTTCCAAGGCTGGCTGAAGGGGTGAGAGAAGACCAAGAGTCTCTAATTAACAAAGTGATTTTCTGGCTTCACAACATAAGGAAATTCATGTCCATTATCCACCAGGACCTTGCTGGGGTGAATTGTATTCCATCCTCCTTTATTGGACACCGTCCAACTCACCTTGTTTTCCTGTAGCATAGCAGATAACCTTTTTGCCCTTGAGGTGCGTTTTCCAACACCTATACCAACCTAGATCTGTCTGAAACATAATTCACCAAGGGCTACAGCTGAGAATAATCTGACCTCAACTCAGCGCAGAGGTACTGACCCAACTGAGGTATTACAGTTAACTCCCCCAGCGGAACAGTTACCATTGATTCCTCCTCCAAGTTTACAATCTGTAGCTTGGAACATACTTTCATGGAATGTTGCTGGTCTTAATTCCAAACTGGTAGATCCGTACTGGGGGACCTTTATTGACTCATTTGACCTATGCATGTTACAGGAAACCTGGTGTGTTGAGTCAGTCCACAGGTCCGGGTAGTCTACCTTTTTCTGTCCAGCTATTTCATGTGGCAGGGGTCTGTCAGCCGGTGGCCAAATTACGTGGATCAATAACTAGTTAGTCTTTACTTCCACTATGCTTGATATAAACTCACTGGACATCGTGGGGCTGATTCTTTCCGGAGGCCAGTTCTCCTACTAAGTTTTCAATGTTTATAATAGGCCAAATGGGGCAAACAAACCATGTAGTACTCTTCATATTTTAGAGAATGGCATCGACACTCTCCCGTATAATGATACGTTAATCGCTGCTGGCGATTTTAATGTTACATTTGAACCCCTTGGTTCCAGCTCCCTTAATCTAACGGAAGAGGAAGATGCAGTATGGGGCATTCCTCAGCTTGACTTGGGACCTGTACAAAGATGGACAGTGGCCACTAGCCAGCTGATGAACTTAGCTCTTCGCCTTGGCCTCAGGGCCTGCAATGGCAGGTTTATTTCTGACCATAGAGGTGTCCACACTTTCAATGGTCTACTGCAAAAGAGCTGCATTGACTACATATTCTTATCCATACAGCTGTGGCCCTCTCTCAAAAAAATGGTGGTAATTGAGCACCACAACAGTGACCACAATCCTCTTAATTTGTTTCTTAATGGTCCTGGGCTTTCTACCCACCAGGCTGGCATCTCCAAGCTTTGGGGTGAATTAGCCCTCTTAAACAATAAGCGGGCCCTAAAATGGGGGGTTGTCTGCAAGGACTTGAATATGTTAGCTCAGATTTATGGCCAGGTTGCTGATACCCTGGAGCTACTGGTCCCTAGTGGACTCCGAACCCTTGACCCTGTGTCCCTTCTTAAGTCCCATGAAAAACAGTTCACCAGTCTCCAAGGCCTTTTAAGTAAGATTGGTCTCGTTGTGTATGGTTTGATAATCATTGCAGGAAGTTTAGACATATTCTTACACAGAAGTTAAACCTGGAAATAGAAGTGACATCCCCAGGGCTTGGAAAGACTATAAAGATGTACTGTCACAGGCTAAACTCAAATGGGAGTGTAAATTGTGGGAGGACCTGGTTGACGCTGCTGGGACAGGGGACAGTAAATCATTCTGGGAAACAGTGCCCACGGTAGCGGTAATGCTGCTTCTTGGGATGATTTCAATCCATTTCCAGCACAGCTGTGGAAGAAGCTACTCTCCTCTCAGCTGGTGAAGTCATTCCACTGACCCTCCAATTCAAAGCTATCTTGGAGGCGATTAAGGTGATCTCCTTACATAAAGCGCCAGGTCCTGATTCCATTCCTGGGAATTTGTTCCAATCGGAACCTTCCACATGGACTTGCTATTCTCATTTGCTTTTTGGTTCCTTTTTGGAAGGTAGTCTGATCTCGATGTCTTTGCAGACCGCTGAGATTGTCCTGATATAAAAAAAGGAGTAAAAGAAGACCCAGGCAATTACAGGCCCCTCAGCATTACTGATACCTCTTAGAAACTTTTTTCCCGTCTCATTTTAGGGAAGCTGATTGATTAGGTCAAGGATAACAATATTCTTTCTGATATGCAGGCTGGATTTAGAAATAGGGTCAGTACAGTGGATCAAATCCTATGTTTTTGTAGCCGATACTGGAAAACTGTCACTTGTATGTGGTCTTTGTTGATCTAAGATCAGCATTCAGCTTTATCCCTAGAGCTAAGCTGTGGGAAGGTTTGAAGCAACCTTTTGTCTGTCTTAATCAAGTTGCATGCACATGACACTGCCCATGTTAGATATGGGAACGAAAGCAAGCTCACAGACCCATTTAAGATAGAGAATGGCATTTTACGGTTTACCTTAATGACCTAGTAAAAGCACTTGATTTTCCTGGCAATGATGCACCTAAATTGGGGCCACATAAAATCCCGACACTGTTAATAGTAGACGCCACGCTCTTAATTTCTAAAACTCTGTGTGGTTTTCAGGCAATAGTTGACCATTTTTTAAGTTTCTGTAGCGCTCGGTGCCTTTAGGTCAATATTAACAAAACTAAATTTATGGTGTTTAATCCCTATCAAGTCAGGCAGGGCACATATTTTGGTGCCTGAACAAGTCCATGAGTTTGTGTATTTGGGGTTCTGCTTAACACACAGAATGAGCTGGACCACGCACATTAGTAAGACTGCATTGAAACTTCAGCAAGGATCTGGTGCCATGTCCAAAAAGCACAAGAAAGCCCATGCATGTTCCCTTGCTCCAGCAGTTCAGATTTATAACCTAAAAGTGAAAAACTCAGTTATGTATGGAGCAGAACTCTGGGCTCACGCAAGGGTCGATGATCTCTGCAGAATGGAAAACAGGTTTCTTTTTCATCTCCCGCAGAGTATACCCCATCTTTCCCAACTCATGAATATTGGTATTTATCCGGTTACTCGTAGTGTTATGCTCTGATCCTTTATGTACTGGCATAGACTATGGATTACAGATGAATTGGAATCCTTTAGAGTCTTGATTAAGGCGCTTCTGAAATCTCCGGGTTGTGAGAAGATGCCTTGGTTTGCCTACATCAAATCCATGCTCTATGAGATAGGCTTGCCCTCCCTTTGAGACACCCCGGATACAGCTAAGTTAGTTCCTCGCTCTCTGCTCCAAGACTGTTTAAAGGAGCATTTGTTGTTTAAAGAACTGAAGTGCTTAAAGACAGGGAGCCTGGCAGACTCGTTTTTAGATCTGAAGACCATCCCTGCATTTGAACTGTTTTTGCCACTCTCACAGGATGTACCGCACTGCAACTTTATCTGAAAAGGAGGTATGGTATTTTGCCTGTGAACAATTTTTGTGCTAAATGGGGTGTGAAATATTGTAGCTCTGGCCAGTGCCCTTCATGTAACTTAGCTGACAAAGCTTTACATCACTTTGCCTTTTTCTGCACTGCTTATGCCCGTTCACGTAAATAATGGTTAAAACCTGAGGGAGAGACAGAATCAGAGAGGAAGCGAGACGTTTTTCTATACCTGGACTCCTCTGGTGGAAGACTGCAGGGAACAGGCCCTCTCTACCTTTTGGTTGTTGTACCTTGGTCCATCTATGTGGCTGTGCCAAGAAGAACGAGACATGAAGTATGTTACCAGTCTCGTACCGGTGTTCTCTGATTTTTCTGCATGCAAAAACAGCAAGACAGCTTTCGCTCCTGCTGCCATTCCTCCTGAATAGTTGGCTTTCTCGCGCAGGCCCCAGTCATGTTGTTCAACGTGGCAGCCAACATCCTCCCTGTGCCATGCTTTCAGTCTCTCCTGTGCATTAAATAGGACAGGCTAAAAAAATGGCACCTTGTGAATTGAGACTTTAAAAAAAATGAAAAACTGCTTGGATCGTAGCTATAACATTGGTTAGGTGCATAAACTAGCTTTAATACCTTGTGCCTTAGAAACATTCACCACATTTCTCAAGGACATCGTAGTTCTTGGGACTGGCAGAGCCTCACTTTGAAGGTGATGTTGGAGTTCCACATGAACCAGGGCATTGTTCTTCTAGTTCTGTCTCTGTATCTCACGCCTCCTCGATGGATGAGACTCTCCATAACTTGGAGGTGCAGCTTGCACTGTGCCTTTCCCTTGTTCAGAGTAAAGACTTTCAGTCCTCAGGCCACCTGGGGGAAGTGATGCTGACCTATCCACTGATAAGGCCAATATAACTGGATAACATCTCACTTCACCTGCTGCTACACTTTTCATCGATCCAAACGTCGAGGCACACTTTTTCAGGGTAAAAACAGCATTGATGGCATTCTCTGATATGTGCTTGTCATCAGTATGCACTTGAGATTTCCTTCGGGAGTCATGCAAAGTGTAGCTAGGAAGGTCTACACAGCTTGTTTGCTGAAGCAGGAAAGTTTCCAATAACCAAAACTGCTACAAAGACAATGTTCATTTGGAGAAAAAAACTGTGTTCATATTTTGATCTTGAAGTGTATCATTACTAAGCTTTCTATAAACTAGTCTAATGCGTCCATTTCTAACGATAATGGCATTACTCCTAGTCCTACTCCCTCGCCTTCCTTCAGTACCTTTGAGGCCCCGCCTCCCACCCAGACCCACCCCCAGCATAAAAACTCTGCCCGCCCCCACCTCCACCTGTACGTAAACAAGCCGAGCTAGCACTCAGTTGAACCGCACCGGGAGGGAGGGTCCTCGAAGGAAGGCGAGGGAGTAGGACTAGGAGTAATGCCATTATCGTTAGAAATGGACGCATTACCTATCGTCCCTCCCTCGCCTTCCTTCAGTACCTTTGAGGACATAGCAAGCAGAAGAAAAACAGAGACGGACAACTGAGTGAAAAAGAACACCAAAGTTTAATACAGTGCCCCAAACACAGCAGATCAACATCCCTGGTCCCGCATAGAGGACAAGACCCTGTGGCCCAGAACCGTATCCAAACGCTCCAGACTCGCAATCCGATAGTGACGGACAAAAGTAGAGGGAGAAGACCAGGTCGCCGCCCTACAGATTTCCACCACCGAAGCCCCCTGCAACTCAGCCACCGTAGCCGCCATACTGCGAGTGGAATGCCCCTGAACCTCCACAGGAGGATCCACCCCCTTAAGATGGTAAGCCATCAAGACCGTGGACCGAATCCAACGACTCAAAGTAACCGTGGAAGGCTTAACACCCTTCCGAGCCGGACCGAAGTTAACAAACAAAGAGTCCCCCACCCGGAAGGACTCCACAACCTGCAGGTACCACAGCAAAGCCCGACGGACATCCAAACAATGCAGGCGACAATCCTCAGCCGAGGAAGGAGCAGGACAGAATTCAGGCAAAATCACCTCCTGACTGAGGTGAAAAGCCGAATTGACTTTAGGGACAAAGGACAAAACCGGAACCAGAACCACCCGATCCGAAAAGACCTTACAGAAGGGAAACTTATAAAACAAGGCCCCCAACTCCCCCAAGCGCTGCGCCGAGGTGATAGCGACCAAAAAACAAGTCTTAAAAGTCAAGAGACGCAACTCAAGGCCCTCAAGGGGCTCAAAGGGAGGACCAGACAGGACATCCAACACCAAATGCAAATTCCACGAAGGGAAGGACCGAACAGGGCGGGGAAACAAATTTAACAGACCCTGAAAAAAACGAGGCATCAGAGCCCCGTCATCCCGCAAATTACGCCAGAAGCCCCGAAAAGCCTGAATAGCCGCCCACTGCACCCGCAGAGAAGCCACCGACAACCCCAGAAGAGCCCCATCCTGAAGGAACTGCATCACCACAAAGAGGTCAGCAACCATGGGATCAACACCCTTACCAGCACACCAGACCGAAAAGACCCGCCAATGCCTAGCATAGGACAGCAGAGTAGAGGATCTACGGGAAGCCTGCAAAGTAACTGCCAACTGGGCAGGAACCCCCAACCCAGCTAAGCCCTGCCGTTCAACCGCCAGGCCGTCAGGTGCAACCTCCGCAGAGAACCCAAAGGAAGGGCCGGAAACTCCAAAGAGGACGGAACCAGTGGAAGGACCCACTCCCGGTCGCAACACAGCCCGGTCAGAAGAGGAAACCAATTCGCCCGTGGCCAACAGGGAGCCACCAACAACACCTGAGCACAGTCCCTGCGAACCCGCACCAGAAAGGAGCGGAGCAGCGGAAAGGGGGGGAAGGCGTACAGCAGACCCCGAGGCCAAGGACAGGTCAAGCCGTTGACCCCCAGAGTCCCGGGACACCTGCCCAGAGAACAGAACTGGACCACTTTGGCATTCCCTGGATCCGCAAACAGGTCCACCACAGGGAGGCCCCAACGACCCACCAACTGGACGAACACACCGGGAAGGAGAGAGAACTCCCGAGATGACGGAATGTCCCTGCTCAACAGATCCGCCCGCACATTGTCCACCCCCCGAATGTAGAGAGCCGACAGACCCAGCACCCAGACCTGAGCCCACCGAAAGAGGACGCTGGCAATCAAGTTCAAGGACCGGGACCTGGTCCCCCCCTGACGGTTGACATAGGACTTCGCCACCAGATTGTCCGTCTGAACCAACACCCAATGACCCCGCAGAGAGTCCTGAAAGTGCACCAGGGCAAGCCCAATCGCCCTCAACTCCCGCCAGTTGGAGGACCTCCGGGAGTCCAGCAGGGACCAGCACCCCTGAACCTGATCCGACCCCAGCCAAGCCCCCCACCCGGACAGGCTGGCGTCCGTAGTCACCAATAGCGGAGCCGGAGGAGCCAGCGAAACCCCGGCCAGAAGGTGACGTCGGCTGAGCCACCAGGATAGCTCCCCCCGGATCCGGTCCGTCATGGGTAGCAGGGACAGCAGACTCTGAGACCCCGGAGACCAACCCAACAGGATCCAGTTGGCCAGGCGGAGGAGATGAAAATGAGCCCAGGGAACCAGAAACACCACGGAAGCCATGTGCCCCTGCACCCGCAGCCACTGGACCGCCGGAGGAGCCTCCCGGGACATCAAGGCCCGAACCTGCGACTGAAGAGACACCATGCGCTTGTCGGACAAGGTAACATGGCCGAGCAAAGTTTGAAAACGAGCCCCGATGAACACCATGTCTTGAGAGGGGACCAAAGAAGACTTTCCCCAGTTCACCAAAAAGCCGTGCCCCTGAAGAACCTCCAAGGCCCTCCCGATGTGAGCGAGCAAAAGAGACTCCTACGCAGCATGCAGCAAGAGGTCTTCTAGATAAGGATGAACGAAAACTCCCCCAGCATGAAGGAGAGCCATGAGAGGCGCCAGGACCTTTGTGAAAACCCTGGGCGCGGACCTGAGGCCGAAGGGAAGCACGCAAAACTGAAAATGGTCGTCTCCCACAGCGAACCTCAGGAAACGCTGAGAAGAAGCGGCAACAGGGATGTGCAGATAGGCGTCCTCGAGATCCACGGAGGCCAGGAAGTCGCCAGACCGAACCAGAGGAATGATGGCCTGAAGAGTCAACATGCGGAAGTGAACGGGCCGAACCCAGGAGTTGACCCACTTGAGATCGAGGACAGGCCGAAAGCCGCCGGTCACTTTCCGCACCAGAAACAGAATGGAGTAGATCCCCGTCCCCATCTCCGTGACAGGAACCCGGCAGATGGCATTCTTGGCAAGCAAACAGGACACCCCGTCCAGCAGAGCCACCCTGCGGGGACCGGAGACAGGCACCGGAGTCAGCCGAACCACAGAATCCGGCGGAACCTGCACAAAGTCGATCACGTACCCATGCCCCACAGTGCTCAGGACCCAGCCATCCGAAACGTCCCGCTGCCAACGAGGAAGAAAATGCCGAAGACGACCACCCACCGGCAGGGAACCGGCCAGACAGTAGTTGTCAAGGACCCTTCTTGGCAGGGCCTTTAGGCGCGGAGGCAGCGTGCTTGGGAGAAAAACGGGGCTGAAAACGCCGCCTGCGGAAAGACTGACGAGAATCACGCTTTGGGGAAGAACGAGGGGCCCTATTCCAAGGCCTGCCAGATGGAGCCGATCCGCCCTTATAGGGCAAGGCATGCTTCCGCTCCTTGAAAGCCTTCGAAATCATGGCAGGCAATTGGTCCCCAAACAGAGCCAGTCCATCAAAAGGCAATTTCAACAGAGCCGCCTTCTCCCCAGGATCAGCCTTCCAGGACCGGAGCCAGAGGGAACGACGCGCCGCCACCAAAGCTCCAGTGGACATAGCTGAAGACTTTATCACATCCGATGAAATGTCCGCCAGCAGCCTAGCCTGCTGCTCCATAGCAGCCAGGAGGTCAGAGCATTCAGACCCCTCCTGAACCGCGGCAGCCAATTTCTCGAAATCTTGCACCAAAGACTGCGCCGAGTAGGCAGAGAAAAGGCTAGCCCGCAGCACCAGGTTCCCAGCTGCAAAGGAGCGTTTAAGGCCAGAGTCCACCTTCCTATCAGTAGCATCCGCCGGGTACAATCCTCAGGCAGAATCGCAGTTTTGCCAATCAGAGTGGCCAGGATAGAGTCCAGTTTCAAACTGTGAGGCAAGGGATCCTCCCCCTCCAAAAGGTAAAGCTTCTGAAGGAAGCGAGGGTCCTGCAACTTATCGATCTCACGCCACTCCCTCAACACCATGTCCTTGACCGGACCCTGAAAGGGCATGCCCAACTTGGAGGGAGAAGCATACTGAGGAAAAAGACTCCCATCCGTCTCCCCCAGCCGGAACGGAGGGAACCCCAAATTGTCCCCCCCATGAGCCAGAACATCCCACCTCTCCTCCCTGGAGATATACTTTCCCCCAGAGGAGGTAGAAGGACCCTCCTCATCCGACAGGGAAACTGCCCCAGCAGGATACAGCGAGCGAGGACGCGAAGTAGCAGCAGGCACCGGACGAGCCAAGAGAGCCTTAGCCACAGCAGCCTCAATCATGCCCTGCACTTCATCCTTGGACATGAGAGGCACATCACCCCCAGAAAGGCCCCGACTCCGAGGGCGCTTGGGGGGAACAGGAGAATCCTCAGGAGAGGAAGAAGAGGAAGAAGAAACCAGGTTGTTCCTCTTGAACACACGTTTGCGACCCATGACAGCAGAGGAATGGAGAAGCAACTCCCCGGCACCTAAATGTAGTGAAAACCCACCAGGCACCAACCAATGAATGCCCAGGCCAGGAAACTGCCAAAAACAGGAAATAAACCAACAAAATGCCAGCCAAATAAAAGATCGGGCACAAACCCGTCCTACCAGGTCTCCTAGAAAGAGTGCAGTCCGAGAGGAGGCAGCCACGACAGCCCGACCCGGAAACACAGCCCCAGCCACAGGAGGACCGCCCAACAACGCAGCGGCTTTCTGAGCCACCGCTCCACCCCCATACCACGAGGGAGACGAGGAGAGGAGGCATCGCCAGGAGAACGCTGTCGAGGGCACCGCCGTCGCAGAGAACCACCTCAAAGACTCCCCGGCACCGCCACAGGGAGGAACTGAAGGTAAGTCTCACTAGGGAGACAGAAAAAAACAGGTGGAGGTGGGGGCGGGCAGAGTTTTTATGCTGGGGGTGGGTCTGGGTGTGAGGCGGGGCCTTAAAGGTACTGAAGGAAGGCGAGGGAGGGACGGGAGGTAATGTACCTTTACTGAAGAATGACCTCATTACATTCTCAGACATTAGGCTTCCGGCACTTAAAATTCCACATCAAACTTCCACCTGAATTTCAGCTGTTATGGGGGTGAGAACTCTGCCGGTCTTTGTTATGCTTTCCCTTTTATTTTAAAGGCACAGCAGTGGTGAGGGATTTAAGAGGTTCTCATGCTCAGACTGGATCCTGCAGTGCAGCTCTTGTCCCGGGGGAAGACAGTCAGACAGACGATTATACAGTTATCTATTTAGAGGCAAAGGGCCAATTCAGGGCAATGCATTGCTTCGGGTAAAAACAGATGCAACAATGTGTTTTATTGAAAATCATACATACCTTTATATGATCAGATTGATCTGAGTTGCCACAAAAGGGATCTTAAAAATACTTCTGTTCATTTATCCAGAAGTTTCCAAGTATTGGCCCAGAGGGCATCTCTGTATTTACACGCGCTGGTAGTGCCTAGCATACAGGGAGACGAAGCACATGGTCGGACTAGCCCTTAGGGCATAAAGGACTGGTTATGTTATGTTATGAAATGGTATCAGAATTGGTAGAGTGTATTATCACCCGTGTCAGTATCCTGGCGCAGAGGATATGTGCAACTAGGCTTGCTACAGGCTGGCAGGGAGTTTAGCAAAGAGCCAAGTGTTCAGCTTCTTGCGGAATCCAGAAGAAAAGAGGAGGCCCTGATGTGTAGTTGTAGGTCATTCCAGGCTTTTAAAGTGATGTAGGAGACGGGCCGCCTTTCGGATCTGTTTCTGTGAATACGTGGGATGTGTACGAGGAGGGATCCAGCAGAGCGGAGGTGTCTGGAGGGTTTGTGGAAGTAGTTGCAACTGTTCAGGTAGGCAAGAATGTGTGTGTAGTTCTTTGAAGGTGTGAGTGAGGAATCTGAACTGTGCGTGTTTGTGTACCAAGAGTCTGTGGAGCTCCCTGAGGTGTGTGGTGCAATGTGAGACCTATGTGGTATGTTGAGGGAGAGTCCGGCTGCCGAGTTCTGGATGGACTGTAATCTTCTGGTGAGTTGTTTGCTGCTTCCAGCATAGATGGTGTTAACGTAGTCCAGCTACCTGGTGACAAGGGCATATATGACAGTCTTTTGGGTGTTGCTAGGCAACTATTTGAGATTTTCCTCAGCATACAGCATCTCCAGATTATGGAAGCAGGATGATATGACCGCATTAACTTGTGCAGTCATGTTCTGTTTCTGTCAATGATGATTCCAAGGTACTTGGCATGGGTGCTGGGGGTGGGAAAAGGAGAGAGGGACCAAGGTTGACCGGCCACAACTCTTATCCAAGAAGGAGCATATGAGTAACATGTTTTTAGCTTCGGAGAGGATATTGATGCATGCGCGGATGACATTGGCCAGGGGGATCATGTAGGTGTTGAAGAGGGTTGGGCTGAAGGGCAAGCCTTATGGCACTCCACGGATGGGTTTATGGGCTTACAATGAGAAGGAGGTCAGGCTGACCCCTTGTGTTCTGTCTGTCATGAAGAAGATACAGTGGTGAGCATGTCTTTGTATGTGGTGGGAGATGATGTCAAATGCTTTGGAGAGGTCTAGGAGGATGAGGGCCATCATGTCTCCTGTGCCCAGGGTCATGCAGATGTCATCTGTGGTGGCAATGAGTGCTGTTTCTGTACTGTAGTTGGATCTGAAGCCGGATTGAATGGTGTCAATGGGTTGGTGGTTGCTGAGGTGGTCAGTAAGGTGTCTGCTGGTGAGTTTTTTTAAGACTTTTGCTGGGTACAGAAGAAGGGAAATCGGGCTATATTTAGTGAGTTTGGATTGGTCCTCTGAGGGTTTCTTGAGAAGTGGGATGACATTGGTATGTTTCCAGGCATCCAGGAATGTGGCTGAGGAAATGGAGGCATTGAGTATGGGTGCAAGAGCTTCGCTGATGGGTTGGAGTCCCTTGGTGAAGGCGTGGTGGGGAAAGAGGTCTTATGGGGCCCCGGAGTGGGTGAATTTCAAAGTGACTGCGGTCTCGTCTGTGGTGATGATATGTTAGGAGGTCTCCTTGTTAGTTGAGATGGGAAGCGGAGCTGTGAGGGCAACATGGTCAGGGTGAGGGTCATTGTTGCTGTAGATGGAGATGATCTTGTTGCAGAAAAATTTTGAGAGTATGTTGGTGAGGTCCTGTGAGGAGGTGATGCTGTTGGAGGCAGCTGCTGGAGTTCTGAAATCTTTCACAGTGGTGGAGATTTCTGTGCTGTGCTGGTGCTGGCATTGATGAGGTCAGCAAGTGCTGCACACTGGTGTGATGGATCTGTTGTTGATTGCATCTCAGTGCAGATTTGAAGGTGTCCTTCCTGCAGTTCTTGGCTCATTCTCCATTTATGCTCTGTTGCTTACAGTGACGTTTTGTTAGCCTAAGTTCTTCTATGTACCAGCTTGCTTATGGTCAAGCTCTGCTTTGTTTGTTGGATTGGAGGGGTGCCAGGGTGTCATGGAGTGATCCAGCTGTTTTTGATGGTTTCCAGCAGGCTACTGATGTGTTCCGGTCTGTGTGCAGAGAGAGCGGTGGTCCAATCCTCCTCTGGGAAGTTTTTCCAGCTCCTGTGGGCACTACTGGTTGTGATAAGTCATTATTGGTGCTGGCTGTGAATGCTGAATCTGACGAGGGTGTGATCTGACCAGGTGATCTGTGATGGTCTGTGATGTTGTTGAAGGAGGTGAAAATCAGGTCCAGAAGGTGGCAGCAGTGTGAGTGGGTTCCGTAATGTGTTGGGTGAGGCCAAGGTTTCCGAGGTTTTTCAGAAGGACTGTTGACTTTGGTCGGTGTGGTGTTCCAGGTGAAAGTTCCAGTCTCTGAGGACGATGAAGAGGCTGCAGTTGATGATGAGCAGTGCAACAAAGTCTGTGCTGTCGCTATTGAAGTTGGTGCAGGGACCTGGTGGTCTGTATATTAGGGTCCCACTCAGAGTGAAGTTGGCTGTGATGTTTTGCTTGAACGTGAGATATTCCATGTAGCTAGAGGGTGCGTCCATGGTGGTGGTGCAGCTGATGATGTCCTTGAATATGATGGTGACTCTACTTCTGGGCTTGTGCTGATAGTCCTGTACTAGGGATGGCTGTAGCGCGATGTCCAGCGCGGAGGATGGGTCAGCCAAGTTTCTGTGAGGAATAGCAGGTCTCGGGCATGGTTGTGCAGCAGGAGCATGCACGAGAGTGCGGAGTGTTGTATGAGCAGCCGGTCCTGTGTTGCTTGTTTTCTAGTTCCAGAAGGACCTAGCCTGGTAGTTCGGGCTGGACTGTTCCTATTGGAGCAAAGTCAAGACTGATTTGCATGTGGCTGGGTCCAAACCGATGTGGAATGGTGGGTGAAAAACAATGGATTGGATGCAGACCGAGCGATTGCCAGTGGATTATATTAATCCAAGCATTCCATCTATTACTTTGTTTTTTGATGCCCCCAATCGGATTCCAAGCACACCTTTATGATTTCTTGAAAACTTCAAAACATTAGCATACACCTTCATGTAAAGTATGACATTCTTAGGCTGTATTATGTAGTCAAATGTTCTGCAACTTCTAACAGTGAATCTGTCTCTAGGAAAGAAAGAAAGAAAGAAAGAAAAAGAAAGCTTTTGCAGGCTTTTATATATTTGAGACTCGTAACAAGGTGCCTCCACCCTCAATGATTCAGTTAATTTCCCTGCTACCCTTCATAGTTTGAAAGCCGTTCATCTCCATAATGTTTGGGTTATTCATAGATGCTGGTATTGTTTAAAGAGGCAAGCTTGGGAACCATGATTGAATTAGTGGCCAACAGAATTTACTGGCCCATAGAGGTAAAGCTTTGTTTTATAAACTACTCAGACTTGTTGCCAGAGGTATTTATGAGCTTACCCATAAACTGAGCAAAGTGTTCCAAGGACAGAGACCATCTGGTTAGTATGAGTATTACAATAAAAAAAATTAAAAAAAAGTTACCAGATGAATCTGTCATCAATGACACAGTCGTCTAGTCATTACCTTTTCTTTTACACATCTTTTGTTTTTATGGATGTTTGTTCAATTGGATCAATTTGAATGAACCAGAACTACCAATTCCAGAATGCAATCAGTTGTTAAACAAAAATCCTGGGCAGGGGAACAACACCTTTCGTGACCTGGAGTCACCTAGTAACCTTGACCAGATCTGTCCAACATTTTTCCTGAGGCAGAAACTATTATTTGGCAAATGTACTCATACGAAAGATGAAAGGTTCCCCCTTGAAAAGTTGTTTGAGAAAATATGGCTGCCTCCCTAGAGAAATTACAGGAGAGGCGGCCAACTGCTGGAGTCCTGGGACTCTCATCCAAGCTCAAATTTTCCTGAAGTTATAGACCGCAATCTGTGTTAGTGAAAAAGACAGCAATAACAAATGCCAAGACAGCTATTTGTTTTGTACAGTGTCAGAGCTGCAGATATATGTAAGCATACACAATCCTCTTCCTACTACAAACAACTATATTCCGACCTCTCAGAGTCTCTGAATAACTTGGCCATGGGACTTGTGTCGGGTAATGGGAGTCAGCGTTTCCTAAGAAGTGGAACGAAATAGCTCCGGAGTAGGAGCTGAAACATGGGACCGGTTTCAGGGCATCACCCCTCATTAGCCAGGCTAGCTTGACTCCAGTGGCATGGAAAGCACGGGACCCACGTCTGGGCATACCCATGTTTGATTTGCTCTGCATTCCGACCATCATTTGTGTGTCTTTTGCTTTCTTGCCCTAAGTGCACCGGGTATGCCCAGACCTGGGGCCCGGGCTCACTGTGCCACTAGATTCATGCTAGCCTGGCTAGTGAGGGGTGAAACCCTGAAACCAGTGCCAGGATGCTTGTTTCTGGTCCAGGGAGGACCTGGCTTGGCAGTTCGGGCTGGACTGTTCCCATGAGGAACAGGGTCAAGGCTGATTTTCATATGGCTGGGTCTTAACTGGGGTGACATGGTGAGCAAAAGAACGATGGATTTAACCCAGATCTGTTGACTGGGGGGTCAATGTTTGATTTGCTCTATATTCCATCCATCATGTGTGTGTCTTTTGCCTTGTAAGATCAACACAAGTTATGTGAAAACTGGGTTCATGATCTACGGGCAACAGTTCAGTTTTCCATTTTCATCCAAGAACTAGTATTGGAAACAATGGATGATTTCGAAACATATGTCACAGTCACAAATTGTTTTGCGCTTAGCTGTTCATTAAGCTGAAAAAACGCCTGGTTAATTAGTTCAGCTGCTCCAGTATTGCAAAAGAAGAGCCCTTGTGCCGCTGGTATGAAATCTGTTTAACCCCAGCTGAAACCTGTCTGGCCCACACCACACGTGAAAATAAAACGCACCGTTCTTTCATGTAAAAGTGCCCCTGGCGTTAACATTAGAAGCTCGCTGACGTCTAGTGCATGGACATCAATTCACTGAAATGCCAGGGGTAGTGTAAGTGACATCACATGCCCTTTGACCTCCACTTTCACTCACACACACACAAATTCACACATATACACTCTCTCACACATAAACACTCTCACCCGCAAGCACGCCACCAACATATATTTAAAAGCATTTTTTTATTTACCTCAGCTGCCATGGAAGGGCATATTCCAGCTTATCGTACTCCAATTTTATTACACTAGTAGTGAATGATATATTTTATTTATTCACTATTAGTGTTATAAAGAAATTGACAGAAAATAAAGATTGGAGCCCCAGTTGCCCCTGTGTTCTTGGCACTGAATTTGCCACATCTGAGGGCAGTTGTCGCAAAGGTAGTGCTAGGGGTAGCAAAGAGCAAGCCAAGGGTCAAAGCTGCGACCCCTAAATTGGTCCATGGTCTGGTGGATGACACGATGGCACCTGCTTCCGGTGTTCCGGTCACTTCCCAAGCAATGCCAGATTGGGAGAGAGGGGGGCAGACCAGACTGGGAACAATTTGTGTGTGAAAAAGGTTGCTCTATTGAAACAGGTGCACACTACAAATACTAAACCTGTCAACTGCCTAACAAAACTAAAACATTGCTATATATCCAACAACTGACACCTGATCCCACCCCCGCCCCTACGATCCCCTCACACATGACCCCACTCTGCCATTAACATATCAACAACATTACAATGCATTGCAGTTAAAAAATATGCCTTACTATAAAACCAACCTCCCATACCTGCCTTTCTGAAACAGTAAATAACAAAACGTCTACAACTGAAACTTAAACTAACTGCCTACCCTTTCCCTGCTCACAACTTTCAACGCTTAACGAAAAACCTCTGTCAACCATGGCCAACTTCTCAAAACCCCGCCAAGCACCTGTTCCAAGCGACAGTACATTTAAAAAAACCCTGTGCACCTGTCCCAAACCAAGATAGCCCACAGAAAATAAAATGCACCAAATAACACCCCCAGGAAACCAATTGGCTAAAGGGATGGGAGGGAGGGGGGAAAAAAGGCTAACTACCCTACCACAGCTCCCAGCCACCAGGTCACCAAACCTAAAATGGTGGCTGGGAGAGCCCCTCGCTGGCCCTTATAGTTGGGCTATAATTGGACTATATTATAAGGAGCCCAAAAACTTACAAATTGGCCGGAACCTGGCCAGCCCAGCCCCTCCCAATCTGCCCGGGGGGGCAGACCTCCATACGCTCGGCTGCCCCCCAAACCCCCATTCTTCTGTTCAGGGGTTGCCTGGTTGTTGAAAGTTTGCGTCAGTATCTGAAGTGGTTCCATACGACGCTGTAGTGTGCAAGCAAATGAATGAATGAAACATTTTCACCTTGTAACGTAAAGTTTATTTGATGCCGTCAACCATTTTACACAAGCACAGCCACTCCTGTTTGTAAGTTTTTCCCGGTACAAAGCTTCACATCTGACCAGCATCATTTCTTGGTGACTTGACAGATCTGGTGGCTCAATAGCATCAGCCCCAGGAATGTACGTTTGACTTGATGGTCACAGGTTCGAATCCTAGCGGCTCCACTAAACCTTTCTTACTCCTGAGGTCAATAACATGAGTCTGTTATTTAAGCGTCAAGAGACCCAAAGATGAAAGTGCGCTTTGCAAACACATATTGTGTTATGTTTACTGGGTACGCCGCCTTAACCGCGCATGCATGTCCTCACTGTTTGCGTATGGTCATCTTCCCTATATTGAGGTGATTATAGGATGACCAGGCGTCCCGGATTTGCCCGGACAGTCCTGGGTATTCATCAGCTGCCCGGCAGATTTCGGCAATTTTGGCTCATGTCCCGGTTTTTAGAGGGGGTGGACTGAAACCAGTGAGAGGCACTTATTGGGTTTTCTAAAGTTGTACTAGTAAGCAGCTGTTATAAGTAAGCAATTTAATTAACAGGTATGATGCTGGTTTTAATAATTACATTTTATTTATTTTCTTAATGCTTCTTCTGTGTTCCTATGCCGATAAGAGTTGTCATTCTGCGCAGTTGGCGTAAAATTGTAGTCCTTCCATTTTTGCAAAATGTCCCAGTTTTTAGTTCTCAAGATCTGGTCACCCTAGGTGATTAGTAAGTAGCGGAATTAGTTGAGGAGAATTCAGTATATGGACCTGGCTGCCTCGGAGCAATGTAAAGTGATGATATTATACTTAACTCAATGGCATACTCCTTATGGACCTAGAAGGACAGAAGCCAATCTATGCTGCTATTGTTTTCTTTCCTTCGGATTAGCAGCTAAATAAATAAACGTTTCATTCAAGAGTTGTAAGTGTACAGGAATGTCACGAAGTGCTATTAGGTATAGAGATAATTTATCATAATTATGTTTCTGTATAATACACTGTTAACAAAATATATATAATTTCTGCTGTATGGCAAGTATTTGTTTATTCAGTTTATCCACAAGCATCGACATTGATGTTCATGTTATATATATATATGCTTCGCACAGGCCAGTGACCCGAGCACTTACGAGTTAATCCAGAAGATACACATGCTCCAGAAACGACTCATCAGCAAGACCGAGGAGGTGGTCGAGAAGGAATTGCTGCTACAGGTAACCTGCTACTTTCAGTGCCTTTGAACATCAAGCTCTGTTTCGAGCCGTGATCGGAGCATTCTTTATTGAATTTCACACGGTTTATCGTTCGTGTCTAGCTGCTATTTCACTACCGCGCTGTAGATGGCAGCAGTGCCTAACGTAAACTAATCGCACGTTGCATGATGGCTTTTGTACCTTAATCACAGAGACTGCACCCAGCGAGGTTTAAAGATCAAAGATAAAGTTTTGATATGCTGCATTCTAGTCGTCCAGCTCTAAAAGCGTTTGAGTCCATGCGATCCCCCTTATCTCCCATTTAACCCGCTCTGTAATGTCTTATAAACACGTTTCATTTCTTTTCATTAAAATGTTTTTCATAAAGTCTGTGGGGTCTTAGGAAGAATGCATTTCACTGCCTCTCAGTGATGTCTTGAATGTACAAAATAATGACTTGTAGGAGCCAGAAAGAACAATTTATATTCTGAACGACACTGGACGTGATGGCATTGGGCATATTATGTGATTTTATGTGATTAGTTATGAGTGAATGCTAAACCTGCTCCGTGTTTGGGAGAAGACTAAAGTATGCACCCCAAAAGCAATATAGGGTACCTTTTTGATATTTATTACTACTCTTGTATTTATGCTTTAGAATGCCCTAACCTGTAGCACAGGAAGTTTTGTATTTACAGAGCGAAGTTGGAGTTTTAGCTCTTGGCATCAACGTTTCACCGATGTGTCCACATGTAAAAGACAGACACCTTAAATACCTGACCCCCAGAAAAACTAAGTGCTGCACCCTTCCCCTCGCACCCCATTTGAGTGTGATCTACAAATAGCACAGCGTATACATCCCAAACTTACTGTTTTTATAATCACGTGGACAGTTTTGGAACTCGGCATGCGTCAAAGTATCACTAGGATATTTTTTTCATTTTTTTAACTTGTTTGTCTTCTGTGTTTTTTAAGTATTTGTGCTTTTACGCGGAGGTTTATCAATTTCTTTCCATGCTCATAATATTTTTATTATACGATGACCCCTTAAAAGATAAAGTTCATTGCAGGCTGAGTGACTTTTGCCCAAAACCAGTTCAGAATGCCGAACTTGGGACGTGCTTGAGTAGAAGTCATTGTCCTGGGATCTTTGATGTTGCTCCATGCTGTCTTATTTTTTATTTTTTTTAGGCGCGTATATATTTAGGAAAAGGACCGACTGGCCCAGGAGTGTACCCGTCACCAATAAGTAGCGTCCCTGTACATCAGATATCTCTTTATGAGCAAACGGGAGGGAATGGTGGATAAGAAGACAGACCCCCCCAAGAGTAGGTGCTATAGCTTGCGAAGAACCGGTGGGGTCCCCCGGAGGATGCAAAGGAGGGGGTCCCTTGTATGGGAAGATGGGTTTCCTGCAGAAAGGCTATTTTGACCTCGTGTCTCCTGAGATACGCTAACACCAATTTAACACCAATTTACATTTTCTCGGATTGTTAAGCCCCCTAACATTCCACGTGATAAGATTAACATTTACCTGCGGAGCCACAGCCATACCCAGGAGTAAGGAATCATAGATCTGCTTAGCCAAATTGCATAACTCCAGACAGGAGTTGTTAATGAAAGGAACCTACAAAGGGACACACATGAAGGGAAATGCACATATTGCCAACCTAATAACTCAAAAAACAACACATTACACACACATTGCAAAACTCACCCACCTCCCACACCTGGGCCCAAAAGCCCCGAGAACTTGATCCCTCCCATAAGAACCCGAAAAAGGGGGAATAGAAAAAAACCAACAGAATTAGAATCGGAATCATCCTAAGGGGGTGGGCAACGCCTCGGACACCCGATGTCCGCAACAAACACTATGTAATTTTAGCATTATAAAAACTTTTGAAACAGCATATCATTTTGTCCCCTGATAAAATAGAAGTTCGCCATGGGGGAAGAAATTTCACTGATATGGAAAAAATATAAACAACTAGGTCAACAGATTGTTACTGATGATAGAGTTCCAGGTCTTCAGCTCGCATCAAAGAGGTCAGCGCTGGCGGCCATTTGGTTATCTGGGGAAGAGTGTCCAGAAGACTGCGCCGGGCTTCTCCGCACTGCTCCCTGTCGTTGTTTGCAGAAGGCGAGGGTGTCGGTTGCATTTTCAAAGAAGCGGGGCTTACCCTCCACCATCACCCTTAATTTTGCCGGGTAGAGCATAGCGTATTGGAGACCCAGGGCACGGAGTTGTCGTTTGGCTTCTTGAAATTTCCTGCGGGCCTCCTGCACTGCGATGGTATGATCAGGATAAAAGGATAGCACGGTCCCCTGATACTGCACGGGGGATTTCTGCCGGAGGACCGTGTCCCAATCTCTATAATTAAGCAGGCGGGCTATAATTGAGCGAGGAGGGCCCCCGGGTGGAGGCCGTGGCCCAAGGGACCGATGTGCCCGTTCCACCACAAAATCTTTGGAGAGATTTTCGGCGCCGAACAGTTCAGTCAACAGGGTTTCAAGGAAAAGTTCCGGGCGACCCATGTTCGTAGTTTCCGCCAGGCCCATTATACGAATATTATTTCTGCGGTGCCTGGCTTCGAGGTCCTCGTTCTTGATCGCCACCGTTTTTAGCAGTCTTTCCACCTTTTCGAGTCTGCGCGTTGTATCTACAGATCGGTCTTCTTGAGTTGATATTCTTTGTTCAGCCTCATTCAGCCGGGTAGTATGCACCTCCAGTCTCTCTCCAATCCTATCGAGCCTAGAAGACAGTGTGTTGAGCCGTGTGTCAATGCCACGAAAGCCTGCGCGTAGCTCTGCCATTATGGCGGCCGCCCCTTCCATGGGTTGTGGTGGGCCTGTTCGCTCTGGACCCTCCTCCCTGTCGGGGTCACGGTCCAGTCGCTCCGAGTTGTCAACCTTGTCAAAGGTGATTTTGCGCTGTTTCGGGTCTCCCCGTCCCATATTTGCGAGGTTGTGAGTTCAGGAGTTGCAACTCGGAGAGAGACCCTATAGAAGTATATGAATGTGCGAGGATGAGCCACCGATAATGCAGCGTGTTTCCCCTGTTCAATGTACTCTGGCGCCTCCAGGGGTGGAACAATTAAGGCAGGTCCACGTGCCAGGTCTCCAGCAAACCCCCTCCCTGTGCGACAGCCCTTGTGAGGTGTTTGTTCTTCGAGGACTACGACCTCAGTATGTTAGTTCAGGCGACCGGGGTGAGACTGACTTGCTTGCAGGGGGGGCCGCCACCCCAGCGTTCGAGCCGCACCGGGCCCCCGGAGAGGCCAAAATGGCGGTGTTTCGTCTGTGATGTCCCCCGTGTCCACTCTGATCCCCTCTAGATGTGTGAGTAGGGCGGGGGTGTGGGAGGTGTGGGCAACACCTCCTGATGTTGCCCTGGAGGCAATGCGAGGGCGGAGGGGAGGCAAAGTTATGTCCCGATGTGCTCCACCAACGGTGGCTCCGGACCTCCTACGCAGTGTTAGGGCCCTGAAACAGACGCCGCCAGGCTCATCCCGCCGGCGGTGGCCCTCAATGTCTATCAGCAGCCAAGAGGTGGGGGGGGCCCGAGGGACCACAGAAGGATCAGAGGGTTCGAAAGACCAGCACGGGCCCGCCGCGGCAATGACCCTCCGCCAGGAGAGGCCCGCGGCGGCCAGGCCCAGTCCTCCGCTCCCAGCCCCTCCCCACTCACTCAGCCTCGAGCTCCGCAGCGTCCTGGGGACAGGCCTGTCTCGCCTCCACGGGTGCGGCTCTCCGGAGTTATAGCCAAGCTTTCTCGGCAAGTCGGTGGGGCCCGGCGGAGTTCCGCAACTCTGGCCTCAGGCTCACCCGAGGACCCTGTCTCCACGGGGCCTCCGATGCGGGCCGGGCCTCCTCCGCTCACCGCTCAGCGCCGCCTCTCCCTCATCGTCTCCTGGGGCAACACGGTCCACGCATTCCTCGTCCGGCTGCAGATGAGTTCGCACCGTGCTCCGGAGGGCGTCCTCTGCTTTTTTACGCGTGATGGGTGCAATTTTTCGCAGTTTCAGCGTGTTTTACAGGCATCGGGCGCCAGAGCTTCAGCGCAGAGCGGCTATTGCGGTCTCCGGCTTGGCCACGCCCCCAATCCATGCTGTCTTATAAGATATTACCCGTTCCCCCATTTCTCACCTAGAGGTACCAATAAGGGTTAAACCACTGCGCTATTTAGTTATTGACAAGCCAAGCAGGAAAAGAGCCAGTTTCAACCTTAATGTTGGTCATGTCTGCTGTTCCTGCTGGCTCACTGGAGATCAGCATTGTTAAAGGCCAGACCGTCTGATTGGTGGTTTGGGCGAGACCACTCTTGATTATAAAATCCCTATAGTTTAGTGTTATAAGCTGCAGCAATGTAAACGTTGCTTAGGTCCATGTGCATGGGGTAGGGTTTGATGTAGAGGGCTGTCTCTCCCAACATGCATTGCAAGATCTCCTGAAGTCACTTGTTTTTTTTTTTTTTTTAATACTTTATTTTTCAATTATAGAATAATAGTCACATTGCATTGCAAGCAGTCGTCGTACATATCAATCAAATCGTGCCTGACAGGTACATACAGAGTATGGAACATTATAGCGGTCTATCTCATGGTCCAGGTCAGCTCAGGGGCAACCCAACCCAACCCACCTCCCCCCACCCTCCGTCACCCGTCTCAAAAATAAGGAACCCAACCAGGAGTATCTCCCACATGTAACATTAAAACACGATAGAAGCCAACCCTCCGAATCTGGAAGGAAAGTCATGGCTCAAAAATAAGAATAACATCCCCTCAGCCCACCCCCTCAGGCACCAACCCAGCATTCACCTGTGTGGCAGAGGCTCGCTTGGCAGTCTCGAAATAGGACCTCAGCGGCCCCCAAATGTCCCGCGGCCGCGACTCCGCCGGCACAAGCCCTGCGTACAATTCAGCATTGGTGTTGCAGTGTGTCAAACTCCCCAGCCAATCCTGCAGTTTAGGAACAGACTTCCTGCCCCAATGTATGGCCACCTCTCTCTTAGCCAATAGCAGCCCCAAGGATACTAGTTTCCTGATTTTTTTAGGAATCTGTGTAGTGTACCCTAACAGGGCTATCTCAGGCAGTGGGCTCAGTGGAAGTCCGACTATCTTCCCCAGGGTCTCGTGTACCTCCTCCCAGTAGGATTTCAAGCGGGGACATGTCCACGCCAAATGTATAAAATCAGCGTGTGGTGCATTGCATTTCAAGCAGGTGTGTGGCCGTTCAGCGTCTATCCTATGTGCCAAAGCTGGGGTAAAATAAGCGCGGCGGAGAAATTTAAAATGTAACAGCTTATGGCGACTGTTAAGTGAGATGTCCTTGGTGGCCCCACAGCACTTGACCCACTGCTCATCCGTTATGGTGCACCCCGTGTCTGCCTCCCAGGCCTGTCTAAGGCTGGAGTCGCTTGCCGGCAGCATCCCGGCGCAGGCTTTATACATTTTAGAGATAAGGTGTGTTCCGCTGGGGGACTCCAGCACCAGTGTAAGCGGGAGGAAAGAGTCGGGCTCAGTCGGATAGGTGGGGAAGGTAGCGCGCAACGAAGACTTCATGCGACATAGTAGGAATCTCGTCATGAAGTTACAATCGGTGAACCGGGCCTCCTCGTCTATCGAAAACACATGGCCCCCTGGGAAAAAATCACCCACTTTTGTAATATCCAGCGTAGTCAACGTGTTCTGCACTAGTCTCTCACCCGTGACTGGGAACCATCTGGCATTAGGTAGGGGCAGGGCGGAGGAGTATAAGTGTGTGGCTCCCGTACGCTTCTTCAGCTTACCCCACGCCCAGGCAGTTGTGGATACCGTCTGTATGTCGTGCTTGGCACGTGGGAAGCCTCCGGGAAGCACCTCGCATAATTTGTCAGGGAGCACCAGGTCCGCCTCTGGTCGCAGGAAGGGTATGCGTGCATCCGGGTGGAACCAAGCATACGCGTAGTGACATTGCGCTATCAAATAATAGAGATGGAAGTCCGGCACATTGAACCCGCCCCTATCGTATGGGAGCGTCATTGTAGTCCAGCGAACTCGCGGCCTCCTCCCGCCCCACACTAGTCTAGTCATGAGCGTCTGCAAAGTACGGAAAAATCCATCCGTGAGGGGAATCGGGATATTATTAAAGAGATATAAAAATTTAGGAAGTACCACCATCTTCAATATGGCCACCCGGCCAGCCAGAGACAGTGGCAAACGTAGCCATCTTTCGACCTGTTCCTCCAGATTTCGAAAAGTCTGCCCGTAATTCAAGCTAATGATTTGAGTGGTGTCTAGATGTATGTGTATACCAAGATATTTCACCGATTCCTGGCACCATTCCAGGGGAAATTCACATTCCCATTGGGCAGTGCCAGTTGTAAGCGGGAATATGATTGATTTGTGCCAATTTATTCCTAGTCCTGAAAACCGGCCAAAACGGATGATCTCTCGGATCAGAGGGGCCAGGTTAACGTGCGGCTCCCGGACGTAAAGGATGGTGTCGTCGGCATAGAGAGAAGCGAGTAATGGACCAGTGTGGAACTGCAGCCCCCTGTGCAAATGGCGCTCCTGGAGATGTCTGACCAAAGGGTCCATTGCTAGGATGAACAAAAGCGGGGACAGGGGACAACCCTGTCTAGTCCCGCGATATAGCCGAAAGGGTTCGGACAGGGTGCCGTTCAGACGGAGTCGCGCCGATGGCTTACTATATAACAAGGAGACCGTGGAGATGAAGCCACAAGGCAGTCCCATGCGCTGCATCACTTCTACAAGGAAAGGCCATTCCAAAGAATCGAATGCCTTTTCGGCATCCAATAACACCGCGGCCGCGGCGACCTCGGGCTGTATTCTGTGCAGCACAGCGAACAACGTGCGGAGATTCAAGGACATGGACCGCCGGGGAACAAAACCAGACTGCATCGGAGAGATGATATATTCCATTAGTTGTGAAAGTTTGTTGGCGAGCACCTTAGCTAGAATTTTGTAGTCTAAGTTCAATAGAGACAGCGGTCGATATGAACCGCATTGTTTATGGTCTTTGCCGGGTTTCGGAAGGAGTATGATTACGGCCTCCCTTAGCGTGGGGGGGAGCACCTGCCTCTCCAATGCCTCCGCGTAGACCTCAATTAATTGAGGGGCCAATATGTCCTTAAATTCTTTATAAAAATCACCGGTGAAGCCGTCAAGTCCCGGAGCAGAGGAGCTTCGCAGGGTATCTATGGCCAACTCCACATCAGTGACTGATATGGGCTCTGCGATAAAGTCTAGCATGTGCCTCTCCAGGAACACCAGTGCGATCTCATCTAAATAAGCAGTCTGGGCAGTGCCATCCGGGTCAGCCCTTGAGGAGTATAATGTGGTGTAGTAGGCTAGGAACTCATCTCTTATGGCCGATGTGTTTGACAATATGGCACCGGAGTCTGAGTGTAATTCAGTTATGTAGGATTTGCTGTAGGGTGGTCTTAGCATTTGTGCCAATACTCTGCCAGGACGCTCGCCCTCACCGTACCTACGCGCTGTTTGATATTTCCCCATATATAGTATCTCCCTTTCGGCCGTGTCTCTATATTCAGTCAATAGGGCGAGTCTCTCCGCCTGGTCATTTGGATTCGGGAGGGAAGAAAGCCGCGAGTCCAGCCGGGCAATATCTTGTTCAATGCAGGCCAATGTGGCACGGAGATCTCGTAGCACTCCGGCTTGTTTGGAGATGCATACCCCCCTTATAACTGCCTTGAAGCCCTCCCACAGTACCGCCGCTGTGTCCACAGAGCCAGTGTTGATCTCGAAATAGTCCTCTATTGCCTCGCGCATCTCCGTCTTGAACACCTCATCCAGGAGGGCCCTACCAGGGAACCGCCATTGCCTTTCATACCCCTCCGGGCGTGGGAACAATAAATGCAGAGTCACTGGGGAGTGGTCTGAATATGTGCTGGGGAGCGTGGAGAGGGAACTAAACCAACCCACAGCGCAGGGAGAGAGAAGCCAGTAATCTATCCTCGACCAAGTACCGTGTGTGCCAGAGTAATGAGTGTAGTTGGTGAGATTGGGGTTGTGCTGTCGCCAAATGTCAAGCAGTGAGAACTGGGCGCTGAGAGCCTTCAAGGCTCGCCTCGCCCGTGGTTTAGTGTCTGGTGCGTTGGACGAGCTATCCAGCGTGGGATCCATTAATAGATTTAGATCCCCCCCTAGGAGCAGCGTGTGAGGATCATGTTTCGCAATCCGGGCGGTTAAGTCATGAAAAAACTCGGGGTCGTCCACGTTAGGAGCATATATATTAGCTAGAGTAACTTTGTGGCCATACAAGGTTCCCGTGACTACAACAAATCTACCCACTGGATCTCGGGTCACATCAATAAGCGTGAAGGGAATTCTCTTGTTTATCAGTATGGCCGTGCCTCTAGCGTAATTACTATAATTGGCAAAGTATCTCTGTGAGCCCCAGCTAGCACCAAATTGAGCCGAATCTGTGGGGGGAGGTGTGTCTCCTGTAAGTAAACTATATCGACCTTGTGGCGGAGGAGGTAATGAATCACCTGGCGCCGTTTGCGAGTGTTATTAAGACCCCGGACATTCCAGGTCATAAGGGTAAGGGCTGAAGGCCCCTGTATATTACCTAATCGTGTCATCGAGATTCTGCAGAACCCTCTTCCTAACATGTCTGTAGTGCAATGTTGACTCAGCAAGCAATGTGAACAGATAGCATAAATTAGAACAATCGTGGTGTGCGAACTTACCCAAAACCCCCCACCCAGCCACCTACCAACCCTAAGGTGGCCAACCCTTCGCAAAATAGCACGCTCGGGGATCATAGTGATCGCCGGGCAACTGATTGTGGTCCAATAAGTGGGCCGCAAATAGGCAATAAATCAACTTTTTGGATATACCAGAGGGGGGTGGCAGCTCCGAATCAAGCCGGCCTAGTGCCGTGTCTGTATAACAACAACATATCCAATAACGCAATTTCCCAATTAAACAATGTGAAGTGCACCAGGAATCTCAAGGCACCCCTATTCGGCACCAGTGTTCGAAAACAGGTCGACGCTAGTGACAGAGCCACTGTGATGTGGGGAGGCATGTGCACTTCCTGCCGTGTTCTGTGAATTCCGTGTCTTATGCATGCGGCAGAATTCCTGGGCCTCTGTGGGGTGTCAAATATTCTCGATCTGCCGCCCACATCCACCTTCAGTCTCGCGGGGTACAGCATGCCATATTTGAGTCCAAGATTTCGCAACGTGGCCTTGACCCCCTGGAACTTGCGTCGTGCCTCCTGAACCATTGGAGTGAAGTCTGGATAGAGTGCCAATTTAGACCCCTGCCATTCAACCGTGCCGCGTTCTCGTGCCTGTCGGAGCGCTGTGTCCCGGTCCCTAAAGTTCAGCAAGCGCGCGATGATGGGTCTAGGGGGGAGGCCCGGGTTCGGTCTAGGTCCCAGTGACCTATGGGCCCGCTCTACAACAAAGCCTGGTGTAAATGCCTCACTCCCAAACAGATCTGTAAGTAGCTTCTCAACAAAGAGGGCCATTGGGCCTGCTGACGTTGTCTCCGGAACCCCCATTATGCGGACGTTGTTGCGGCGTCCACGCGCCTCCAAATCCTCATTTTTTATGGCCACTTCCTTAAGCAGACGCTCCGCCCTCTCCAATCGCTTCAGAGATTGTGCTGTCCCGTCTTCCAGGTCAGAGACACAAGCCTCAACAACGTCGAGGCGTCTGTCATGGCCCTGCACCTTGGCGCCCAATGATGCGATCGTCTGGTCCAGGGAGTCAAAGCGAGAGTCCAGCGCCCTGAATCCCGCCTTCATTTCCAGCAGCAATGAGGCGACGGAGGCCTCCGAGGTTACAGGAGGTGCCGTGGCAGGACCCTTTTCAGCCATGTCGGTGCCGTGGGATGTCGTGCTTTCACTTGCTTTCTCGAAAGGCAAGGTTCGCTGCCTGGGGTCCCTGCGGCCCATTCCGTGCATGCAGAACGGTGGAAGGGATGGGGGGGGATTCCGCAGTACTGAGGTATTCGCAGCCAGTGGTGGAACCGTCCACTTGTACCAGCAACAGGCGCCGTGTAGTTCAGGGGAGCCGGACGGGGTCAATTCAGCAACTGGACGATAGCTTAGGCCTGCTGGTCAGGGCAAAGAAAGATGGTGGCACGATTCCCTTGGGATATGAGAACTGTGACGGCAGATGGGGGTTATCACAGTGCAGGCGGTGCGCAGTCTCACAGTTCCTGGACTACTCAGGCGGGGCCGTGTAGCGCAATCGCCCACCTCCGTGCACCTTAGGCCGAGTTGCAGTAGTCTGATATTGCGGGTGGGTGAGCCAGCGTGTGCGCCAGGCACCGTCGCGCCACTCTCCAAGGCACCTCCGTGGGTCACCACAGGCAAATGGGACCTTCTTCTAGCATCGGGCGCGCCCCCACTCCCGCCACGGCCGCCGCAGCGTCAGGCCCGCGTCCAGCCCCTGGTGGTTGAGACCGGAGGGCCCTATCCCCCTCATGGGCTCGTGGAAACTTGGCAACGGGGGCGGAACGGCCAGCCCAGCAGCCGCAGCAGACCGGGACAGCCGGAGAGGGGAAGGGAGCGCGGCAGGCTCGGGCCCGACTCACCCGGTCCGTCGATGCGCAGTCCACGAAGATCTCCAACGGTGGCAGGCGGGCGCTCCACGTCGCGCTCCGGGTCACCACGCGCAGCTGCGCCGGCCGGCCCCACACCGCCTTGAACTCGACGAATCTCCGCCTCCGTGAGTCGCCGGCGCCCGACTTTCAGGCAGCCGTATGCCGCATCGCCTCCGCCGCCTTTACCACAGCTTTTGCGGGCTAAATGTGAGCATTTATCGGGGGAAATCGCTCATGAGGCCGGCTGGTTTCTGGAGCTTCACTCGCTGGCGGCCATCTTTGCCGTCGGCTCGGCCACTGAAGTCACTTGTTTGACATGTTTTTGAAGCCGGATTTTTCTACTCTTTCACTTGAAAATTTGACTTATGCCTGACATAATGCTAGAACTCTAAGGTTTGCAGTCACCATCTAAAGTTTCGTAGACGGAAGAGAGCTTCTGTGTGGGAACAAGTCTGGGATCGTCATACAACCCCTCTGGTACTGAGTGCTAATTTGTTTCCATGAAGGACACACTCTATATGGACAGTGTGAGATGACGTGACAGTGGTGGTTGCCTCCAGTGCAATGTTTGAGCACCATACCTTGTGATGAAAGCCACTGCAGTGCGTGTTCAACCATCCACTCCTGCTAGCCTTCCGTTTGTCTGTGCGGAATCTCTCCAGACTCGACCACAGTGTCCGCTGAAACTTCTTGTCCCCCTCTACCAGGATCGTAGCATGCTAGTATATCCCTCCCCACCGTCAGAAAGGCAAGGATAGTGGTTCATCTGCTAAAATAGAATGCTCAAATAAATTGTTTTTGTATTGTGAACTTGAAGTTAGGGGATGTGGCACCTACTGTTGCCGCTCGTTTTGTGGGTTCTGTACCTCACCGTTTGCCTCTTTCCATAGGCTCAGGAGTTTTAAAGTAACTTCACAGGACACATCTCCTAAAACACTGAATGAGACCGATGAAATAAAATTAGTTCCAGTAGTCACATAGTCACATTTTAGTTTTGGTTAACCCATGGGTGATGGTGGATAAGCTAACATTTACGTTGTACAAAGGATTTCACACTGAGTCTTAATTTCTGCCATTTAGCAAGAAGTTTAGCTTACCAACCGTAGATCTGCCTGGAAAGTTGACTCCTGTCCCAGGGATATCTTAGAGAACGTTGAGAAACAAAGGCTAGCTGCTGGAAGTGGTTAACACCTGTTGTTTATTCAGGAACTCAAAGGCCCCCCTTTCCTCTAGATAGTTAAAAAGATTGATTGCCTGGTTAATAACTTATGCTAATCAGAATAGCTAGCTGAGTGAGTTGTCAACACTGACAGCAGTCCTCCTCACCCTCAATTTTTGGTATGACTGCTGGTCGAAAAAAACGGTATAAGTTACCTGATACACAGATGGAGGCTTTGAAACAGATAGTTCAGGAGGTCCATAAGAACTCAAAATAGATCTTTCGGTTGAGCCAAACTCGATGGACAAAATGGCTAGGCCTGTGTCTGCGAGAGCAAGACAACAGGTTTGATTGAAGCTCTCGGGTATTTCAGCGGATAACACCAAACTCGGAAGCAAATTCACGATAGATGAGGTATCTATTTAATATGTGTGGAAAATGGTATGTGCCTGTTCAGTTCTTCACTTATTATCTAGTTATCTAACAGGTTTTTTAGAAACCTTTTATTCCTATAATTTTGACTATGAAAGCATTTGCATTTCCCATACAATTAATTACTTCCAATTCTGCGTCCATTTGTGATTTTATTACTTGTATTAAAAATAATAAAATATTAATAACCAGAATCTGAATTGTCTATATTTTCTACTAACCTTTTGTAAGGTAACCTAAAAAATGCTATTTATGAAACACGAAGAGAACAGCGGACATCCGGTATTGTACTGACTGTCGGCCTAATGCTCCCCAGAAGTAGCCCTTGCTTGCACCTATTCACACACTGCCTGACCAAGCTGATTGTCAAAGAGCCCAGGCCCCACTAGCGATGCAAGCGGCCTGCTTTACTCCAACGATCACCCATTGATAGACCCCTCTGTGCCAGCGAGCGTGCTGGACCTAAGATCCTCCTGTCGAGGGCTCAAGTGGGGATCCTTGAACAGAGCTCCTACAAAAAGTACTAACATGAAGAATGACTGCAGTACAATAGGGTGCCCATGCTTGTATCAATTCAGCTCAATCAATGCTAGATATGGCCATGAAAAGCCTCATATACTCTTCAGTCATTTGCCTGCCATCTGTAGATTCAGAAGAACAGAGAAATCATCCTTATCATTATTCTCTCAGAGAAGAATCAAACAATTCACAAAGGGACTATTTAGCCCCTCCCCTGCCCTCCCCTCCCTGGTGAGGCACCCTCCTGAACCAAGTGAGTTAAATAAAGAACTTAGTCAATAGATGCTTCCTCTCTTTGCACCTTTTTGCAGGTCTCATCCAAAATATATTTAATGGAAGACTGCACTGTTGTTAGCTCTCTCGTAAGCACAAAGAGTTGGCGAGTTGCAAGCATTCATCCCTTCATTTTACAAAGTCATTTTACTCACCAACCTGAAATACACCAGATTACACATGGATACAACTGAAAACTTCCATACGTCTGATCAATTATTTCTATTTCGGCCACCCAGGCAGAGACCCTCCATTGTCCAAACAGGGCATTGCTCATTGGTTGTCGGCCTGCAATGCCTTTTATCACACCAAAGTGAAGCACCCCCTTCAACGCATCATGAAGGTGCATCACACAAGAAGTATGACAATGACAGCCACGCTTTTCTGGAAGGCATGCATGCTTTCACCAAGGACTACTGCCTGGATGTGAATACAGCAGCTGACTTATGAGTCAGTCAAGCAGTTGTACGCAACCTTTTACAGCAAAGGTGAGCCTGCTTCCTGCTTTATTTAATTTCTATGCCATGCTTGCTATTCTGATTCAAGCATGTGAATCTAGGAACAATTGCATGAAGGAGAAGAAATTAGTTACCTACCTGTAAGCCCAGGTCTTCAGTTTTTTTGATTAACATTAAACCATCCCCCTTCCTTAACTTTCACACTATGAAATCTGAGCAGTAGTGACAGCCCAGAGGTGCAAAGTGCTACAAACTTCCACCTAGTTGTCTGAACTTCAGGTTGTTTCAAAAGAAGTGAATGTTCTACTGAACACTCTTGTTGGTCCTGTGGCCATATTAACACTGTTTACTGCTATTCAAATTTACTGGGGATTCCCAGCCTGATGGTGGGGAATGATTCAAGCATGTGACTCTATTAAGGATACCAACACTGGAGAACTGGAGTTAAAGTTAAGTAACTGAAAGAAAGTGGATTATTATTTGGGGTGGCTGGATGCCCACCTCAAAGAATCATGATACTGACTTGTTAGACTGATCCTCAAAGTCACTAAATTAACTTGGGCTCACTCTCTGGTAGCTATGGCACAAAGCAGACAGACTTAACTAAAGGCAATGTGTAAAGTATTTATGCATATCAAAATAGTACTAAAGCCAAAACACCAAACAATAAAAATTCCAAATCAAATTTGAAAGATAGAGTATAATTTAATAAAACAAAATGACACCAAAATGACAAAAATCCAATGAAGGGACCCAGAGATATGAATTTTTAAATTTGTAAGTAAAAATAGTGCCAAAATGTACTAAGCTTTAATGATAGTCTATGGAAGGAGTAGACCAAGACCTAGGTGCGATTTCAGGCAACCGCAATGTAGCACTGGTCGGATACCCCAAGCGGGCTCATCCCTGTCAAAGATTTTACATTCTGACTTAGTCTTTTTTTATCGAGCTGAAAATCCTTCAGCGTGGCAAGCCTGAAGCTGCATCTGAGAAAAGTGCATCAAAATTGGACATCTTTGCCACAAGGTCCTCCTGGCGGCTCAGGGGTCTTGGAAGTCCAAACAATTTCTATGCTCTATCTTTTTTTTTAGAATTTCTGGAGCAGATCCTGTGGGTCCTGTAAACTTTGTTTTTTTCAGAAAAAAATAAATATATATATATATCTGTGTATATATATCTGTGTAGATATATGTGTGTATATATATATATATATATATATATCATGTGATCAAGGCCCAGGTGGGGCTGAAACGCGTTATGTTGGTGGAGATGCAGGGCAAATAAAACTTTATGCACAAGGAACTTTGGGTCCATGTTCGTCTGTCCTTGGAATGGGAAGTTTTAGACGAAGTCAGCGATATATATATATATATATATGTGTGTATATATATATATTATCTACTGGCGGTCGCCAGTAGATAGTTATAGTTACAACCTATTATCCATAGGAAATCCGCGACATTCTATTTGAAATAACTCTCTTGCCGGTTGACGTATCTTCGCAAAATTTTCAAACTTTATGGCCCGCTCCGGTCCGCTCCTACCCTGAAAGTCTCGGGGGATTCGTCAAGCGGGGGCCGAGAAAAAAGGGGGTCCCAAAACGCGTTTTCCCCATGCAATTTTCCATAGGAAACTTTAGACACGGCTACAGCCCGAACTGCTGAACGGAATTACACCAAATTTGGCAAAGAGGTAGTTCTTGGTTCAGAAAGAACCCTTTTGTTAAATGGTGTAAATCCGTTCAGTAGTTGCTGAGAAAATCAAAAGTAAAAAGATAGTGATATCTATGGCCGAGTAGGGTCCGCGTACCCTCAGCGCACCCTGCGCGCACCGTCCCGATCACGAGCTGCATGTTAATTGGCTGTCAGCTGGCTGTCAACATTCCGATTCAGGAAATGTTGGCAGCCATTTTGTCCCTCGGTAGAACCGAGGGACAGAAACAAGTGCGCAAAGCGCACAAAGGGAGCAGGGTAGAAACACCCTGACCCCTAGGTTTGCTCAGGGGTCCCACAAGGACCCCCTGGGCAAAAAAAAAAAAAAAAAATGTGTTTGTAAAAATCGGCAGGATGCGCTCAGGGTGCGCGAATCCTGCCGAGAAATCGAAGCGCGGTCTCCCGCGCTTCGATGTTAACTGCCCCCGGGTGGGCCAAGTCCCGGGGGCATGCTGGGGGGTTAATTTTATGTATGGGGGCCTCAAAGGGCCCCCAAGCCCCGGGGACCGCCACCCCGCGGGGCTTTCTTTTGAAAATGGTGCGGGAGGGCTCTGAGCCCTCCCGCAGCCCCGGGGACCACCACCTCCCCGGGGCTTCTTTTTTGCCATTTAAAAACCTGTGTGGGGGGCTCCAGCCCCCCACACGCCCGGGACCGCCACCTCCCCGGGGCACTAACAAATTAAAATGGGGGTCCGTTTTGGACCCCGAAGCCCCGGGGACCACCACCTCCCCGGGGCTGTGCTGATGTAGGGAGGGGGCCGCGCGGCCCCCCTCCTGGAGCCCTTGATGGCCCTGGGGACCGCCACCCCCAGGGCCGGCTCCTGCAGTGTCCCGGGGTACCCCCGGGACACTGTAGTTTGCTATGGCAGGACGGGAGCCTCGCGGCTCCCGTCCTGCCATAGCAAACTGCTTTGGATATTGGAAGAGAGAGCAGGGAAACCTGCTCTCTCTTCCAATATCCAAAGCACATTGCTTTTCCACATGGGGAGCTGCATCTTAGCAGCTCCCCATGTGGAAAAGCAATGCCGGCTCCCAAGGGACGCGGGGAGCCGGCGGGACTGTGGGGGGATTGGGGACCCCCCCACAGTCCCCAACGGAGAGGGCCAGCCCCGGGGGATGGGGTCCCCGGGGCAAGTAGTGGCCCGGGAGGGGGGCCACGCGGCCCCCCTCCCCCAAAAAAATAAATAAAAAAATTAAAAAAAAACGGAAAGGCCGGCCCCGGGGATGGGGTCCCCGGGGCCATAAATGGCCTGAGGAGGGGGGCCACGCAGCCCCCCTCCAAAGAAAAAAAAACAAAACGAGGCCATGCCCCGGGGGATAGGGTCCCCGGGGCCAATACAGGCCCAGGGAAGGGGGGCCACGCGGCCCCCTTCCCGTTTTTTAAAAAAAATATTTAATTAAAAAAAAGGGGTAAGGCCCTGGGGGATGGGGTCCCCAGGGCATAAAAACTGGAAAAAGGAAGGGGGGCCACAGAGCCCCCCTTCAGGGGACAAATTTTTTTTTTTTTTTTTTTAAACGATCGGGCCCGCAGGCCCCGCCCCTTCCTTCACCACTCTGCAAACGCGCCCCTGGCGCGTTTGCAGATGGGGAAGTAATTCCTGTTCAATACTGGGGTCCCTGGGGCCAACTAGCCCACCAGGAACCTCCAGTATGCGCCAGGGGCTGCCTTGCATAGAGGTGTACAGAGGACACGCCCCTTTTACACCTCTCTGCAACGCAGCTCTGTGGCGCTTAATGGAGGTAGCTGGTGGGCTAGTTGCACCCCAGGGACCCTCAGGATTTAAGGGGACTTAATCCCCCGACTTAAAACGCGCCACGGGCGCGTTTGCACAGTGGTGAAGGGAGGGGCGGGGCTTCAGGTGACATGTGTGCAAACAGGCCCCGTGGCGCGTTTTAAGATGGGGAATTAAATCCCCTTCAATCCTGAGGGTCTCTGGGGCCAACTAGCCCAACAGGTACATCCAGAAAGCGCCACAGAGCTGCGTTGCAGAGAGGTGTAAAAGGGGTGTGGCCTCTGTACATGTCTCTGCAACGCAGCCCCTGGCGCATACTGGAGGTTCCTGGTGGGCTAGTTGGCCCGTAGGGACCCACATGATTCAAGGGGACTTAATCCCCCAACTTAAAACGCGCCACGGGGCGCGTTTGCACAGATGTCACCTCAGGCCCCGCCCCCTCCCTTCACCATTGTGCAAATATTCTTCTAAAATCATCCGAAATACGAATTCCGATTTACTCACCTGTTATAAGGAGAGACCTCAGTGCTGTATCTTTCAGCCCAGTACTAATCCTGAAAAGTAATTTTAACCGTACTTACCAGTAACTTGAATTTCCTTCCATAGGATATCATTGACTGGTTTCACTTGGAAATTCTTCTAAGTGTGGAGTTTTGGAACTTTAAAATATTCCTCTAAAATCAGCCGAAATACGAATTCCGATTTACTCACCTGTTATCAGGAGAGACCTCAGTGCTGCATCTTTCAGCCCAGTACTAATCCTGAAAAGTAATTTTAACCGTACTTACCAGTAACTTGAATTTCCTTCCATAGGATATCATTGCCTGCTTTTTGCTGAAAAAGTTTCTAAGTCTTGATTTTTGAAACATACAAATATTCCTCTAAAATCAGCCGTAATCCGAATTCCGATTTACTCACCTGTTATAAGGAGAGACCTCAGTGCTGCATCTTTTAGCCCAGTACTGGTCCTGAAAAGTAATTTTAACCGTACTTACCAGTAACTTGAATTTCCTTCCATAGGCTAACATTGACTGGTTTCACTTGGAAATTCTTCTAAGTGTGGAGTTTTGGAACTTTAAAATATTCATCTAAAATCAGCCAAAATACGAATTCCGATTTACTCACCTGTTATCAGGAGAGACCTCAGTGCTGCATCTTTCAGCCCAGTACTAATCCTGAAAAGTAATTTTAACCGTACTTACCAGTAACTTGAATTTCCTTCATAGGCTAACATTGACTGGTTTCACTTGGAAATTCTTCTAAGTGTGGAGTTTTGGAACTTTATAATATTCCTCTAAAATCAACCAAAGTACGAATTCCAATTTACTCACCTGTTATCAGGAGAGAACCCAGTGCTGCATCTTTTAGCCCAGCACTGACCCTGAAAAGTAATTTTAACCGTACTTACCAGTAACTTATATTTTCTTCCATAGGAATCCATTGTCTGGTTTTCAGCAGAAAAGTTTCAAAGTGTCAATTTTCACAAACTACAAATATTCCTAAAAAATCGCCTGTATGACTTAAACGCATTCTTTCAACTGTTTACAGGAGATGCACCAGTGCTGGATCCAGGATCCAACACTGAGTAAGAAAAAGTAACGATAACAGTTTTTAACTTCTAAGTGAATTTCCTTCCATAGGATAACATTGGTGATTCTATGAGAAAAGGTTTCTAAGTGTGAACTTTTAAAGTACAATAATATTCCTTAAAAATCACGACTGTAACCAAAACGCTTTTACTCAACTGTTTACAGGAGATGTCCCAGGACTGAATCTAGGATCCAGTCCTGTGGTTAGAAAAGTAATCCATAAAGTAACTAATTGCATTTAACTAGAAATTCACATTGAGCTGAATGTTGCATTGTGTTTGAAAATGTGTTGCCCATTGCAACAACTGTAACTACTGTACTTAAAAGTCTATTGCCTATGTGCAAAGTATTTAAACTAAAGTAATTCATTCTGAGAAAGTATTTTTTGTAATGTAATGTATAATGTAATTACAATGTAATTAAAAAAATAAAATATGTAAAAAAAAATTGTTTCTAAAAATGTAGTAAATCAGTATGAAATTTTTTTATATAACAATTAATACATTTAAAAATTGACATTTACAAAACCTTTGAAATTCACTGAAAAAAACGTAGGTTTCAGACATGTTATAGTTACAAATTAGCATTTAAAAAACCTTTGAAATTCACTGAAAAAACCATAGGTTTCATGGACGTTATAGTTACAAATTAGCATTTAAAAAACCTTTGAAATTCACTGAAAAAACCATAGGTTTTAGGGACAGTTATAGTTAGTTGGACATTGCACTCGTACAAAACCCGTGAAATTCCCCCGTTATAGTTAGTCCAGCTAACTATAACTCGCGCCCTGCAATGCACTGCTGATGACGTCACATATTACATCACTCATGACATGGTCAGTGACATCACTGATGACATCACTGATGACATCTCAAATGACATCACTGATGACATCATCCACGTGATAATCTGATGCACCTCCTCACACCCTAATATAACCTTTGATACACCCACTCTAAATTACAGACTGCCATTCGCAAAACCATAGACACTCCAACACCAATAACTACATACCCACTCACTGATTCTTAGGTCTACGCACACATCCACTCACTCACCCGTACAGTCACTCATACTTACGGTCACTCAGTACAGGACTATCATATGCACTCATACTCCTATATAGACACTCAAACACCGCCACTCATCCATAGAGGTACTCACACACCTAGTCAGTCATGCAAATAATTTAACACACTACCATTTACTCACCTATACAGTTATACACACACCAGCTCACTTACTCATACAAATACTAGCACATTCTTACGCTCTTATACAATCACTGATACAAGCACACACTCATCCATACAGCCACTATCACAATCACTCACTCTCGCTTATAGCTATTTATATACTCCAACACACATATATACTGCCTTTCACATATGTAGTTACTCACACATGTACCACTGGGACATACATTCACTCACTAACACACTCTTACACACACTTACCCACCCATACAGTCTATCACAGATGCACTCTTGAAACCATCCACCCAGTGAATCACCCACTCACACATCTATGCACAGAGTTGCACACACCCCTCCCACACAAACACTCAGGCACCCATACAGATACTCAGACAAGCATTCAATAACTCATATAGACACTCATGTAGCTATTCACAAACACATGCAGCCACTTACACAGCAACAGACAGACGGATACAGACATTCACCCAGTTTAGTCACTAACCCATGCATTCAGTAAGATACGTTAAATCACTCACTTATAGAGTCAGTCACGCACCTACTAAATCATCCATACAGACACTTACACACCCACTCATTCTTCAATACGTCTTTTCCTATATATATTAAAAATATTTAAACTTTACAGAAACACACAGTCACTGGATGATGTCATCAGTGATGTCATTTGAGATGTCATCAGTGATGTCATCAGTGATGTCACTGACCATGTCATGAGTGATGTAATATGTGACGTCATCAGCAGTGCATTGCGGGGCGCGAGTTATAGTTAGCTGGACTAACTATAACAGGGGAATTTCACGGGTTTTGTACGAGTGCAATGTCCAACTAACTATAACTGTCCCTAAAACCTATGGTTTTTTCAGTGAATTTCAAAGGTTTTTTAAATGCTAATTTCTAACTATAACGTGTCTGAAACCTATGGTTTTTTCAGTGAATTTCAAAGGTTTTTTAAATGCTAATTTCTAACTATAACGCCCCTAAAACCTATGGTTTTTTCAGTGAATTTCAAAGGGTTTGTAAATGACAATTTTTAAATGTATTAATTGTTATATTTATTTTTTTGATACTAATTTACTACATTTTTTAAAACTATTTATTTTTATATATTTTATTTATTAAATTACATTGTAATTACATTATACATTACATTACAAAATATACTTTCTCAGAATGAATTACTTTAGTTTAAATAGTTTGCAAATAGGCAATAGAGTTTTAAGTACAGTAGTTACAGTTGTTGCAATGGGCAACACAATTTCAAACACAATGCAACATTGAGCTCTATGTGAATTTCTAGTTAAATGCAATTAGTTACTTTATGGATTACTTTTCTAACCACAGGACTGGATCCTAGATTCAGTCCTGGGACATCTCCTGTAAACAGTTGAGTAAAAGCGTTTTGGTTACAGTAGTGATTTTTAAGGAATATTATTGTATTTTAAAAGTTGACACTTAGAAACTTTTTCACATAGAATCACCAATGTTATCCTATGGGAGGAAATTCACTTAGCAGGTAAGTAGTGTTATCGTTACTTTTTCTTACTCAGTGTTGGATCCTGGATCCAGCACTGGTGCATCTCCTGTAAACAGTTGAAAGAATGCGTTTAAGTCATACAGGCGATTTTTAAGGAATATTTGTAATTTGTGAAAATCGACACTTTGAAACTTTTCTGCTGAAAACCAGACAATGGATTCCTATGGAAGGAAATGTAAGTTACTGGTAAGTACGGTTAGAATTACTTTTCAGGGTCAGTGCTGGGCTAAAAGATGCAGCACTGGGTTCTCTCCTGATAACAGGTGAGTAAATTGGAATTCGTACTTTGGTTGATTTTAGAGGAATATTATAAAGTTCCAAAACTCCACACTTAGAAGAATTTCCAAGTGAAACCAGTCAATGTTAGCCTATGAAGGAAATTCAAGTTACCGGTAAGTACGGTTAAAATTACTTTTCAGGACCAGTACTGGGCTGAAAGATGCAGCACTGATGTCTCTCCTGATAACAGGTGAGTAAATCGGAATTCGTATTTCGGCTGATTTTAGAGGAATATTTTAAGGTTCCAAAACTCCACACTTAGAAGAATTTCCAAGTGAAACAAGTCAATGTTAGCCTATGGAAGGAAATTCAAGTTACTGGTAAGTACGGTTAAAATTACTTTTCAGGACCAGTACTGAGCTGAAAGATACAGCACTGAGGTATCTCCTGATAACAGGTGAGTAAATCGGAATTCGTATTTCGGCTGATTTTAGAGGAATATTTTAAAGTTCCAAAACTCCACACTTAGAAGAATTTCCAAGTGAAACCAGTCAATGTTAGCCTATGGAAGGAAATTCAAGTTATTGGTAATTACGGTTAAAATTACTTTTCAGGACCAGTACTGGGCTGAAAGATACAGCACTGAGGTCTCTCCTGATAACAGGTGAGTAAATCGGAATTCGTATTTCGGCTGATTTTAGAGGAATATTTTAAAGTTCCAAAACTCCACACTTAGAAGAATTTCCAAGTGAAACCAGTCAATGTTAGCCTATGGAAGGAAATTCAAGTTACTGGTAAGTACGGTTAAAATTACTTTTCAGGACCAGTACTGGGCTGAAAGATACAGCACTGAGGTCTCTCCTTATAATAGGTGAGTAAATCGGAATTCGTATTTCGGCTGATTTTAGAGGAATATTTGTATGTTTCAAAAATCAACACTTAGAAACTTTTTCAGCAAAAAGCAGGCAATGATATCCTATGGAAGGAAATTCAAGTTACTGGTAAGTACGGTTAAAATTACTTTTGAGGATCAGTACTGGGCTGAAAGATGCAGCACTGAGGTCTCTCCTGATAACAGGTGAGTAAATCGGAATTCGTATTTCGGCTGATTTTAGAGGAATATTTTAAAGTTCCAAAACTCCACACTTAGAAGAATTTCCAAGTGAAACCAGTCAATGTTAGCCTATGGAAGGAAATTCAAGTTACTGGTAAGTACGGTTAAAATTACTTTTCAGGACCAGTACTGGGCTGAAAGATACAGCACTGAGGTCTCTCCTGATAACAGGTGAGTAAATCGGAATTCGTATTTCGGCTGATTTTAGAGGAATATTTGCACAATGGTGAAGGGAGGGGCGGAGCCTGAGGTGACATCTGTGCAAACGCGCCCCGTGGCGCGTTTTAAGTGGGGGGATTAAGTCCCCTTGAATCATGAGGGTCCCTAGGGGCCAACTAGCCCACCAGGAACCTCCAGTATGCGCCAGGGGCTGCGTTGCAGAGACATGTAGAGAGGCCACACCCTTTTTACACCTCTGCAACGCAGCTCTGTGGCGCTTTCTGGATGTACCTGTTGGGCTAGTTGGCCCCCAGGGACCCTCAGGATTGAAGGGGATTTAATTCCCCATCTTAAAACGCGCCACGGGGCCTGTTTGCACACATGTCACCTGAAGCCCCGCCCTCCCTTCACCACTGTGCAAACGTGCCCCTTGGCGCGTTTTAAGTCGGGGATTAACTCCCTTGAATCCTGAGGGTCCCTAGGGTGCAACTAGCCCACCAGCTACCTCCATTAAGCGGCACAGAGCTGCGTTGCAGAGAGGTGTAAAAGGGGCGTGGCCTCTGTACGCCTCTCTGCAAGGCAGCGCCTGGCGCATACTGGAGGTTCCTGGTGGGCTAGTTGGCCCCCAGGGACCCCCAGTATTGAAGGGGAATTACTTCCCATCTGCAAACGCGCCAGGGGCGCGTTTGCAGAGTGGTGAAGGAAGGGGCGGGGCCTGCGGGCCCGATCGTTTTTTTTTTTTCCCTGAAGGGGGCTGTGTGGCCCCCTTCCTTTTTCCTATTTTTGGGCCCTGGGGACCCCATCCCCCAGGGCCTTACCCCTTTTTATTTTATTTTTTTAATTAAACGGGAAGGGGGCCGCGTGGCCCCCCTCCCGTGGCCGAATCCTGCCCCGGGGACCCCATCCCCCGGGGCATGGCCACACTTTTAAATTAATTTTTAAGGAGGGGGGCTGCGTGGCCCCCCTCCTCAGGCCTCCTTTTGCCCCGGGGACCCCATCCCCCGGGGCCTGGCCTCTGGTTGGGGACTGTGGGGGGGTCCCCAAACCCCCCACAGTCCCGCCGGCTCCCCGTGTCCTAAGGGAGCCGGCATTGCTTTTCCACACGGGGAGCAGCTAACATGCTGCTCCCCGTGTGGAAAAGCAATTGTCTTTGGATATTGGAAGCGAGAGCAGGTTTCCCTGCTCTCTCTTCCAATATCCAAAGCAGTTTGCAATGACAGGACGGGAGCCGCGAGGCTCCCGTCCTGTCATTGCAAACAGCAGTGTCCCGGGGGTAGGCACCCGGGACACTGCAGGAGCCGGCCCTGGGGGTGGCGGTCCCCAGGGCCACCACAGGCTCCAGGAGGGGGGCCGCGCGGCCCCCTCCCCACATCAGCAAAGCCCCGGGAGGTGGTGGTCCCCGGGGCTTCGAGGGTCCAAAACGGACCCCCATTTTAAATGTGTTAGTGCCCCGGGGAGGTGGTGGTCCCCGGGGCTGCGGGAGGGCTCAGAGCCCTCCCGCACCATTTTAAAATGAAAGCCCCGGGGGGTGGCGGTCCCCGGGGCTTGGGGGGCCCTTTGAGGCCCCCATACATAAATTTAACCCCCCCACCATGCCCCCGGGACTTGGCCCACCCGGGGGCAAATTAACATCGAAGCGCGGGAGACCGCCCTTCGATTTTTTTTTTTTTTGGCAGGATCCGCGCACCCTGAGTGCATCCTGCCGATTTAAAAAAAAAAAATGCTTTTTCTGCCCAGGGGTCCTTGTGGGACTCCCTGAGCAGACCTAGGGGGTCAGGGTGTTTCTACCCTGCCCCCTTTGTGCGTTTTGCGCACTTTTTTACTGCTTTCTTGTTCCTCGGTTCTACCGAGGAATAAGATGGCTGCCAACACTTCCTGGTTTGGAGTGTTGACAGCCAATTAGCAGACAGCTCGTGATCGGGAGGGTGCGCGAATCCGACGCGGCCATAGATATATATGTACTTTTACTTTTGATTTTCTCAGCAACTACTGAACGGATTTACACCATTTAACAAAAAGGGTTCTTTCTGAACCAAGAACTACCTCTTTGCCAAATTTGGTGTAATTCCGTTCAGCAGTTCGAGCTGTAGCCGTGTCTAAAATTTCCTATGGGAAATTGATTTTTTGACTCTTATTTTTTAATTTCTCCGCAACTACTGAACGGATTTACACCATTTAACAAAAGGGTTCTTTCTGAACCAAGAACTACCTCTTTGCCAAATTTGGTGTAATTCCGTTCAGCAGTTCGGGCTGTAGCCGTGTCTAAAGTTTCCTATGGGAAAATGAATGGGGAAAACACGTTTTGGGACCCCCCTTTTTCTCGGCCCCCGCTTGACGAATCACCCTGAGACTTTCAGGGTAGGAGCGGACCGGAGCGGGCCATAAAGTTTGAAAATTTCGCGAAGATTCGTCAACCGACGCAAGAGTTATTTCAAATAGAATGTCGCGGATTTCCTATGGAAAATAGGTCCTAACTATAACTATCTACTGGCGACCGCCAGTAGATAATATGTGTGTGTATATATATATATATGTGTGTGTATATATATATATGTGTGTGTGTATATATATATATATATGTGTGTGTGTGTGTGTATATATATATATATATATATATATATATGTGTGTGTGTGTGTATATATATATATATATATATATATATATATATCAATTCGTCACCGTTTCTCCTCTGAGTCCACAGAAAGACGGGCCCGGACCACTGTTTAGTGCATTATAAATCCTTTATTGCGTGCAAGACGGCATAACGCGTTTCAGCTCTCCCCGGAGCCTTGATCACATGACAAAGTTCAGCGTTACCATGGACGTATTTAAAGTGACTAGTGCTTACGTGACTATTACCACCTGTGCAAATAACGCAATGGACATTGAAGAGTTACTGTTTCCGATTGGCTGACACATAAATAATCATATATATACAAAATTCGGGTAAGCATAGAATAAATACATAAAATTTAGTAAAAACTCTAGTTACATTATTCCGACATTTCATAGAGATAATATTATTAAAACCTTTTATCTGTGGTTAACAATCAATCGACATTCATGTCATACCCCTTAATATGATTGTGTCATTTTATGTCCTCACGTGTCTCTGCACATATATAAAAAATACTACAAAGAGGGTTGTGCTATGTTGTGTACTAAAGTGCAATGTGCTTAATCACCCAATCACCTAAGTGCAAAGGTTATCCTTTCGTTGACACAGTTATAGTTTGTTTCATCTTAATATGCAAGCAGGCATCATTGACTTAGTTTTTGATATAAATGGTGGGGTCTCTATGCGTGCACAGAAATATATCTGCCCATGTCTGATTCAGTACCCTTATTAATTACACTAAGGGTCACGGAGGCACACGTTGTCAAAATTGATTGAAATAAGTACTCAATATGAAGTGCAAATTACAATTTACATTTTGTAAATTGATAATGAAATTAATGGAATCAAAAAACACACATGTGTATGGATCAAAACATAATAATATCAGTTTAAATACCTGATGACCCAACATATTGTCTACATAATGTAGTCTACGGGACTTGTCTTGATGTGTTTTGATTAATATTTGTACCTCATATGAGCTAGATAAAGTGCATGTGCTACATAGCTACAAACGAATCAATTTGTCGTTAATGTAAATTAGCTTGGATGTTTCCCTAGTGTTTCTAATAAAGACTTCTTGGCAATAAAACAATGTACACAGATAAAACAATTCCCAAGTTACCTGATAATCACTAAAATCATCATATATATATATATATATATATATGTGTATATATATATATATATATATATGTGTATATATATATATATATGTGTATATTATCTATTGGCGGTCGCCAGTAGATAGTTATAGTTAGGACCTAGTTTCCATAGGAAAAGCGTTTTTTGTTTTCCCAATAACTTTGGCGCCGGATGACGAATCATCGCAAAATTTTCAAAACTAGTGGGGCGCTCCGGTCAGCTCCTGTCTTGAAAGTTTTGTGGTGATTCGGCTAGCGGGGGCCGAGAAAAAAGGGGGGTCCCAAAACGTGTTTTCTCCATGTTAATTCCCTTAGGAAACTTTAGACACGGCTACAGCCCGAAATGCTGAACGGAATTACACCAAATTTGGCAAAAAGGTAGTGCTTGGTTCAGAAAGCGCCCTTTTTTTTAAATGGTGTAAATCCGTTCAGTAGTTGCGGAGACAATCAAAAAAATAGAGGTCAAAAAATCAATTTCCCATGAGAAACCTTAGACACGGTTACAGCCAAAACTGCTGAACGGAATTACACCAAATTTGGCAAAAAGGTAGTGCTTGGTTCAGAAAGCGCCCTTTTTTTTAAATGGTGTAAATCCGTTCAGTAGTTCCTGAGAAATTCAAAAAATAAAAGTTTTGATATCTATGGCCGCGGTGGATCCGCGCACCCTCCCGATCACGAGCTTCATGCTAATTGGCTGTCAACACTCCAAACCAGGAAGTGTTGGCAGCCATCTTATGCCTCGGTAACCGAGGCACAAGAAAACAGAAAAACTAAGGCGCAAAACAAGAAAAGGGGGCAGGGTAGAAACACCCTGACCCCCTAGGCCTGCTCCGGGGGTCCCACAAGGACCCCCAGGGCCCAAAAAAGCATTTAAAAAAAAAAAGAAAATCGGCCGAATTCACGCTGGGTTCGCGAATCCGGCCGTGAAAATAAAAAAAAAATGAAGTGCGGGCTCCAGCGCTTCGTTTAATTGAAGCCCCCGGGTGGGCTAGGTCCCGGGGGCAGTAAAAAAATGTGTGTGGGGGGCCCCAATCCCCCCCACACTGCCCCGGGGACCGCCACCCCCCGGAGCTTGTTTTTTTAGAGTTTGGGGGGCCTCTAAGGCCCCCCCAAGCCCCGGGGACCGCCACCCCCTGGGCTTAAATCAATTATAATCGTGGGGGGGCACACTGCCCCCTGCAGTCCCGGAAACAGCCACCCCTGGGGCTTCTCTTAAAAAAAATATATATACCTGTGTGGGGGGCTCGAGCCCCCCCACACGCCCCGGGGACCGCCACCTCCCTTGGGCACTAATATTTAAATTTGGGGGTCCGTAACGGACCCCTGAGCCCCGGGGACCACCACCTCCCCGGGCTGTGCAAGTGAAGGGAGGGGGGCCGCATGGCCCCCCTCCTGGAGCCTGTGATGGCCCTGGGGACCGCCACCCCCCTGGGCTGGCTCCTGCAGTGTCCCGGGGTGCCCACCCCCGGGACACCCCCGGGACACTGCTGTTTGCTATGGCAGGACGGGAGCCTCGCGGCTCCCGTCCTGCCATAGCAAACTTGCTTTGGATTTTGGAAGAGAGAGCAGGAAACCTGCTCTCTCTTCCAAAATCTAAAGCATATTGCTTTTCCACAAGGGGAGCTGCATGTTAGCAGCTCCCCGTGTGGAAAAGCAATGCCGGCTCCCGCAGGACGCGGGGAGCCGGCGGGACCGTGGGGGCATTGGGGCTCCCCCCACGGTCCCCAACGGATAGGGCCTGCCCCGGGGGATGGGGTCCCCGGGGCTAGTAGTGGCCCTGGAGGGGGGCCACGGGGCCCCCTCCCCAAAATAATTTTAAAAAAAAGGCCGGCCCGGGGGATGGGGTCCCCGGGGCCAATAGAGGCCTCAGGAGGGGGGCCACGCTGCCCCCCTCCTTAAATTTTTTTAAAAATGTGGCCATGCCCCGGGGGATGGGGTCCCCGGGGACGGAATTGGCCACGGGAGGGGGGCCACGCGACCCCTTTATAAAAAAAGGGGTCAGGCCCTGGGGGATGGGGTCCCCAGGGCCCAAAAAAGGAAAAAAGAAGGGGGGCCACACAGCCCCCCTTCTAAAAAATAAAAAAATAAAAAAACGCGATCGTGCCTCAGGCCCCGCCCCCTCCCTTCACCACTATGCAAACGCGCCCTGTGGCGCATTTTAAATTAGGGCATTAATTCCCCTTGAATACTGGGGGTCCCTGGGGGCCAACTAGCCCACCAGGTACCTCCAGTGCGCGCCACAGGGCTGCGTTGCAGAGAGGTGGTGCAGGCCACATCCATTTTTACACCTCCCTGCAACGCAGCTCTGTGGCGCTTACTGGAGGTACCTGGTGGGCTAGTTGGACCCCAGGGACCCTCAGGATTCAAGGGGACTTTATCCCCCAACTTAAAACACGCCACGGGGCGCGTTTGCACAGTGGTGAAGGGAGGGGGCGGGGCCTGAGGTGACATGTGTGCAAACACGCCCTGTGGCGTGTTTTAGGTTGGGGGATTAAGTCCCCTTGAATCCTGAGGGTCCCTGGGGTCCAACTAGCCCACCAGGTACCTCCAGTAAGCGCCACAGAGCTGCGTTGCAGAGAGGTGTAAAAAGGGGCGTGGCCTCGGGCCACCTCTCTGCAACGCAGGCCTGTGGCGCATACTGGAAGTACCTGGTGGGCTAGTTGGGCCCCTGGGACCCCTCAGGATTCAAGGTGACCTTTTACCCCAACTTAAAACGCGCCACAGGGCGCGTTTGCACAGTGGTGAAGGGAGGGGGCGGGGCCTCAGGTGATATGTGTGCAAACACGCCCTGTGGCGCGTTTTAAGTTGGGGAATTAATTCCCCTTGAATCCTGAGGGACCCTGGGGCCAACTAGCCCACCAGGTACCTCCAGTGCGCGCAACAGGGCTGCGTTGCAGAGAGGTGGTCCAGGCCATGCCCCTTTTTACACCTCTGTGCAATGCAGCTCTGTGGCGCTTACTGGAGGTACCTAGTGGGCTAATTGGACCCCAGGGACCTCAGGATTCAAGGGGATTAAACTCCCAACTTAAAGCGGCCACAGGGCTTGTTTGCACACATGTCACCTCAGGCCCCCCTCCCTTCACCACTGTGCAAACGCGCCCGAGGCGCGTTTTAAGAGGAAGTTTTAATCCCCCTGCCCTATTATGTACTAGGGCCTTACAGAGGAGGTCATGCTAATCACAGGGTACCCCAACGCATATTGTTCCCTAGTGTATGTAGGTGTTTTCACTGTATTCTAAGTGTCTTTTAGCATAGCACTGGCTCTAGGCCTGGTTAGTCCGAGTCAGTTACCACCAGTACCCGTCTGAAAAAGTTGTGGGCACAGGATGATTTTGCAACAAGGCCTCTTTCTGCTCCTCTGTTGGTTCTTTCTGCACATGTCTTGCTTCTTCCTGCTCTTTTCTTCGTCTTTGTGGACTTCTGTTGCTTCTTTCTGCATTTCTTTTGCTTCTTTCTGTGCGTTTTTTCTTCTTTCTTCACATGTCCTACCTCTGTAGGCATAGTTAGAAACTAGCATTTAAAAAACCTTTGAAATTCACTTAAAAACCATAGGTTTCAGGCACGTTATAGTTAGAAATTAGCATTTAAAAAACCTTTGAAATTCACTGAAAAAACCATAGGTTTCAGACACGTTATAGTTAGAAATTAGCATTTAAAAAACCTTTGAAATTCACTGAAAAAACCATAGGTTTCAGGCACGTTATAGTTAGAAATTAGCATTTAAAAAACCTTAGAAATTCACTGAAAAAACCATAGGTTTTAGGGACAGTTATAGTTAGTTGGACATTTCACTCGTACAAAACCATAGAAATTCCCCCGTTATAGTTCGTTCAGCTAACTATAACTCGCGCCCCCGCAATGCACTGCTGATGACGTCACATATTACATCACTCATGACATGGTCAGTGACATCACTGATGACATCTCAAATGACATCACTGATGACATCATCCATGTGATAATTTGATGCATCTTCTCACACCCTAATATAACCTTTGATACATCCACTCTCAATTACAGACTGCCATTCTCAAAACCATAGACACTCCAACACCAATAACAACATACCCACCCACTGATTCTTAGGTTTACACACACATCCACTCACTCACCCGTACAGTCACTCTTACTTACGGTCACTCAGTACAGGACTATCATATGCACTCATACACCTACATAGACACTCACACACCGCCACTCATCCATAGAGGTACTCACACACCTAGTCAGTCATGCAAATAATTAATCACACTGCCATTTACTCACCTATACAGTTATACACACACCAGCTCACTTACTCATACAAATACTAGCACATTCTTACGCTCTTATACAATCACTGATACAAGTACACACTCATCGCCTGATCCTCGATGTACCTCGCCACAGCCACATCACCCCCTACCTGAGGAACCTGCACTGGCTCCCCGTCGACAGGAGAATCTCCTTCAAACTCCTCATCCACGCACACAAGGCACTCCACAAGACTGGCCCAGCCTACCTCAACAGACGACTCCTCTTCTACGTCCCCAACCGCCAACTCCGCCGACCTCTCCCTCGCCACCGTCCCTCGCATTCGAAGAACTACCACCAGCGGCAGATCCTTCTCCCACCTCGCCGCCAAGACCTGGAACACCCTTCCACTAAGCCTACGACAGACCCAAGACCTGCTGACCTTCAGGAGGCTACTCAAGACCTGGTTGTTCGACCAGTAGCAGCACCCCCCCCTTTTGTCTCCCCAGCGCCTTGAGACCCTCGCGGGTAAGTAGCGCGCTTTACAAATTCTGTGATTGATTGATTGATCCATACAGCCACTCTCACAATCACACACTCTCACTTATAGCCATTTATATACTCCAACACACATATATACTGCCTTTCACATATGTAGTTACTCACACATGTACCACTGAGATATACATTCACTCACTAACACACCCATACACACACTCACCCACCCATACAGTCCATCACAGATGCACTCTTGAAACCATGCACCCAGTGAATCACCCACTCACACATCTATGCACAGAGTCACACACACCCCACCCACACAAACACTCAGGCACCCATACAGATACTCAGACAACCAATCAATAACCCATGTAGACACTCATGTAGCTATTCACAAACCCATGCAGCCGCTTACACACCAACAGACAGACGGATACAGACATTCACACAGTTTAGTCACTAACCCATGCATTCAGTAAGATACGTTTAATCATTCACTTATAGAGTCAGTCACGCACCTACTAAATCATCCATTCAGACACTTATATACCCACTCATTCTTCAATACGCCTTTCCCTATATATATTAAACATATTTAAACTTTACAGAAACACACAGTCACTGGATGATGTCATCAGTGATGTCATTTGAGATGTCATCAGTGATGTCATCAGTGATGTCACTGACCATGTCATGAGTTATGTAATATGTGACGTCATCAGCAGTGCATTGCGGGGGCGCGAGTTATAGTTAGCTGAACTAACTATAACGGGGGAATTGCTATGGTTTTGTACGAGTGAAATGTCCAACTAACTATAACTGTCCCTAAAACCTATGGTTTTTTCAGTGAATTTCTAAGGTTTTTTAAATGCTAATTTCTAACTATAACGTGCCTGAAACCTATGGTTTTTTCAGTGAATTTCAAAGGTTTTTTAAATGCTAATTTCTAACTATAACGTGCCTGAAACCTATGGTTTTTTAAGTGAATATATATATGTGTATATGTGTGTGTATATATTACCCACTGGCGGTCGCCAGTAGGTAGTTATAGTTAGGGCCTTGTTTCTTTTCCAAAAAGGTTTTTTCTTTTGCCAATATCTTTGGCGCCGTTTGAAGAATCTTCGCGAAATTTTAAAAACGAATGGTTCACTTAGGTCAGCTCCTGTCTTGAAAGTTTCGGGGTGATTCGTCAAGCGGGGGCTGAGAAAAAAGGGGGGTCCCAAAACGTGTTTTCTCCATGTTAATTTCCATAGGAACTTTAGACACAGCTACAGCCCGAACTGCTGAACGGAATTACACCAAATTTGGCAAAAAGGTAGCTCTTGGTTCAGAAAGCGACCTTTTTTTAAAATGGTTTAAATGGTGTAAATCCGTTCAGTAGTTCCTGAGAAATTAAAAAAATAAAAATATCGATATCTGAGGGCCAAGGTGGATTCGTGAACCCTCCCTTCATTCTGATTGGCTGCCAACACTTCAAACCAAACTGTGTTGGAAGCCATCTTGTGACTCAATAGAACTGAGTCACAAGAAAACAGTAAAAAAAAAAGATAAAAAACAAGAATATGGGGCAGGGTAGAAACACCCTGACCCCCTAGGCCTGCTCAGGCCCAGGGCCAAAAAAAGCATTTAAAAAAAAATATTTTTGGCCGAATTCGCGCTGGATGCACGAATCCGGCCAAAAATATTTTAAAACAACGAAGCGCCGGCTACCGCGCTTGGTTTCTTTGAGCCCCTGGGTGGGCCAGGTCCCGAGGGCAATGAGGAAATTATATGCGTGGGCCCACGGGGGCCCCCGCAACCCCGGGGACCGCCACCTCCCCGGGTAGTGAATTTCTATGGTTTTTTAAATGATAATTTCTAACTATAACGTCCCTGAAACCTATGGTTTTTTCAGTGAATTTCTAAGGTTTTTTAAATGCTAATTACTAACTATAACGTCCCTGAAACCTATGTTTTTTTCAGTGAATATATATATATATATTGCTGGTGGAAGCCGGCATGACCTGTGTCGGATGACCGGATCGAGCGCCAGGCAATCTACGAGGTAGGATTCAACAGACAAGCCAGTTGGGGAGTGTGCACGGCGCTAGTTTGGACATTGATTCAGATAACTAGCGGCCGTTTCGAAGCTGTTCTATATTTGCCACAACTTTCAGTAACTATGTCCGCTGACGCGTTGCGTAACCGTGAGGAGGCAGCCAGCACTATGTTCAATGACTCTCCGGCTGGGGGGTCAACGACTAATATACATATGAGCATTACACCTACTGCAAATTCTAACATCAGAGACACCTTCACAAAACTGGAAAAACTCATGCGCTCCGAACAGTCCAAGTGGTGGGAGTATAAATCTTTGTCCCGCTACTTGGAGGTCGGTAGGATACCCAGAGGCTTGCGGGTTACTCTGGCACCAAGTTACGAGAGTCCGGACCCGGATATGCTTGCGGAGTGGGCTGTCTGTAATCTCGAGTCTTCTAGCAAGTTGGTCGGGATTCTTGTAAAATACGCCGAAAGCGATCGTGCTAAACTGCAAGCCCAGGTTGAGTTATTGGAGGCGGAAATATGCAAATTGGAAATAACTGAGCAAATAAAAAAGCTCAGGGAGCATATGACTGCACGCTTGCAGAAAGATGAAGACATCATTAAAAGACGAAAAGCGTTTAAGTTTGAAAGAGATAAGGCTGATTATCAGAATGGGCAAGTATTTACATTTGGCCAAAAATATGATGCGGTAAAGGCCAGAGGAAACCCGATTCGAGTTCTCCGTAAAGATGCTAGGGAAGTAGCTATAGCATCTACCTCAGTATCGGATTTGAGCTCGGCGGCGGAGAGTGACCCTGAAGGTGATACATCCAGGACACCCGTTTTGAAGTTTACCAAAATGTCCCTTGCACAAGAAGTAGATTGTCTGTGCCAAGATCGAAGGGACACACTGAGACACCGAGGACAGACTGGCCTAAAAACACATGAAATAACTTCAAACACAGCCAAAGACGAAAATGCAGTAAAAGAAAAGCCATCCACCCAAAAACAAACGAGGGGAAGATGGAACCGATACCAGAATCAGAAATAAGTCCAGACGCCAACTCAATAGTGAAATTGACCGACCTTCATCTATCTATGGCAGAGAGACGAATACTGAGTTTAGGACTGTCTTACAGTCCTGTGTGCAATTTCAATTATGCAGACACCCGAATGGATATGTTTAGATTCATGAGAAAATTAAAACTCGGCAAATTCCACATGTTACAATCGAACAAGAAGAAGAAAAAAACAACTGTAATAGAAACTCCGATATACAGCCCCCCACTCCTAACAGCAGGAGATTGGAACTTTTTTCAGGATGTCTGGTCCTTGCAAAATGAACAGTCAATGGAAACCGCTCTTCCCAGCTTGGAACCGGTCGATACTTATGGTATGATCAAGACTCCATTTAAACCTAAATCAACCTTTCAACCCATTATGCTGCATGACAACTTGGACGTTTACCACGAGTTAGTAACAATGGATCTGAAGCAACTATATACTGCTACTAACAAAGCTCGCCATGGGATAGATAAACAGAACATGTGCTACACACAATTGATGAAGAAAATACAGAACGACAACAATATAATTGTGCGTCAATCAGACAAGGGTGGTAATATCGTCCTGTGGCCGCACAAACTTTACATGGAGGAAGCGCAACATCAGCTGACTGATACAGAGTGCTATAAGTAAAGCAACATACATGCTGTCAAAGCAGCATGGAATGAGTACTACTTGAAATTATTGGCTTGGAAGAGTGGGGGGTTGATTACCAATGACGAATATTGTTTTTTGAAAAAGGAATATCCGGTCATTCCCACTTTATATCTAATTCCAAAGATTCATAAATGCACTGAAAAGCCCCCGGGAAGACCAATAATATCCGCCATCAACGGCATTATGGAGAACACATCTAAATATGTGGATTATTTCCTTCAAGATTGGGTTAAAGGGCTGACATCCTATATACAGGACACATCAGACTTCCTGAGAAAAATTGACAATATTGTATGGAGTTCAGATTTGCTTCTAATTACATTAGATGTAACATCACTTTATACGTCCATCCGACATTGTGATGGACTCAAAGCCATCGAGCACTATTTGAATTTAAGACCAATGTACCTCTCTATGCACAACAAAATGTTAATCACTATGATATCTACGTGTCTGGAGCAAAACTTTTTCATGTTTGATAATCAAATTTATCAGCAGATTAGGGGTGTTGCCATGGGGGCCTGCTTTTCCCCCAGCTATGCTTGTTTGCATATGGGGCTGTGGGAGGAGCAGGTCCTCAGGGGTCAACAAAGAGAGATAACGGACCGGCATGTTGTATCGTGGTTGCGTTACATAGATGATTTATTTTTGGTTTGGAGAGGATCTGAAACCAGTGCATTAGAATTTGTGGACCTGATTAACAACAATTGCCTCAATCTCCACTTTACATCAACTATTAGTAAAGTTTCAGTCAACTTTTTAGACGTAGAAGTGTATGTGGATCAGGGCGCTATTGCTACTAAGTTATTCAGGAAACCCACCTCAGGCAATGCAGTGCTGCATGCTAGCAGTCATCATCCACACCACCTGATACGCAGCATCCCCTATGGGGAGATGCTGCGTATCAGGCGGATATGCAGCACTGAGGAAAATTGTGAGGCTGCTCAGAACTTGAGCAGACAGAGGTTTGTAGCAAGAGGTTATGCCTCTAACATCATAGACAGTGCGATTAACAGAACCAAAAATCTGTCTAGAAAAGAGGCGCTGAAAAGCAAACCTAATCATGTAGAAGAGTGCTCAGGGAACACTGAGTTGCAACCCAGGATCATATTAACCTACAATAGACAGCTTAAGGCTCTCAGAAAGATCTTTTATCGGAATTGGAGCTTAGTACAGGGTGATCCTGTTCTGGGTAGGTTCCTACCTTCAAAGCCAGTATTAACTTTTAGAAAATCAAGGTCGATGTGCAACAGTCTGGTGAGGAACAGTCCGGAAATACAAACGCCTACTAACTGGCTTGCAGCATGCAAAGGCTTTAGAAAATGTCCTAGCTGCAAAGCATGCAAAGTTGCATGCAATAAAACTCATTACAACAGCCCTTTCAAGTCTGAACCTATACTCATCAACAAAAGACTGACTTGTAAAACTGATTTTGCAGTATATGTGCTGGAGTGTCCTTGTGGGCTGAGATACATTGGCAGCACCAAACTGCCAGCCCATAAACGGATACTCCAGCACATCAGGGCAATTACCAATAAAGACCAGGCCTACCCAGTAGCTAGACATTTTGAGGAACGACTTGAAAGCAACCCTGTGTACCTCCAATATTTTGTAATAGATACAGTTCCACCTCTTAAAAGGGGAGGAAACCGGGAGGCCAAATTGCGCCTCTTGGAAGCAAGATATATATTGGAGCTTGATACTAAGACCCCATCAGGGTTGAATGCCAGTGAAGATTTTTACACTTGTCTATGATGAATTTTCTGAATTGTTATGCATTACACTCAGTTATTAGAATTAGTTGCATTTTATATGTAAATGCAATTTTTAAACTGCTAATAATGAATGGAATGTCTCCCCGCATAATCATGTTATTTTAGATACTTTTTCTCTATGCACTTTAATTTTGCACTATTACTTGCACTTAATTTTTGGTCGACAGGTGTATTTGGCAGTAAGTTTATTCAACCGAGATTAATGACATTTCCATGTGCCAAAGGTTTACCTCAGCCCACTTGGGCTTGATTGCGATTATTTATAACAGCAATGAGTGAGACATCAAGACACGTTTAATATCTACATTAACAAATACAATAGGGCTACATTCATGTTGGTGATCTATGCTCTTCAATGAGATATAGCAGGCATTTTTAGCTTTTTTACAACACCAAGTATGGTATGTTTTAATAGATTTTAAATGCCGCTGGTATAAAATATTTTAAACCAACATAAATTTGTTTTAATATTTTGGCCCATATTTGCTTTTTATATATTGTATATCAATTATGTTTTTGTATGCATCTATGTATTTATTGGATATATATTTATATTTATTATAATGCGTAACTTTGCACTTTTGTGAACCTCTTGCTGCTATGAATTCAGTAACTTTTTAGTTTCTATGCATTCTGCATTTGCACGTGAGCAAACTACTTCCTGCATCTGTCACTTTAAATGTCGATCATTACCTAAGCAACGCGTCATGTGATCAAGGCCCGTGTTGGAGTCGAAACGCGTAATGGCGGACATGCTGGGCACTCAATAAAGCAATACGATATTACATATTATCTACTGGCGGTCGCCAGTAGATAGTTATAGTTACAACCTATTATCCATAGGAAATCCGCGACATTCTATTTGAAATAACTCTCTTGCCGGTTGACGTACCTTCGCAAAAGTTTCAAACTTTGTGGCCCGCTCCGGTCCGCTCCTACCCTGAAAGTCTCGGGGGATTCGTCAAGCGGGGGCCGAGAAAAAGGGGGTCCCAAAACGCGTTTTCCCCATGCAATTTTCCATAGGAAACTTTAGACACGGCTACAGCCCGAACTGCTGAACGGAATTACACCAAATTTGGCAAAGAGGTAGTTCTTGGTTCAGAAAGAACCCTTTTTGTTAAATGGTGTAAATCCGTTCAGTAGTTGCTGAGAAAATCAAAAGTAAAAAGATAGTGATATCTATGGCCGAGTAGGGTCCGCGTACCCTCCCGATCACGAGCTGCATGTTAATTGGCTGTCAGCTGGCTGTCAACATTCCGATTCAGGAAATGTTGGCAGCCATTTTGTCCCTCGGTAGAACCGAGGGACAGAAACAAGTGCACAAAGCGCACAAAGGGGGCAGGGTAGAAACACCCTGACCCCCTAGGTTTGCTCAGGGGTCCCACAAGGACCCCCTGGGCAAAAAAAAAAAAAAAATTTTAAAAATCGGCAGGATGCGCTCAGGGTGCGCGAATCCTGCCGAAAAAAAAAAAAAATCAAAGCGCGGTCTCCCGCGCTTCGATTCTATTTTGCCCCGGGTGGCCCAAGTCCCGGGGGCATGGTGGGGGGATAATTTAATGTGTGGGGGGCCTCAAGGGCCCCCAAGCCCCGGGGACCGCCACCCCCGGGGCTTTTTAAAAATGGTGCGGGAGGGCTCTGAGCCCTCCCGCAGCCCGAGGACCACCACCTCCCCGGGGCTTTTTTTATTAATTAAAAAACCTGTGTGGGGGGGCTCCAGCCCCCACACGCCCGGGGACCGCCACCTCCCCGGGGCACTAAACATTTAAATATGGGGGTCCGTTACGGACCCCAGAGCCCGGGGACCACCACCTCCCCGGGGCTGTGAACTGAATGGGAGGGGGGCCGCGCGGCCCCCTCCTGGAAACCCTTGATGGCCCTGGGGACCACCACACCCCAGGGCCGGCTCCTGCAGTGTCCCGGGGTGCCTACCCCGGGACACTGCTGTTTGCAATGACAGGACGGGAGCCTCGCGGCTCCCGTCCCTGTCATTGCAAACTGCTTTGGATATTGGAAGAGAGAGCAGGAAACCTGCTCTCTCTTCCAATATCCAAAGCCGATGCTTTCCACATGGGGAGCAGCATGTTAGCTGCTCCCCATGTGTAAAAGCAATGCCGGCTCCCGTAGGACACGGGGAGCCGGCGGGACTGTGGGGGGATTGGGGACCCCCCCACAGTCCCCAACGAGAGGGCCAGCCCCGGGGGATGGGGTCCCCGGGGCAAGTAGTGGCCCGGGAGGGGGGCCACGCGGCTCCCCTCCCCAAAAAATAAAAAATAAAAAAAAAACGGAAAGGCCGGCCCCGGGGGATGGGGTCCCCGGGGCCTTAAATGGCCTGAGGAGGGGGGCCACGCAGCCCCCATCCCTACGAAAAAAAAAAAAATCGAGGCCATGCCCCGGGGGATGGGGTCCCCGGGCCAATACAGGCCCAGGGAAGGGGGGCCACGCGGCCCCCTTCCCGTTTTTTTTTTAAATTTGTAATTAAAAAAAAGGGGTAAGGCCCTGGGGGATGGGGTCCCCAGGGCATAAAAACTGGAAAAAGGAAGGGGGCCACAGAGCCCCCCTTCAGGAGACAAAAATCTTTTTTTTTTTTTTAAAACGATCGGGCCCGCAGGCCCCGCCCCTTCCTTCACCACTCTGCAAACGCGCCCCCTGGCGCGTTTGCAGAGAGGAACGAATTCCCCTTGAATACTGGGGGTCCCTGGGGGCCAACTAGCCGACCAGGAACCTCCAGTATGCGCCAGGGGCTGCCTTGCAGAGAGGTGTACAGAGGCCACGCCCCTTTTACACCTCTCTGCAACGCAGCTCTGTGGCGCTTTTGGAGGTATATGGTGGGCTAGTTGGACTCCGGGGACCCTCAGGATTCAAGGGGACTTAATTCCCCAACTTAAAACGCGCCACGGGGCGCGTTTGCACAGTGGTGAAGGGAGGGGCGGGGCTTCAGGTGACATGTGTGCAAACAGGCCCCGTGGCGCGTTTTAAGATGGGGAATTAAATCCCCTTCAATCCTGAGGGTCCCTGGGGGCCAACTAGCCCAACAGGTACATCCAGAAAGCGCCACAGAGCTGCGTTGCAGAGAGGTGTAAAAAGGGGTGTGGCCTCTCTACACGTCTCTGCAACTCAGCCCCCTGGCGCATATTGGAGGTTCCTGGTGGGCTAGTTGGCCCCTAGGGACCCTCAGGATTCAAGGGGACTTAATCCCCCAACTTAAAACGCGCCACGGGGCGCGTTTGCACAGATGTCACCTCAGGCCCCGCCCCCTCCCTTCACCATTGTGCAAATATTCTTCTAAAATCATCCGAAATACGAATTCCTATTTACTCACCTGTTATAAGGAGAGACCTCAGTGCTGCATCTTTCAGCCCAGTACTGGTCCTGAAAAGTAATTTTAACCGTACTTACCAGTAACTTGAATTTCCTTCCATAGGATATCATTGCCTGCTTTTTGTTGAAAAAGTTTCTAAGTGTTGATTTTTGAAACACACAAATATTCCTCTAAAATCAGCCGAAATACGAATTCCGATTTACTCACCTGTTATAAGGAGAGACCTCAGTGCTGTATCTTTCAGCCCAGTACTGGTCCTGAAAAGTAATTTTAACCGTACTTACCAGTAACTTGAATTTCCTTCTATAGGCTAACATTGACTGTTTTCACTTGGAAATTCTTCTAAGTGTGGAGTTTTGGAACTTTAAAATATTCCTCTAAAATCAGCCGAAATACGAATTCCGATTTACTCACCTGTTATCAGGAGAGACCTCAGTGCTGTATCTTTCAGCCCAGTACTAATCCTGAAAAGTAATTTTAACCGTACTTACCAGTAACTTGAATTTCCTTCCATAGGCTAACATTGACTGGTTTCACTTGGAAATTCTTCTAAGTGTGGAGTTTTGGAACTTTATAATATTCCTCTAAAATCAACCAAAGTGCGAATTCCAATTTACTCACCTGTTATCAGGAGAGAACCCAGTGCTGCATCTTTTAGCCCAGCACTGACCCTGAAAAGTAATTTTAACCGTACTTACCAGTAACTTGAATTTCCTTCATAGGCTAACATTGACTGGTTTCACTTGGAAATTCTTCTAAGTGTGGAGTTTTGGAACTTTATAATATTCCTCTAAAATCAACCAAAGTACGAATTCCAATTTACTCACCTGTTATCAGGAGAGAACCCAGTGCTGCATCTTTTAGCCCAGCACTGACCCTGAAAAGTAATTTTAACCGTACTTACCAGTAACTTATATTTTCTTCCATAGGAATCCATTGTCTGGTTTTCAGCAGAAAAGTTTCAAAGTGTCGATTTTCACAAACTACAAATATTCCTAAAAAATCGCCTGTATGACTTAAACGCATTCTTTCAACTGTTTACAGGAGATGCACCAGTGCTGGATCCAGGATCCAACACTGAGTAAGAAAAAGTAACGATAACAGTTTTTAACTTCTAAGTGAATTTCCTTCCATAGGATAACATTGGTGATTCTATGAGAAAAAGTTTCTAAGTGTGAACTTTTAAAGTACAATAATATTCCTTAAAAATCACGACTGTAACCAAAACGCTTTTACTCAACTGTTTACAGGAGATGTCCCAGGACTGAATCTAGGATCCAGTCCTGTGGTTAGAAAAAGTAATCCATAAAGTAACTAATTGCATTTAACTAGAAATTCACATTGAGCTGAATGTTGCATTGTGTTTGAAAATGTGTTGCCCATTGCAACAACTGTAACTACTGTACTTAAAAGTCTATTGCCTATGTGCAAAGTATTTAAACTAAAGTAATTCATTCTGAGAAAGTATTTTTTGTAATGTAATGTATAATGTAATTACAATGTAATTTAAAAAATTAAATATTTTAAAAAAAATTGTTTCTAAAAAATTTGGAAATCAGTATGAAAAAATTTTATATAACAATTAATACATTTAAAAATTGTCATTTACAAAACCTTTGAAATTCACTGAAAAAACCGTAGGTTTCAGACATGTTATAGTTAAATGTAAATCCGTATTTGTAAAGCGCGAACTACTCACCCTTACGGGTCTCAAGGCGCTGGGGGCCGTCGTGGAAATTAAGTGAGCAAATTAGCATTTAAAAAACCTTTGAAATTCACTGAAAAAACCATAGGTTTCAGGGACGTTATAGTTACAAATTAGCATTTAAAAAACCTTTGAAATTCACTGAAAAAACCATAGGTTTTAGGGACAGTTATAGTTAGTTGGACATTGCACTCGTACAAAACCCGTGAAATTCCCCCGTTATAGTTAGTCCAGCTAACTATAACTCGCGCCCCGCAATGCACTGCTGATGACGTCACATATTACATCACTCATGACATGGTCAGTGACATCACTGATGACATCACTGATGACATCTCAAATGACATCACTGATGACATCATCCACGTGATAATCTGATGCACCTCCTCACACCCCAATATAACCTTTGAAACACCCACTCTAAATTACAGACTGCCATTCGCAAAACCATAGACACTCCAACACCAATAACTACATACCCACTCACTGATTCTTAGGTCTACGCACACATCCACTCACTCACCCGTACAGTCACTCATACTTACGGTCACTCAGTACAGGACTATCATATGCACTCATACTCCTATATAGACACTCAAACACCGCCACTCATCCATAGAGGTACTCACACACCTAGTCAGTCATGCAAATAATTAAACACACTACCATTTACTCACCTATACAGTTATACACACACCAGCTCACTTACTCATACAAATAGTAGCACATTCTTACGCTCTTATACAATCACTGATACAAGCACACACTCATCCATACAGCCACTATCACAATCACTCACTCTCGCTTATAGCTATTTATATACTCCAACACACATATATACTGCCTTTCACATATGTAGTTACTCACACATGTACCACTGGGACATACATTCACTCACTAACACACTCTTACACACACTTACCCACCCATACAGTCTATCACAGATGCACTCTTGAAACCATCCACCCAGTGAATCACCCACTCACACATCTATGCACAGAGTTGCACACACCCCTCCCACACAAACACTCAGGCACCCATACAGATACTCAGACAAGCATTCAATAACTCATATAGACACTCATGTAGCTATTCACAAACACATGCAGCCACTTACACAGCAACAGACAGACGGATACAGACATTCACCCAGTTTAGTCACTAACCCATGCATTCAGTAAGATACGTTAAATCACTCACTTATAGAGTCAGTCACGCACCTACTAAATCATCCATACAGACACTTACACACCCACTCATTCTTCAATACGTCTTTTCCTATATATATTAAAAATATTTAAACTTTACAGAAACACACAGTCACTGGATGATGTCATCAGTGATGTCATTTGAGATGTCATCAGTGATGTCATCAGTGATGTCACTGACCATGTCATGAGTGATGTAATATGTGACGTCATCAGCTGTGCATTGCGGGGCGCGAGTTATAGTTAGCTGGACTAACTATAACGGGGGAATTTCACGGGTTTTGTACGAGTGCAATGTCCAACTAACTATAACTGTCCCTAAAACCTATGGTTTTTTCAGTGAATTTCAAAGGTTTTTTAAATGCTAATTTGTAACTATAACGTCCCTGAAACCTATGGTTTTTTCAGTGAATATATATATACATATATATATATATATATATTTGTAGCAAAGCAAATCCCGGGTTGTCACCAAACCTCCACGGCGCACAAACACAGGTACGGACCACTCGAGGGACGTAGAAAAAACTGCTGTGCTTTATTTAAATTCCATGATTACAGCAACCAGTCAGTCCTGGCCAGTGCCTCAGCATGACGCGTTTCGACCGATACAACTCGGTCTTGTGTGTATATAAGTCTAATGTGTTCCCATGCTTTTTGGCGTCCCACAAAGATCTATCATAAGATCTGCATTATTCAGTTTGTGTATGTATGGAACCTCAGGATAAGCTTTTTTGAACATCTGGGTTTATTCACACATTGGTAAGATGATAATACTTAATTATACATTAGTATCTTCACTACAGAGGATATATTTTTTTTTTTATAAACTTTATTTTTCAGTTTACATTTTGCAAATACAAAAACAAATTGGCATCAATACAGTGTATGTAGGCACATCGTTGACATTGTTAATGGCACGTAGTACAGAAGGTACCATCGGGGGAAGAAAGGTACAATGGGGAAAGATAATCATTCGCAAGCTTATGACGGTGAGGAAGTAACACGGGCATGCCACTGACTTCCAGTGTGGATACTACCGGGGTCGGTCCTCTCGCTTCCCGGTAAGGGTAGGCCCACTGTCTACATCTAACCCACTCTCCTCGCTGTCAGTTGTAACCTGCGAGGAGGGCTCCGTCTCCGCCAACCCAGAGGTACACATGTCACGCCAAACCATTAGGTCTTCTTGTAGCCTCTCGTCCCTTCGGGTGAGTTTCATGTGGGCTTCTTCGGCCAGGGACCACTCTCGGACATCTTTAAGCCAGATGGGCACTTCTGGGCCCCTCTGCCCCATCCAAGTTATAGCTACCCTGCGCCTAGCGAGCACTAGCATTAATTGTAGGAGCTTATATGGGAGTTTCTTTTTCTTGGGCTTCCGGACTAATGCAAGTAAACAATTCAAGGGTTCAAGCTTCATCTGAAGGACTGTGGCCGCAACAATCCTTCCCACCACCCCCACCCAAAACTGCCTGACCATCGGACAATCCCATGCCAAATGTAAAAAGCCCGCTTTCTCTGTGGCACATCTAGGGCATCTATCTCCCCTGTCACAAGAGATGCGTTTCAGGGATACCGGGGTTAAGTAGGTGCGATGCAAGAAGTTAAAGTGCGTTAACTTAAACCTGGCATTACAGGAGACTGTGCGTGTGAGGGAGCCTATGCGTGCCCATTGTTTCTCTTCCAGCTGGACAACGAGAACCTTCTCCCAGGCCGCCTGAGATGGCGGCACCGGGGGGGGTAGAATCCTGTTTCATAGCTTTGTAGAGGAGAGAGATCAATTTGCGACCTGTACCACATGTAAGTAGGATATCTAGGGTGTGCGTCGGGGGTGGAATGTCCGGGAACTGTGGCCAGGTGATTTTCACCACATCCTGAATTCCCCGGAAGTGTAGGAATTGGCCCTGTCCAAGGCCAAAGTTCTCTTCCGCCTGCTCGTAAGTGATAAAGGTCTCGTTGGGAAAAAGGTCAGCAAGAACTTCGCACCCACCCTCCCTCCAAGGTTGAAAGGACATGTATTGCCCCATGTCTATGAAGGGGGCCAATATCCAGATCGAGAGCTCCCTGTGAAAGGGTGCTTTCCGTAAGACCTTCTCGACAAACCGCTGCCATATACCGGCTGTGTGTCGCACTATGTAGGGAAGAGATGTGTCCGACCCCCTGCCCTGCATCAGTGCTTCCTGCAGTGTCTGGGTGTCCACCCTGTCGGAGAGAAGGCGTTTCTCCCAATTATCCGCGTCTGTCAGCCAACGTGCCGCATGTTGTAAATGGGCCGCGTAATAATATAAGTCGAAACGTGGAGCTTCCAGACCGCCCTCCTCATAGCTGTGAATAATAGTGTTGAGAGCTACCCTACTGCGTCGGCCCGCCCAGAGCAGGGACGTGAGCAACGTGTTGAGAGTTTTGAAAACTCGTGGCGGCAACGGACATAGTGAGTTCTGGAGTACATATAGTATCCTAGGAAGCATCACCATCTTAGAGATGGCCATCCTGCCCATCAATGAGAGTGGAAGAGTGTTCCAAAATGTCACCGACTGCTGTAGAGACGTGATTATGTGGTCTACGTTCCGGGCGAGCGCCTGTGTGTCCGTCGGGGCCACCTGTATCCCAAGGTAACGGAACCCCGCCTGTTCCCAGCGCAGCCCCAGGTCCGGCAGATCCTCCAGGGGTACTGAGGCCAGTCCCGCCAACGGAAAGATCAGGGACTTACCGCGGTTAAGTCGTAATCCAGAGACCTCTCCAAACCTGTCTAACTGGCGCAGCAATGCCGGCAGAGCGTCCCGGGGAGAAGCCAAATAAAACAGGGCGTCGTCGGCATATAGGGAAATAATATGACTCGTATCACCCACTCTAATTCCCCATCGTTCTATGTCAGTTCTGACCCGGACCGCGAAGGGCTCTATGTCCAGGGCGAACAATAAAGGCGAAAGGGGACACCCCTGGCGTGTGCCCCTTCCCAATTGCCATTCTTCTGATCTCGCGCCCACAAGTTTTACCCTTGCGCGGGGTGCCGTATACAAAATGCAAATCCAGCGACAAAATTTGGGACCCAACCCCACAGCGCGTAAGACCTCGAGCAGGTATCCCCAATCTACCATGTCAAACGCCTTGGCGAGGTCAATGGACACCAAGACCATCTGTTCCTCCCGATCACGCACCTCATGCATGATATGATTAAGCCGGCGCAGATTCATAGTCATGTTTCGTCCCGGTATGCACCCACACTGGTCTTCATGGACCAAGTGAGTCATGTATGGCGCTAAGCGAGTAGCCAAGAGCTTGCATAAGATTTTAACATCTGTGTTAATCATCATAATTGGTCGATACGATGAGGGCTCATGGGCATCCCCTCCCGGCTTTAGAATCATGCATATTTCCCCCTGTGTCATGCTTGGTGGGAGAACTCCGCGTTCAAATGCCTCGAGGTAAACCTGCAACAGGAGGCGGGGAAGTGTACCCGTAAATGCTTGATAGAACTCAGGAGGGAACCCGTCGCTACCCGGGGACTTGGCTCGTGGAAGGTTCTGCATAGCGGAGTGTACCTCCCCCAGTGTTAGGGGTTCATCAAGCTCCTTCTGTGCCGATTTGGGGATAGACCGTAGGGTCAGGTCATAGAGGTAAGGGAGATAGGATGCCTCACAGATTGCGGGGTCTGCGGCATACACCATCTGCAGATGGGATTTTAGGACCCGCAGCAGCCCCACCTCGGAGTGGACCAGGCCTCCCGTGGGCTCCCGCAAAGCCACAATCGCATCAGGGGCGTGCTCCCGCCGAAGAATCCAGGCCAAAAGACGACTCGATTTATCTCCTTCCCTATGAAGGCATTGTCTGTAATGTGTGAGGGTGTATTTGTCAAGCCTGTCCCAAATATCATGGATGCGTTCCCGGATGCCATGTTCCCCATCCCGCCCCGCTGCATCAGGGGCTGCTTAGGTCTGTACTTCCAAGAGGTGGCGTTCCTCCTCCTGCAGCTCTCGTTGGAGCTGCCTCCGAACCACGCATGAAAGGCCTATGCAGGCCCCTCTCACTACCGCTTTCAAGGCTTCCCACTTCGTGGCCTGCGATAAGTCCGATCCGTCCCAATTTAGGTCAATATAGTCAGTGATGGCAGTTTCTAGGTGATGCTTCCCTACTGGGTCCTCGAGAACCTCTGCCGGCAACCTCCAAGTCCGCGGGCGACATATCGGACCCCCCCCAGTTAACCACACACGCCACAGGGGAGTGATCAGATAGGAATCGCGCTTGATGGGTCACCTCAAAGGACATAGCCGCATCAGGGTTTGCGAATAAGACCCTGTCCAAACGACTGTGTGTGTTATGAGTGGACGAAAAACAAGTGTACACTTTCTGGGTTGGGTGTCTCTGGCGCCATATATCCTGGGCCCCTATATTCCCCATGACCTCTCGGAGTTCCGTCGTCATCCTTGGTTTAGTACCAGTGCGGGGTGGGAACCTGTCAAGATCGGGGTCGAGGACACAATTAAAATCCCCCATCCAAAGTAGTGGAACCTCCAGCTCCGATACCAGAACCTCCTGTAGGGACTGAAAAACGTCCGGGTCGTCTGTGTTTGGGGCATAGGTATTCATTATTGCAACATCTCTACCATCTAGCTTAGCTCTAAGGAGCAGATATCTCCCATGGATGTCAGCTTCTACATATTGGATGGCAAATGGGGTCCCCGGGGCCACCCATACAAGGACTCCCCTGGCATAGGTAGAGAATGAAGAGTAGAAAACCTGTCCCCACCATTTCTTCGCCAACTTCTGAGCCCCTTCATCAGTAAGGTGAGTTTCTTGGAGGCATGCTATCAAGACCTGGTGTCTGCGGAGAAAGGACAGAACCCTGTATCTCTTGGGGCATGTACCCAGCCCCCTCACATTCCAGCTTAAAAATGTAAACCCCATGGATGATAAAGTAACCAATCCCTGTGTGTTCCATGCCCCCGTGTGGCTACCCAGACCCTGTGCCCCAAATGCAGTACATACGATGCCTAAAAAGAACCAAGAACAACCCCCTAAGAACACCCGCCCCCCTCCCATGAGCAATATACTGACAACAAAACATGCAGAAATGCCCTTCCCATGCTGGTGCCAGGACGTGCACAGCTGTCCCATTAGCCCAACCGGGGCCAGAACTACTCTACAAAAGAATTAGAGGAAAAAAAAGGAAAACCCCCCCTAGGTCCAACTCCCGACTCAGACCAGCCGCCTCATTGCACAGTTCAATGTCCCAAACTGCCCAGGTATATACATGTGAAACAATCAGGCCAGATTGGTTGGCGACGCCCACAAGATGCATACGACATCAGTACTATCTCAACAAGCATTTCTCCCAAGTCCCTGTGAGTCAATAATCACTAGGCCTCTAACGTCCGGCCCCCTCTACCACAGCAGTATGAAAAGAGAAAAAAGGATATCGTCTTCAGGACGGTTCTGTAGTGGGCGTAAGTGGGTCCATGACTGTTTCTGGAACCACATGGGTGGTTGGCGGGAGAGTTTCTGGTACCTGTCTCTCTTCAGGAGACTCTGTCACAGACCGTTGGGGAGAGTCGTCGGAGTCCAAAGACTCCACACGTAGGGCACCGTCATCCCCCACCGTGATCCGCTGCCTCTCCGCTTGGGCGTCGCTTACGACTTGACTGCTGCGTCTGCTCTTGCAGTTCCTCGGAGGCCTGTTCCCCCAAGAACTCCGGGATCCCCTCTGTTCGCGCTGGGGGAGGGCCTTTCCCCTGATCTCGAGCCATTCCCATACCTCCTCTGGAGAATCGAAGAAATGAGCCTTTCCGTGGGATATCACCTTAAGTTTCGCAGGGTACAGTAACATGTACTGTAGGTGGAGGTCACGCAGCTTCTGCTTGATGCCAAGAAAAGATTTCCTTTGTTCCTGCACCTGGCGGGTATAGTCCGGATAGATGGACACTTTGGCGTTGTCAAAAGTGAGGTCCGTCGCTTCTCTTGCAGCTTTCAGTATACAGTCTCTGTCCCGATAATTCAGGATTTTGGCAATGAGGGCCCTGGGAGGAGCCCCCGGCGGTGGCGGGGGAACCAGCGCCCTGTGGGCTCTCTCTACCACAAAGACTTCCGACAGACCCGTGGGGCACAGCTTAGCGCGTATCCAGTTCTCCAGAAATCGCTCCGCATTGGCCTGCTCCGAGAGCTCCGGGATACCCAGGACCCTTATGTTGCTTCAACGGGCCCTTCCTTCCGCTTCCTCCGCTCGACGTTCCAGCGCTCCAGTAGTATTGGTGAGCTGAGAGACCTGTTGCCTCAGGGAGGCCACTTCTCCCTGGAGCTGGACGATGTCCCCTTCCGCCGTGGAGACCTTATCCGCCACCTTCCGCAAATCCGCCCATAGTAGATTTACGTCAATGGAGACTGTCTCTATTTGTTTCTCCAGGGTGGTGCGGGACCCCTGTATCGCCTCTAGGAGCTCAGCTCGAGACGGCTCGTTGGAGGTGTCGCCCTCTCCATCCAGACCCGTCTGACGAGTGATTCGTTGCGTAGGGAGGCGCTGTGTGGTGTACTGCGTGATGGTGTTGGGGTTGGAGGCGCGAGGAAGCCTGTCCTTGCCCATGATACAAGCGTCAGAGGAACACTCAGGGGTCCGCAAATGGTGCAATCGCCGAGCTCAGTTTCACCTTATAGGGCTACAGACACCAGATTGACGTCCCCTCCGCAGGAGTCACCAGGAATGTGGGGGACCAGGTCGGGGGCCAGAGGGCCTACGTCTCCACCCAGCGTATTTGGGGATCCTAGGTCCGTCGCCCCCCAGGGCAGGGCCGAGCAGGCGGTCCAACAGAGATCCCAGGGCTGCTCACCTTAATATTGCCACCAGTACGATGTATTCCGACCTCTCATCCGCCTGCGAGGGCAACTGCAGTGCCCCCTAACTCCAGGATCGCCCCTTCAGCCGTCTCCAGGCAGGCAGTCCGTCCAAGGGTTCCCAGAGGGGTCGGGCACTCCCGCAAGCACCAGGCAGGCCAGGTAGACACTACAATGGCCCGGGCGGGCGTTTCCGCACCCGGGGCAGGATTAGCCCTCCTGCATCAAGGCAGCCACCTCCCAGGAGAGCCGCAGCCAGGCATCAGTGATTTATCCCCCGGAGACCCCCAAGAGCCAGGGGTCCACCAGGCGCCAGCAGGAAGATCCAGAATGGCCCCACCGACGGGGTAAGGCAGCCAGTCGCGTCGTGCCTCAGGATTGCATGTGCTCCAGACCAACGAGGCCGATCGCATCCCCCTGTCTCCACAAACTCTCCAGCATATCAGGGGGAGAACGCGACCGCCCAATACCTCCGGGTGGCCGCCGCCGATCACTGTCTTTCTGGGGCCCCCCTCCGGGGTCGTCCCCCGGCCCAGCCCACAGTCCGCAGCTCGCCCCAGGGCCAGCAAGGAGGCGCAGGCTCACCGCTCACCCTGGGAGCCCCCTAGCAACAGCGGGCACCTCCTCAGCAAGCGTCAGAACCTCCGTAGCAGTCGAAGGCAGGCCCGGTCCCCAGACGCGTCCCAGGCCGAACTCAGACGCCTCGCGACGCCCTTCGGGGATCGTCTCACGCTTCAAGGCCTAATGGTGAGGGCTGGAGTTAATGTACGTCGGGAGGCCCCCGATGACGGAGGGCGCCTCCCCGGTAGCCGCCAGGGTCGCGGGGCAAGCGGAGAGGAAATTGTCGTCTCCGAGACCCGTGAACATCTCAGGTGGGTGTAGGCCTCATCCCCGGCCTCGCGTGATTTCGGCCGATCGGGTCGGCGGGCACGGAGTCGTTTTGGCCGATTCCAGGCTGTTACTCCGCCTCACTCTCTCCCAGGGTGCTCCCGCAGCTTGCAGAGTCCCAGCCGCTCAAGGGATACTGTCGTGGGCGTCAGTGGACAGGATAATGAAGGATTTTAGCGGCTGGCCGGTAGGGAGCCGAAGGAGCTCACGTCCTGTCGGCCATGCTGCTTGGCCACGCCCCCCACTACAGAGGATATTTAGCTTCTTAAATACTCGCTTTGGCCTATTAAAAATTAGATGACTTCCCCGAAACAAATCCGAACACCCTCTGGGATGTGCTGAAAGCGACTCTAAGGGGGGTTCTCATTGAAATCAAAACGAAAATCAATAAAACCTATAATGCTGAACTACTTAAACTAGAACAGGAAATTAAACAGCTGGAATCATCTCACGCCAATTCCCTTAACAATAATATTCTCAACCAATTAACACAAAAGAAATAGGAATACAACAAAATCCTAAGCGCGCGTGCAGGGGTTAGGATAAACAAATTTAAAGGTCTCAAACTTTGTGAAGTCAATAAAGCGGGTAAAATGCTTGCGTCCTACCTCAAACCCATCAAAACCAATACACCATCGCTTCAATCAAAGACACAAACAACCGAACGCACACTAAACCTAAGGATATACTAGACTGTTTCAATTTGTTTTATAAAGCCTTGTATCATAACGACCAAGTTTTTAACCCGGAAGAATGCTCAAAATATCTAGGTAGACTAAACCTCCCTAAACTATCCGATAATGAAAGATCCGTTCTTGGCAAGCCTATAAGCGAGTTGGAAGTAACTAACTCCATGAATTCCCTGGAAGATAACAAAGCCCCAGGCCCAGACGGGTTTACAGCCAAATTTTATAAATCGTTCAGTGAGCTTCTCCTACCAACCATGTTGAAGGTATATAACAATATAGCTAAATTAGGCGTTACATCAGACTCAATGGCAGAAGCTAACATTGTAGTTCTCCCAAAAGAGGGTAAAGACCCCTTGCTCCCAAAAAATTATAGACCGATTTCCCTCATCAACGTTGATTGCAAAATGTATGCGAAAATACTGGCCAACAGACTTAACACTTTACTACCACAACTCATAAGCAACTCCCAGGTTGGCTTTATCAAGCACCGCATGTCTAACGACAATACCCGTCTTCTATGCCATGTCCTCGAGAATGCGCTTTTTAACTCCACACCCTCTATAGCTATAACCCTAGACGCAGAGAAGGCGTTTGATAGGGTGTCGTGGCCCTTTTTAAACCAATGCATGCATCATTTCGATCTCGGTGAGCCCTTCATCAAAATGGTCATGGCACTTTATGCAAAGCCCTCAGCACGCATAGTGATCAACGGCTCCCTCTCCAATGCCCTCTCCCTCCAACAAGGTACTAGGCAGGGTTGCCCGCTTTCCCCTTCGCTATTCTTGCTAGCACTAGAACCCCTTCTACAAGATATAAAACAGAATGCCGATACCGCTGGAGTGAATTTTAATAACCTCCAAGTTAAACTAGCTGCATACGCAGACGACATTCTGATAGTCACAGAAAACCCTGAGCCCTCTATTTTAGCCCTGATGAACACAATAAGCACCTACTCCATACACTCTGGTTATAAACTGAACAGAGACAAATCCGAAGTAAAACCATTGAACATCCACTGCACGAAAGAGATCTTGGGTACATCTGGTCTGGCGTGGCAACCCGGATACATAAAATATTTGGGGATTGAGTTTGGCTGCAACATAATGGACACACTACTCCACAATGAAAACTCAACCCTAGAGAAAATCAAGAAGCTACTAGATAATTGGTCCCCCAAATGTATCACTTGGTGGGGCAGAATCGAAACGATAAAGATGATGATCTCCCCACTAGTACACTACCTCATCAACATGTTACCCCTTGTTCTATCAGAAGATTTTCACCACAAACTAGACAATCTCATCTCTAACTTCATCTGGCAAGGTAAAAAAGCTAGAATTGTCCTAAAAAAGCTCAGGCTAGATAGGGCTCTGGGGGGAGTTAACCTGGCTGATTTTAAATCATACCAAACCACATTCCTAGCTAAACAGGGTTCATACTGGTTCTCTACTCCCGGAAACTAAGTCCCAGTTTGGTTGGAAGTAGAAAAAGCAATATTAAACAACCTAAACCCCCTTACCTTACTGACTGCCAACTCCATAAAGCTAACTAGATCCAAGTCTATATTCAAGAATACTAAAAACTCACTCCTAAAACTTGACAAGAAACTCCACTCAATTAACAGGCTCTCGAACTTAGAATCATTATGGAATAACCATAATATTAAATACAAAGGTAAACCTTTACATTTTGAGCACTGGATCAATAGGGGTATCTTCTTTCCTCATCAACTTGAACACTCTTCGTATCCCCTATCCTTCACGGCAATCCAAACCTCATATGGTCTGGATAAGATAGAATTTTATAACTTTCAAAACAGCCTTATCAAAATCTAAAATACATAAATCCTCTCCATCGCTGCCAGGCTTCATCACTAACATCAACAAGTTGGGACACCAAGTCTCACACATTTATAAACTTCTACGACCGAAAACCACGTCCTTAAACAAAAACATTACCACTTTCTGGGAACAACACTCTACTAGCCCTCTGTCTGAATCTCAATGGTCCCAAATTTACAAATCAATTAACCACAGCAAAATCTCCCCTGTCTTATCTCAAACAAAACTATGGCTCATTCATAAAGTTTACTGGACACCGGCACGTCTACACTCACGACACCTCTGCTCAGACCCAACCTGTTGGAATTGCAAGGAAGATATAGGGGACTTAGCTCACCTTATTCTCCACTGTAAAACTTTGTCAAAATTTTGGGATAAGGTTTTCTCGTTCTCATCTAATCTTTTTGACTGCCAATTAAAAAGAGAATTCTCTTTCCTAGTTGCAGGTTTTCTTAGCACCGAATTAGAAAGCCAAGCAGATAAAGCGCTTCTTGACCTCCTACTCACCTCTGCAATTAAAATTGTCCTAAATAACTGGAAAGACACACACAAAGCATCCTTTAAACATTGGATTAATTGGGTTATCCATATCAGAGGCGCAGACAACATCGCCCTCCAACAATCCCCTTGGAAACCGTCTACCAGGCATATCTGGGACAAACTGGATAACTACTTCGCCACAAATAAACCGCCATGACACACTGGTAGAGTCGCTTAATTGATTCTCCCTCAACCACAACAAGACCCTTACATCCACTAACTCTCACAGGTTATCCTTTCTCCTTGGTTTTGTTATAGCCAGAGCTTACGCATGTTTATAAACAAATCGTGCTTGGGGTATCACTCTACTCTTGCTTAATACTTTCTTCTCTCGTCTTATATCTGTACATTCACCTGATTCATAACCGTTCACAAACATTCAGGCCATCCACCGTTTGACTTGTTTTATCTTATCTTATTTAATTTAGAGTCTTTTGGTTTTGGTATTATTATAATATAATTTGATGACTGTTTGTACTTTGTACTTTAAAAATGCTTAATAAAATCATTTGAACTTCAAAATGCAAAAAGAAAAAAGAAAATTAGATGTCTAGATGTCGTTTGAAATTTAACCCATTAGGGGCAGAACTAAATTTCTTAGCTGGTGACAGTTACCCCTGTGCACATTTAGTCATGCACTAAGAACTATCTTCTGAGGGTATTTGCAGTGGTAGTTCATGAGAAAATCCATGAACTTCCCACTGGGCCTAGGCCTAACCTCTACTAACCATATAAACACCATGGTCAACTCTGCAAATCATTACCAATCTGATGCAGAGAAATGAACTGTTTGTCCCCTAGACTGAGTTTAGGGTAAACATTCAAGTGTAGTGAGGGAGTTCAATAATTGCTGGATTTCAAAAATCCAATTTTCTGCCCCCCAAGGTTAGTATTATATTCTGGAGCTCATATGTCCTCATGCACATGGCATATATCCACAAAACCTGCATTCCCTTCAGTTCACACCTTACATCCAGCATTATTTTGAAGTGTGAGTTCTGACTGATAAGATATTTCTCCTGAATATGTCTTTTCAGTCTATAAAATTAACTACTTCATGAAATGCCATTTAAGTTTTATTGTTTGCATCTTAATTCTGAGAATGTACAGCACTATGATGCATTCAGGGACGTGTTTATTAAGAAATGTAAAACAACTGTCCAAGCAGAAGATTGTGATTGTTTTGCTCTGGAGGATAACGATTGATGATTAAATTAACTATAAAACAGGTAAACCTGCATAAAGGCATTGGCACAGTCACGTTGTAAGATGATTAAGAGCTCAAGTATCACTGACCTTTGTACCTGTGGATGTATTCCTTGTCCAAATATATCAGATAACCAAGTATTTTGCTGTAAGTTGTGGAGATGCAAAATGCATGCATCTCATCCTCACAAATATCAGGCTAGGGATTTACACAGGATGGCAAACAAGCTGCTGTTCTTCGAAAGATGGTTACCAAGAAACATATAGAGCACAATGATGATAATGCACTGCTGCCTCGATTTAAAAAAATAAAAGCAAAATATCCTGTAACATAGGTCATGGGTGACCCAGACGTATAAATTAAAAGCAGCACCACAGGCTATTGGTCCAAACCCGGGGTTTTGGATGGAAGTGCCATTGTAAGAAAAGTCCTTGCAAAGTGAGGGTCTGTGCATGGATACAATTAAAAACATGCTGCAGGAAGCTCTATTATTAATCTATTGGGAGTCTTAATGTGAGCAGTGGACGAGCTCACAAAAAGCCAAAACAATCACATTCTTACTAAGTAAAATGATTTTAGTGAGGAATCTCTTTGTAGCTTGGCACAATCAGAAATGCCTTTGTAAGAGAAAATTGCATATGTTATATGTACATCAAAGTTAAAATACCATAACAGTTAAAAAATAAAAAAGGTAAAAATCTCAATCTTATTTAGTAAAGAGAAAAAACATTTAATTATTAAGATCACACACAAATGAAGAAAATTTGGTGTAGGATCAGGAGTTATTAAAATAAAGCTTCATACGAAATAATGGGATTTTAAATGCCAATATAAGCCAATGTGGTGTGGGTGACTGGGATGTCAGCACCCTCTATGGCCAACCAGCAATGGAACAAAAATCGATAAAGCCTGTTAGTTCAAACGTTGCAAACATTATGAGGTCACACTTAGGCATCTGTTGTGGCTTAATGAGGATGGCGAGAGGGCAGACAGGGCTTGATGGTTTTGCCTTCACATTTACAAACTTAACTGATGGTGATACATTTTTAGTAGGACAAGGCTGGAAACTGAAGATACCACTATGTTATGGTTTCTCAGTAGCCTTAAACTTCATGTTCAAACATGTAGAGAGGGTCAAATGAGGAAAATATAACCATCAAAGTTGCATCTTTTTATAGGTAGCCTTGGTACCTTGTCCGTTTCATATAGAGATGAAATCTGTAAGAGTACTAACACATATATCTGTGTCTTCCTCCCTGATGCTCTAAAAGACTATGTGCCAGGTTCCGCTGGAGAGATGTTTCAACCAGAAATATGGCACTCCTTGGCATGACCTGGATGCCTTTCTCCTAGTCTGTTGGCATCTGGTTACCTTCTGTAGCTCTCGGGGCAGCCTTCCAGTCCCACAAATTCATGATGAAGCTGAAGACAATTCTCTGTACATCCCTTTATCAGACATATGGGAAATCTTCCAGCAACAGCAGTAGTCTTCTCTTCTCTGTTCACCTGGAGCATGATATGAACCTGTTTTCAAAAGGTGATTGAAGAGTAAACTTGAACTAAACATGTTGCAGCTTTGACCACCATTTATGTTCTTCCACACTGTGACCTAATGTGTGTCTCTTAAAGGTGCCTTATAACAACAACTTTTACTCCAGATTGTTTTGTTGCTAGACTTACCAAAGAATGGCAATCCTTAACTTTCCCCAAGCTTTTCTTTGGCTCTTGCTAAACTCTGCCCAAAGCTAGTGAATATCAGTCTACAAAGGAACCACGAAATATCCTTCCTCTCTTGAACATACCTGCTGCGTTGTGGAAAGGGCTCCACTAAAACTCCAAGGCTCTTTACACTTGGGAAGAAAGTATAACAGCAGCTATTGACAGTGAATATAGGCCAGGATATGACTCAGATCCCATCAGGGAATTCATTGTATATCAGCCTTACAATATTGCAATTAGCTAATGTTCTTCAATGGTAATGAGGTCTATGGCACAGCATGGGAAAAGGATTATCCTGTGGTTTAACTCTAGTTAAAGATTATGCAGATAATGCGTTTAGATAATCAAAATCCAATGTTTTCATTGATTTCTTACAATTATTCACATACAAGTGGCAAAAATGGTGTTTGCAGGTATTTCCTAGCAAATGTTAATGAAATAGAATTTATACAAAAAAAATTTGAACTTGAAAAAAAACTGCCTTTTTGTGTCGCTCAGTAGACCAGAAAGCCTTGGCAGCTGCCCATATTACCTTTTTAAATGTGAGTGGGAAAATGTCTTATAATTCAGGTTTAAACCTAATGCAGCTGTGTGGCACTTTTTGAGCACAATTAAGATGACTTATTAAAATGTTACATCTGTATGTTATTTATTGTGTTCCTTTTTCATTTTAGCACATTTTGAAAGTCTGTACAGCTATTTTGTTGTTTTTAAGTTCACATACATTTTTCTTCAGTTGTAATTTTGGCTAGTCTTCTGCAGACTTAGATCTGAAATTTGACCTTTGCACAGCTTGCATCACTTATGTGTATTCCAGCTGAATTGTGAAATGGTCTGCTCAAACGTGTTTATTTACCCTCAGCATTGTTGTTTCAAGTTTAGGAAAATGCACATGCATCTCGGCTCTAATTACTCAATCCCAACTGCTCAGAGGTTCAAATATCTAATCCTCAAAGACAGCAAAAATGAAAAGAATCAGTTGAATGTACAGCTGTAGATGGATTTCCTAAAAAATTCAGTAACTAAACTTGTGCATTGCCTTTTGCCAGACAACTCTTGCAGAGCAGATCAAAGGACTTCCTACGCAATATTTCGCTCACCTTTTAGTAGCCTAACTGAGCTCAAGGCTTACTGTTGGATGCAGTAGAGAATACATGCACCAACCACTCAAAAAGCAGTACAATTAAGGAAAAACATGAGGCCAAAACTAAGTTGAATAAAAGTAATACAATATATTAATTAAATCCCACTAAAAAGTTTAGTTATGTGTCTACTGCATTAGTGCGCTTTAACAAACTGAATGAAATTCCTTAAAACTGACTGTGCAAAGTCTGTAGTTTGCCAACAGATAGCCTTGCACTGCTTCATCCTTCTGAAAGGCTGGCTTATAAACGGGCACTGCAGTTCTCTGCCACCCTGCTGCTACTGAAATAGTAAACCTGCAGTGAAAGCAAAAACCCTCCTATGTGATCTAGCCAGGCAGAGGATACAAAGTTGTTCCACTACTGGTGTCCAGGATGTACCCTGCATTTGCATCCAATAAATATGAAAAATTACTTTTTTTCTTTTTAAAAAAAGTGAAAAATCAATTGAAAATAGATTGCAAAATCATAAAGAAAAGCTACTTTGGTGAAAACTGCAGGAGATTCTGTACTGAACAAGACAGGTGCCTTCACTTCCCAAAAAAGTTTGTAAACTGAATGGTTAGGTTGGACGAAAGGTATGCGCTCAAATAATTCTGACAATAAAGTTTGTGGGTGGTCCTTTTATTGGAACCACGATAAAGGGTCAGGCAGGGTTACGTGGGTGGTAGTCTGATGAGGTACAGGGGTAGGTCTGTATTTAAAAGGTTTTGCGTCTGTTTAGAATTTATGCTGGAGCTCAGATTGCTCTACCTATGGTGTCATATCAAGGCAGAATCCTGTGAGGAGATCAAGACATTATTTATTTATTATTATTATTATTATTATTATTATTTATAAGTTTTATATAGCGCTTGATAGACCCGCAGGTATCAGAGTGCTTTACATAAAAAATGAAGTAGAATAACGTAGCTTTGCATATGATGCTAAGGCAAAAAGGGTGGTTACAGTATACGGAACAATTAGAACAGCAAAACTATTACAAAATGAGTAAATTACATATTAGCGAGCTGAAACAATCAAACAACCAATTATCACAAATGGAGGACTCGTAGAGAGAGTGAGCTAATGGAACAAAGTTCAGTGGGCATGTGTGTTAAAGGACTTGTTGAGGAGATGGAGTTTCAGGTTCCTTTTGAAGCATGGGAAGGAGGGGCTTGCATCGGAGATATCTAGGAGTGAGTTCCATATCCTAGGTGTATTTCCCCAAAAAAGAGCGAGCCCGTGTGGGTTTCCTTTTCACTTTGGGAGGTATGAGAAGAAGTGAGTTGGAGTTTCTCAGAGTTCTGGTTCTTCCTGCTTTTGTAAGTTTGTTGCCTAGATATGGGGTAAGTGTTTGAAGAGCTTTATGGGTGAAGCAGACAGTCTTGTAAATACACCTTCCTTCAATGGGAAGCCAGTTGAGGGTCTTGAGGGCTGTAGTGATGTGTTCAAACTGTTTAACATCCGTTAAGAGCCGGGCCGCATTGTTTAGAACTAATCTCAGGGGGCGCAAGGTGAGTTTTCGGTGTCCCTGTGAAGATGGCATTCCCATAGTCCAGTTTAGAGAGGACTACAGATTGCACTACCATCTTGAAATCATCGGGGAAATTAATGGTTTAATTTTTTGAGGTGTTTTAGTGTGTAAAGTGCTCCTTTGGCAGCGTTTTTGATGTGATCCTTTATTGACATGTTTTGTCCAGGGTGATGTCTAAGGACTTTACGGAGTTGGACTTGGTGAGAGTGCAATTTAGAGCATCTAGGTTCTTGAGCGAGTCTTTGGTTTGGTAGGGGTTCCTTTTAGGGGAAAACAGTATTAATTCAGTTTTGTTGGGGTTCAACTTTAAGTGGTTTGAATTAAACCAAGCTTGTATCTTGATTAGTGTGGCGTTGAGGTTTTGGATATCACTGGGAGTTTTGATTTTGAAATAGAGTTGAGTATCATCAGCATATAGGTGATATTTCACCCCTGCTTGATTCAGTATGATAGTAAGGGATTCCATGAAGAGATTGAAAAGTGAAGGGGAGAGAATTGAGTCTTGGGGTACCCCAAGAGTAACTGGTGTGGGTTTGGAGAGGCAGAAGTTGATTTTAATTTGTTGCGATCGGTCTTGCAGGTAAGATATGAACCATTTTAGTACTGTGCCATTAATGCCAGAGCGGATCTTAAGTGTCTCAAGTAATGCTGGACGATTTACGGTGTCAAAAGACGCTGATAGGTCAAGTAAGATGAGTAAGCATGCGTCACCTTCCTCTAAGGATCTGTGGATGTCATCTGAGATATTGAGAATGGCAGTTTCTGTGCTACAGACTTGACTAAATCCTGATTGGAAGGTGTCATGGAGACATGACACCTGATTGACATAATGGTTACATTATATGAGTTGATGTGAGGTCATAGAGAAGAGCCTTTGTAATTAGGAAAAGCCTAAGAGGACTTCTACCTAAGAGGTACCTTCAGTGTTTAAAGCTGGATACATAGTCATTGGAAATTCTAGGTGGCTTCCCTTGGATTGGACGTCTGTTGCTGCTTCTATGATTAACATGCAAAACACACAAGATGATGGACGGAATGTTGCACATTGGCAAACATTCACCCCCAGTCACAGATCTGGGTTTAATCCATCGTTATTTTGCTTCACCACGCCACCCCAGTTCAGACATAGCCATATGCAAATCAGTCTTGACCCTGTGCCTCATGGGAACAGTCCAGACCGAACTGCCAAGCCATGTCTTCCCTGGACCGGAATCAAGCATCCTAGGACCGGTTTCGGGCTTTCAGCCCTCATCAGCCAGGATAGCTTGACTCCAGTGGCGCAGTGAGCACGGGACCCACGTCTGGGCATACCCTTCCCACTTAGGGCGAAATGCAAAACACACAAGATGATGGACGGAATGTTGCACATTGGCAAACATTCACCCCCAGTCACAGATCTGGGTTTAATCCATCGTTATTTTGCTTCACCACGCCACCCCAGTTCAGACATAGCCATATGCAAATCAGTCTTGACCCTGTGCCTCATGGGAACAGTCCAGACCGAACTGCCAAGCCATGTCTTCCCTGGACCGGAATCAAGCATCCTAGGACCGGTTTTGGGCTTTCAGCCCTCATCAGCCAGGATAGCTTGACTCCAGTGGCGCAGTGAGCACGGGACCCACGTCTGGGCATACCCTTCCCACTTAGGGCGAAATGCAAAACACACAAGATGATGGACGGAATGTTGCACATTGGCAAACATTCACCCCCAGTCACAGATCTGGGTTTAATCCATCGTTATTTTGCTTCACCACGCCACCCCAGTTCAGACATAGCCATATGCAAATCAGTCTTGACCCTGTGCCTCATGGGAACCGTCCAGACCGAACTGCCAAGCCATGTCTTCCCTGGACCGGAATCAAGCATCCTAGGACCGGTTTCGGGCTTTCAGCCCTCATCAGCCAGGATAGCTTGACTCCAGTGGCACAGTGAGCATGGGACCCACGTCTGGGCATACCCTTCCCACTTAGGGCGAAATGCAACACACACAAGATGATGGACGGAATGTTGCACATTGGCAAACATTCATCCCCAGTCACAGATCTGGGTTTAATCCATCGTTATTTTGCTTCACCACGCCACCCCAGTTCAGACTAGCCATATGCAAATCAGTCTTGACCCTGTGCCTCATGGGAACAGTCCAGACCGAACTGCCAAGCCATGTCTTCCCTGGACCGGAATCAAGCATCCTAGGACCGGTTTCGGGCTTTCAGCCCTCATCAGCCAGGATAGCTTGACTCCAGTGGCGCAGTGAGCACGGGACCCACGCCTGGGCAGAATGATGATGGATTAAACCCAGATCAGTTGACTGGGGGTGAGTGTTTGATTTGCTCTAACGCTCCGTCCATCATCCCCTTTGGTATCGCTTTGTTCGCCCTAAGTTGGCAGGGTATGCCCAGACGTGGGTCCCTTGCTCACTTTGCCACTGGATTCAAGATAGCCTGGCTGATGAGGGTTTTGAACCCGAAACCGGTCCCAGGATGCTTGTTTCCGGTCCAGGGAAGACATGGCTTGGCAGTTCGGGCTGGACTGTTCCCATGAGGCACAGGGTCAGACTGATTTGCATATGGCCATGTCTGAACTGGGGTGGTGGAGTGAGCTAAAGAATGATGATGGATTAAACCCAGATCAGTTGACTGGGGGTGAGTGTTTGATTTGCTCTAACGCTCCGTCCATCATCCCCTTTGGTATCGCTCTATGATTAACAGTCACAGGGCCTCAGATCCTAATTTTAGAAGTCCTTAGTGAAGTGTCTTTGTGATAGTGAAAATGCTTCCAGCAGAGTCCTTGGCACCAGCAGAGTATAAAAAGAATGGACTCATGCCCCATGGGTCTGTATATTTAGATTTCACGTTTAAGATATGTTTTATTAAATGGTAGGTTGGGGGAGGGGAGTGGCGCTGGCTCTCTTAGCTGTATCAACACATCTTCAGTCTAGGTCATAAGACCAGCCAAGTGAGAATAGTATTTCTGCTTCTTGTCCACATAGCCAGGATTTTTGCTTCTTTCAGCAAGGTGCTATACGTTTTGCGGGCTGAACTTGCCATGTTTAAAACCAGTTGACATAATCAATTGATGTAATGTGGAAGCCTTCTTGGCACTAATCCTAATGTTTCTTTAAGTTGGACTTCTTCTTCACTCTTCACCCCAGACTTCAGCATTCCCAAATCTTAGGAGGGTTGTTGGGTTTGGGCCACACTACCTCAAATGGCACACTTGGGGCCTGATTTAGAGTTCGGCGGACAGGTTGCTCCGTCACAAACATGATGGATTTCCCGTCCACTGTATTCCAAGTGCCAATGGATATAATGCTCTTGTAATACGGCGGACGGGATATCCGTCACTTTTGTGATGGAGTAATCCGTCTGCCAAACTCTAAATCAGACCCGTGGCCTCAACTATTCAGTATTTAAATTCAACATATTGTATTAGTTTTGCCAAAATGGCTGCCATCTGTATCCTTTAACTATCCAAACAATTCTACTTGTCCGGCAATGGGTGTACAACTAGTCAGTTAATACAACAAATTCCTTACTTTAGTGGGCCTTCCAGTGCTTTCATCCCATGTAATCACAAAATGGAGAACCATATAGAGATTTTGTCATATATAAAGGCTAACTTCCACATCCTCATCTTTATTCTCTTCCAGACTCTTAAAGAAAGTAGCTGGTAAATTATAGCAGATTGTAGGCCACTCTTTTCATCTCTTCAAAATCCTGAAACTGAATCCATGGATTTCTTTTTCTGAGAGGGTTGCGTATCTATGTTTATGAGGGATTTTCAGTAAATCCAAAGACTTGCACTCATTAAAACATCTTTAAATTGAGAGATCATAGGTATAGGAAGTCTATGCGTATCAGCCGCACACATCCTTTCTCAAGACTTATTAAACAGTGGCGGCTGGTGAAGTTTGGGTGTGGTGAGGCTGGGCTTGGACTTTGGGTGGGAGGTACAGCATTATTTGGAAGGCCAATCGGAATTTCTTGTGCAATTGTTTTTTTTTAAATGGGATAAAATTATGCATTTCCAGCAGAATTTTTTTAAACAAGAATATAAAGCAACATACGATAGTGCCCCCAAATAAAGAGAGTTACCATAGTCCAGGCGTGATACAGTAGGCACCTAGACAACAGATCTCTACCAGTTAGTCGGAAGCAAACCTAGAATTTTATGAAGATGTCGAATATGAAAGAAGCAACTAGATGCCTCTCTTTGGATTTTAAAAGAGAAAGGGAGGGCAGTGTAAGCCGTGCAAAACACGCTGGCCTGATGAAGTGACTGTTTCCATTTTCCTTTATTCCAACTGTTGTCCTGGAATTAAATGCTATTGTTCCAGTCTGAACAGCCTCCTCAGTTCACATGAAATGGATGGATACGTGTGTTTACAGGGCAGTGTGTAAAATTCAGAGCCGATCCTGCTGCTGCTGCTATGGATTCAAGGAAGGCTTGCATTGGTGTCTGTTCCTTTAACATCCTGAGATTTCCATCAGGAGTTAGGACAACTTTCTCTTCCTATACACAGATCTCCAGAAGTCTGACAGCCCTTAGTAAGCTGACCCAGAAACCCCTTTGTATTGTCTACATGCACCGGCAGGCTACCAAAAGGGATTTATGCCTGAATAACAACTAGGTGGATTACATGCAGAAATTTGTTGTCGGTCATGGAGGCAGGCTTTCAGTTAATGTTTGTGAAATCCTATTCCTATTGAGCTGGTGCTGGGAGCTGTGATGTGAGGCAGATCAGATCAGGGCAGGCCTGATGCTAACTGGTACTGGAATTTAGATTGCGGGATAATGCTACTCTTCAGGACGGAGGGTCCAGGGGAGGCACAAGAAGAGATCATCCTACCTATGTATAGAGGTGCAGATTGTGAGACACGTTAATTGGGGCTCTCCTATTTTCAGTAAAGATTCACAACTTCAGTTTGTAATCCAAAACTATTATAATTGAGGTGTTTGACAATTGTTTGTAGTATAATAAAATAACCAGAGGTTGTATTTCACCACACACACGACGAAGCATTCAGTTCAACAATGAAAGCTTCACGCTAGAAAAGAGAGCTTTGTGTACTGGCTGTAATGACAGATACTGCTTTGGGGTGCACACGACTATAAATAAGCATGACTTGAAGTCTCTGCAAAAGATCAAAGGACATACTCGTTAATCTTGTCAATTGACACCTAACAAAACCTCTCACTTGGTGGTCCACATGGTTGGAGCCTGGGAGCACCGTCTGCCACTAAACACATTGTTTATTGCATTCTCCATATAACTACATCCACCATACAATATTCATAGAAATTCATCATAAAAATCAGGTAAATGCAAACACCCGATTCAGTGACTGATGACCAGTTTCTCAGTTAAAGCTAAAGTGTCACTGAAAGAACTGCGATGGCATCCCCTTTTAAGTAAATATAAGGGAGCTTTTCTGAGACAAAGTGTCACCTTGCTATTGTGATTCTAAAAAAGTCAGAGCGATTTAGCTGGGTGGGAATGTGGCAATGCTTCTATTGGAAGTGCCAGCTAACAGGTATGTGTGAATTCCTTTCACTGAGTCCATCCCCACAAATCCCCGTAAGGCAGTGGCTGCCCTCTGATTGCTGGGGACCATAAGTCAGGGCCATACAGTCACCTACAACACCGGTGCCTCTCCTCCACCCTGCCCAGCAACGGACTCGCCTTTAATTGAATGCCTGCTTGCAATCCTCCTGCCGTCTGCCCTGCCAGAAGTGTGCGCTGTCTTTTTTTGCGGTTTTATGTTGCATGAACTCGACCCCAAGGTATTGGAGCGTTTTACATGAGCGCAAGTTACATTACACAAGTACACATTCATTTTTTATTTTACCCACAGGGAGATTAAGTGATCTGCCCACAATCACAAGATGTTGAGCGACCAGTGGCGAGACTTGAACACAGTTGCTCAGTCTTCTGCATGTGGTACCGAGTAACTCTTGGAGTGTCAGGAAGAAAAGCCAACTAACGGGGCTCCACTATCAAGCAGACAGCCACAGCCAGACAGGGCCCAGCTCTCAACCTCTCTGACTGAGCTCTCACCTTCCTTCCACCTACAAAGAGGAGTCTTGCTGCTTTGCTCTTTTTTTCTCCCACTGGCCTGCCTCGGCCCGGACATTACAAACAACTCCCCTTGCAGTAAGAACTCAGTTACCCCCACATCGGTCCTCCTACACAATACTAGCGCGTACACCCATACACCCTGCCTGAAACAGAAACCTTGAAATCTCTATTCTGCATATGTTGGCAGAAAAATAGAATACCGCCGGGTTGTTAATTGACCAGTATGGTTTGTGTGTGCTTTTGCAAAAAAAAATTTGATTTACCGAAGCACCAGTCCTCTTACAAAAAAGAATTTCATACAAAGGTATGCATGATGAATAACCCGATAACAAAAGTACTGAAAAGTTGACAGTACACATGTACCTGCAGTGTGCACCACCTTCGCTCCATGCCTCCAGGTCCACGAGCCTACTCCTGGCTGCCAGACAGTGACTCTGAAAGTCAAACACGCCTCACATTGGACCTCTAATGGCCTCCCTCATAAAGTGCAGAGTGGGAAGCCAACACTTCAAGCCTTCGCAGTGTGTCTTCTAGAGTCCTGATAATAAACTGAGCAGACTCAATTCCTCAACTTCCCTCCTGCCTGCAGCCTCTACCCCACCCTTTCCCAACACGTCACAGGGTGGGACCCACGACCCACCCCCCCTGTGACGAGTTGGGAAAGGGTGGGGCGACCATGCTCTCCACTCCTTGATTGACTTGAAGCCCCAGCATTACAGGGCTTCAGTCTAAAACGCCCGGGGCTAATTTCACTCTCACGTCATCAGGGGGTGGAGACTGGGCCTCGAGGCTATGTCTTTGCCGAGCTAATGACCTCACAGGCCTCAGGGCTGTGAGATCCTCAGCCCTGCAAATACTGGAACCTGGAGTCTTGAGTCGGCCCAGGCCCGGGGTAGCAGGTGAAATGCATCACTCAACATCAACGTCACTACAGACTGCAGTTTCATTACACCGTGAGTGGCAACGTGTGGCAGCCTCGGCCCCCAGCAATAAGAAAGATGAACAATGTATAAGAAGTATGCATGCTGCAATTAATTAAAATAGCAAACACATTTAGACTTTGTTTTTATTTTAGTAAAGGGGCGAAAGTAAAGGTGGCGGTGCCCCGACGCCCTCGACGAGAATCCGCCACTGTTAATTAAAACTCGATTCTGCTTAATCCATGCTCAGTGAAACCCCTCTCCCCATCTAGCCACTGTTTCTCCCTTTCTCTCTCTCCTTCTCTGTCTCAGATGCGTTATGTCTTTTGTCCTGCTCGGTCCGTCTGCCTTTTTTATGTCATCCCTCTATGTGCCACATGCACCGCGTGCATGGGCAGGTGATGTCCTGTCATGCTGTGGCTAGTCTGTGGGTTGTGTGATGGGGTACCCCATGCTGAATTATGTTGGTGCAGCCTTTGTGCATGCTGTTTTCCCAAGGTGCGGCCCTTTCATACTTGTTTTTTTGCTCCCCAGTGAGTGTGCTGTTTGTGCAGGTGGGTGTCCACTCCTGACTGGCATTACTGAGGTGGCTTTAGCAGACTTCCAGTTCCAAATGCAGGAGTTTTGCACGGTGCTGGATGGCTGACATTCCTTAGGATGCAAGGGGATTGATTGGGTGCTGTTCAGTTTGTTCAGACAGAATTCTCAGAATCCTAGTTGTTTACTATGGTGTGTGGAGCGCTTTGGGCCTCCGCTCTGCTAGCCGCTATTTCAACCTCTGTGTGCTTCTGCTGAGGTCTTTGATCTCATCAGACATCCTAATAACCTTTCGTAAATTACATGTTTGTCCTCGCTGAAGGACATAATTAGGCTTAAAACATGTTCCTAAATTTGTAAAATTGAACGAATGCTCTCTCAGTGAATTTAAATCACAGCAAGACTGAATTAAACATTGACAAAGGCGGTTTCGACATTAGAATACGGTTTGAGCATTGCAAATAAATTGGAACAGCACCAATCTCCATATTGTTTGCAAAACGCTAGGGACTCGCTACTGAAAGTAATTTAAACATGTCGGAGCGCGTAGCCAGAATAATTAGAACTCCACTCTACAATCTCCAGCAATTAAAAAAAAATGGAATATTTATGTTCCACCTGAAGCTTTTGGCCATGTCATTACGTCATGGTTGTGACAATATCACCACTTTTCTCACTGGCTTACACTGACTGCTCCTCGAAGCAGCAGTATTCTTCATTGCGTAGAGAGCACTTACTGGCTTCCCTCCATGAAAAACATACCATTGAGGACGGCTCTCACCCTAAAAAGAGCACATTACCTCTCCATCCAAACCTTAAATTATCTAAATCCAGAACATCTATCTTCTCCTGTGTTGCCACAAAACTCTGGAATGAGCTGCTAGAAGACATCAGACTCAACTTTCTTTAACCTCTTTCTGCGAGGCTAGAAAGACCTATGGGCCAGATGCTATTCCGATGCAGCTTGATGAACTCACAACCAGGAAGTGAGTTTCCCCATGCTGTTTCTGAGTGCCTGAGGCTGTGTCGGAGGCTGAGAGCAGGAGCACACCATTCAGGAGAACATCCAGAGTGCAGAGACAGGCACAAATACACAGCATGGCTTCACAGGAAAAGGCAAAGGAGGCTGCAGGACGCAAGAGAAAGCAAACGTTCAGTGAAAAAGAAGGAGGTCCTAATTGAGGAAATGGTGAAGAGCCATGAGCAACTGTTTGGGAAAAAATCCCTACACATCCCCGAGTCAGAGAAGAGGAACATCTGGCTGGACATCCAAGCCAAAGTCAACACCAGAGGGGTCACACAGCGCTCCATAGAAGACCTACGCAAGCGATGGTACGACTTGCGCTCAAGGGCAAAGGAGAAGGTGGCAAGCAGGCTTGTAGACGCCAAGAAGACCGGTGGAGGACCATCAACACAACCAGCGTCCACTCCCCCTTGAGGACTTGGTGGAGTCAACCCTACAGCCTGAATCCATCAGTGGTGTAGCAGACATCGACAGCTCAGCCACAGCCAACACAGCCATGGTAGGATGCATGCTAAAATACACCTGCCCCATGACTCACCAAAAACCCCACTTAGAAATAACATAATTAAAAAATGTTAAATTCCCACTCCAGTCCACATTTTGCTTACCAACCAGCAATGCATCATGGGAGATGCAGTCAGACACATAAGATAGGAAAACAATTATTCTAAGCAACATAGCCGCAATTTAGACCCACCAGTAAATAACCAATTAAAACACACCATTTTGGTATACCAACTCAAGTACATAAACATACATTATCATATAACATAAAACAGGACACATAATAAGTAGTTCTGTTATATTCACAACCTGCGCCACAGGGTGAAGACACACCAATAAATGAGCCAGAGGAGATCCAGGAACAGGCAGGGGAAGAAGAGACAGACACCACAACACCAACAACGCCTGCACCAAGACCACGCAGGTACACTGTGGCTCCACTACAGGAGTTGGAGGTAGAAGGGGAAGACATCCAAGAAGAGCCACAGTCAAGGCCAGATGAGCAGGCACAGCCTCAAAGTGATCAGTCCCACTTGCAGTGTAGCAATACCAATCGCAGGAGATGCAGAGCAAGAGCACACAGTGCTGCTGAGGAAGGAGAGGGATCCTCTGTCTTTGCTGGGCTGGAGGGCACTATGGTGAAGGTGCAGCGGCTGCAATTGAAAAGCATGCAGTCAATGCAAAGGCAGCTGGTGTGTCTGAATCACAACATGGCTAACATTAGGGACAGCATCAGGGAGATGAATAACACAGTGGCAGAGGGCCATAGGGCAAATGCAGAAAGTCTCAGCGACATGACAGCAGCAATTAAAGATCTCTGTACCACCATGCAGAGTGAGAATGCCTCCAAACGCCGCAAAAAGTAACCCCTATTTAGCCGTTTAGATGGTTACGCAAAGGCAGTTAACCGTCTGAGCAATGCCACAGCTGTCCTGTCCAGAAGCACTGTGTCAATGCAGGTGGAAATGGCCCACTGCAGTAATGATGTTACCAGGGGATTGGTACAGGTCACCACTGCTGTTGAACAGCTACAGACAGCTACTATAGCTGGGACAAGTATACTGGGTGCAGGGGACAGTGAGGAGGCCTCCAGCCTCAGCAGCATTATTGCACCGGTGACTGAGCCCAGACGACGGAGTGCAAGGCAAGGTACAGCATCAAAGGCCTCATCAAGGGAGGTCAGTGTACACAATGACCACTCTAGTGTGCGTGGCTGCAAAAAGTAGTCAGTGGTGTGACCGAGGCATGCCAATGGGTGAGGTAACCCATTGCATATGATGATCAGTGCTGAATGTTGTGCATGGTCAGTATAAATGCCATGTTGACCTACAAAATTCACACACAAGAAAGCAGTTGACGGCTGTGTGCACACAGTTTACCTGATGTTAAGGTGAATAAAAAACAGTTGAACAAAAATCATGAGGTGCATTGTCTCATCACTACTCACCTAGAAATAGTTGCGTGTTATTTAATCACGTCTCTGTCTGCCATCTGCTGCACCTACACCACCAACTGCTGCTCTGCGAGGTGGACGTGGTGCATCCTCTTCATCAGACTCCGAATCTGTGAGGTCCAATGGTATGCCATTGGTTGTTGCTAGGTTGTGCAGCATCGAGCACTGACTCTCCACACGGCACCGCGCTTTATGGACTTTACTCGGTCCTTCGGGACAGTAAATTGACCTGCCCATTGGATTACCACACTTACCAAAAACCCCCCCGGGACAGTTAACTCATTCTGCCACGATAATTTTAATAATTTTATCGCTCTCGCCTCCCGCGGTTCCACTCACTGGACATCTATTCCGGTTCTATGCTTGCTACCAGAACTTGTGCCGCAACACCTTGTGTTGATTCTGACATGGATTTAATGTCTAGAATTTCTTGTATACAGGCATGATTAACTCTAATGTCCTGAAGATGATCCCATGAATTCCCCCCAGGGATCGAAACGTCGTTGACACCCCATATACCATATGCATGCAAATATTGTAAATTATATTGTGCAATGGTATCACTATGTGATTGAAGTCTGTTAATTTTGTTATTCTCATGATTTACAGACACATCCCTCTTGCCTGAAAACTCTTCCCCTCCTTTATGTTGTTTGTCTATGTTTTTGAGTTGGACGCTGGTTGTGTCCCACTTGTAATTATACATGTATTTTTTCTATGAATGTATTTAAAATATTAAATATCTGTCCGGCTGGACAAGGAACATATAGTCTATTTAGTATGTGTTTATTTTCTGCTTTAATTTATAACTGTTTAGGGACCATTGTCTTTTGAAATAGGTTGTGCACCATGGCAAAAGTGGTCACAATTTTGCAAGAGATATCTGGCCTATACTGCAGTGCACCTCCACTCTTGTGTAGGCAGCGGAACCTACTCTTCAGTAGGCTGAATGTCCGCTCTATGACATTGCAGGTCGACTTGTGTGCAGCATTGTATTTCCTTTCACTCTGAGTTGCCGGATTAAGGTATGGTGTGAGTATGAAGGAGCGCACAGCATATGCACTGTCACCTACAGGATGAAAGGCAATAGATTAATAAATCACTGTCCTATTTCTACAGATCCAAGGAGTCTATCAGAGTGAGTTACATGCATTTACCTAGCAGGTATCCTTCGCCAAATTCACCCCCAGTGAGACGTGTGTATATTCCACTGTGTCTGAATATGAATGAATCGTGCGTACTACTAGGATATTTGGCCACTATGTCAGTTATTATGTGTGAGGCATTACATATGACCTGGCTGTTGAATGAATGAAAGGATTTCCTGTTCCTAAACACATACTCATTGGCTGAGGGGGGCATATGGCTATATGTGTCCCATCAATGCACCCAATTACATGTGGGAATTGGGCTATCTGGTAGTAATCCAATTTGGTCTGCTACAATACCTGTTGTGTAGTCGGAAATCTGATGTATTGGTGTATCCTCGGTACCATTGCATCCAAGAAAGCATTTAAGAAGCATGAAACACAACTTTGGGACACCCCTCCTGCTGCAGCTATCACCCCCTCATAGCTCCCTGATGCTAGTAGGTGCAGTGAACATAGGACCTGCACATTTGTGGGAATGGCTTGGGTCCTGCGGGTCTGATGCTCCAGTATTGGATGTAGCTCAGCTATCAGGTCTAGTATTGTTGCTGAGTCTAGTTTATATTTGTCATGTATTTCTTTCTCGGTCTGCTGAAACAGGGTTATGCGCACTCTGTAAATGCGTTCCTGTCTCCTCCTCCTTCTCTGGGCTGCTGCTTGAATCTGCATCCTCCTCGCCATGACATACAGCGCTGCCATTGTGAAACATTCTGAGGCCCTCTGGGCCTCTTTAAATAGTTTGCACCTGATTATCACTTGACTTGAGTTGGTGGTAATTTGCACGTGCAAAATTGCGAATTTTGGTTAATTCGCAATTTGCGAATGCTTCATACATTGGTCTGCGATTCCCAAAGTGCGAATTTGCAATTTGGAATTCGCAAAACTGGAATTCGCAATTTGGGATTCGCAAAATTTGAATTAGCAAAATTGGGATTCACATTTTTTGCGATTACCAATTTTGCGAATGAGAAAGCTTTCATACATTGGATAAGGCCATTTTGCGTTCGCAAACGGCTAATTTTTGCGAATCGCACCGTTTGCAATCTTAAAATAGCTTGATACATCTGGCACTACATGTGTAGAAAACGTCTGCTAAGGGATAATGTACCCTTAATTCTTGATATCTGCCTTACCCTTCCCATATAATCCAAGTGTTACTTGTAAACTGCTCCTCTATCTTTTGGTTATTTTATGTTTGAAAATAATTTTATAAATAAAATAGGCTGGAAATATATAAAAATACAATAGGTTTCGCCTCTGTGATTAATTATAAGTTATTTTTTGTTGTAAATTTTATCTTGGTGAGCAGTTGTGTTGTATATGTTACTAAAAACTCCATCAGTGTTATGACTTGCTTATTAAGAAAGGCAATATATTATGCAGTAACTGGTGGTAATAGATGGGATATTAGGTGAAGGGCGAAGGATTTAACTAAAATGAAATGCAGCCCACAATGTTCTCCAAATAAAAATGTGAGAAACATGTTTTAGAAGAAAGTACGAGAAGATGAGTTAAAAGACATTGTAGAAAAAAAGAATTCATACAGCTCACAAGCACGCTTCAAATGCGTGCGGACACGAGAAGATTAAATTAAAAGTGTCAGCTGAAAAGGGCACAAATCATATGCAGCCCTAATGAAATATCTACACCGTCCCTGAAGTTGTTAACTAATATAAAGTAAAGGCCTACAAACAGAGGGAGATTCGGTGAAGTGCAGAGAACAAGTAAGCAATCGTATGCAACTATAATATAACAAGCATGTTATATGTTTGTCTGAATGTGCCTGCACTGCAGATTTGCGTCAGGAGACCACAACAGTAGTGTGAGACTCTTTATCTGTTGTCTCTCAATAAGTGTCTCCTGCCCATGCAGTTTATACTAAAGCCTTCTATATTCCCCTTTTTGCCACTCCGTTTACTTATGTGGCAATTTTTTAAGCCGAGGCAACAGAGAGCGCACTCTAAGATGGTCCTGAACTCCTGATCCAAGTCCTGATCGCCCACTTTTGAGCTCTATCCACAAAGTTATTATGGGCTCTTTCTTAGGCAGTGTGATACTTGGTTCTCAGAACAGGACTTGCAGAGATTTAACAAATTACTTTGAAGCTGCCTATCTGTGGGACTGGAACAGCAGAGCATTAATAGAACTGTGCATGGGGGTCAGCACCTAAACAGCATGGAGCATTGCGGGTTAGATAGAGATGCATTGATAGAGCTGTGTTTCCTCAGTTCTAGGATTGCGGGGATCTCTGCGCTTTGGAATTGAGGAACCTGTGTAGAGTTGTGCATGTGTCTTTTGTATGACCTAATGTTGGGATTGAAATGGATTTTGCCAGTGAACTGTGAACAGGGCCAAGTGTTGAAATAGTTGGAACAATAATTACAGATCGGTGTGTGGCCAGTTAAACGTCATCTATATATGACCTAGAGCAGGCTAAGGCGCATTGGCAGAGTTATATAGTTCTTAGCGCTTTAAACGATCTGCCAATAAACCAGCAAAGAGTCTGCAAAAAAGAGACACCTACAGAGATTGAAGGCACTTACAAAAAGGCAATATGATAATTATGAAATTACAGTAGCCTAATGGAAATAACAGGCAGTGAGCAGGCTGTCATACAATTTACTGTGTTTAACAAGAGAAAGGTACATGGTTAAAGGCTTCGTAAGTAATGCATAGATGAGAGATGGAGCAGGGAGGGTGCATGTAAGAGAGAGGTGGGAGGTAGAGAGGAGAGACTAAGAGCAACATGAGTTAGATAAGTGAGAGGTAAAGGGTAGAGAGAAAGGGGGTGGAGGGCAAGGGAAGGTGCAGGAGAGATTGGAATTGCTGAGGGCAGTGAAACTATGGAGCATAGTAGGGGTTCAAGACGGAGGTTTAAATATACATAAGCAAAATAATTAAGATGCTGGTCCGCTGTGCAGTGTGTGTTAGGAGGACCCCAGGGCCTCAAAAATTGTTTGGGCTTAAAGTAATTAAAGTCATACAAACGCAGATTTACAGATTTTTTCTATAGCTATCAGAGTCATTAACATTAACAGTGGCGCCTTGCAGAATTGTTTAGGGGATGTAATCAGTGCACAACATATAAAAGGAAATCTCAGTGGTAATTACAATCGGACCCTTTGAATCCTACTGTTACTGGGCGGGTGTTTTATACAGTTTGTTCCACCAATGTACAAGATAACCGACGCTGCTTTGGAATGCATAATTGAAATGCTTTTTAATTTTGCGTTCCAAAGGAGTGTCAGCCATCTTATATGGTGAGATTTTATAGAGACTTCTAGCTGCAGATTCCTTACCTTTGAATTTCGCACGCGTCAGACTGGATCCAGAAACTTTTACATGAGCAGTACCTCTTTGCGCCATCGGGTGGCTTCATTCGGTTCCACGCATCGTCATCATTGGTGCCAGAAGTGGCGTTGCGGTCACCTATACATGTGAACGAAGCCACCCGTTGACATGCAGGGGTACTGCTCATGCAAACGTTTCTGGATCCAGTCTGATGCCTGGAAAATTCAAGGATAAATAATCTGCAGCTAGATATTGTCTCTACCAGATAATGTGTTACTGAAGGTAAGTAACTTGTTCCTCAAAGTCCATGGAGAGGAGAGATGATGTGGCATGGGGACTAGAGTAGCTGATCTTGAAGATGGGAACCAGGTTCGAGTCTCGGCGGGAGGCTCAAAATCCTGTAATTAATTTAAAAAAATGTGTGCAGCTGCGGAGAGATTAGAGAAAGGGCGGAGGACAAAACTAAAATGCATGGGCAAGCTACTTACCAAGAGTAAAGTATATATTACTGCCCTGAGCAGGTGGGTTCAGATGCTGTTGCAGGCTCCTGGTGTCGGGATGAGAGGCAGAAAGGAGTAATATGTGAAGTGGTGAGGAATGCACCCGGGTGCAGCACTAATTGTGCTGAAATAAAGGGTGCGTATGGATGCATGCATGCTTGGTTGTTCGATGCTCCTAGATGTCTTATCAGGAGTATTGAGGGCAATAAAAATACTATTACAATACAATTCACAGCTTAATCTGAAAACATTGCTAAAATCTCACATTTTCCCACATTGATTTTAGTCTTAGTTGAAGGTCTGTTTAAACAATTTGGTTGGTGAAGTTTCCAGGACTAAAGGTAACAAACTTGTGTGCAGAGTAGAGGGTTGAAGTTGTCCCAGACTTTCGGGTCTCGAACCTGTAAGGATCTTGCACCGAAGTGGAGTCTTTCAAAGGACCATTGTTGGCTCAAATGAGTAGAGAAGGATTTGTGTTCTTGTCTGGCCCGTAGTGTGATAGCTTTTGGTTTTGAAAGTAACATGGACCTTTGCCCAAATATATCTCATGCTTATTGACCAGCACAAATGCATACTGCTTATCTACAAAAGGGCTTAAAGCAGATAAACATTTCAAAAACACTCTCAAATCATGTTTAAAATAAGAGAAGAAAGAACGTTTGATGAAGTTTAAGGCTTAAACCAGCAACATATCCCTACATATGACCAAACTGGGTGGGTATGGAGAGATCCTGAAATCAGATTGTACAAAATGATGGAATGATCATCCAAAGTATCTGTGAGGCTTATATTTTTCTCAGTCTTTAAAAATCAGTCTAAGATCTACAAGTTATTAAAAGACATATGGCTAGAAATGGCAAAAAAGGTGTATTGTTAAAGTATAAATACCAAATGAAAACAATTGGTGAGGTTAGTCACTGATATAAAAGATATGTATACCATTTATGGTTAAATGTGAAAAAAGATATAAAGGTTATGTTTCATGTTGTACTTTGGAACATTGTTGCTGGATTGAGCACTCCCTTTCCCGCCTCCTAGTCTAAAAAATTAGAGAATGCACAGGAGATATTGTAGCAACAACTAGTAGGGAAATTCCCATTGAACAGTCACAAATGGTTTCCATTGAATCAAGTTGCTAGCTGTTAGAAATGGGGGTCTCTAGTTGACAGAGGTAGGTACCTTTGTCCAAGTAGGAACGCTTCTTCCTAGTCAGGGTAAGGGGGGATACACTTCTAAAATAGCCCCTGCTCTACCCCTTGGTTGCTTGGCATGAGCAGGCAGGCTTACCTCAGAGGCAGTGTGTAAAGCATTTGTGAACACATACAGTAATACAGTGAAAACACTACAAATGGACACCACAACAGTTTAGAAAAATAAGTAATTTTTATCTAAACCAAACAAGACCAAAATGACAAAAATCCACAATACAGCATTAAAAATATGACTTTCAAAAGGTAGAAATAGTTCTGTTCAAAGCAAATTGCAGATGCAACACTTTTCACACAAAGTAACTTGGATGCGTCATGCACACAAACAAAAAGGGTCGCAGGGAAGGTGATGCGTCGGTTCCTTACACGCAGAAGGTGATGCGCCGGTTCCTTGCTTCGGCGGAGGTGATGCGCCGGTTCCTTACTGCTGCACAGGGGAGGTGATGCTTCCATTCCTTACCGGAGAGGAGGTGATGCGTCAGTTTCCTACTGCATGGGGAGGTGATGCGTCTGTTTCTTACTGCGTCCCCCAACGATGCAACAGATCTGGCTCCTTGGTGTGATGCGTGACAATCCGGGACAATGCGTGGATTCTTGCAGCCGCACAGCAGGACTTGCGTCGGAATCGGTGCGGTGATCTCGGTCTTCGGAGATCGGTGCACCCGATGCGGCGTGCAGCAATTTCTCGAGCCACAGGCAGGCGCTGCGGCGGTTTCCTCGGCGATGCGTCGGAAACAGGTACAGATGCATCGTGCTTTTCCTCGTTGCGTTACTTTTCCAGCTCCCAACAGCCAGAACAACTTCCAGAGGCCCAGAACAGCTACAGGCACCTCTTGGCAGGTCAGAACTCTCAGCAAGGGGGTTCAGAGGGGGGCTGGAGGGTGAAGTATTTGTATCCCTGAGATTTCAAAACAGGAGGCTAGCTCTACTTCAAGCCCTTGGAGATCTTCCTCAAGCATGGGACACAGCACACAGCAAAGTCCTTTTCCCTTTCCTTGGCAGAAAGTAGCTACTGCAGGCCAACCCCAGACAGCAAACAGCACAGGGGCAGTGTTCCTCCTCAGTTTCTCCAGCTCTTCTCCTTGGCAAAGGTTCTTCTTGATTTCCCAGAAGTGATCTAAAAGTCTGGGGTCTGGGCCTCTCCTTTTATCACACAAAATCCTTTGTTCTCTGTGGCAGAGAAACTCTTTGCCCAGCCAAAACCAGTTTTGTCCTCTCTGGTGCAGCTTCCTGGCAGGAGGTAGAGACAGCATTGTCCTTGGCAGACCAGGCCCATTCAGGTGTGAAAGAAATCTCCTCCCCCTACTCTGAATACAGCCCAGGTCTATTTAGCCCAGCCCTGACTTACCCTGGAAAGGTAGGACACACCTCAACCCCCAAAGTGGCTGTCTGAACAGAATGCACACCCCCAGCCCCTGTCAATACACAACCCAAGCAGAGGAAAATGGGATGGTTAGGCAAGAAAATACCTACGTTCTAAAAGTGGTATTTTCAAACCCAGAATGTGAAAATCACCTTCACTAAAAGATGCATCTTTACATTCTGAGTTCAGGCATATCAAACTTTATTTTCCTATCTTGTTCCCATGGGCAGTAATACTCATAAGATGTTATAAGCAAACTCCCCATTCTATCCTATGGGGACAGATAGCCTTACAATAGTGAAAAACGAAATTGGCAGTGTTTCACTATCAGGACAAGCCACACACATCAGGGCATGTCCTACCTTTCACATACACTGCACCCTGCCCGCAGGGGTACCTTGGTCATACCTTAGGGGTGGCTAACATGTAAGAAAAGGGAAGGTTAAGGCCTGGCAAATGGGTGCACTTGCCAGGTCGACATAGCAGTACCAAACTACGCACAGACACCGCAGTGGCAGGTCTGAGTTACATTTACAGGCTGCTTATGTGGGTGGCACAATCAGTGCTGCAGGCCCACAAGCAGCATTTGATTTACAGGCCCTGGGCACACACAGTGCACTGTACTATGGACTGACTAGTAAATCAAATATGCCAATCATAGAATCACCAATCCATAACAACAATTTACAGGGAACACTTGCACTTTGGCACTGAACAGCAGTGGCAAAGTGCCCAAAGCATCTAGACCAGCAAAAACGAAGTCCAACACACAGCAAAAACACAGGTGGCAAAGGCAAAAATACAGGGGAAACCCACGCCAATGATGCCAGGTCTAACAGTAGCATATTGGCTTTTGGATATCGTCTGAATTGCTCTTGGGTTGATTCCAGTTAGATCTTGTAACTGGTAATTGGCGTCTAGTTGTGCATGCGCTTCCTTTGTTGTTGTTTTTTTCTTACCACTAGAGTTTTCAATATTTTTTCCATTGGACATGTATAATTCATTTTACAAGCATGCGTTGTTAGATCCCGTAAAAAACGTTCGTAACTGGTCTACTGGAATTTCCAGCAAGGAAGGGGGAAATTCCACTCTTACAATGAAGGCAAAGCGTTGCAAGTGTTGTGACAGTCAGCAGTGTCCCCGTCAGTCTATTGTCCTCACAAATGTCCCTTGTGCTGATAAGCACTCACAAAACAAGCATTGGCAAAGCCAATAGGTCGGGGCAATCCGAGAGGTATTGGCGTTGTCAATGTCAATGTCTTTTAGCCATGTGTGATGGAGTAGCTGTATGTGTTGTGGAGATGAAATATGTGTAGTGTAAATATGTCAAAACCAAATGTTTTTTTTTTAATGAGTCTTCTTCAATAATTTTTCTTTTATTCAAATACTTTATCTTTTTCAATGAATCAAGCTTTATCCATTGTTGATCATCATGTTTAATCAATTGTGATATTTCTTTATCATCCATCCAATGGAATGGGCTCTTTTAAAGCAAGGTGACATAGGAGCTAATAAAATCTTTTTACTGGAACTGTTGCACTTCGCGTTATTTCACAGCTACTTTCAATGGAAACAACACTTTGATGCTCGATGCAACGGAACTTCAATGGGGTTCGCAGGAGCCCCATCCTATGCAAATATTTTCATGACAAAATTCGAAGAGGATCACATACTTAACAAATCAACTTGGATTGGAAAGATCATCTGGTATTATATAAGAGATACGCTGATGATATTTTCATCATTTGGAAAGGGAGTGGAAATACTTGCAAGACAACATCGTAGAGCTCAATCAAATACATGATCACATCAAGTTCACCTACCAGACTGACAAAAGAAAGATTGCATTTTTGGACGTGTTGAGTCAAATAGACTCAGAAAGCATGAAAACCAATGTGTACACAAAAGAAACTGATAGGAACAACAGTCTTCACTTTAAGAGCTTTCACCAACACTCTCTTAAGCAACATTTACCATACTCTCAGTTTATTTGGCTTAAAAGGATAGTATCTGATCCTGATGAAGCATCGGCCACCATTAAACATTTTGCAACACGCTTCAAAAAATGCGGATATCCTCAAAAACGAATTGGAGAATCCATTAACAAAGTTGCAGTATTAAACAGAGAACAACTAGACAAAAACACAAAGTCTACCACTAAGAAAGAAACCATATGTATTCTAAAACATTCCACCAAAGCACATCAAATTAAAGCCATCATCAATAAACATTGGGCAATTATTCAAGCGGAACCCGATTTGCAACATTTATTCGATCAAAAACCTACATTCGCCTTTCAACGGTCGAGAAATTTAAAAGAACTTTTGACAAAAAGCCAAAAAACTGATCAAACCCAACATAAAGGAATGCAGAGATGTGCAAATTGTGTGCACTGCAACAATGTTATTATTGGCAATAAATTCACACACCCCACGAAAGGCACCATCATTCCATTACTACATTCAAGTACTTGTGACACATCGAATGTGATTTACGTGTTAAAATGTCCGTGTGGAAAATTATATGTGGGGAAAACGGAGCGCAAAATTAAGATCCGCATAACTGAACATAAAAGCGATATAAGAAAGAAAAACAAAATTTCTACAGTGGCAACACATTGGTCACAAGCGGGTCACAACATTGCACAACTACGCTTTACTATTCTACAAGCCATAAAACCACAACCAGGGTTAGACCCACATAAACAATTGTCGAAATCTGAATTTTTTTGGATTCAAAAATTGAATACAATGAATTCAATAGGGATGAATGACAGATTGGAACTTTCATGTTTTTTATGAGTTAAATGATGGATTGTTTTTTTTAACTGCACAGTCAGATTATTATGCTTATGGAGTCAGCTGTATCAACTACATGAGATCTATATGTTTTTGTTATCGATGAACCAATATAAGGTGCTCTATTTGTTTAGCCGGGCTAGTATCCCGCAACATAATGTGGTAAACCAGAGCACGAATGTTGATTTGGTCACTTTAGCGTTGACAAACAAAGTTTTTGTTGAATGCACGTCATCACGCACGTCATGCTGCGTCAACACGCAATAAACCAACCAGTGTACATGGCTCTACACGTTTGCGCACTTCGTACGGAAGATGTAGAAACTCACACACAAACCACTAGGTAAGCAGGTTGTTCACTAAGGTTTTTTTTAAACTGGTCACGAGACTTCACAACGAATGTTTTTTCTCACATTTTGGATGAGAGAGTTTGCGTCACTGCAGTCACTCTATGTTTAACGGAAGGATGATCACTTTAAGCACCAACTCTCCGGAGTCATGTTTACTCACGAGTCTAGCGAGTCATCTGGTATACACTATAGGTTTGCATGGACTCTAGTTTACAGTCGATTACTGGTGTTAATGGAAACCTTAGGCACCGTTTTGAACACAATAATGCACAATCCTGGAACCACATAGAAAACACACGCTGAACGTTGCAGTTAACATAGTTTTTTTGATCATTTTTGTTTTTTTCATTTTCTTTATTTGGATGTTAAGTTGTCCGATGACTGGACTTATTGGCCTTCTGTTTTGAATTATGTTGTAGAGATTGCAATTGGAAGACCCCTGACGAAGGGTCCATTCTGACCCGAAATGCATTGGGTAGCATCTTCGCAGTGATTACTTAACCAATTGTGTGAAGTAACATATTACTATGGATGGATGATAAAGAAGTATCACAATTGATTAAACATGATGATCAACAATGGATAAAGCTTGATTCATTGAAAAAGATAAAGTATTTGAATAAAAGAAAAATTATTGAAGAAGACTCATTAAAAAAACCCATTGGGTTTTGACGTTAAGTGCGATCAGCAGCCAAGGAGTGGTTGTCCACACCTAGCATTCATTCATTTAGTATAAGTCAATGCGCTTTCCAGACAAGGCACATACAAGCTGGTTCGCACACCTTTAAAACGAAAGAAAACAAAGAAAACTTCAGAAAGAAGAGTGCATTCTGGTAAAAGTATTATTATTATTTATTTATTTATTTATTATTTTTTGGTGTAAATATGTGGCATGATGCTGAGTGGATTTATGTGGAGTGTAGTTATGTTGCTTGGTGTGGATTTATATGGAGTGGCATTGTGTGGCGTGGAGTGGCATGTAGTGGAGTTGAATTATGTGGTATGATGTTGATTTATATTGAGTGGATTGTAATTATGTGGTGTGAAATTATGTGGGTTGTTGTGGACTTGTGTGGCGTGGAATTGTGTGGCCTTGAGTGGAGTTGTGTAGTGGAATTATGTGGCATGGTGACTCGAGCATTAGAGCATAGTGAAGTGAATGCAAGTTGAAAATGTTGAGTTCGTGGTTTTCTACGCAGAAGAATAAAGACGTGTTATACTAAGCTCCATGTGTGGCATAGTCATTGGCGAGTACCTGGGCTGGGGAGGATGCTACAGCGAGGTGAAGGGTAATCTGAATAACATTGCAGAAGGAGCATATGAAATATTGTCTGACTGAGGCATCAGAGTGCTCCTGCTAGAGATGAGGGTCAGTTTGGCATCCATAGACACCAAAAGAGACACCCTCACCCACTGCCTGGATGGTCTCTAAGAACGCATGGCTAACCAACATACAAGGATTGACATGGCGAAGAGGCACATTTCAGAAATAGAAAACGGCATGACAAGGCTGATAAAGGCACAAAAGGATGTGGCTGCCCAATCGGAATGCATCAAGCAGAAAAATGAATATCTTGATGGGAGGTCCAGAAGAAGTTATCTCCAAATACTTGGAGCGCCAGAAACTATGTCAAAGGGCAAACCTGAGAAATATGTTGAAGGTATGCTGTTGGACATATTCGGCCATGAGAACCTGTTGCAAATGTTCATAGTCAAACGCACACACCATTTTCTGGCACCCCAGCCAATAGCAGGAGCACCACCAAGGCTGCTAATTGCCAAACTTCTCAACTACAGAGATCGTGACAAAATACTTCAATTGGCAAGAGAAACAGAAGAAATCACTCATAATGTTTAGTGATCACTTTTTACCCGAAATTTACACAAAATGTACTGGAGGCGAAAAGAAAATTTGGCCAAATAGAAACTACAAACCTTGGGAATACAATATGCTATGTTCTTCCCAGCCAAATTAAAGTTCACAATAAAAAGCAAAACACACATCACGTAACCAGTCTGCAGCAACCATCATCAAGAACTCAGCCAAATAGGGAAAACAAACAACCGCCGTCAACCAAAAGAGGGGCAATTAATCAGCAATATAGACTAAGGAAATTGACACCCATGCAGCAGCAAAGCGGGAAATAAAGTGCTGTGTTAATATCTAAACATCAACATTATATCCTACAACCAAAAAATAAAAGTGACAGCAGCACAGCCAGACCTATTGGTGTGCAAGCAATTAATTACCCACGGGGTGGGGATATTTGATAAAATTACACAACATGCCTAAATAGGCATGGAAATCATATTCGGACTCAGGAGATCACAATATGGGTGCCTTCCAACACTCAGACCTTTGAATATAGGCATTGTCACAAATAAGATGAGAAGAAGAGCCACCATGTTGTCAAATACTACAACCCCAATAAAACTGCTGCCTGACCATTTTGGTTGTTGGGTATGCTGTTGGGATACCACCGGAGAGTTCATGTACAGCATAGGGTGCGGGGGAGAGAAGAAGGGGGGAGTTAACAGCAAGGCAATGACTATGCATCCCAACAGTAACCAGGTGCAGAGAAATGATGGAAATGGTAGAGCTGAATACACTCAACAGAATACACACTACATGATACAAAATTCTGCAAATGACACAATGACCTTACCCAAACTAAAATTAATGTCCTGAAATGTGAGAGTTTTAAACAGCCTTACGAAAATCCGCCAAATCATAGCACATGCAAACCGACCATACCACTGACATACTCTTTTCACAGGAGACTCATCTCCAACAAGGTGCTACCAGTAAAATTGCCCAAAAATTGGCAACGCACAGATACTTTGCAAAATATTCCACATATGCTAGAAGGATAGCTATCATGATCAAGTGTGGCATGCACTTCAAGGATATTGGCACGCAACAGATCTGGAAGGCAGGTATCTCATACTGCAGAGAATACCGTAAACGGTGCATGTCACATTTCTGAACATGTGTAGGACGAATCATGATAACCCAGAGTTTATTTTTTAAATAGCCAAATGCATGGCTCTTGAGCCTCAAACTATCCTTTAGGGTGGTGACCACAACATTACACTACATGCCACACTAGATGGTTCTAATGATTAAGCCAGCTGTAACATAAAAAACGAGGGAAATGGTACTTGCTCAGATGTGACAGTATGATCTGCTAGACATTTGGAGAAACAATACCCTACAGACCATGCATTCATTCATTTTTCTACAGTGCATGGCACAGAAGTGACGCTAGATTTCTAGCTGGGCTCCTGAGACGAAATAGGGTGGACAGACTCAACAATGCATCCCCCCAGAATGTACTCAGACCTCTCACTATTAATCCTGATATTCAAAATGCCCAATGGTAGTGGAGTGCATGCCCCATGGAGATTCTAACCCAGCATGCTGTTGGATAATGTATTTAAGGAAGACATTTGTAAAGTTGTAAATATATATTTTGAGGATAATGGGGGAGCGGTGGACACATGAGCGATACTGTGGGAGGAATTCAGAGCGGTGGTGAGGGGATAATAAATAGCCAAATTAAGTGTTATCCTCTGCTCCATATGTAACAGACTAAGGGGGTTGAAAAAATAAGCTCAAAGAGCTGGAAGGCACATACATGAAAAACAAGAATCCCAAAGTCTTATTGGACTTGCATTCGAAAATTAAAGAATTTCATGAGGATGTCGAGAGAGAGATTACGTTTTTGGGGAATTATGCAGCTGCGAGGAGATGTGGCAAAAGGGAACGCCAAGAGCACACTTTAGCTACTCTTATACGACCACATTGGGTGGCTGAAGATGTAGTCCGTATAGACTCGGAAGAGGGAATACCACAGTACCACCCCTCAGAAATCTTTGAAACATTCACCCATTATTACTTGAAACTATATTCCTCCCAAAATATTAGCTTTACTGATTTAATAAATGGATACCTGGAGAGGGCTGCTCTAGTATTGCTTGCCAAAATGTAACGGGGACTATTATGTGTCTCATCACCCTAGAAGAAATAAAAGCAGCTATCATAGTATTTATCCAGGAAGAAGCGCACCTTCTCCTCCTTGGCCCCAGTCACTGCAACAAACTCTATGATTTCCAGGGACATATCGGCGACAGCTCTATGGTTACTAACGTTAGAATGTGCTGGTCTTCAAATTTGATGGACAGCACAGAGAACCTCATCCAGGACAGGTGTTTTCTTTATGATCATGGCAAAAGCCCCGTTCGTCTCGATGGCCATAAGAATATATGCGGCCCACTTCTGTCCAGCTTAGCATCTTTATGCATTTACATGCAACCTCTTGGCGTTGCACAGAGCCAGCCAGACCTTTTCAGTTTCTGGTGAAGTGCCTTGGACGACTGCAACACGAATTCATTTGGGCACGGTCACCCATTTAACAAGCACTGGCATAGCCAATAGGTCTCGCTTTTGGGACCTTATAAGTGTTTACCCATGCAACAGTTGATGTTGTTGCACCAAGGATATTGTGCTGCATAACTAAATACTTATAAGGTCCCAAAAGCGAGACCTATTGGCTATGCCAATGCTTGTTTCTGCATGCATTCTACGCCATCATTTTGACATGTTTGTTCCACTTAAGATAAGAACCGACCATAAGCAAGTTAGGATTGGCCATGGCAGAAAAGGAAAGTCCAGCTCGAATTTGGATCAATATTCCACCTAAACAGAACACAAAAATAACCGCGGATAGTTACTGATCATAACCAATATGCACATAAGATTCACACTTGATCATTCGGGTTTTCTGTCTGTATTTTAGTGCCTCTCAATAACGTTGAGGCCCCATCCACATTTCCATCCGTTTTCAAACACACCCAAGTAGTATATTAAATGTTGAGACATCTCTCACGTATACCACACAATTTAAATACCATTGCAGTGCGTCACATAAACTACTTCTTATATTTCCTTCATGCGGAATTTGAATTAAAATACTATGAGTATATCTTCCTCATCAGCTTTGACAGAGCTTCTAAAAAAATACCTACGCACACAACTCAGCCCCCTGCAGGATCCCTAGAAACAAGGCCAGACATCTCCAGCTCAGACTTGCACACACATTTTTCCTTATACTAAAGGACTTCCAAACACACTATTCCTCTAAAAAGTGGTAGAGCCCCGCACATGCAGCCATCTTACGTCCAATCACCCTCTAAGAAGCCCACACCTTCCTAATAGATTAACTTCTTTAGTCCCTGCGCGAACCACCTTAAACCCCGTTTCACAACACACATATCTACCACCTACGGCATGACAAAACACCAATAAAGAGCCTTGCACTATTCATCGTGGATATTATGGAATGAAGATGTAATCGAGAACAAAAAAGAAGGGGTGTGTTTGTGTGATTAGTGGATTCTAGTGTGTGGTTTGAAATGCTGGGGAAGATTAGGGTTAGCAGTTAGTTGGAGGTTGCTGTTAGGACTGGTTGTATTTTCATTACCTTGTGTGAAGCTTTAGTGTTAAAGTATTCCCAGTCTCACATGCGTACTCATCCTCCTCAACTTGAACAATGGATACAAGGAAAGTGTAGCTGTGTCCGTCACCTGCCAACTGTTTGCTGATGTGTAGTCAATCTCTGGTTTACGTGCAGATTAGGAGACTAGTGAAATCAGGACTGCTTCTGGGTGCATGTGCTTACATGTCGCTAGTTTGTCCGGCACTTCTTTCTACTTATAATGGGACAACCTAAACTAAAAGGATTAAATGCAAAGTAAAAACTTTAACAGGAGGAGCTACTCCTGCATAGAATAAGGAAACTTGAGAGCTCCCAATAAGGAGGAACTAATTCCCTTCCACGGATTAGACAAATTTTATTCAAATCGTGTCAATACTCAACCGTACAGATCAGAGCCACTAAATAAAATATTTTTCAAAAGGATTGGTTTAGACATGGAGAGAGAAGCACAAGCAAGGTTTCTACAATTTAAAGAAATAAATGAGGACATCTCAATATCTACACATTTAAATCTTGAAAATGTGCAGATGTGCAGATTGTTGACAGTAGATCTGACATTAGAGCCGAAGCGTCTTAGATTGTTGGTGGAAAGGACTGAGAAGTTGCTTAAGATCCCTAGATATAGATCACTGCTCAAAGGAAACATTGTTTAATTGACTACAAAATGTTAGGATGTACTTGGTCGGTAAAAGTTATTCCCATTTTCTTGTGGTGATCAAAGTTCTCTTAAGAACAGATTGAAATAATTTAGTGAATGTGTTGCTTTATAAAAGTTGGAATGAATTTGAGTATGAAGTTTCATTTGGAAGCTTAAATGCACCAATACCGATATGCTAAGCAGTATGTATATGCCTAGAAAGATTAATGAGCAAATGCATTTTCCTTTCAAGTTTGCCAGTAGAAGCCGAGGCTGTTGAGGACCACAATGACTTAGAGTGACAAGCATTGGCCACGCGGCCGCAAAA